>JAMPIT010000730.1:225000-825000 GCA_026261815.1 Monarcha castaneiventris obscurior | reverse complement strand
GCCACCCATCCAGTGCCACCCCTGCCATGGCAGGGACACCTCCCACTGCCCCAGGCTGCTCCACGCCCTGTCCAGCCTGGCCTTGGGCACTTCCAGGGATCCAGGAGCAGCCACAGCTGCTCTGGGAATTTCATCCCAGCCCCTCCCCATCCTTACAGGGAGGAATTCCTTCCCAATATCCCACCTAACCCTACTGTCTGTCACTTTGAAGCCGTTCCCCCTTGTCCTGTCACTCCATCCCTTGGAAAGTCTCTCTCCATCTTTCTTGTCAGCTCCTTCAGGCCACAATTAGGTCAACCCAAAGCTTCTCCGCTCCAGGCTGAACAATCCCAGCTCTTCCAGCCTTTCCTCCCAGCAGAGCTGCTCCATCCCTCTGCTCATCCTGGTGCCTCCTCTGGGCTCTCTCCAACACCTCCACGTCCTTCCCGTGCTGGGACCCCAGGGCTGGGGCAGCTCTGCAGGTGGGGCCTCACCTGAGCGGGTCAGAATCCCTTTTTTCTCCTTTTTCCTTCCTTTCTGGGGCCATGCCCGAGGTTTTTGGCAGAGCAGCACCAGGAGGAGCAGCAGAAAGGCTCTTGTGGAACTGGGGGCAGTCCATGGATCATTCTGATCCTTGGCTCTGGCTAAGCTGATAAAACAGGGACAAAGATCCCTCTGTGGCTGAGGCTCTGGAATCAAAGGCCCTGAGCTGTCTGTGTGAGATGGTGTTCAAAGGGAAGAAAGGGGGGAAATTAACTCAACATTCTGGTAACAAGTTGAACGAGATGCAAATAAAATGGAGAAAGGCTTTTGTGTGTGTGTTGGGGTGTTTGTGAGCTGGGATTTGCAGAGCACATCCATTATCCTCGATGAAAACGTTTTGACTGCTTTTTGTCAGAGCCCTTCTGTGCTCTAAGTGCTTCTCTTCATCATAATGGGCTTCCCTGATAGACATCCCTGCCATTGCCACCAAACTGGCTCCAAGCTGTATTCCTTTAGAATTTAAGAATGTGGGTTTTATGATAATGCTTTTCCTGTGGCTGGTGAACAGTGCCCAGGGGTTTGAAGCATTTATTATTGTTAATAATCCATGTTTAATAGATCCGCTTTCTTCTGGAGATGGCAAAGAACTTGATCAATTCTGCAAAGGGGAATTATTTCACCTGGTAATGAAATACCCTCATCTCCTGGGCCAGAAGAGGAATTAGATGGGACAGAGCAGCTCAGCAGAAGAAATGCAGGGTGGTTTATGCAGCTGTAATATGAATATCCTTTGCTATTTTGGGCACCTCTCTTCATTCCAAGCAAGCAAGAAGCAGAAAAAAAAAAAGAAAAAGAAAAAGAAGTGTGATGCAGATGGAGATGAAAGACCTGGGGAGATGAGGAAAGGTCATTTTCCTGACACAGCTGGACATGTGCAGGGAGGAGGGACTCTGGTTTGAAGCTGTCTGTCAGGAATAGACTGGACAGAGCATCTTGGCCCCACGGGACAGAATCAGTCAGGACTTCCTGGGAAGGCATCGCTCATCCGAGCTGGGTTTGATTTCTCCCTGAGCTGCTGGAGAGGGGAGCTCCTGCCATTGCCCAGCCCTGGGCTAGGACAGGGAGTTCATGGAGAGCCTCGGGACACCGATGTTTGATAGGACACTCACTGCCTGTCTCTGTGCTTGTCTGGGAACGGCTGGCACGAGGCAGCCAGGGACAATTACAATATTTGAGTCTCCTGGCAAGGGGGTTTGTGAGGCACGCTGGCAAACTTGGCTGGTTTGTACTTCTGTGAATTGCAGATTGTTCAGCAAAAGGAAAAGGCACTTCCAGGGGAAAGCAGTGCACAGAAATCCTCTGCCACAAAACTACCCTGTAACTGCAAGATTCTGTTTGGGTGTTCCTGTAAAACAGGGAGCAGTGGCCTGGGCTCAGCTGCCAGGGGCAGTGGAGAAGTTGAGAGTCCTTGGAAAATGCAAAAGCAGCGGGAAATCATCTGGTTCCAGTTTTTAACCTGCACATTTCTTGTGTGGATCTGTTCAAAGGGACCTGGGAAGAAGAGGCTCATGGATGACCTGGATCATTTCTGAGGTCTGAGGCAAAGGAACAGCGATTGTCTTCCGTCAGCACTGCTGGGAGGTGTTCGTGGTCCCTAAAGAAGGGCTGGGAGCTGTGCACATCCACAGTCACCCTTCTCCTTGCTCATGTAAATACTTGGAATCCCTAATTTTTCTTTAAAAGACATTTCCAGTCCAGTAGGTTTTGAGCTTTGCCTCTGCAGCTCTGTTTACTCCCCTGGTGGGGTTTGTATCCATCTGACCTTGTGAGTGCTGAATTCTTCCAGAAAAGGGTCGTGAACTTGGGAAGTTTTTTTTTTTGTGTTTGTTAGAGATGCTGCAGTAAAGGGACTGATGGCCTGTGCCAATCCTCACCTTATCAGCAAAATTATCTCAGAATAAAGAAATGTTAAGGATGAGAAATACTCACCTGGTCTCTCAAATGCCATTGCTGTTTAACTGTTGCACGAGGTAATTAAAATAGAATTTTTCCTCCATTTAAGGTTAACAGCCCTGAATTTTTTTAAGTCAGCTGGGAACTAATTTGGGCTCACCTGAAACTGGATCTATTTATCTCATTATGCCTATTAATTTGCTTTGCATTATGTGTCTTTTCAAGGACTGAACCTGACTGGCTTGACATTACTTTCCATTTTAAAACATGTTTTTAGTATTTTATTTTCTAATTACCATTCCATTTGTCATCTTCCCCAACCCTGTGCCACAATGATATCCTTAGGAGGAGCAGCAGGATGGATTTTTCAGGTATTTAAGTTTTGAAAACTCCCAAGTTTAGAGCACCAGTAGCTGTAGCTGTTCTTCAATGATTGGTTTTAATTGATTTTAAGAGCATCCCCACCTCCTCCTCTACCTTTAGGACTCTCATCTCAGAAAAGGCTGCTTGGGAGTGGATTTATTTGTGCCCAGGCTCAGTGCTGGCTGTGAGACACCACGGGGGGATAGCAGAACCAGGAAAGGTGGCCCTGACCCCCGCTAAGAGCACTTTATTCCAGGCTCCAACAATTCAATATTCAAAGCAAAGCAATATTTAAAAACACTCTGAAAAGCAGCAGAGACTTTGTACTAAAAATACCAAAGGCTTTCCATTGAGCTGCTCCAGCTGAGGAGCGTTGTTTGCTCAGAGATAATTAGCAGAGTCCTCAGAGCGTTCTCAATGGCTTTGTGCACGTCCTGACAGCCAAAAAACACAGAAGGAATCCAGCAAGGCTACTCAGAACATTACTAAATATCGGATTAATGACACTGAGGGAAGAGGGAGAAAAGGCTGCAAGAAAAAAGCAAGAACACCTATTCAGTAATAGCCATCATCTATGCTCTCCCCAGGAGCTTCCTTGGCATTGCCAGGCAGAGGTCGAATCTTTCTGGTTGGAGCCAAACATTTCCCAGCTGGGACCTGCTGGTTTGGGAGCAGCAGAGAGACTCGCCTGAGTTGAGTGTCCTAAAACCTCCAGCCAAGTATTAAACATCATTCCTAAAACTTGCAAGAAGGAAAACTTAACAAAAAAGACTTTTTGGTGTTTTGTTTGTCAGAATTCTGTTGGGTGGAAGGAGACAAGTTTAAGGTCCCTTCCAATGCAAACCATTCCAGGATTTTTTGATTTTCTGCCTCATTTCCACCATGAGATTGGAGTTGGAGAGTGTGGCTTTGTCAGATCAGAATTGCTGTGAACCCTGAGTAAGGCTTTGAACATCAAAGGGATGCACAAGTTAAGTACCTGCAGCTTTGATTTCTCTTATTCACGGCTCCTTTTGTGTTTGTTTGTTTTTAAATAAAAGCAGGCAAGGCCATCTTTGGAAGGTACCTGCAAACACCTGTGGGTGTGCAGGAGTAGTGGGATTGTTTCCTGGCCCAGGTTTGGCCCCTCAGCTGCTTGTGAAAGGTTTTTTTTCTCTGTTGGTTGTGCTTTTCTGACACTCCCTCCCGTATTTGATACGATTCCAGTCTCTGCTATTGGCATCTGCATGTGAAATGCAGAATCTCAGCAGCACAGGCTGATGTGACCTCGGGATGAGCTGTGTGATTGCAAATGATGGCAAATTTGTCTTCTGAATAAACTTTTATGACATTCTGTAAGGTTGATTTAAAAGCAGCTCTGTTGTGCACGGGGTTATTTAGAACTCCCTGGAACATTCCTGGCAGGGAAAGGCAAATGTCCCACAAGGGACACAGTAAGTTCATTTTTGTGTCTGTTTAATTTGAAACTACCAAAATAATTTCTAGCACTATCAAGGCAATATTAATTCTAATCTTACTTTGATTGTGTTTCTAGTCAGTATTTTAATATTGCACAGATCAAAGGCTCCTCCATGCAGGTTTACCTGAGAATATGGTAAGGTTTTATGCACAAAAAAAGCCTTACAGAATGCAGATATTGCAGACTTAGTTCTTAAAATGACCAGACAGTTACATTATATAAAAAATTATGTAAAAATAAAACCGATTCTCCTTAACTGAAATCATCTTAATTATTGTCATTTTAAAGCATAATATGAAAGAAAATCACCTTGTAGGCTTTGCTGGCTGACACTTCAAGTCCTCTTTTGGTGCAAGGTGTGGGGAGGAGTTTGTACTAAATCACACTTGGGACTTGCTCTGTGTTTTTGTGTTGTTGTTGTTCTCCTGCACAAGGTTAAAAATTCCCAGCAATAATTATATTTCTATTAATGTGAGTTTCCAGAAGTCTCAGAGAAAATGTATTTTAATGCCTTTGCTTTGTGACAGAATTTCAACATTCTTTTAAATACAGAAAACTTCATTATTTCCTGTATTTTTAACAATATAATTTTGATCTTCTAGAGTCTAATCTGAATTTCTGCCTGTGCTCAGCATCATCCAAGGCCAGTAAAGGTGGTACAAAGCTCAGCCCTTTGCTCAGCTGGATGACTCCTCTGTTATTTACATTGGTCCTTTTGGGGCCAAGTCATAGCATCAGACACAATCCAAATCAGAACTTCCATCCCGAAGAAAATTCCTGTACTTGCAAGTAGAACCTTCAGTTTATTCAAGTTTTCCTGAATCCCATAGCTCCTGTACTGGGAATTCTGAGGGGACTGTGTTTGCTGTTGCTGCCTGACTGTGAAACACAGTTAATTTTTAAATTTTTTCCCGGCAGAAGGTGCCATAGGAAGTTTCCATTTTCCCAAAGCCCATTTTCAGACACAGATCACTTCCATTTGTGAGGTACCACCATCCTTTAAATAACCCAATAATGACAAGGAAACCAGTCAGCAATCCCCAGCACGAGCCTCCATGGCTCCTCCTTGGGTACCCAAAAAATGTCAACTTTTGTTTTAAGTATCTTTTCCTATTTCTGCCTCAAAAATTTTGGGACATGGAGTAGTACAAGTAGATTTTTCCCATATAATTCTCTAATCTGTGTGTGGAGTTCACAGATTTCTAGTGACTCGTGTCCTTCTTTGTGGATCCCTGGCAGTGGCTGCAGTGTAGTGAGCAGAGAAGAGCTCCCAAACCAGCCCAGCTGGTGTCAAAATGGATTTTATTTCATCATTAATGATATTACTACACTAAAACTCGCTGCCCTTTGTCTTGTTGCTTAAATAAAATGATAATCTTCATTTGCATAAGACCTCAGTGGCTTGGAAACTGAAGTCGTGATGTCTGGAATTCAAAAGCAGGATCAAACTGGCTGTTCAAGTGCAGAAAAAACGGATTTTTTTCCTTCCTAGAGAGACAGGAATGACTGCAGAGGGTAGATTTCATTCAAAAGGGAGGGTGGGGAGAAGCCTTTCCCACCAGAGTCTGCATTTCTGGCCAACATGTCATTCCTCTGCTTATTTATCATCTCCCCTTCATAAATGTCAAGTGTAATAACAAAAGGCTTTAATAAACTTGTCAGAATTGTTTCATGCCAGATTGTGTGAAAAGGTTATGGATAATAATAAAAACAAGACCTGAAACAAGCCTGAATTCAGCTCCAGGAGGAGCCTTGGTCTCTGTGTCTCTCCTGAGAACTTTGTGCTTCACTGCTGCAGTTAGAAATTCTTTTGTACCGTACATTAAACCCTGCATCAGAACCACATACGTGCACATGCTACTGAGTAGAAGAAGGAGTATTTTAAGCCAGGCATTTCAGGCCTGATGACTCAATTTGAGGAGCTGGTGACAAGCTCCCTTTCTGAGATATGTCAGATAACAAGAAATAACCTAGCATCTTCCTGCTCACTGAAATAATTTTTTTTTTGAAGCCAAAAAGGATCAGAATAGGTTTTTTGGACCCAGTTCAGCAAAGCACTTGCCTCAGTGCTCGACTTTAACGGGCTATGTGCAATTTGTTGCTATTTATTAAAAGCACAGAGTACATCTTATCACTGAGTGAGCTGCTGTCCTCCCACGCTGCCTCCAGTGCATTTAATTCTCCCCTCTCCATCCGCTTGCATAATCATTCCATTACAATGGCCTGGGAAAGGAGTAATTGGTTTCAAATGTTCCTGGTTGGCCAATTTCTATTTGAATACTCAGCTGGGGACCCCGTGTTCTCCACAGAGTGTTTGGTGTTGCTTGCATTGCTGATGGTTCCCTGAGTGCTCATCTCAAAGATTTCCTCCTCGCCACGCTCTTATTTTTGCTTGACCTTGCAGGGGCATGTTCCAAAGGAAATGTTGTTAAGATGTTCTGGAGTGAATCACTGTAATAATGTACACACAGTGCCCAGCTTGGAGCAGCCATTAGCTCGTGTAATTACTGCTCCCGTCCATTTTACTGCTCATTAATGATTTGTGTTATACACAAAGCCCCGATGCTGCTCTGGCTTTGTGTCTCTGAGGGGTCTGGGAGGCTCCTGTTCTCTAAACAGAGAAAGAAGCAGGAGGTCAAAGGGGTGAATGTGAGTAGTGATGTGTCTGGGATTCCCCAGCTGGGCAGTGGCAGAGCTGGGAACAGCCAGTTTATGATTTAAAAAGTAAAATGTCACAGAATCTCAGAGTCATTGAAGTTGGAAAAGCCCTCCCAGACCATCGAATCGAATCCAACCTGTGCCCGATGCCCACCTTGTCCCCAGCCCAGAGCCCTGAGTGCCACCTCCAGCCCTTCCTGGGACACCTCCAGGGATGGGGACTCCAAACCTCCCTGGGGAGTTCCAAAGCCTGAGCACCTTTTCCATGGAGAAATGTCTTTACCCCTGAGCCATGCATCACCTGGCTTAGGAGCCTGGCTGTGATGCACACACCTGTGCAGTGCCCAGAATTGTGATATTTCTGAAAAGCCTTTCAGAAACACAAAGCTTCTGAGCCTCCTGCACTGAGCTCTCCATTCATATTCTCTCACATCCCGCACATGAACAAGAGATGTGTGGTTATTTAGGGCCTGTCCCACGTGGCACCAGCCCTTGCAGTGGAACATCTTGAAGCATCCCAAAGTGGGCAGTGCCCCTGCTCCCCATCAGCACCTTTGGCTATCCAAGACCTGAATGTGTGTTTGATTCCTCTGCTTGTCAGGGAATGATGTAAAGGTGGGGGTTTGTTCAACTGAAACAGAAAGAAATAAAGAAATATAGAATACTGATTGCTATTAGTACATAATACTCTAATTATGAGCAAATAAGCTTTTCTTTCCCCCAGGGCCTTAGTGAAAATGAAGCCCAGCAGTGGAACTGGCAGAGGCTGAGGTGGTGTCATCTCTTTTTTCCTCTTCTCTCTTACAGCTGTTGAACACTGGCTCCTCATGTTTGATCAAAGATTCCTGTTCAGCTCAGGTTATTGCACTCAGAGATCAGCAGCTGCCTTCTGGGACAGCCCCACTCAGACACAGCATGCATACAAGTGGTGCTGAGAACTTCCCAGTGATGGAATTCATGAAATATTCAAAGGGAAAAAGGGATTCCCTGACAGGAATGAGCTGCCAAACCCTGAACTGGGGGAGTGCTTATGGCACCAGTGAATGTTTATGTGTGAATTCCTTCCTGCCCCAGGTCTCTGTATCTCAGTTCAGTGTCTCTGTATCTCAATTTAATGTCTCTGCATCTAATTTCAGGGTGCTAATTCTTGACTCCAGCCCTCACTACCATGGCTCTCCTTGAGTTAAACATTCGCCATTGCTCATCCAGGAGCTGTGCTGGGCTTTTCCTTCCACTGATGTATCTTGGATACCAAAAAGAGGGATTTGAGCTGTGTGAAAGCTTTAATTAGTACCAATTCCCCTCATTTGTGAACTCTGGTGGTCAGAGTAGTTGATCCTCTGTGGTCTGACCTTCACCTTGAGCCTCTGAAATTAAACATGGTTACTCAGGAGTTCTTTGCCTGAGTTGGGACACCAGGGTACAGGTGAGCATCTGGGAGTGGAAAAAAAAAAATCAATTTTATTATATCCAAAATATGTCCAACAGGTTAAACTGTGAGGTATAAAACTTGGGTAGAAGGCTGGAATCTGGCTCTGGAACAGATGCAGCCCAACAGCAACATAAGAGGCTTTAATAATGACATGAGTTTGAAATGAAAAGGATTAGTTGGTTTGCAATAAAAGCTAAGGGAAAGAAGGAGCATGAACAAAACAAAGTAATTTTGGGAATGGGGAAAAAAAACCCCTAAAGCTGTTTGGAGAAGGGAGGTTCTGAAGTTCAGCAAGGGCTGTGAAAACCATGGTGAAATCTCAGATATTGTGAACAATAATGAGGGAGAGAGAACTAATTCTATACTGTTTGCTTGAATTGCCTTCCATTTCTAAATGCGCTGGATGAAAGACAGGCATGAAAAAGGACAAGTGTGGAAATCCAAACTAGTAAGGGGAATTAGGGGGAATTAATGAAGAACATTTCAGAAATTCTTTTGCTGCCCTTGCTTACTGATGAGTATTTAGGGGTTCCCATGGCAGCTCAAGGATTTAGATCCTGACAAACTGTAAATGTTTTAGTTCCTGAGGTGACAATGTTGGAGGAGTTTTCCTGGGGGCTTTGTCCTTCTGCTGAGGCTGTTCCCATTCCTTAGGGAATCTTGGAATGGTTTGGGTGGGAAGGGACCTTAAATCCCATCCAGTGCCACCCCTGCCACGGGCAGGGACAGCTCCCACTGTCCCAGGCTGCTCCAGCCTGGCCTTGGGCATTGCCAGGGATCCAGGGGCAGCCACAGCTGCTCTGGGAATTCCATCCCAGCCCTTCCTCACCCTCAAAAGGAGGAATATCTTCCTAACTGGCAGAGATCTACTATTATTATTATTACTATTATTATTATCATCATCATTATTATTACTATTATTGTTATTATTATTTAATTATATATTATAATATAATAATATCAATATGATTAATAATAATTATTATACTTATTACACTTATTATACTTATTATAATTAATTATTATAATTATTATTATGCTGGGGCTGTTATCACTATCCCTTACAGCTTGCTGAGGGACTCACCCAGGTTAAAATCCTGCCTCTATCCTGTCCCTTGGCTCAGTTTTCCTGTTTATCCATCAGAGCCACAGGGGAAGCAGAACTCGGATTCTGAACTTCCTCCTTGTGTGAGGAGAAATGGTTGCAGAGTTCCTTAGTGATTTATGCTCAGGCATTTTTCATCAGGAAACCCTGGAGAATTGTTTTAGCACTATCACACCTCTCTGATTCATTTTTCTCTGGAAGTCATTACTGGGAGGCCAAATTGCAGAGAGATACCAGGAGGGGGGGTTGTTTGTGATGGGAGGAATGGGAACATCTCTTGATACAGATAATGTTTCAGCTGTAATTCTTGGTGACAGACCAGCTCCAAATTCTGGTATCTCCTCATTCCACGGGGGATGAGGGTTCAATTTCTGTAAAATGTAACAAATCTCTGATAGCTTGATTGGGTATGATTTAAGGATTTTTCCCTCTTCTAGGACTCGAGAGAACGGAGGTTTTCAGTTTTCCAGGCGGGTTTTCCGTTTTCTGCTCTGTGCTACACTAGAACATGGCAGAGCAGATGCATCCGTGTACCAAAAGATTGGTTGGTGTTTTAGACACAAGGCAGGAATTTTATTGCTGAAATTTATTTTCTGGGCTGCAGGTTCAGGAAAGGACTTGTTGGAGAGAGAAGGTGCCAAAACTCCCATTTGGAGCCCAGCTGACAATCAGAAAATAGGCACGGCCCTGTTGTGGACTGAATTCCTCCTGGTGGGGAGACAACTCAGAAAAGAAATGGACTTTGCTAATGTAATTGCTTGTGTTTGACCCCAGAGTTATGGAGCTCTCTGACTCCATCCTTGTTTAATTCAGTTGTGGCAAAAGCAGATCACACAGACCTGAGGCCCATTTTTATCCAGGCCATTATTCTGATGGACAATCTTAGAATTTTTGTGATGCTGAAATGGAAGAAAGGACCTCAGAAGAAATTAATGGTAAAGCTTTGGTGTCTGCCGGCCTCATGAAAGGATAAATTTTGTAGAGTTCCTTTTATTAGTAATAAAAATTATACACAAGCAATGATTGAGTTGGAAATTGGAAGCAGAGATTTTAAACACAATTATCTTACTACTCATTGTAAATACTTGGGGTGCAACAACCCCGTGTGGGCCTTTTTATGAGTTGAAATTAATCCTTTAAGTGTTACAAGTATTATAAATCATTTGAAGTATTGGTAACTTGTGTGCAGTAAAAGGTAATGATTCTCAAATATTAAAATGCGGGTTATAAAGAGATTTTCCTGCTGTGGTTTACATTCTAGGACATGCCCTGGCCATTATTGACCTGGAGAGTGACACTGTCATTAGTGACTTAATTGGCACAACTCAGGCAGTTTGTTCCAGTGCCAGTTCTTTTGAAAATGTGGGTGCTCAGTCTTCTCCTTCAATAGAAAACCCACTGAACATCCAGCAAAATCTGGTTTTGTCATTAACAGAAATGACAAAGTTAAAAGACGCTGTTAAATCTCCAGTAAATCTTTAGTTTCTTTCTTTTGACCTGATCAAAGGGCTCTGGAGTGATACAACTGCAGCTGATAATTTAAGAAAATGTCTTTTATTTCCTGCTGCCAGGCCTGGGGACAATGGTCCTGTGCTTCGGATCAATAGATATTTTCTTCCAGGGCTGATTTAGCTTTGACTGGAAAGGAAAGCAATTAAGTCAGGCGTGGAGGGTTTGGAAGTGTGCAGATGTATTCATGGGGATGGCAGCTTAATGACCTACTTCTGGTGATAGTATTGAAATTAGAACGTGTTTCAAGTAAATATCAAATGCCAGCCAAACAGTTACCATAGTAATGATAAAGGAAATGTAATTGCAGTCAATCAAATGAATATTCAGTTGATGTAGTTAATTTGCACAAAGGTGCACTCATTTCAAACCTGTGTTTTATGATGTCCAAGCAGGGATTTTTCTGCAGTTGGCCAACAATTTCTCATTCTTCAGAACTTCTGTTGTGAAAATTCCAATGTGGAACACTGGCCAACTGCACTGGTGCTTTAAGACTGTGTTCAATATTTATTTATTTTCCAAATCTTTATGAAGATGGATATCCTAGCAAGTGAGAAAAGAAGTCTCTGAGAATCTTGAGTGGAGAACAGTTGTAGCTTGACCTCATTTCTTTGGAGGAAAGCAACAGTCGAGTGTCTCGTTTCCTGATGTTCCTTTCACGTGCAGATAAATGGTTTTATTTATTCCAATTGGTTTGTTCAAGATTTCCCTGTAAATTTCCTGTATAATCCTGCTAGGATTCTATTCTTAAGCTTGCATATTCATATTTTTTGGGAAAATGTGTATCTGGGCTTAAATATCCTCTGTTTAGGATAAAGATAGTGCAGGACCACTCTGAGGGGTCCTTGAAGACACAAGAAGGGACAAAGAGATGCTGGTAAAAATATCACTGTGTATTACCATGGTCCTTAAAAACAGTGGATTTTCTCAACAGTTTCTACTAATGATAAATATTTATTTCCATTCCAAAAGGAATGCCATTGCTGCTGTCTTCAGAATGTCCTTGAGTACGTTTTTAGAGTGACTTTAATCAAATGTCATTTTAACTCCAGTCCTATGCTGCAAATCTCTGGTGAAATTCTATTAATTTTCAATTAAACTTCAAGTAAACCAATTAGCATTTTAATTTCTATAGAGCAACAAAGGCAGAATCTGTAATGAGTCTTTCCAGTTGCTCACAGAGGAATAAATGGTCTGGATGGATTTCTCCAGTGTGTATCTCTGGGAAACTTTGTCAAGTATATTACCTTTATCATCTCCTCCTCTGCTTTAGGCTCTAAATTGGCTTTCTTGTGGTGTACAAAACCATTTTCTGCCCCTTCTCTCCCTAAGCTGCAATCCAGAATTCTTTGTCTTCACGGGAAATCTTTAACCTTGCACTAAAGTGTGTTTTCATCAAAGTCAGGGCTGAGGCAGGCAGTGTGGAACCCACCCTGTCCTGAGCAACTTCAGGACCTCAGTCTGATGGAGGGCAGGAGAAGGAATTTCCCCTTTTAATTCTAAATACATGAACGGAAGTGTCTGAGTTACCTCAGCTGGAAACAGGCTCCAACCCAGCTCGTTTGTGCCTCTCACCAGCATTTCATCCTCCCTGTCACCTCCTCTTCATGCTGCCTGCTCCTTGCAGACAGAGGTGATCCCTGCCCTGAGGAGCTTCATTATCAAAATGTATTCCCTGAGCGGGAATCCTGGAGTTCTTCCAGGGTGGGGGTCAGAACTTCCATCATTCCTCCAAGCCTGTAGCTGTCTGTAGTGCCCAGCCTCTGCTTTCTTGTGGGGTTTAATCCCATTGCTGGCTGCCCTGGGCTCTTCCCCTGGCTGGTGCCACCTCCAGAGCCTCTGTGACCCCGTGAGGAGCTGGCACCGAGTGGAGCAGGGAGCTCATGGTGGTGTTTGCTTGGCTTGGTTCTGTGCCAGGCTCTCTGTGTGAAATGGAGCCACTGCAGCTGCCGGGGAACTGCTGCTCAAACCAGTGCTGGAGCCAGGCTGCAGTCACACTCGTCTCTTCCAATATCCTTTAAACTTGAAAGCCTGGCAGAGACACAGGCTGGCTGAGTTTCACTCTGAAATCAGAAAGTGCTCGAGTCAGGAAGCTCAGTCAGGTCTGTGAGGTGTCCGTGGTACTTGGGAGGGGATGCTGCTCTCTGAGGGACACCCAGAGCCCCTCGGGTGGTTCCTGCTCTGAAATCCTAATGACAGAACCATAGGGAAATCCACAGAGCCACTTCCCACCTCCAAAAGTAGAAATATTTCTGCTTAGGGCAGAGGATATTTAGCTCACAATCGCTGAGGCTGGAAAAGAGCTGCAGGATCATCAGGTCCAAGCTGTGCCCAATGCCCACCTTGTCCCCAGCCCAGAGCCCTGAGTGCCACCTCCAGGCCTTCCCTGGACACCTCCAGAGATGGGAACTCCCAACCTCCTGGGCAGCTCCCTCCAAGGCCTGAGCACCTTTCCATGGAGAAATTCCTGCTGATGTCCAGCTTGAACCTCCTCTGGCACAACCAGAGGCTGTTCCCTCTTGTTTCCCACTTTTTACTTGAGAGCAGAGCCTGACCCCTACCTTCCTACGGCCTCCTTCAGGGAGCTGTTGAGGGCAACAAATTCTCCCCTGAGCCTCCCCAACCAGATAAAATCCAGTGCTCAGGCAGAGATAAACCAGACAGCCCTGAGAGGGCAAATCTCTGCTCTGCGAGGGCAAATCTCTGCTCTGCGAGGGCATTTCTGTCTCTATTTCTCAATACCACAGCCTGTCATTACAGGTTGATGGTAACTAGCATTAAATTAAGCGAAACTCCCTGACTTGAGACTTAGATCCAAAGATTAAGGAGAAAAAAAAAAAAAGAGAGATTTCACTGTTTTCAGGTGCAAAGAATTTTATAAAGCTCCTAAACAAGTCTCAGTGACTTGTTTAGTCACTCAGGGATGCACAGGTTCTTGTGTCACTTGACTCATTAAAGTTTTATTTCTCTGTTCTCTCAGGAACCTGAAAACTCCCAAACAGGGAGCTGCTGGTGGAGCAGGTGGAGTCCTGGCTGTGTTTTACTGAGCTGGTTTTACTGCCATGGCACTTGTCCCCTTCCTGTTCCAACCCTCACAAACAGCACAGGAGTTAAGTGGCCGGAACTTGTAGGAACAGGAGAAATCGTGTTAAATTAAATAGAGCAAAAAATGGGGGTGTTTGGGCAACAGGAGCCTTTTACGATATTATTTGGCTGTTTCAGGAGAGAGCAGCAGGGAGGAGGAAATCCATAGCTGCTGCTGCTGTTCCTGACAAAACTGGGAAAGGTAACACATGGGGAGGATGGGATCCAGCAGGGGCTTGGGGGAAACATGGCCCTTGGCTACCCAGGAAGCTGGAAAAGCAAACAAAGAGCAATGAAAATGCACGGATTCTCACTGCTGGGGTCACCTCAGGAGCTGCGGAGCCGCGTGCCATCGACAGCGAGCTGCCGGGCAGTGCCTCTCACTGCTCACGGCCACCCATCTTCGGGTCTCGCTGGTCACGGTGCAGGCTCGCTGCCCACAGAGGCTGCCTCAGACCCCCAAAGTCCCGGGAGAAGAGGAGGCGAGAGAGAGTTTCTGTATAATAAATCTGCAGGTTTATTCCATGGATGAAAGGGGCTGGAACTACAGAACTCATGGATAACTCTTAACTAACTCTTAACTCATAACTGATAACTCTTAACTCTATTAACTCTTTTAACTGCCCGAATCAGGCTCGTGCAGCAGGTTTTGTACTGGCATGAGTTGGGGAGGAGCAAAGGGGTAAAAACCAACAAGATCACAATATAACAATATGTGACAGGTGTGACAATAAATCACTACAGAGCATAGGAGGGAATATAACACAGCAACCAATGAGAAAGTAACCTGGGGAGAATTTTCTAGCTAGAAAGGAGCAGCTTATTCTGCAGTGCCACCCCTGGATGCCCCCTCGGACTCCAAGTCCTTCGCCTGTTGGAGGGCGAGGATCTGATGGACATTTGCCTGCCTGAGCCCAGCAGTGGGCTGAGGCACTGCAGCAAAAATGCCTGATTGAGTCTTTCTGATACGCAAGACAAAAGGATGCACCAAAACTCAGTTTAACGTGCTCTGCTCGTGGAGATGGGGCTGATGAGGAGCCAACAGGAATTGCCTTATCCCCCTGCTCCGAGGGAAAACCCTCCTGTGCCCTGGGCCGGGCACCCCATGGCATTTCAGGGGCAATGAGGGAGCTGTTCTGGGCAGTGGATCCATGCTGAACATCCCAAAATCCCATCCAGCTCTCGGAGGCTACATGGAGGTGGAGGTGGAGGTGACTCCACTCATGGGGGTGTATTTCAGTTTTAAGGAATCGATGAAATAATTTTAACATTTCTTTTACTGTTACCAGAGCTGTTCAGTTGGTGAGACAGAAGCAGAACAGGTTGAGTGAAAGGTTGAAGGTATAAATGCACATTTCTCCTGCATTTCATGTTATTTTTGCCCACATTGAGTTCAGTCTACTAAAGTGAAACACTCCGATGTTACATCCCTGGACTGAGAACAGCCTCCTTCTTTAAGGAAGAAATTCCATGCAAATCCTTTTTAATTTTCCTTTCACACTTTGTTTTTTGCAGCAGAAAAACCACTGCAGGGTTATTAATGCTGCAGGTTGCAGGACTGACCTTGGCTTTGACAAAGAGCCATTTTCAATTTTCACCCTAAAGAACTTTGGAAAACCTCAGTATAAATAAGTTTATTATTTTAATAATAATGATATGTGATACTTTGCTGTGTGATATGAAAATAGGGGTATCCTGTGCATTTTAGCAGCTGAGCCAACACACCTTTTGTTTGAAATTCCCTTTATAGTGAATATATTTTAAAATGCTGGCCTTGAGCAGACTGAAAGCATTGCTGTGACCTCTGGTGTTTGGGATTATTGGTAATAATTCGGGAATCTTTCTGCAGTCCCCAGGAAGTGAACGTGTAATTACAGATTTGAATTAATTATGTCCCCCTGGAGTTAAGTGAGCTGCCAAAAGGCTAAATGAATCCCCCAAGGGTGGTGACAGCTGAGAATAAACCACAAATATTTTCACCTCTGTGCCTTGCCCCATCCTCAGGGTTGTTGTGTCTGGATCCCACAGCCTGAGGGAAGAGGCTTTTCCATGGAAAATGTGCAGCCAAAGAGCTGAGGAGCCTTCGGAGAGCTCCAGAGTCCTCCGTGAAATTTTATAAATGCACTCATGTAAATCCATTTAATTTATATACTTGAGGTGACCAATTAGAGAAAACAGCCCAGTGACAAACTATTGTAATTAGAGAAAATCAGCCAGTCCACTGATTTGAGTCACAATCCATCTGGAGAATTTGTAATTTAAAACACCCAAGTACTTACAGGAATTACAAGGGGGAAGCCAAGGAATTGTTTTCTTCCCCTTTACAAGGGGAGAAGACGTGTGGAAGCCTGGACTTCCTAAGGGTCTGGAAGTGGTGTAAAGGTGAATTTTTGTCAAGCTTTTGTTGCTGCTTAAAGCAGTCACAGCTCTTGGGATGACACCTCAGAACCAGTGAACTCCTTGGAAAGGAATTTTTGTTTCGTTTGTGACCCAGTGGAATCCCTGCTGTGAGTTTGAGCAGGTTGTGACAAATATCACACACTGACGTTCAGTAGTTTTCCCCAGATATACCTGAAATATTATTTTCCCAGCAGCAATAGTTAATTATTATTTAACTTGGTTCTGTGTTAGTTATTACTGTAATTGATCATTTGGAATAAATAATTCCAAATCATTCATTTACATTCCTGCAAAATTTTTGTGCCTATACTTAACAGGAGCAAAAAAATAGGAGGAAGCAGAGGTGGTTGTGCTTAGCTGCAGTTATTTTTGACACAGTGTGTAATTATGTCTGTAATTCCAATTAGCACATGTGAATGCAGTAAATGAGGTAAATACCGGAGTGGCTTCCCTTGTGCAAGTATCCCAACCTCCTGACTGGGATGGAAAAGATGGAATCTTCACTCTTCCAGGTTTGTGCTCTACTCTGCAAGAGCCCATTTACACAATAAATGGAGCTACTGGTTAAAATAAAAGTGAAAAATGAAGGATTTAGGGAAGAAAGAGCTGCAACTTGAACAGAAATGGTGCTGCCAGTGGTGCTCCACTTTGCAAAAAGCTGATGGTATAAACAGAAAAGAAGTGGGGAAAAAAAGCTTGTGGGGTTTGTTCAGGTTCCCAGCAGCCTGAATTTTTATTCCCTTTCCAACACAAACCAAGCCAGCATCAAAGACAAAGCTAAGGCACCACCAGAAAGGATTTACACACCTTTTTTTTTATTTTTAATTCTTGAAAAGCAACACAAAAGAGAGATTGGGAATTTCAGAGAGCTGCCTTGGAGCCTGGGGTGTTTATCCACAGAAGCACAGGTAAATTGAGGAGGTTCATTCCCTACCCACTCCTCATTCTTCTTTAGGAAATTGTCATTAAATAAAGGCAAGGCCAATTTAAAGGATTACGGATCATTGTTCCTTCTCCAAAGGAGAAGTCAGGAGGAATCCAGCAGCTACCTGAGTCTGGATCAGATCCAGGTGTAAGGACAGCTCCAGACTGTGGTTTAGTTGTTCATCCCAGCCTGTGGTCATATTGGGCCCTTTGGAATCCTTACAATTGAAACAAAAAAAAAAAAAAAAAAAGCCAAACCAAACCAACTTTAAAAACAAAACCAAACCAAAACCCCAACAAAATCAAAAAAAGCCCAACCAACCAAAAAACCAACCAAAAATCAAACAAAAAACCCCTCCAAAACAAAAAAAAAACCCCAAAACTACAACCAACCCAAACAAAAAAAACCTCACAAAACAAAACAAGAAGGTAAAAAAGAAGTGTCTCCATTCTTGTTGGGATTTGACACTGGCTAAAAGCACCAGGCACTCACCAAAAACCATTTTCCTCTGCTGTAGCTGAGCAGGGGAGGGGGCAAAAAAATGAAGGCTTCATGACTTGAGGCAACGATTAGAGGAAAAACACTCTAAGGCAAAACAGGTCCAAAATTTAAACAGTATAAAGAAAATTTATTATGAACAGAATTAAAAGTAAAAAGGGTAATGAGAACTAAAATAAACCTTTAGAACACTCATTTTCTTCCTAGCCCTTCCCTCTTTCTCACCAACTGCGCAAGTAGACAAAACGTGGGGTTTTGGTCAGTCCTTCACTTCCAAAATATCTTTTTTCAGCACGCTTAGAGAAAGGCGTTTCCTTCTTCTGCTGTGCCATGGGATCCTTCCCACAGGGAACAGTTCTCTGTGAATTTTCTAGCATCTTAATTTTGACGAGCAGCAGCCCTCTGAACCTGCTGTAACGTGAGTCCCTCGCACGAACAGGGCAGTCTTCCCAAAACTGTGCATCGTGGGTCGTTTTAGTTCATGGGGTACAGTTTTTAAGGATAAGCTGCTCTAGTTTGGAAGCAAGGGTTCTCTGTCTCTGGAAGCAAGGGTCTTCTCCCTCTGTCTTGAGTTTCCCACTAGATTACAGCTTTTCAGCATCCACTCACTTCAGCGTGGGCACTTTCTCCTCATGGGCTCTGCATCCCCCCATGCCTTTCACCGATTATGGAGAAAAAAATTGTTGCATTATAGCTCTCTGTCGCAGTGTCGGGACACGAACACGCGGACTCAAACAGCAGGTTGGCAGCAGGTTAGTCAGGACCACGGAGCAGAGGCCAAAAGGGGAGCCACGGAGCAGAGCCAAAAGGGGCTGCCTACCTTTATTATCACACTTTTATACCTCTTCTAAGACAATCATACATTGGTGGATGAGGTTAACACCTCTAGCATTTTACAGGATAGGAACACAGTCTATCACCTTTCTCCGCCTTGGAGAAAGGAATGAACAACTATCTAAAAGTTCAGTAAACATTCTTAGCCGGTTAGAAAAACAAGAGCTATGTTTATAGAAAGAGCATGAGAACTTCTACTACAAAAGTAAAAACATGGAGCACTGTGAAAACCAGGGCGACAGCTCTCACCCTTTTTACCTTTAAAAAAGAAAAAGAAAAAAGAAAAATGAACCATGTTCAATTTCTGCTTGTGGAAGGACCATTGGAGTGAACACTCACATCGTCTGCATCTAAGTCATCACTCGATGTTCCACCCACTTGATCATTTTCCTTCCAGAACCTGCCACTCAGATCCATCCCTCCAAGTAACAATGGCCTTCCCGGTTCTGCCTGAACCGTCAGTAAAGACAGTGGGTCCGTGCACTGGCTCCTGACTGTGTTTGGGTCTCAGACAAATCTCTGTGTGTTTCGCCACTTGCAGCAACTTGTGGCTAGGCAGATGATATATAATCTGCCCTGAAAAATTCTCTAGAGCACTTTGCAGTGAAGCGCTGTTCGCAAAGCTCCAGTCAAAGTCCTCCCGCTGTACCGGCAGTACAATCTGTGCGGGGTCTGCACCCATCAGTTGCAAACACCGTTGCCGGCATTTGACTATCAAGCGAGCGATCAGCTCAAACAATGCAGTCGCCGTCTTCTGCGGCTGATGGGGCAAGAAGACCCATTCCAGGACGTGCAAAGGATCGGACCATTTGTCACTCCATTGGCCAATGATACCTGTGGGATGCAAATCTGGTGTGGTAATGAAAACAGTGACATCAACGGAGGGATCAATGCGATAAACCTGTCGAGCAGAAACAGCTCACTGCACCTCCTCCAGCACCTGACGTGCCTCCGGGGTCAATGTGCGAGGTGACTTCAAATCAGGGTCTCCCTTCAACAAATCAAATAAAGGAGACAACTGTGCCGTGGTCAGTCCCAAATACGGACGTAACCAAGCAATGACACCCACCAATTTCTGGGCATCATTCAGCGTCTTCACTGATTGCACAAATTGCACCTCTTGATGCTGAACTGTATGTTCCAAAATTTTGACCCCCAAATATTTCCAAGGAGGTTGTTGCTGAACCTTTTCTGGAGCCACCTGCAGCCCATGCGAATGCAGAGCATCGAGCAACTGAGGCTGGATCCTCAGCAGCTCATCCTGGGTGGACGCAGCCACCAATACGTCATCCATATAGTGATAAACTGAGCATCAGGAAACTGCCTGCGAACTCCAGACAAGGCTCTGGCCACATACATTTGGCATATGGCCGGTGAATTCCGCATCCCTTGGGGAAGCGTCCTCCATTGATATCTCTGTGCAGGTCCAACACTGTTAATTGCTGGCACTGTGAAAACAATATCAGAGGCGTAAGACACTGCACCTTTCACTGCAGTGGCCCCTAGTAAAAATTCCGTCCCAATGCGCACCCCCCATGCAGCCAGAACATCCCTCCCCCAGAGGTTTGTAACAGTCTCAGTAACGTAAGGCCTAATCATGGCCGTCTGTCCCTCTGAGTTCGTCATCACCACAGGCTTCTGGCTCACATAGCAGCGCTTCGTCTCGCAGCACTGTCGAGAAGCCCACGGAGAGATATCCCTGGCAGCGTAGCATCAGGGATGGACAGGATGCACTGCATCTCAGGACGTTTTCTGGTCAAGACAGCAGTCCAATGAACCTGAGGGCCCAGTGGAACCCAAAGCAGCCATCTTCTCATGACCTCGATTCTGTCCTGGGAACAGAGGACTTAGAAGGAACAAGTTGAGCAATGCGAGTCTTTTCAGGAATTGCAACCGGGGGGTGGGGGGGTGGGTGTGGAAACCATAAACCAGGGCATATATGCATCCCTTATAATCTGCATCAGTGAGTCACTGATGCACTATGATATCCTGAACGGTGGCACCAGACCTGCCCAGGAGGAAAACATTCAGGCCACCGCCCAAGGGACCAAAAGCATGCAGGAGGACCTTGCGCACTCTGCAGGAGTCTAAGACGACCGTCTCTGCTGTGCAGACAAGGCCGACCAGTAACAGAAACTGCAGCTTTGCAGTGCCTGGCAATATGATTTGGCCCCCCACACCGAAAGCAGAAACACAAGACAGCTGTGCTTTTCTGCACCTGCCTTCCTGGTTTCCTGCTAGCCTGCTCCCACTGCCTGCCCCGCAGCACAGGAGGATCTTTCGCTTTCACATCACCCCAGAACCTCGCCTTTTCACGAGGGCGAACCGTCGCTTTACACTGGGGAATATTGCAAAGGCTGCTAGAAGCAGGCTTGCTATCAGGATTAGCAGCCTTAGCGGTTTTTGCACGTTTCGAACGTCTCACAGACGAAACCGATGAGACTGAGCTGGCGTTATCGGAGAAATCACAATACGAATCCCCCGCGGCCCTCGCCCCTGCGGCCGCAGCCGCAGCACGGACCGGGGCTCGGCAGCGCTTCCCCCGCTCCCGCGCGGGGCGGGGCCGAGCTGCCTGGAGCTGCCGCTCCCGCGGCTCCGCGGCGCTGTCCCGCTGTGCAACCAAAGCCACCGCGGGCTCCGGGTGCGCCCGCGCGATCTGCTCAGACCGGGGGGGGGACGAAACTGTGCCCAGCAGGGTCCCGCCGGCAGCGCAAACACCGCGCGCCGACTGCGCGGGCCCGGGGGGAAGGGCGGCCCCCCCGCTGCCCGGAGCCGGACTCGCTGGCCTGGCGGAGCCGTCCGCCCGCACGGCTTCAGAGCCCCCGGGCCAGCACCCGGCATCGGAGCCCGCGTCCCCAGCAGGCTCGGGCCATGCGCCCCCCGAGCCACTCAGCGCAGGGAAGGCGCAGAGAGGGGGGCGCGTCTCGCTGCCCTGCCTCTCCCGCCGCGCGGCGGGGGGCGAAGCCCTCAGCGCCTTTCCAGAACGGCGCCGGGGCGGGGAGACCGACCACGCCATCCCCCCCGAGCGGCGCCGGGGGGCCGAAACGCACTGCACCCCCCGCCCGGAGCCGTGCCGGGGTGGGCGGGTGGGCTCAGACGCTGTTTGCCTGCCCTGTTCTCTGTCCCGCTCTAACTTGGGTGGCTCAGAGAAATCTCCGAGTGTCCTGACAGGGGTAATACCGCCTGAAGAACTCTTCTGAGGTTGAACCGCAGCATTCACCCGTCTCCAGGACAGTAATAACTTAACCACATCTCTGTCATCAGCCTCTGCGAAAATGGAAAACAAGGCTCTCCCAACTGACAGCCATTTGGATTTGTCAAGAATATAACAGCCTTCTGGGAAGAACCAATTATCCTTGGCCCAAAAATATAAATTTTGTAAGTCTACCTTGCGAATAGCCATGTTCTCGCCTTCTAAACACATATCGAGAACCACTAACGCCTTAGAGTCATAAAAGGATCTCTCCCTAGAGACGCCCATATTTTCTATAAATTTTCTTTACCTGCCTACTTTACCTATACCTGCAGTTCCCCGTACGGGCCACCAGATGTCGCAGTGTCGGGACACGAACACGCGGACTCAAACAGCAGGTTGGCAGCAGGTTAGTCAGGACCACGGAGCAGAGGCCAAAAGGGGAGCCACGGAGCAGAGCCAAAAGGGGCTGCCTACCTTTATTATCACACTTTTATACCTCTTCTAAGACAATCATACATTGGTGGATGAGGTTAACACCTCTAGCATTTTACAGGATAGGAACACAGTCTATCACCTTTCTCCGCCTTGGAGAAAGGAATGAACAACTATCTAAAAGTTCAGTAAACATTCTTAGCCGGTTAGAAAAACAAGAGCTATGTTTATAGAAAGAGCATGAGAACTTCTACTACAAAAGTAAAAACATGGAGCACTGTGAAAACCAGGGCGACAGCTCTCACCACAGCTTGTACGGAGATCTCGACTCTGAGGCTCGGGGCACCTCCTCCCTCTCTTCACTGACCTTAGGGTCGCCATGCTGTTCTCTGTCGAAGAGGGTTAAGAAAGACTCAGAGACAGGAATGCAGTCAAGAGAATGGATGGAATTATTTAATTAACAAAGGACAGGTTTTTATGTGTTTAGTTCTTTTAGTGTCTACCTAAATGGGAAGAGATTATTGGACCTCTTGCTACCTACCTACCAGAGTGATTGGTCAGTTCTCACATCGTTCATTCTCCTACTTGAAATCATAACAATTCTAATTATATCTGCAGGTGCAAGATAGCAAACTCGGTTTACAGAAACCTTATCATGTTTTGCATAGTTCAGCATGAGAAAGACAGAGCTCTCATGAACTACAGCAGAGAGCTGAAGAAATTCTCTGCTGAGGCTTCTTCAGCATCCATAATTCTCCTCATGTGTCTTCACCTTTTCTTTGATTCAGGAGAAAATCGTAGGTTCATTGGTTCTCAAGTTCCATCAATTAGTGAGTTCTTACAAGGTTTTACAGTGCTGAAAAGTTGATTTTCATCTGGGCTCCGTCTCAGGGAATTGTTCATCATGGCCCTTGCTGTCGGCCACACGGTCCCTGCCAGCACCACATGGGCAGTGCCGGCCATGGCAGCGCCAGCTCCATTGGGCGCCTCTCTTCATGCGAGGCGCCCAAAAAGAGAAGCTGCTGGCACTGTTTCTGCCGTCTTGCTCGCAGCACGGCTGGCTGAAAGCGACTAAATGGGCAAAGTTTATGGCGAGCCGTGCTGAGACAGCGGCAACCACGTGCGTGGCAGCGTGGCTTCGGCTGTGCTGAGAGGGGCCTGGCAGCGCCGAGAGGGCCCTGGCAGTGTGGCCTCAGCCATGCCGAGATGGACCCGGTAGCATGGCCCCGGCAGTGCCGAGAGGGCCCCGGCAGTGCCAAGAGGGCCCTGGCAGCGCTGAGAAGGCCCCGGCAGTGCCAAGACGGCCATAGCAGCGTGGCCTCAGCTGTGCCAAGAGGGCCCTGGCAGTGTGGCTTTGGCCATACTGAGAGGGCCCCTGCAGTGTGGCCCTGGCAGTGCCGAGAGGGCCCTGGCAGTGCCGAGAGGGGCCTGGCAGTGCTGAGAGGGGCCTGGCAGCGCCCAGAGGGGCCTGGCAGTGCCGAGAGGGCCCTGGCAGTGCTGAGAGGGGCCTGGCAGCGCCCAGAGGGGCCTGGCAGTGCCGAGAGGGGCCTGGCAGTGCCGAGAGGGCCCCTGGCAGTGCCGAGAGGGGCCTGGCAGTGCCGAGAGTGCCCCTGGCAGTGCCGAGAGGGGCCTGGCAGTGCCGAGAGGGCCCTGGCAGCGCCCAGAGGGGCCTGGCAGTGCCCAGAGGGGCCTGGCAGTGCCGAGAGGGGCCTGGTGGCTGCACCAGGCTCACCCCCAGGAACCGCCTTGCCGCCCCGCGGAAGAATAAAGACAATGCCCGCGTTGTTCTCCCTTCTTATAGATGTCATCCCAGAGGCTTTCCCAGTTTCTCAGACTGGGCTAGGGACCTGCCTATCGTCAGAGCCCTCAGCGATTGGCTCTGCTAGACATAGTGAAAACTTCCAGGAGTTTCTCACAGAGCCACCTCTGTGGCTTCTCCCGCCTCCACCAAAAACTCAGCTGTGTTAGACTGACACAGTTCTTGAGTGGGTTTTTGTTTGTTTGTTTTTACTTTTGCGTTCAGAATGCAAAACTGTCCATTCTGGGTGTTTTATCTCTCCAAGAGGTTTGACAAAAAGCAGGCTAAATACATTAAAAATTCTGTCTCCTCAGCAGCTCTGTCATGGCTTCAAAGATCTCTGGTTGGGATTTTTTTGGGGGAGGAGGACACAATGGTGGCAAGGGCTGGACATTAATTGGTTTAGTCATTGAATGCCTGATGGAATGTGCTGGAAAGTGGCAGTTTGGAGCAGCTTTTTTCTGTAATTCTTCAAACATTTGTGCAAAGCAAAACCTCTCGAAGTGGAAAACCCCAAAGAACTAAAGCCCCAAGTACAAAAGGGCATTCTTGGATTGACTTTTCCAGTGGAAGCAGAATTAGGGAACTGCCCAGCACTGGCACAGGATTTTATTTAAGACTTGTGAGCTAATTTGACTGACCTTATTCAGTGTCTCATTTCACACCCGGTTCCATTTAAATCAGGAGCAGAGTAGGGGCATTTAAAGCTTTCTTTCTGATACATTTATTAGTAGTGAAACACTTACATCATAATTCTCTTTGTCCTTGCATTCAGCACATGCAAAGTTCACGTGAAAATACACAAAGGTTTGGAGTGATTCTTGCTGTTCCATATTTCTCTCATTCCCTGGGCAATATTTTGTGTTTATTTTGCCCTCTCCATTTTTGATGTGTAGCTGCAGAGAACAGTGAGCAGCCATCTAGTGCGGGCTGGATCTTATTTTAGGAAGAGTTATGCAAACACATTTCTCCTGTTTATCCAGCAAGGTTTGAGTTGCACTGACTCCCCCTACAAAGCAAAGTGGAAACCAGAACAAGGATAAAAGAGGGGGATAAAAAGAGGAGGGGTGATAAAAGTGCCATTTTTCCTCTTAAGAAAAAAGCTGTTTTACTCTTTGCCACAAACCCCTGCCTGGTAATATATATTTAGGATGATTTAGGAGTGCTTTAGCTTTTTGGGGGCGGATTGCAGGATTTCTGGAGCTGTGCAGTTTCTGTAGGGCTTTGAATAAATGAAACACTATCTTAGGCATTGTCCTCCATTACTGAACTATTGGAGCCACTCTTAATCTTTAATGTTCTTACTCTGACAACAGCCCTGGGACTCGGGCAAGTTCTATTATTCCTTTCACACGTGAAGAGCTGAGGAACAAAAAGGCTCAGACTGAGATTTTCTTCTCAGGCTGCTTGCCTTGATTTGAGTGAGAACTCTTATCTCAGTCTCCTCTCTGCATAGAAGTTTCTTAGTGGTGCACTATTAATTGGGGCAACTTCTAAATTCCTTTTAAAAAATAATTAGGAAGGTCAGGATGTAAGGCTGAAGTCAGTGGAAGTGAAATGATTTCTTTCTGTAAGTTACGAATGTTTTGCTTAAAGTCATTGAAATTAAAATGATTTATTTTTAATACATGGTATGAATTCTCTTTGCAGAAGGTAAATAGAATCTGAACTGCTTTTTAGAGGAACTAATTTGGATTTAGGGGGATTATATGATGCGATTCCTGGGATAACAAATTGATGCCTTTTCCTCTGAAATATGAAATAATTCCAAATGATTTTTCTAAATATAAAAAGAGGGAATTGAGAAAGTTTAAAAGTAGAGGTGATTACCCCTTTGGCTCATTGTATCAACAGGATTGTAGGGGGAAAACCTGCACACTCCTCCAACTCCTAGATGTACCAAAGCCTTCTATGCTGGACTCAGACTGCCTGAACTTCCCTGAGATTTGCTGGGCTGGTGAAGAATAAAACCCAATTCCCATTTCTGTGGTGATTCCCAGTGTCGCAGTGTCGGACACGAAAAGAACACGCAGCCTCAAGCTGCAGGTCAGGACCACCAAGCAGGGCAAGGGCCAGAAGGCAAAAAAGAGCCCAAAAGCCCTGCCCTTCTTTATTCTCTCCTTTTATATCTTTCTTAAAACAACCATACATTGGTAGGTGAAGGTTACACCTCTGCAATTCCACAGGATAGTGACACAGTCTATCATCTTTCTCCGCCTTAGGAGAAAGGAATGAAAAACAATCCAGAAGTTCCAAACAATCTAGGCTGGTTACAAAAACAAGAGCTATGTTTATAGAAAATGCATGAGAACTTCTACTACAGGAAGTAAAAACCTAGAACACTGCAAAAACCAGGGTGACATCCCAGGAAGCAGAACCTGCCAGGTCTAGGTTCCTGTCCTACAAAAATGACTTGCAGAGCTGCCCCCGCTCCGGAACCTTCCCTCAAACACCTACGCAAATACAGGAATTTTCCCTCTCTGCCACAAAATCGGGTTGCACATTCCCAGTGGAGCCCTGGTTCCAAGTGGGATTTCTCCTAACTAAAAAACTCCATACCCAGCTCATGGCTTTCATTATATGGCTTGAACTTTGTGCCTTTTTTTGACCCAGAAACAAGAAAGCTCTGGCAGTGCCTAAAGCTTCAAGCAGGCCAGCATTTCACAGGCCCAGGGAGGGATTTCTTTTTACCCAGCTCAGCAAATGCTTGCAGGTTTTGATAGACATTCCCAATTATGTCTGCAAAAATAAATTATGAGTGGGGAAAGGAGCAGAATAAACACACTCAGAGGTCTCGGGGGAGGGGTTCAGCTGGGCAGTCCAGGGCTGGGTGGAAAAGGGGAAGGTTAAAACCCTTTGTGCAGCAGCAATGCTGGAGGCTGGGCAGAATCTGGGTGTATTTTAGGTGTGTTCATGGTGACTGACACTGTTTTATCAGCAGCCTCCCTTCCCTTAAAAACAGTTTTCCATCGAAATGGGGCTTCTCAAGGGAAATGACTCGCTGTAAACAAGCTTTGATTCTCTCCAGTATGGAATAAAAACTCCCTTTTCACACCTGCAGCACCTTTTTGTGCCCCCTTGCCCCTGGCCAGGGAGGGTGACGCCTCCAACCCATGCTGGGGCTCTGCTGATCAAGTCAGTAATTTGCCTTTATTTTCCTGTTTATTCAGTGGGGGGGGGGAAAAAAGCGAATTGATTTTTTTATTTGCTTTGAGATTCACTGATAAATGTTGTATCCATTGCCTGTTTATGTATTACTTGTAATACACTGAACAATCACATGTGCAGGTGTTAAATAATAAATTCCACAATAATTATTTGTTATGGCTGATGGTTTTTTTAAGGGATTCTGACAAGACCAAGTGGGAGATTGCCTTAAATTTTCTGTTCATTGGGATGCTTTTATCTTCACAGACCTGTGCATTTCCAGACACAAAGCTTCATTTTCTTTGCAGGAATGAGATGTCAGGGAAATGTCTCCTGCAGGTCACTCAGGCTGGCTGGGATGACTTCATTCCTTCTGCTGCTGTGACTCTTTTGCAGATGAAGCCCTGGATGTGAAGTAGGTGATGAAATGTCCTGGTGAGAAAGATTTTTGTTTTATTTCATGGGGCTTTCCTTGAATTTTAGATCAATCTGATGCTGGGGGGGGAGGGAAAACCAAGCTGCTTTTGCCTGGGAAAAGTTAAAATGCTGATAATATTGGCTGGTTTTTATCAGTGGAAATAAGAGGATTGTCTTCATCAGTATTTGTCCATTTTCTCTTTCATTTGCAGCCCCTTTCGTGGTGCTGAAACCCAACTTTCTCCTTACAGCCTATGGAAATAACCCGCAAACTGATCTTTTTCCATCCGGGTTACATTTCTTGCTCTTTCCTCTGCACTTTCCAGTTGCTGTGCATCATTTATTGCTCTTGCAAATGCAGTTCTGCACTCAAACTCCTACTGGTGATTGATAAAGTTGTGTATCCTCAGCTTTTCTGGTCAGGATCTTCCAGCATGGAAGAATTTTTGTTTCGAGTCCTTGATCTGTGAAACTTGGGACACTTTAGGTGAATCAGAGCCTCCAAGAGCTTTTATTCTCTTTAGTATTTTTGGCTTTATGTGTCTGTGAATATCACTTTTATTTCTTCTCATCTTTTTAAGGCAGCAGGATGAAAAAAAATAAAACAAAGCATGTCCTTCTAAGTAAAATGAGAGAAATTGAAGTCACATTATTTGTGCAAGCAACAGCCTAAAGTCCTGCATTGGATTTAAAGCAGGCAGTGCCTTATGCAAAGATTCAGGTACTTAAATGGAAGTAGAGCAGCACAGTTAAGGAACACAGTTTTAACAGCAAAAGGTGGTTTTTATGAGGATTTATTTAACATTTCCCACACTTATTACGCTGCTCACCAGTGCAGATCGCTCGGGCACTTCCCAGTTCCATTAAAGGCATGGAATTTCAGCCCCAGGAGTGGGAGTGTCAAAGCCTGGGATATCAAGCAGGGGATGAGAAGAGCTGGTTTGGGACATCAGAGGGGAGGCTGCACTGAGTGAACACCTATTAAAGCTCTGTAAAGCTCTGCAGAGATTTTTGCTCCATTCCCTAGGGAAGTCCAAGGGAGCTGATCCCAGCAAAATCCTGACTGAGCCTCTTTGGGACTTCAGCTGGAGATTTTTAATGAAGTTATTCATGATCTGTGAAACAGTTCCCTCCTGAGGAGAAAATAAAACACCCCAAGTGTTTCAGATGGCAGCTTTGATGGTGCTGTGGCCAAGAAGTCTCATAATTCAATGTTTTACCTAAACAAGATGAGGAGCAAACACCCACAGGCAAATCCACCAGCACAGGATCGTTCTGTGAGGAAAACCACCACGTTAGGGTTCAAACTGAAAGAGGGAAAATTCGGTGAAATAGATGGGAATTCCTCCCTGGGAGAGTGGGGAGGGGCTGGGATGGAATTCCCAGAGAAGCTGTGGCTGCCCCTGGATCCCTGGCAGTGCCCAAGGCCAGGTTGGAGCAGCCTGGGACAGTGGGAGGTGTCCCCATGGCAGGGGTGGCACTGGGTGGGATTTAAGGTCTCTTCTACCCAACCCATTCCAGGATTCCACAATATTCCGGGTTGATTGCAGCTGTACTTGTGTTCAGAGTCACTCTCAGGTTTAACAGGAGCCACAAATGTTCTGTGTGGAGAAGAGAGTTTGGAAATGTGTTGCAAAATGATGGGAGTAAAAGTGTGTAAGAGACGGTCCCAAGACCCTTCATCTGTCTCACGACCATCTACAGAGGGCGAGACGCTGAGCCTGGGCCTGCCCGAGGTGCAGAGCTGGGCAAGCACAACGAGCCCATGGTGCACATTGCTGGCAGTTTGTGGTGAGCCGTGTTGGTCCTGCTGTGACAGTGGCAGGGACAGCACGGGACCTGCTGCCCACTGCCTGTTCTGTGCCATTAACCTGAGACAGTGGGCATTGTCCTCACTCCTGTGGGCATTGTTCTCACTCCTGTGGGCATTGTTCTCACACCCGTGGGCATTGTTCTCATACCCGTGGGCATTGTTCTCACACCCATGGGCATTGTTCTCACATCTGTGGGCATTGTTCTCATACCTGTGGGCATTGCTCTCACATCTGTGGGCATTGCTCTCACACCTGTGGGCATTGCTCTCACATCTGTGGGCATTGTTCTCACACCCGTGGGCATTGTTCTCACCTGTGGGCATTGTTCTCACACCCGTGGGCATTGTTCTCACTCCTGTGGGCATTGCTCTCACCTGTGGGCATTGTTCTCACTCCTGTGGGCATTGTCCTCACTCCTGTGGGCATTGTTCTCACTCCTGTGGGCATTGTTCTCACCTGTGGGCATTGCTCTCACACCCGTGGGCATTGTTCTCACCTGTGGGCATTGCTCTCACACCTGTGGGCATTGCTCTCACACCTGTGGGCATTGCTCTCACACCCGTGGGCATTGTTCTCACCTGTGGGCATTGCTCTCACACCTGTGGGCATTGCTCTCACACCTGTGGGCATTGCTCTCACTCCTCTTTGCCCGTTTGCCCCTCGCTCCCAAAAGGGTACAAAAGGACTCTCTGAGAAGACCCCAGTCGAGATCTCCCCATGGAAGAAGACGAAGACCACGAGGACTCTGCCGGCTGTTGGTAGCTGTAACCCTCCTCTCCCCCTTTTTCTCTCCCTCTCTCTCTCCCTCTCTATGGCGATTATACTGCGTTGGTGTGCAATAAAGTGCCTTGTGCTGATTAAAATCAATACTTTTCCCCGTTTGTGTTTCTTTTGCACTCTGAGATTTGGTTAACGAACCATCACGACCCCTGCTTGTCTTAGGGGATCGTGACAAAATGCCAAACCCATTCATGTAGAACATTCACTGCCCTGGAACACATTTTCAATTGAATGGAGCTTTCAAAAAATTCCATGCATGGAATAACGAGCAGAACTAATAAAGACCCGTTTAGCCCAAGTTTTTGTTTGCAGCACCTGAATCTGAATATGTAGATTGAAGATGCTGGGAGGTGGATTTTGAGAAGTTTTACTGACTATGGAAACACAGAACAGCTTTTCAGCTTCCCCCTTGTCCCTTCCTCCTCAAAGCCATTTACAAATGTGTTTTTCAGCCACAGGAAATCCCTTCCCTGGAGCTGGAGAGGTGTGAAAGGTATTCCCTCTAAAGCAACATCTGTGTCTCTCCTGGGATCCTCAGCCAGAAGGGAAGCTGGATATGCTGAGCAGAATTATAATTATTTTCAGGTTGGAGTAGGTGCTGTTTGACACTCAGGGTGCAAAGATTGAGGCCATATTCCAGATATTTGCAGTTTCCCTGCTCCAAGTTGTCTTTTTCTTTCTGTTCAGCTGCTTGTCTGAGTGTGTTTAGATAAAAAAAAAGGGGGGAAAACCACCCACATAGTAAAGTCTTCAGTTAATAGAATTTTATTACAATAAGAGCTCAACAATCATCATACAGGGTTGTTAATTATTAGAAAGATCTTGTTGTATGTTGAAATAATTGCAGTAAACAACCCAGCTGGAAAAAAGTTGTTCAGATCTTCCACCATGAAAATGTAAACTTGGAGCTTGTTTCTGTCTCTGTGTGTTAATTGCTGCATTGTAATTTAGTTCTCATTTTGGGTTATGTAAATTTGCCACCTAGAGAAGCATATCACTGTCCTAGGAATGGTTTGAACCAGCAGAAAGCAGTGTTTGGAATCCTAAATCCCTGTGTCTCGTACCCTGAGCGTGTCCTGGCTGTTTAAGGTTCTGGTTTTCCCACCTGACTCAGGGGAAATCAGGTGGCTCTGGGCACTCTGGGTTAGTGGCAGAGTCAGCAAGTGACTCCCTGCTCCTCTGAGGGTCTGGAGGTTCTGCAAATACTCATTTATTTTGGAAATTTTTGGGCCAAAGCATTTTTGCCTCTCCCTAAAGTCAATCTCCCCTGCATTTCCCTCCAGTTCAGTATTGCTGGGTGATTAAAAATAGTATTTATGTGCTAATTATCTCCTTAGGAACAAGGTTCTCCAGTGAATTGTGCATTTCTGCCTCCTTTTCCTCACTTCTCAGTGTAAAAACCTCTGACACTGAGGTGAAACTCTGATGTCAGCACTGAAGCTTTACACCCCTCCTAAATTCGGACATAAACATGGTCTGCCAGGAGAGAGAAATTGCTACAACTGTTTATTTTATAACTTTCTGGATGGACATTTTCACTTTAAGTCAGACTTGGATAGAGCAGAAGTGGTTCAAGGAGCAGCACTGGAGAGGTTCCTGTATATTGCTGAGAACCAGGACTTTGCAGTGGTACCACAAGGGTCTGGAAATGGCTTTCCCACCTTCTAATCCAAGCTCTTTAAGTAATTTGGAAACCTCTTGTTTGGAAACCTCCCTGCTGTTGGTGTTGTAAATTAAAAAAAAGAAAAAAATCTGTGTGGTATCCTAGCAAAGAAATTCCAAGGGAAAAGGTTGAAATCCTCGTGATTTTATCAGACTTGAAGCAAAATGCTCAATGCTGAAATAAATTCTTTCCTGCAATGTGGGATCTGAACATTTCAGCTTTGATCTGGACACCATAAAGTTGTAGAAATTTCCTGATGGAAAATGTCATGGGAATGTGAATGTTCTACAGCTTGGACAACCCCAGTTATGTCTGTGTGGCCCTGTGGCAAATCCATACCTCCAAAATCAGGTACAGGACTCCTTCTCAAGAAGAAATATTGAGCTTTTCCACCACTGTGATTCCAAATCCATCTTCAGCAAGAGATGGCAAAGTAAAATATTGAACCTGCTTGTCTTTTATGACCTTGGCAGTGATAAAAGATCTCATCTCGGTCATGTTAGAATGTTGAAATATATATTTAATATCCCTCATAAATTAGTGGGGGTTTGCAGGTGTTGAATTTCAGGCCAAAAAAAGGGGAAGAAAAAAATTAATCGGGTTTTTTTTGAACCTCAGAATGTGATAGTGCAAGTAAATGTTAAACCCACATGTGCAGATGTAACTGGGACTAGTGATTGAGTTGACCCATTTTTATTATCAAAAGGACATTGACAGTGATTTTTAAGAAATTGATTTGCAGTCAGCAGAATTTAAAAAATCTGAAAAATAATTCAAATTTTTAGGGCCTGGTCGAGCTGTTCTGAATGTGGAGCCTCCTGGGTTACAGGGGGTGAAAGTGGAACTGATTATTGATGTGACTCCCTGCAACCACGGGTGCTGCCAAAACTCAGCTTCAGCCCTGTGATTTGAGAAGAAATTGTTTTAAATGGTTTTTACCGGGTTTTAGTGGTATTTAGTGGTTTTTTTAAAATGGTTTTAAGAGTTGTAATACACCACACCAGCAAATTATGAATTGCATTTAGACACGGATGAGTTTAATAGGCTTAATGTCAAATATTGGTGGTAGTGGGCAGGTGTTAAATACGAGGCTGAGGTTTGGATTTGGTTTCCAGCTCTCCCACAGACCCTTCTCCAAATCTGTTCCAAAGGAATTAAATGCTGCAAGAAGAAACGAATTATTTTTTAAGAAGGGGGCTTTGTGACATTTTAAAGACTTTTCCAAAGTCAGCCCCAAAGGGGACCAAAATTCTTTAAGGCTCAAGGAAGATTTTGAAGCCTTGCAACCTTCCCAGACAGGTGTTTCTCAATTTATAATAATAAATTATTATATATATAATAATAATTTATAATAATATAACCCCTGTAGTCTCCCCACTGTTATTTCTTAAATTACAATCAAATTGTTTAATTGCAAGAGGAAAGAGTTTTATCTCAGTTTAGAAGTGACCAACAGAGAGCTCAATTTGATCTCAATTTAGAATTTTCCTTGAGGTATCCCTGGAGAGGTGAATTGTCCTTCCCAAACATTCAAGGCAGTGAAATGACCTGGAACAGGCAGCCTGTGATAGGACTTTGATCATAAAATAGATGTTTTTTCATTAAGTTTAGGCATAAAAACCAAATCCTTCAGCTTTGGGAATAGGCTGGAATTGCGAAAGGCCCAATTGTGTCTTTTACGGGGGAAAATAAAAGTTTCCACTACAGATCTATGATTTTAGCGTGAAAAAAAAATCAAGATTTGGAGGGTTCTGCCTGTATCCCTTTATTATTCTGCTAATACACGCAATTCCTCCCATCCACCCATCCATCTCCCAGCCCTCACCTCAAGGGTACTCAGGTTTTTGCTGTGCTCCATCTGGTTCTCCAGAAACTCCTAAATTATCATTTTGCAGCAAGAGAAGAAAAATTATCCCTCAGCCTGCCAGGTCCTGAGCTCCAGGCCTGGAGCTGAGGTTTGTTTTCTGAAGAAAACAACTTTATTAATGATGTTCTGCTGCTCACTCTGCATGGTAAGGTGTATGTCGGGGCAAATAAGTTGTATTTCAGTTACAGACACTTAGAAGTTGCACAAAATGAAATCTGGGGGAGGAATTTGTGGTTTTTTCGTTTGGTTTTTGGGGGTTTTTTTTTGGTTGGTTTGGTTTGTGGGGTTTTTTGGTTTTGGTTTTGTTTTTGTTGTTGTTGTTGCTGTTTGGGTTTTTAGTGACATCAGTTCTTTAAGATGAAAAATGTTCCCAGGCTACAAAGAAGTAATTCCAGTTCAGATATTATCTGGGAAAGGCCTATTAGGGTTTTTTCTTTTTTGATTGCCAGGCCTAGAGTAGGATTACACAGCAAAGCAGAAAGATTGTATTTGTCAAAAAATGACAGTTTTTCCAAGAAATCCGTACTGCAGGAGCTGGAAAAGAGTTTTCCATTAAAAGCAGATTTATGAAGCATTTGGAGGGGTACTTACATTATAAGATAAGGCTGGGAAGAGCAGAGCAATGGAGCAAAGTGAAAGGCAGCTGAAAATGCATTTTTTGGTAAAGGGCAACAAAATTTAGGAAGAACCCAAATGGTGTGGGAAAGAGAATCAGCAGCTGGGAGGGGAGCCAAGGCCAAGGTGTTTGTAGCAGGTGAAATCTGTCTAAATCTTTGTAATTCCAAACCAGTGGTTCTGACTCAGAAAAATCCAGTTGGGTTGAATTATCTCAATAAAAAACAGAGAGAAAATGGCGTAAATTCCAATGTAAATTCAAAGGGAAAATCACCTAAATTCCAACGCAAATTCAAAGGGAAAATCACCTAAATTCCAACGAAAATTCAAAGGGAAAATCACCTAAATTCCAATGTAAATTCAAAGGGGAAATCACCTAAATTCCAACACAAATTCAAAGGGAAAATTACCTAAATTCCAGTGCAAATTCAAAGGGGAAATGGTATAAATTTCAATGCACGTTGTGTGATTTGTGTGCTTGTGTTTGCCTAAACCCTCTCCCATCATCTCTTCTGCATCTCCTCATCACCAAGACAATGGAGAACAATGAATTCTTACAGAAAAGTCTGTATTTGGATTTTTTTCCCTCTCCTGAGAAAACAATTACTTAGTGAGGAGCATAGGCTGCATTACAGGAGTCACAAGTGACAGCTGCACAACAGCATTTAAATAAGAATTTCAGCCATTTTTAGGAACTTCTGCATGAAACAGAAAATGTAAAGGCAATGTTTGGGAACTCAGATATGCGGAAGAAGCAAACATTGGTCCTAAATAGCCCCTTTGAGTTTAATGGGTGAATTCCAACCTTTGTACAGAGCCAGGCAAGTGTTTTTAATCACTTTAGTCAGCTTTAAGCTGAGGGTGTGCAGACCCCAGCCAGGATCAGTTCTGTCCTGCAGGGTGACCTTCTCATTTTGGATTAAACTACAGAAAATTTAAATTACACCAGAGAAACTACAGAAATTTTATTGTTTATTTTTTACAAAACTAAGTCTCCTTAAGTTATACGTTACACTTCATCCCCTTAGTTTGGAACTCGATATTTAACAAACCACTCCGTGATTTATGGTTCTGTTGGTAAATGAAACAAAATTTTGCTTGAATGCTTTTGTTAGCACAGTCAGAGCACAGCAAAGGGTTGATGTGCAGCCTGCACACCGTGTCAGATTTGTTTCCACGGGTGGCAAGGTCATTAAACGTCATCCGTTGGCTCCAGGTGAAGTGGAAGATGCTGTGAAGGTACATAAAACACCCTCCCTGCTCCCCACAAAAATACCCATACCCTCCTGCCTGACAAACTGCAGAAATGCAATCAGGCTCACTCAGCCCTCGGAGAAAAATGGGGTTATTAAATCCCAGATTAAAGATAGGGAATTGGTGATTTTATCTCTCTCACAGACAAGATCCAATTTAGCTGATAGGGAGCTGAACCTGAAGAGAATTCTGTAAGTTGTTTATTTCCCCCAGAAATGCATCACTAATGTTTAATTTGCAAAACACGTCCTTGTTATGTTCCTTTTCAACCCTTTTACCTGTCAGGAAGATTAAGGAAAAAATGGGGAGAGAACCTGGTGTGTTTTATTCATCTTCTGGAAGCACCCTGGGCTTGGTGAGGTCAGCTCCAGCCACAGGTGTGTAATTCTAGAAACTTCCAATGTGCTCTGAGTGCTCAAGCCCTCCTGGATTTGCTGGAGGTTCTGCACCAAGTGGACGATTTTCCTGTTTTTTAAAAATCTCCTGTAAATTGGAGCTTCCAAAGGACATCTGTAATCTGCAAACTCATCAGGCTTCCCTGGAGCTCCTTCTGGTCCTTGTTGTTGCAGCAGAGCTGAGCAGGAAGAGGAAAACAGGATGGTTTTTATAGAGCACAAGAGCCTGGGAACTGTAGTAGAAATGGTACAAATAGAAGGATTCATTTTAATTTTCTGTTTGTCTCAGCAGAGAGAAATGGCATTTTCCAGTGCAATTTTCCTGCTTGTCAAGATCTGAGCGATATTTTACTGTATTTGAGATTTCTTTGAAGGGCTGAAGCCTCACAGGAGCCACTCCTGCAGGGAGTTCAGAGGACAGCGGGGTAACCATGGGAATTCTGATTTCTTTCAGCATTTCTGCACCCTCATCATTGCAGTGGCCATGGAAGAGCCGTGGGAGGTGGCAAATCATTATCCCCATGTTGGGGTTTTAGGAGCTGTCCTGTTTTCTTTTTCTCTTAAAGAATTTTCCCCATATTTGTTGCCAGGGGACAAATTACTAGCTGCTTAAGAGAAACAAAAGAGCTGGCCACAGGGGCGGGGTCCAACTGGGAACCCTTTTGTCACGTGGGGGTTGGGACACCCGGGGGCTGGCTGGTGTTCTCAGCGTTCAGTGGGGGAGCTGCCTGCCATGGTAGTGGATGGTCTTTGTCAGCGCTGCAAGCTTCTGCTTTTTCGGCTGCTTGCTTTCTACGGGAGAACCCCCGGGATTCCCAAGGCTGCCTTTCCCTGCCCCGCTGGGAGCTGGGCCGCTGCCGCTCTGCCCCCGCCGCTGCTCGGAGCCGTCGCTGCTCTGTAGCTCTGAGCTCTGCTGGCCGAGACCTGCCGGGGTCCCTGCTGCAGCTCCGCACTTTGATCCATCTCGCTGCCACCCGGGATCTGTGCTCGCCCCTGCTGTTCCAGCCTGCTGCTCCCAAGGGTCCGGCCGGACACCGGGATCAACTGCCCAGGGTTTGTGAGGCTTTTTGTCCATCCCTTCCCGGGAGCCCAGGCCGCCATTCCCGGTGCTGCCCGAGCTCGCTGCGGAGCGCCCCCTGCAGCCGCGGGGGAACCATCGCACCCGCCCTGCTCACCGGGAGCCGCCAGCGCCCCTGCCGGCCGTGAGCGGAACTGCACCCAGGGGAAAGGGCCTGAGGCCGAGAGAGGCCGCACTGGGTTTGTGCTGCTGTTTGCTCTCACTGCCACAGTTACTGCTGTTTGTTTGTGCTGTTATACATATGTTAGTAAAGAACTGTTATTCCTATCCCTCATATCTTTGCCTGAAAGCCCCTTAATTTCAAATTTATAATAATTCGGAGGGAAGGGGGTTGCGTTTTCCATTCCGAGGGAGGCTCCTGCCTTCCTTAGCAGACACCTGTCTTTCAAACCAAGACATGGGCTCACACTGTTAACTCTGAAAATATCCTTTGAATTTCCCTGTCTACAATGAGGGATCTGGAATGGGAGCACTCTCTGTAGCTCACTAATGTGAGCAGGGTGGAAGCTCCTTCTGCTTTAGCACCAGTCCATGGAGATATTTTCTCAGACTGCTTAAAAATATCTGGATTGCCTTAAATGAGGAATGTCCTGGAACAGAAGCAAATTGAAGCCTAATGGCAAGTCCATCAGAAATGGCAAAAACTGAAATTAAATTCAGAGAGAAACAGCATTTATTTGAAATAAAAAAGACTTGAACATCTTCATGAGGATCTGCCTGGTGAAATGTTTCAATTTTGCTGTTGTTCATCTGCAGTCCCACCTGGGGGAAAGAGCTGGGGTTAATTTCCCATTCATTCCTCAGCTGGCTGAGACTGTTATTTGGGGTTTGGTCCCTGGGCATCCCCAGACCAGCACTGGTTCAGGCTCCAGGTTTGCTGTTCTGCTGAGAGCAGGGGCAGATTGGGCACGTGTTGGGGGATGTTTGATGTTTGTTTGCCTTGCCCGTGTTTCCCAAAGCCAAGACTGGATGGATTTTCCTTTCCTTACCATAATTTTTGCTTGTATATGAAGCAAACAACACAAGACACAAAACACTTCCCTTTTCTTATAATATTGGGTGATTTTGCTTGGATTTTTAAAGCTTGTTTGTTTTCCCTTCTCCTTGGAAAACGGGCCTGGTTGCTACTCCTTTTTGGTTGTTGTTTGTTGTCCCTCTAGCAGGTGCTGGGAGGAGATGGGAAAACTGATTGTTGATGAAATATTAATCTAAATTGGTAAAAAATCGTGCTGTGTTGGGAACTTGTGAGTGTCCATCTGTCTGTCACAAAAGTGACAGGACAAGGGGGATGGCTTCCAACTGCCAGAGGGCAGGATTAGATGGGATATTGGGAATAAATTCCTCCCTGTGATGGTGGTGAAGCCCTGGGATGGGTTTCCCAGAGGCTGCCCCATCCCTGGGAGTGTCCAAGGCCAGGTTGGATCAATGTGGTTGGAGGGCTGGAACAAGATGAGTTTTAGGGTCCCTTGCAACCCCAACCACCCCATGATCCTGTAATTCTATAGCAATGGTCCCATGCATCCCAGAACATCATTCTACTGGAATGTTTGGGATAACAAAGTTGTAGGAGAGGTGGATGGTAGGAATCAAATCCTGCATAATCCTGCATAATAATTTATCCTGGTAAAAAGTGCCAGGTTTGGGTCTTTATGGTGCTGAGATTTGATTTGCAAACCCTTCACAGCCCAGGCCAGCTCTAATCCTGTGCACATCCAAATCCATGTCCAGATCCTGGCTGGATTTGTACCTTCTTCATAAAATAAATAATCCCATCCTTCTGACCACGCTTTTTAGGTGCATTTATGCAGCACTTCGCACCTTTTTTCCAGACTCTTAAAAGAGGAATTTTCAGAGCCTTGAGAATGAAATCTCTTGCCTGGCTTTGATGGATGGTCCTTTTCCTTTTATCCAGTGCTGTGCTGGTACTCGTGCACACAACATCCAAAGTATCACACACATTTTCCAATTGAATGGCTCTCCTCAGTGAAGAAAATCCATATTCTCTGCTCAACAATGTGGACCAAAAGTCGAATATACAGTAAAAAATAAATGGAGTAACCAGGGATTAGCAGACAGTGCATTATGTTGATTACCCACATTGTCTTCAGCTTAATAAATTCTATTTTGCTGTAAGTCAGCTCAATTGTGTGTGAAAACAGAGAAGGTGGAAAATGAGACTGAACAAGAGGGTTAAATGACAGTGTGCCGTTCAAGAGGCAATTAAAAACCAAAAACTCCAGCCCTTGAGGAACAGAAAAAGGGGAGGTTTTGAAGTGTAAAATAAAAGACACAATTCTGTGTTAATGTGGGAAGTTAGAATTGTCCATCCGAGGCTCATCATTAAACCCACACAAAGGCAGAACTTTTTACTGCATCCTGTGGCACTTGCAATCCTAAAGGCAGGCAGAGAGGAAGGAACAGGAAATTCAAGCCATGATTTTGGCATCCCGTTCACCGGATGCAGATTAAAATCCTTTGGATTTGCCGTGACTCAGTGAATCCCTCCTGACCTGGCGTGTCCTGAGAACAACCTTGCATCCAGGAGTTTTTAAGGAGCTCTTTGGAAGTCTCAGTTGAGGTTAGCTCTCATTTATTTATTTATCTGCTTTGGTGTGCCTTGGGAACAATGGAATTTCCAGTAGATGTCAAGAAAACTTAAAATGCACAAACAGCTCAGATTTGGCTGGGGAAGGAGGAATCAAGAACAAAGGGAAGGAAAAATTGTGGAAGAAAAACTCTGAGGTATAGCTGAGCTGTTTATCCTGTAGCCTGTTAATCATTATTTTTTCTGCCCTGAAGCCAGGAATTGACACCCAGAGCTCCAGATGGAGCCAAGGAAAGGTGGAAGTGCCCAGAAACTTTGGAAAAGGGGGCTGGTATTTAAGGAAGTGGTGTCATCTAGTGGTTACAGCAAAAGGCCAAGAAAACAGGACTCTGGTTGTGTTTTATCATTTCCTACCTCTCCGTTGGTTGATGGATTTACCTGGAAAGCTCTTTTCTTGGGGGGGAAGAAGGAGGTGGTGGAGAAGGACAACAAAACTTTGGGCCCAAGTGAGTTCTTGGGTTTGGAAAGGCAAAAATCTGAATGTGGAAGATGTTTGAGCCACCAGCAGGACCCTTTTATGTGGAAAACACAGTCCTGCTTCAGGGAGCAAAGGGAGGATGCCCTGATGCTCTTGTATTTAAATCAATATTAAATTCCACCAGGACAGTGTGGCATTTGGCAGTTTTATGTCCCAGGGAGTGCCAAACCCAGGGGCAGGGTAAGGAATGTGCTGTCAGTGGGTAATGGAGGGGAGTTTGTGCTCATTTATTCACGCCAAAGCAGTTTGTGGAGGTTCAGGAGCAGTTTTGTTCCTGGCTAATGATCATTCCCACTGTCAGCACTCCGTGGAGGACTCCCAGCTGTACCTTTTGTTTCCATCAGCTGGAATCAGGATTATCTCCTGCTCCTCCTCGCAGCAAACAGTCTGGGATGGAGGAAAGAGTGGAAGAGAGAATCCCAGAGAGTGTGGTGCAGTTGTGGGAAGAGGGATTCTGTCGTGGATTTCATCCCACAATGGATTTCTCCTTCCTTGGAGAGGGGTCTCAGCCCTCACAGGGCAAATCAGATTCCCAGAATATTCCCAGCTGGAAGAGATTCACAAGGATCAGCAAACCCAACTCTTACCTGAATGGCCCTTGCAGGGGTTGAACCACAACCTTGGTGGGTTTTAGCACCAGGCTCTGAGCCCATCTCGGGGTCCCTCGAGTCCTGGTGGATCCTGAGGGCATTTGGGATATCTGGGGTTGTTCTGTGCCCGGGGCGGGGGGGGGATGGCAGGAGGAGCACCAGAGCCTCAGGTAGAGTTTAGAGTTCTTGACAGCTTTCCCCCCCTGCCTGTGAAGGTTTCCAGGGAGCAGTTATGGCATTGCTGAGCTGCCAGTGAATGGATTTGCATGAGGAGCCCTCCAGGGCAGCAGCCCTAACCCAGACCCAGGGCTGGTGCTCTCTGGGGTTTTGCTCATCACTGCTCTGGTCCTGGAGCATCTCAAACTGCTCTGCCAGAGCTGGCACTGCATGCTTTGGAAAAGACATTTTGGAAAAGACATTGATTTCCTACCTGTAAATTAAAAATAGGTACAGAGGGACCAAAGCAGGGGTGGGTTTAAGTATCTGTATGTGAACGTCTCATTAAAATCAGTGGAAGTTTTACAACAGGAGTTGCTTTGGAAGAGGTTTTTCCAAGTTCCCTGATGGCACAAGGAGCTGAATCCTCCCCTCTCGTGGTACTGCTGTTTGCGTCCATAACATTCCCTAGAGGTCTGTCCCTTCATCCCGATCTCTTCTGGCACTGGATTGGCTCTACCTATGGCAGATTTTCCATTTTTTCCTGCTTCTTTGTGCCAGGAATATTTCATTGGCTCAGGGATCCCATCAACAAACAGTCCCTGTGACAGAGGGACCCGCAAACAGATGGGATGAGCTGGGCACACCTTGGTCTCCAGTCCTCAGGTGCCACGGGTGGGATTTTGCATGCGGATAAGAGTCTCTACAGCTCCAAATCTGGGAATGTTTCAATACTCCCATTTTGCTCAGCATGCTCTTAAAATCATGGAATATTTAAGGCTGGAAAAACCCTCTAAGATCATTGAGTCCAGCTGCAAATGCAACGAGTCCATTACTAAACCACGTCTTCAAGTCCAAATCCTCACGTTCTTGGAACACTTCCAGAGATGGCGACTCCACATTCCCTATTCCAATGCTTTACAACCCTTTCCATGAATTTCTTTGTTCCTAATATCTCATCTAAACCTCCCTTGGCACAACCTGAGGCTGCTTCCTCTCATCCCAACCATGTCCAAGAACATGTGGGGATGGTCAGGGATCAGAGAATTCCAGGGGTGTTCCTGTGTCGCTGTTCTCACCACGGCCGAGTAGAGAAACGACACCAAGACCAGGCCCAGGGTCAAGTGGCAGCAGCCAATTTAATGAATTTTCAGAAAACTTTTATATGTTAGTTCACAAAGTGCATTAAGTGGCATAAGGTGATTGGTTTTGCCATCCACCCCCTAAGGGGATTGTTCTAAGGGTCAAGTTCTAAGACACCATCTCTGAATGTTTTCTAGTTAGAACCATTACAATTCTGCCAAACAACCCACAGGTGCAAGAAGTTTACAATACTGGAACCTTGGTCAAAGTAATCAGCATGGGAGAGACAGACCACTCAGAAAAATGCTGCAGAAAGCTGAAGAAATTCTCTGCTGGAGCTTTTCAGCATCCATGTTCCTGCACCTCCTGCCCTGCTGGAGCTTCTGCCCTGCGTGGTTCTCCTTTCCCAGGACTCTGGGGGCACTTCCCTGAGCCCTGCTGAGGAGTGAGGCAGCAGCACTGGGACGTGGAGCCCCGGGAGCAGCACAAAGGCCAGGCTGCTGCTCCTGCTCTGCTCAGCTCCAGCCTCCGTTATAACTCTCTGTTAATTACATGGTGTTGATTACGGAGCTATTTAGCAGTGCCTCCCTCCTCTTTTTAATGAGCACAGCTGTTTTCTGTCCAGCTTCAGCAGGGAAAATTCCCTAATTTAAGAGTGAGGCACTCCAAGGAAACCCCAGAGGGCTCCTGGGCTGGTTTGATGTGTTTGAACGTTCCTGCTGCCCACAGCCTGGGGAGCATTTGTGGCCTTCCCCCTTCCCCTCTTTCATGACTCTTTATCACTAATGGACTTTATTAATTGCATTAAAGACCCAACAAAACCCTCACCTGGTTGTAAGGAAAGTGGGTTTTTTTGTAAATGTGCTGAACTGGATCCATGCACTGGAGCTGCTGTTCACTGAGTGTTTTCTACAAAAAATGGCCAAAAGGGGTTTTTTTTTCTGCCAAAAACTCTCCAAAAGTGAGTGATAGAAATATGAATTTGCTTCTGCTTCTGTGGGTTACACAAAAGTGTTCCCATCTGGAGACCCTGAAGTGCTGGAGCACTGAAGGTGTGGGCAAAGAGCAGCAAATGCTGGATGAAGACCCCCAGGCCCCCCCTCATCCCCAGGATCACCCCAGCCCAGCTGCAGCAGCGCCACTGACACCTCCCTGGCCCTCCTGAGATCTCAGCTGTTGGAACCCAAGGCACACCTCTGGCTGCCCTGGGAGCTCAGGGCACACCTCGGGCTGCCCTGGGGGGTCAGGAGCCCCAGCAAGGGGGTCCCAGACCCCGGCAAGAGCCCAGAATGGCACCGGCTTTGACCTCAGCCCATGGGAAAAGTTACCAACACTGCCAGAATCATTGCAAGCCACGAGAGTGAGAAAATGAGTAGTGGTTTAGTGTTTTACAAGGTAAAAAAGTAGATTTTAGGGTTTTTAATATGAGGACGAAGGGTTTAATATGGAGGATTTTGGGCGTTGCCCTGTTCTTCCTCTTCTTCTCCTTCTCCTCCATCTTCTCTGGTGGTGGTGGCACAAAATGATTGGTACAATGAAAAAGAGGTAGAAATTCCGTGTCTAGAATAGGTGCAAATGAATTGGTATAGAATAGTAACTAATAAATGCGTTGTGAAGAATGGTTGGATCATGGAAAGGGCACAAAAAGGCCGGGACAGCCCAGGGCTGGGCAGTGCCCGCTCGGACTCGGCTGCATCAGATGTGCGGCCGGAGCTGAGAGCTGGCAGAGATAAGGAGAAATAAACAACCTGAAACAACATCTGCAGGCGTTTCTCATCTGTTGGGGCTCGAGGTAAAGCTCCCCAGAGGTGAAGATAAAGAACCTGGATTTGTGCAGAGTCCCCAACTCCCACACTCAGCCAGGTTTAATGCCCTGCAAACATTGTGGGCACAGAGAGTTTTCTTTCGGGAAATATGTTTGTGTCAGGATCAAAACATTTCCTGGGAAGATGTAGGCTTAGATAAGGTTCGAGGTGGAAGATTTGTCACAACAAATCACTTCATGTCGCTGCTTTGTTTGTCACAAAGTCAAAATAATTTCACTGAAATTTTTGTAACTTTTAATTTTTTCGGGTCTGTGATGACACCCTGGCATGTTTGGATGCTGGCAGAACGCAGTCATTGTGGAACAGGATGCACAAGAATTGAAATTTTTATTTATTTATTTTAACTTTTGGTCAATAAGCAGATTTAAAGGTGTGAAACAGGAGAAAGAAATGGCTGAGGCAGGAAATCAGTAGCAGGAGTTGAGCTTTATTTCTTAACTGGAGGCCCTTTAGTTCTGCTTTTTGTTCTCTGTCCTAATCTCCAGGTTTGGGACTTTCTCAATCTGTTAATTGGAGCCTACTCACAATAATTAAGAAGTTCAATAACTGATAAATAGTTGAGAAAACCACAGGATATTCTGAGTTGGACAGGAGCCACAAGGATCATTGAATCCAAGTCTCAAATCTCACCCAGGGATCAAATCTGGGAGCTGAATTTTACCTCCTAAAACATATTTTGTTAATGTGTTTTTAAAGCTCTACTGTAGTCTGTAACATATGTTAATTATTTATTAAATAATAATTGATGTCCCCTTTAGATGAGCCATTCTGAACATAAACTGAGACTGGATCTGTTCTGGAGAGCAAAGGCTTTTCCTAGAGATTTATTTGGAAGTCTGTTTCCACCTTCTCCCTTTTAAATCCTCCCAGATCAATGTCTCTTTAGCTGGAGTGTCCTTCTGTTTCCCCACTGCTTCTGATTGTAAACACAGCGACTTCTTCCCTCAGGGGGCTCTGTTCAATGAATCTGGAGTGATATTATGCTAATAATGTTCATTCTTTGCATTAATAATGGCACCTCCTGCTCAGCAAAGCTTTGTATTTTTATTTTTTTGCTGTTTTTTCCCTTGCTCTCATGAACTGCTGTGCTGTGAGTTTGTGATTGTTTATTCTCCCTCTTTTTTTTTTTCCTCCATCACTTTTGCCTCTGGATAGGAACTTTTATTGGATTATAGGAGTTAGGGTCAGTTAATCCACTCCGTGCCTAAATCTGACAGGGAAAGACAAACTGAGCTCTGGGATTGACTTCTCTGCTGTTCCACTGGACTTCGCTTACAAAAAAAAAAAAAAACAAGGAGGAATTTCCAGCTCAGTTCCTTCAGGCAATGAGTTATAAAGAGTCTGAAAAGGCTGGGGAAAGGGCCAAGTTGATAAGATGAGAAATCCTGTGTTTAAAGCCAAACCCAGGTTCTTGCAGCAGTTGTGTGAGGGTGATTTGGTGGTTTTTGTTTGTTTTCATTTAATAACCATTTTGATAATTCATTGACTTTACTGACAATTTCCTGAGACTGATTTTGGCTCATAGTGGCAAAATAAGTTTGTAATATCATTCCAGATCTGCATTCCCAGACAAACAGGATTCCTGCATTTCTGCTCAAACATCTTCCCGTGGCTGATTTTTGGGCCTGAATGAGCAAGGATTTCTTGGTCCTGTGAGTTGTTCCCATTTTGAGAGCTAACAGAGAAGAGTCAGGTATTTTTTATGCAATCTTTTTGGTTTACAAAGGATGCTCAAGCATCCCTAAAACACAGCTCTAGTCAAACATGAAACCATTTCTTATTATCGCTTCATAACCTCTTCTTTTAAAGTTAGCACTGACCAAAAAGTTTTTTGTTTTTTTTTTTAGTTTAAGTTTGCAGTCTGCTTGTGGTTTGTCACTTTTTTGGTTCTGCTCACCAGTGAGATGGAGGAATTTCTGTTTCATTTTTATGCTGCGCAGGAAACCTCTGAAAAAACAGCAGGAATTAAGGTTGGTTGAAATCTCAATATACAAAACTCTGCCATGCCCTGAACCTCTACAACCTTCCAGGAGCTGAGAGGGAAGAGATTATCCCGGAAGGAAGAAATAAACTCAGCTGCTGACTTGCCCCCAAAAAATTAGAATTCTTCCAGTAGTTCTATGAAATTACGACACTTTTGGATTTCTAATCAAATTCCTTTACCCCAAGTTATTTTTCTTTGCTTTGAGGTGATTTTTCTGTGTGGATTTTGCATTCCTGGGCAGCTTGAATTCCTCCAGAGCTCTCCTGGTGCTTTACAGATGTGTGGGGGGGGGTGGTCTATCCATATTATAAATGAGGAAAGTGAACCACGATAATTTCCCGAGGGCTTTAACTTTTATTTTTATTCATTACTGGTCCATACATTTACTACAGAACTTCTTGGAGATTTTTTGTTTGGCGTTGACGGGGTAAATCAGTTTAGGTTGGTTCATTTATTTGATGTGTTGCTGACAAGCTCCCAGGATGGGTGTTGGAAATGAGTGGATGTTTAACTGTGTTTGACAGAGTGGCAGGAAAAGATAAAAAAATTCCCACTGAAGATACCTGAGCATGCTCCTGCCAGGAGGAGCCAACCCAAAGCCCTGCAGAGTCATGAGAGGGGTGGGAGCATTCACAGAATCTGCTTGAGAGATTCCCTGGCCTGAAAATGTGTCTGTGACTGAAAATCCTCTTTAACCTTTTAATTATCTCGGACACAGATGGAAATCAGAGCACTGGGAATGTTGTTTAGCCCGTAAATGTTACAACTTCCATTTGCTGGTCAATTGCGGTGGAAAATTGGTGATCAAAGCCAGTATGGAAAGGGAAATAAAGGACAGAGTGGGGCTTTTCCAGAATTGTTGAGGTGAATTCTCTGCCCTGGGCAGTGGCAGTGGGGTGAGGCCCCGGCTGCCTCAGGGACCCAAACTTTGTGAGGAGCTGCTGAACTTGGGCTCTGCAGGCAGACAGACACAGAAAAGGACCTTCAGATCTTTTTGTGCCTTCTGTAAGCCTTTGTCTCTCCCTTTTTCCTTCAAAGCAACAATTTAACTTCGTGCTTTTTGGTTTGTTTTTTTTTTTTTTCCTTTTTTTCCCCTTCCACTCAGCAAAGGCTCTCCTGGGAGCTGGGGTTGAGCTTGGCACCCTCAGCGAGGCTGCAGCTCCATGTCTGCACAACTGTCCAGGATAAACTGCTGGATTAATATTTCAAATGACTTCCTAATACAGCCAGCAGCATGGCAGGGGTCCAGGGAGCAGGGTTTTCCTGCTGAAATCTGCCTGCTCTTCTTCATGCACAGCTATAAACTGTTTATTTTTAAAATGGCTCCGTGCAAAGAGCAATGTTTGTGCTAATGGCAAATTCTGACACCCTTCTTTTGGCCTCCCACCAATTTGACTTCTACTTCTGTGAACTGTGCTGACTTTTTTTGGGGTGGAATGCTGGAGAATTGAGCCCTTTTAGTTTGCAACTCTATTGCTGTAAATCTCTCTGGAGTTAGAATACTTTTATTCGAACTTTATTAGCATGAACTCTACTATCAGACAGCTTTAATTTAGATACACAAAGCTTTGGTTGTGTTACCATAACTTTTATCACCTTCTCAGTCACTTTAACAAAGGACAGTATTTTTTTCACTGCTGCAGGAATTGCCCATTTCAGATGATTCTGAACTTTGATATGCAGTTTTTTCTTAGGTGTGGGTTTTATCTCATGGCATTGGTGACTCCAGAGGAGCTGATTCTGCACTGCCCACTGTAAGATCCTTCAGGCCCAAATCCCAAAATGTCCCATTTGTATCCCTAATCCCAGAATTCATGAAGCCAGGATGGTTGTGATAGCTCTGAACTTCTTTCATTTAGAATATTTCTCCTTGCCTACATTCATAAGCAGGTATTTCAAATTATGTTGTTAGTTGAATTTTCTTAACCCTTTTAAGCCTCTAGGGATAAAAACCAAGGGGGTAACCTCTATTTATTCCAGTTTGAATCCAGACAATAAATTTGGGGGCACTGAAATAAACTGCTAAGAACATCTGCATGGAGGAATTCAAGTGGAAATCCATGACTTCTCAGGATGATGTTTTCAAAAAAAATCTGTCAGCTGCACCATGGAAAACTGAATCCCAGCCCAGGGTATGGCAGGGGGTGGCACTGGATGGGCTTTAAGATCCTTCCAACCCAAACCAGTCTGGAATTCTCTTTTGTCCATGTTGCAGACTGGACATTTTCCAGCTACCAGAACCTTCTCTCTGCCTTTTTTAAACGACAATCCAGAGCTGTCCAGGCAGGGGATGTTTGTTTGCTGCTCACTCTGCTGCACCCAGGGGCTCCTGGGTCTCAAATTCCCAGGGAGGAGAGGAAATCCCAACCCACAGAACCAGCCAGAGGAGCAAATCCAAGAAAGGCTGGCTGCAAACAGCGCAGAGCATTTCCCCAGGTCCTCAAGGTTAGTTTAGCTCCCCATAATTTGATTTACCAGGGGCAATCACTCTGATTATCTCTGTCAGATCACAGAGGGAGGGAAGATCACAGAGTTTCCTGGTGCCTGCACTGCCTCTCAAGCTGCCAGGATCCACATCTCCTCAGAGGGAACATTTCCAGGCTGATCACACCAGCAGATCCCTGGCATGTGGCAAAGGGCTGTTTTTTATTATTTACACAATGAATGGCAAGGCAGCACTGAGTGGCTTTGATTAGAATTAACGCCTCATTAGCTGGGCTGGCATCACCTCCCACCAGTGTGGATCCAGACAGGGAAGGTGATGAATTGTTCTGGTTGGGAGAGCTGTGGGGATTCACAGAGGACTGGAGTGAGAGCAGCCCAGCAGAGCTGGGGAAGAGCCCAAAATTCTGACTCTGCCTTTTCTTAGGGTGGAGATAAATGCGCTACTCACATCCAGCTGTGCCCCTGCCAGATGTTGCTGCTGTTACCGACTGGCTCCAGCATTAAATCCGTGTCACAGCTGCTCCAGCAGAGCTCTCAGAGCCCCAAATCTGCTGCAGGGCTCTTTCAGGATTATTTATTCCCATCAAAAGGGGACCAGAGTTAACAGAAACTCTTTTTTTTCCCTCTCAGGGATATGGGTGGTGCTTGGCCACGGTTGTGGAAGTGTTTCAGGAGATGAAAACCCTTTTTCCAGAACAACTGGGTCTGGAAGATTTCCCTCTTGAAAACAGGGGACAGAGATGTATTTTATCAATGTTTTCCCATCTCCTAAACTGAGATTCTCATTCAAAACCTCAGCGTTTGAGCACTGAACGTGTGGGCTCTGACTGTGGGGCACCATTTCCATTTCCAGAGGGATTTTTTGCCCATCCCATACTTCTCCCATTGCTCTCACATGGCAATTTACTGCATTTCAGAGGGATTTGGAGAATATATTTTATGCAGCTGCCTTTTGTGGATCTGGAGATCTGTCCTGAGTCTTTTCCTGTTTTGAAGCAGGAATTGGGATTCCTCCCACAGAACAGGGAGGACAGGGGAAGGTGTGCTCTGAAATTCAAAAAAAACCCCCAATTCAGGCTGTTCTATTGACAGGCTCAGGTTCGGTTTGTAGGAAACCAAGAAGGGAGAACTTCGGTAATTGGTGGTGGATTTGATTTACAACCCTGGAAGAAACTTGGTCTGGCATAATTAACAGAGATTTGTAGTCCTTGAGCAAGGGAAGTACAAACCTATGTTTCTATAGTTATAAGTACAAGTGTGTGCTGGGTGTTCCTGTGTCACTGTTCTCACCACGGCCGAGTAGAGAAACGACACCAAGACCAGGCCCAGGGTCAAGTGGCAGCAGCCGTTTAATGAATTTTCAGAAAACTTTTATATGTTAGTTCACAAAGTGCATTAAGTGGCATAAGGTGATTGGTTTTGCCATCCACCCCCTAAGGGGATTGGTCAATTCTAAGACACCATCCCTGAATGTTTTCTAGTTAGAACCATTACAATTCTGCCAAACAACCCACAGGTGCAAGAAGTTTACAATACCGGAATCTTGGTCAAAGTAATCAGCATGGGAAAGCCAGAACTCTCACAAACGACTGCAGAGAGATGAAGACATTCTCTGCTGGAGCTTTTCAGCATCCATATTACGGTGGAGGGTTTTAGGTATAATAATGTGATTTTATAGTTCAAGTTAAGAATTCAGATGTTATAGTAGAAGTACATGGGGGTACGTGACATGACAGGTCATTGGTTGAGAGACCTCTGCATTGCAGTAGAATTATAGCTGATAGGTCAACAGGTCAAAACAAGGTGTCCTTTTGAATGCCCATTGGATTAAAAAGTTATAAAAAGAAGTGTAATGCTGAATCTTGTGAATATTTGCCATTTTGGTGGTGTGTTACTTAGACTCTCATGTCTTGAGACTGATGCCGTGTTTGTTATTTTAAGTAATAAACCTCCTGAAACACTGTGTCTTGGGGTGACTCTATGATGTGGATCCCCTATCACAGCTCTATGCCAAAAAATTAATTTTGTGCCTTTAAACTGAGCTTGAGGGGGGAGGAAAAAACAAACGAACTTTTCAAAGCAGTTCCCAAGGACACAGAGACAGAGACCCCTCTGCGTTCTCCAGCTGCAGGAGCACGGAGGGAGCTCCCTGCCTGTCTCTTCAGCCAGATTTTTGGGGTTTTTTTTTCCCCTTCCCTTTTTCTCCAGCGTGTTTCCTGGGACTTAGTTTTTTTTCCTTTTTTCCTCTTCTAGACTGTTCCAACAACATCAGAACACATCAGGAGAACTTCTCTTCAGGCCCAGAGGGGGCCTAAGGCCACCCCCCACGGCAGCTCCGAGAAGGAGGGACCACACCTACGAGAGGACTCCAATTTCTTCCCAGGTTTTCTCATTATAGTGAGGGGTTTTACTGTTTAGCATTATTATCCTTTTCCTGTGTGTTTGTTAATAAACAGGTTTTATCTCCTCCACTTTCCTTCGAGGAATTTTTTTTCCCGAACCTGGTGGGGGGAAGGGTGGTTGTAACCTGACTTTCTTCCAGAGGATAAATTGCTAGATTTTGGCTAAAACCAGCACACGCTGGTAGTTCCATCTCTTTACTTAACAAATCCGACGCGTGGAGGGGAGCCGGGGAGGAGCATTCCAGAGGAAGAATTTAAGGCTCCCGTGTCGCAGTGTTGGACACGAACAGGCAGATTCAAGCAGCAGGTCCAAGGCAGGAGAGCGTCCCAAGAGCGCTCCCAGGTTTATTCTCTCCTTTTATATCTCTCTTAAAACAACCATACATTGGTAGATGAGGTTAACACCTCTGCAATTTTACAGGATAGTGACACAGTCTATCATCTTTCTCCACCTTGGAGAAAGGAATGAACAACAATCCAGAAGTTCAGAAAACAATCTAGGCCGGTTAGAAAAACAAGAGCTATGTTTATAGAAAATGCATGAGAAACTCTACTACAAAAGTGAAAACACAGAACAGTAGAAAATCCAGGGCGACAGCTCTCATGAGTAGCTCCTGATAAGCCAGGAGCTTGTGGCAAGCGCAGCTACAAAGGGGCTCCCCGCCCCTCTAAGGGGAGCCCCGAACACCAACTCGGTTGTTGTTCCTCCCTGGGGAAGTGGCAGGGATGGAAAACTTGGAGTTTTGCAGGGTGGAGAACTTGGAGTCCTCTGGGAGCTGGGATGGGAAGAGGGCAGAGTTAATGTGACCTCCAGCCTGGCCCCAGCACGTGGAAATGTCCTCATTATTGCTCTCATTTTCCCTCTAATGTAATAAATATTCGGAGTGTTGATAGCAAAAACCCCAACAAACACAAAGTAATCCATCACTTTTGGGGAAATTGCCTGGACAGACAGAAAAAAAAAAAAAACCCACTGCTCCCTGTGCTGCTTTGCTTAGTCCTGTTTTATTGTTTCTACTTAATGAACTGGCAAATAAATTACAAAAATGTGGTTTATAAGCCCGTTCCTTATTAATTCCATATTTGCTGCAACAGGTTCTTACATTAATGAATCAAGGAGATGGAAAAGCCTGGTAATTTAATTGCAAAATTACCATTGCTGTAACATTTGTTTTAAGGATGTGACAAAGCTAATGGATGTTTTATTTATTTATTTCAAGTGATCTTCAAGTTAATATTTGCAAATAAAAAAAATATTTTATTTCCTTTCTCTTCCTTCTTTTTCTTTAATTATTATTCATCTGTTGAACCAAAAAGGAGATAGATTGTTTCTATATATATCTACATTCTAATTATTTCTATGTATTTCTATATCCATCATTTTCTGTATAAACTTTTAACACTTCATCCATTTCTATGTTTGAAGCTTTCCTAATGAAACAGATTCTTAAAATGGGGCTTTAAAAAAAACTTCCCTGCTGAAAGAAAAAGGATTCACCAAGGAAGGAAACATCTTCCATTAATCCTGGGAGTGAAGGAGATATTATTGTTATTAATTCCAGTAATTAGGAGGAAAACATAACAAATTACTCCTAATAAGCCTTTCAGACAGGATTTTCTTTTAATCTCCAGGCTCACTTATATTTATTTTTTATATTTTCACTAGCTGAACTTGGCATTCTCTGCACACTCTGCACTGACCTTTATTTGTTTGCTGATAAACACAACCCAGAGGTTGAAATCAAAGTGATTTGGGGTTAATTTCTTTTATTTTAACAGCCAGAACAAAATACAAGGTAAAGGTGCTTTTATTTTTTCAGTTTGTGGAAGGATTTCCACTCTCTCCATACATTTCTTCCCTAATTCTTCTAAACATGGGAATATTTGTGATGAAAGACAAAGAACCTTCTTTTTTCAAGGAAAAGTAACTCCACACCAGCCCTTTTTAGTAACTTTGGCTCCTCAAAATGATCTCTAAATGTGACATTTTTAGGGATTTCTTCCTATTGATGGTTCCAGGAGCATTTTGGATGATGGAGAGTCCTTTGGAATTCTGAACCACACTCCAGGTGTGTTTTTAACTCACCTGGGAGTTTTCTTTACTTCACGTTTGTGGGAGCTGCAGCTCTCCCAGCCTGTGGAATCTTCCTCCCAAAGAAGATTTTCACATCTAAATCTTTTTTGTCAAAACTTTGCTGGGATTTAATTGTTTTTTCTTTTGAGAGGGAGAGAAGGGGAAACTTGAGACAGTTGTAGAAGACCTTGGAAAAAAAATTTTGAAAGTATCCTGAATTTCCAGAGTGGGTCATTTTCATAAGCACTGTGGCTTTTTCTCTTGTGGGCTTTGGGTTAAAAATCCTACTTTTGGAAATGGGATGTGATTTCTCCCCTTGCTCTTTTGGCAGTTTCCATTCAGTTTAAGGCTCCTGAGTATAAATATAACAAGGAATTGTTTCCTTTCTTTTAATTTCAATCCTTTTTGGAATAAATTGTTGGCTGAAAAATCTTTTTTGGAAGTTAAAACTGGTGCAGGGAAAGGAATCTTGAGCTCCTGCTTTCCAGCTCTTGCTGTAATCAGCAATTATTTATTTTAAATATCTTTTCTCACATGTAATGACAGTATTTTTAAGTATCTTTAATTTTTTTCCAGGTTGAATGCAGAGCTGCAAAAATTCGTTTCAGGGCTGCCCATGTGTGTCTTTATAACCCAATATTAACCAGTTGCTGCTGCTAATTCAGATTTTCCGTGGGTTCAGTTCTTCTCCTTTGGGTAGCTTTTTTTCTGTAATTTTCGGTCAGTTTTAGGTCGAGATCTGACCACAAATTTTTGCTGTGCATTAGAGAAGAAAAGAGAACATTTTCCTCCTGTTTCTACTGAACAGGAGGTTCAAGAGTTGACTTGGAATATTTAAAAAATCAACCTCACCTTGAACTCCACAGTGCGAGCTGCTCCTGCTGTTCCTTACAATGTGAATTTTGTCTCTTAGTCTCTCTTACTTTTTTTTTCCTGTTATTTATTTATTTATAAGGCAGAATTCAATATTTTCTCTTGTTCCACTTGCTTAATCTCTCCCTTTTCTTCTCCCTGTTCCACCACTCTTCCAAACTCTGAGCTTTGTTCCCAAACCTGCAGCTTCCTCTTTCTTCTATTCCGGGCATCACCTGAGCACCTGACATTTTATTTTTTTTTTTAGCATGGAGACAACGAGTTCTGCGAAGGATGATGTGGTTAGAAAACTTCTGAGGTGTTTGGAACACCTTGGAAAGAGTTAATGTGTGGTCACAGCTGCCAAAGCTGAGCCATCTGCTGGGTTCAAAGTTGATTAAGTATCACTGCTTTTAAATTAATAAGGGCTCTGTTAGAAGAGTAATTGGAAGTTGCATAAAATATGGATTTGGGACTTTGGGTATAAATAATAGAGCATATATTTGATAAGAGCTTTAGACTATTTCTATAAAAAGTTCCACTTTCATGATTACTGCAGCATTAAAATCAGTAATGTTTGTCGTCTAATCCCATCGAAAGATTAGGATTAGTAGCACAGCATTATTTCCTAAACCCCCAGGCCCAAGTTTCCCCATTATTAAACACCTGGGCTGGGGGGAGATTTGCCCTTCAGGAGGGGAGTTCCAAGCCCTGGGAAATGCAGCTTCCCTCGCCTTTGTTTTCCAGCTTTAGAAGGAATTGCCCTAATTCCATCAGGACCAAGGACAGGGGGAGGAAATGAACAGTGCGAGCAAAAAGGAGCAGCCACGATCTGAGCCAGGCCGGGTGCACGGCTGGGTTCTACCTTTGATGGGAGAAATTCGACTTACCAGCAATATTTAAATTAATTTTTAATTAATTGCTGTTTACCCCCGTCAATACTCTCAAACAGGAGTGTTTTACCGGATGCAGCCAAAGGCTAAAAAAAAAAAAAAGGTTTGCGTTCAAGCTGCAGCAAAGCTGCTGGAAGGGGTCTCTGGAAGCCAGAAAAGCTCAGGACTTGAGATTATCCCTTCGGGCATGGGAAAAATCAGATTGATATTCTTGGGAAAAATCAGATTAATATTCCTGGGAAAAATTAGATTAAATATTCCTGTTTTGCCTGAGTCAAACCTTTGTTTCAGCAGCTCTGGTTCCTTGTTTTAATTTCTTCCCAGCACTTCTCTTCTTCACAAACAGCATCTGCTGCCTCTTTTCTGTCTGAGGTGGAAGCAGAGGGTGACAATGCTGTGAATCACTGGGGAAAGCCTCTCTGCACACTTCCAAATGCAGGAACAGGGTCACTCCCAAGCTCCTTTTGGTCCATCCTGACCAATTCCTCCTGGAATTCTCTCCAGGAGGATGTGAGGAGCTGCTATCCCACTGAATTAACTTGAAAAAATAAATGTTTGCTCTTCCAAAAAGGCACCAGCCCCCAGCTGTAGGTGAGCACTGCATGGAACTGCTCCAGCTCACATTCCCCCTCGGGATTCACCCTGGATCCCTGTTAAACCTGCTGTGATTTAAACATTCCTGGTTTGCCAGTAAAACCTGGGATAAACCAAAAAAAAAGGTGAGAGAGGAACAAGGCAAGCTCAATTTGGAATGGAATTGATCCAACCTCCGACCAGCTGCCTTCACTTTGGAGACACAGAAACTCCAAAAGGAATTAACACAGCATTACTGCTCCTTTCCTACCAGTTTTTTCTCCTGTTATACTCTATGAGGGACTTGAAGAAAAAGCATTTTGTTGCATATGAATGAGCAAAGGTAGTGGTTTAAGGGTTAACTTGGGCACTAGCCCCCCTGATGTCTTTTCTGTGAGATAAACATTAGGAGGAAAACAAAGCAGGCACAAAACTTGAAGAAAATAGAGACATTTATTAACACCCAGATGTAAAAACAACAGAACAAACTTTCAGAGCCTCCCCCACTTTTCCCCTTCCCCAAAATCAGGATCACAGTCCTAGGAAAGGGGGAGAAAGGGGGAGAAAGGGGGAGAAAGGGGGAGAAAGGGGGAGAATGGGGAATTCCCTCCTTCTCGGAGCTGCCGTGGGGGGTGGCCTTAGGCCCCCTCCAGACCTGAAGAGAAGTTCTCCTGATGTGTTCTGATGTTGTTGAAACAGTCCAGAAGAGAAGAAAAAGGAAGAAAAAACCCCACCAAAGTCCCAGGAAACACGCTGGAGAAAAAGGGAAGAAAAAAACCCCAAAAATCTGGCTGAAGAGACAGGCAGGGAGCTCCCTCCGTGCTCCTGCAGCTGGAGAACGCAGAGGGGTCTCTATCTCTGTGTCCTTGGGAACTGCTTTGAAAAGTTCATTTGTTTTTGTCCTCCCCTCTCAAGCTCAGTTTAAAGGCACAAAATTAATTTTTTGGCACAGAGCCGTGATAGGGGATCCACATCCTAGAGTCACCCCAAGACAGCAAAAAAGCCAAATTCCCTACAAATTCCTGCTTGCTCCGAGTTTCTGAAACGTGACTTCTCCCACTGGGTCCCTGTAACAACAATGGCCAGAGGCTTCTGCAAGCCCCCAGGAGCCTGATCAGGATGCACTGGGAGCTGGTAAAAGGTGGCTCGTGGCAAGGGAAAATGGGCTCCTTTAGACCTGGCTTTAATTTAGGGGATTCTGAATCACCCTGCAGCACCCCCGGCTGGGTTTGGGACCAGAGAACTCTGCATGAGGCTGAGGAGGCTGCAAGAGATGGCCCCGAGCTGGTTTTGCAAATATTTGGGTTCTTATAGACAGTGTCTGTCCAGGAAAACTGGAAGAAAACAATAGCGAAGGACAGAGAAGAATCCAGTCAGACAACCACCATAAATTAGATTTATTGAAGTATTTTCCATTTTTCTGGCTGCATTTCAGAATGTGTACAAATAGCTGATATTTAGTCACCGGAATATATTTTTTTCTTTTAAACAAACCATTTAGGGGCATTTTTAAGGCTGCCTCTATCTGTGCTGGCATTCAGAGGTTTCAAATCAACATTAGGTGTTTTACTGGTCATATTCCTTCACGGGCTGAGGGAAAACAAAGCCCCATCCCAGACTTCCCAGTTTTATACCAGGACAGACTGGGCAGTGTCTGCTGGGAGATGCAGATCTGGAGCCACTTGGGACTTTTTAGCCTCTCTGCTTAACATAACTCACTTTAATTTCTGTCTTTTCAGTTTAAATTCTCCCAAAGTGAAATTCAGGAGATTTAAAAATAAATTCTGCTGTCCCATTGCCCAGAAGAAGAAAGGAGTGATCAGATTTAGGACTGGCTGCTCTCCTTTTGCTCTGATTGTTTCTTAATTAAATAGAGCCACACTTGGGCTTTTTTCCTCTGTCCACTGCAGAAGTTTTAATTGTACCACAATTATTTAGGGGGTGAAGAGATGGATTTTTGTTTTATTGGTGGCTTTTTAGGAGTGGAGGAGGAAATTATCTTGTTACCTCCTTTCTATGCATTTAATTTAACACACAAAGAAATCACCAGCCATTGTTAATTGATATTGAAACTTGATCTAAGTCAATTTGTTTGGAATTCGGGATTAAATTATTTTAATAACTTTTGACAACACAGTCTTCTGTCAGGCTCTCCCTTGTAAGTTCCCGACCAAAGTAAATCACTTTCAGTGAATTATTTACGAGACAATTTCATAGGGAGAGCTTCCAAAACCCCTCCAGGCAAGAATAAAATGATCTTCAGTGTTCCAGTCACAATTTATTTGGGTAATTGGCTGCCTTTCCTCCTCAGGGAGCACTGGGGGTTTATGAGCTCCTGCCAGAGGACAGGAGGTGCCAGTTTCCTGCACTGGGCCAAACTGGGGAGTTTTTTCCCCAAATTTGCCATGGAGATTTGCAGGGCATTGCACAAACCAACTTCCCTGCTTTGTTTGCTTGTTTATTTTTAATTATTTCACCTCCCCAGTGTGTGATTTGGTGATAAAGGAAGGGCTTTTCCAGCCTGTTTTGTTCTCTCGTGTGGGTGTTTGGAGTGCAGACTCTGCAAAACTTCATGGAAAATCAGTTTATTTCTGTGGAGGGGGAAAAACCCCAAAGTTAAATGTGGATTTTATAATTCCAAGTATTTCAGGGATGCTGAGTGAGTTCCTGCTCAGCCTGTCCTGCTCCTGCCATCCCTCATCCCTTGCAAGAGACTGAGGAATCACAGACCCAAGTCAAGGGGAGCTCTGCTCCTCCCACTCCTCTGCTCCAGCAAATTCAACTTTTATATGGGATTTCTGCAAATTTTTGCACAGGGTTGTGCCTTAATTTTGTTCCCTTACACCTTAAAGAAGGAAAGAAAAGTAAAAAAGCAGCAAAATGGCCAAATCCCTGGGTTTTTCACCCAAGGGTTCTGCCTTTCTATGTAAAAGTTAGAATTTTCTACAGCAACCAGGCTTGTGCTGTTGGAAAGTAGAACATAAAAATGGCATTAAACAATTCCTTTTGATTAATTAGCAAAAACCCAAACACCCCCATCACCCAAAACCTCTCAGTTTGTAAAATTTGGGCAGCTGAGTTTTGGGAAGGAAAGAGGAAAGGGCTGGGAAATGGCCATGCTGGACTTTCTCATTACTTTTATAAGCACTGACAAGTGTCATAATTCTCCTGTCTTGTGTTTCTTCCTCAAAACCCTTGGATTCTCTGCAGAGATGACGCCTGCAGGGACGTGAACTCAGCTTGTCCTTCTGACACTCACAGTGTTTCACAGCTGATAATAACAGAGAAAAATGAACAAAATCCCTGCTCTCTGATAGCTCCTCAAAAGGTCTTTGGCAGATGGGTTATTTAGCCTGGGATTTTCCAAAAGATCCCGGGGACTGGGTGCCTAATTCTCCTAAACCATTGAGTGGATCCTGCTTTTCTTTCAATAATCCAACCTAAAACCAGTTCAAAACTGCCCAAAGTCGACGTGTGTCATCCACACGTAAATATTAGATTTAATATTTCAAATCATACCTTACATTAATTTGATTAAACTCCCTGCCAATGCTTATAACTGGTGTGAGAATCCATCTTCTCCACATATTTTTCACAGTAATTTATCATTATTTAATGAAAACTTAAAATAAAGAGGCCAAACTTATGTCACATTCCCTTGAATGCTTGGAATATTTCATCTTCCCTGCACAGGAATTGGAGCAGACCCTTTAGACAGATATCAGGGCTCCCTCATCATTTTTTTTTCTGCTGCCTTCTGGCTCTGAGTGCTGCTGCTAAAATTATGAAAGGGATTAGAGGGTTTCATTCTCTTAAAAGTCAGGGTGGGGAATATGAAATATGGGTGTTTAGAAGCAGCTCATCAAGGACAACCTTGATTATCAAGGCTTGTTTGAGCAGCAATTCCCAGTTTTCAGCCTCCATCGCTGGATGTGTTTATTTTCCTCCCCGTGTTCAGTTGATTACTGTTCTTTTCCGGGCACTGAGGGAGTGAAGATGACCCAAATCGTGCTGAAGCCAAAACTGGGGACACAGAATCTCCCCTATTGCTTAAACACCAACAGTCCTGAAGGGGTTTTGTTGTAGTTGGGATATTCATTTGAAGTTTGGTTTTAAAGTTTTAAAGGTAACAAAAGCATTTCTCAGGATGAGAACATTGATCAGACACAGAGCACAGGAACCCTGAGTGTCTGTGTTCTTGTGAGAGCCAGAAATCTCAGAATCCTGGAATGGTTTGGGTGGGAAAGGACCTTAAATCCCACCCAGTGCCACCCCTGCCATGGCAGGGACACCTCCCACTGTCCCAGGGTGCTCCAGCCTGGCCTTGGACACTGCCAGGGATCCAGGGGCAGCCTCAGCTCCTCTGGGAATTCCATCCCAGCTCCTCCCCACTCTCCCTCATCAGAGCAAGGAATTTTTTCTGTATATTTAACTAAAATTTCCCCTTTCCCAGTCTGAACCCATTACTCCTTGTCCTGGAAAAACCGTCCCTATTATATATTTTATATTCCAGTTATTTCCTGCACAGACTCTCCCATGCTTAGGAATGAGGAAACTCACAACAGAACCTTCAAAGAAAACTTATTAAATTGTGATGGGTAAGACAAGGAGCCCCTGGAAATGAGGCCTAGAGCTCCTGTTGACTCCCAGAAAAGCCAAATTATTAAAGCTGAGCCACCTTGGCAGCACTTGGGCAATGCATTGAAGGGGGAGTAATTGAAAAGTTGGCAGTTTTCTGCTTAGAAGGGATGGGGAAGAGGAAAAACTCTTTATTTTGGCCTTTGCAGGGCCAAAAAATGGGTCTGACCTGCAAATCAAACTGTTTTCCACCAGCTGCATTTGAAAAGCCCTTTCAGACCTGCACAAAGTTAAATGCCAGCAGCCTCCCTGAGCATCCTCCCAGACAGGGAAATTCCCACTCAGACTCACAGGGGTTTCCTCTTTCCCCATTCCCTCTGTTAAAAGTCAGCAATAAAATCCCCCAAGGTGACAAATTTCCCAGGGACAACTGAACTTCACCTTCAAAGGCCCCTTGACTTCCCTGGGATTCTTCCTCAACACCTCAGCCTCCTTCCAAAGCAGTTTTGTGTGCCCCAGTCCCAAATAAAGAATTTTTTCATTTTTCTGTCTATAAATATATTCCAGGTTAAAAAGTCTGTCACTGGCCAAAGCTCCCAGCTGCCACTCAGCAAAGCTCCCAGGAATTATTTTTCTTTCTCTTTAACTACAAAGAACTCTGTAAACAGCAATATCAATCTTTCTTTCCAACCTCCCCCCTCTCACATGGAATATTTTTGGGGGATTTGAGATGAAGTTTTCTCTTCTGCTGTGGAGTTTCGTTTCATGAGCACTTTCAGAGTAAAAAGAGCTCCCTAAAGCCAAGCTGAGTCCTCTCCCAGGACGCTTCTGGCCTGGTTCTCCACTCACTCAGAATAACTCAATTCCACAACAAGCTGAATTTTCTTGTTCAGACTTTCTTGCTGTTCCCAAGTATTCTCCTCTCTTCTAAAAAAAAAAAAAAACAAAAAAAAACCACAAAACAAACCAAAAAACAAAACAAAACAAAACCCAAAAAAAAAAAAACAAAACCAACCAACCAAACCAAAACAAAGAGTATTTTCCTAGAGGCATCAAGGTACACAAAACAAAACAAGGTTTTCACACTTCTTCGTGCAGGTTCAGAATTCCAGGGGGGCAGGGAAATGAACACAGACATTCAGGAATTTGCAGATGCCTCCTGAGAACCAGGTCATGAGGAACAGAAAATGCATCTTCTGAGGTAACTTGGATGGTAAAATAACAAAGAATCTACAAATTACTGCAGGAATTTCTTACAGAGCCTAGAGATTCAGGCTCCAGTTTAACAGCAGGCAGAAAATCAGCTCCCAGCGTGTTTACAGGAATCATGGAATGATTTGGGTGGGCAGGGACCTCAAAAATCACCCAGTGCCACCCCTGCCCTGGTCAGGGACACCTCCCACTGTCCCAGGGTGCTCCAACCCTGCCTTGGGCACTGCCAGGGATTGGGCAAAGCTCTGCAGAAAGGCCACAGCAAATCCTGAATTAAACCCAGCATTTTCCCTCTTCCAATGCAGAAAGTCACAGAAATGAGACTAAAACAATGTCCCAGAGCAGCCTCCCAGGGTCTGAAAGCGTTGCCAAGGAAGCTGGAATTCCCCTTGCCCTCAGTGGGAAATGCTGAGGAAACAAGACTGGGTGTTTTCCTCAAGACTGCAAGGAGTTTATATGGAAATACTTTTAGGGATTTAATTAGAGAGAGAAAGAATTCTGAATTACCAACAGAAGGAGGGCAGGAGGCAAAGACTGGGGGCCTTGGTTCATTCTCCAGGCAGGTCCTGTTGTGGTTTTTTCTTCAGCCCAGAACAAACACAGCCATGAGACTCTCCCAGGACAAGGAATCCTCATCCTGCAACGCTCTGACAGGCAGGAGAAAGTCACCTCTCATTTTGTTGTTGTATAGCAGCACTGGTCAAATATTTTATAACTTATTTTAGGTAATTTAATCCAATTAACATGCAGCTAATTTAGCATGACCTGAGCTGTAGCTGTGCAGCTCCAGCTTTGTTCATTAAATCCAACATTAAGTCATTGTCCTGACACCCCAAAGAGGTATAATCAGTCACTGATTAATTAGCACCAGGATGTCAGGCTCTAATAATTTACTGAAGTTTATCTTGTCAAAAATGGCTTTTTGGTGAATTTTATGCACTCAGTGAAATGGAAAACACAGCCCTGAAAGTCAGGGGCAGATCTCAGGGGGCAGCTGCAGGGTTTGTCTGCCAGGTTAATTCAGGGACATCCTCCAGTGCTTCCTGCAGCTGCCACAGCTCCAGCAGCACCTTCCCACTGCTCCCTGCAGAAAACAGAGTTTGTGCTTTTGTGAGTAGAAACCGTTTACTGTGGGTGGCACAGAACATCAAATGGATTCTGATGTTGCGGGAACACGGGACCCCTGAACAACGAATCAATTTGATTACGCAGGAATCAGTTTATTGTTTCCATGACTCCATCCTTATGCATTTCTGTAAGTGTCATTCACACGATCACGCATTGTCGCAGTGTCGGACACGAACACGCAGATTCAAGCAGCAGGTCCAAGGCAGGAGAGCGTCCCAAGAAAGTGCTCCCTTCTTTATTCTCTCCTTTTATAACTTTCTTAAAACAATCATACATTGGTAGATGAAGGTTACACCTCTGCAATTCCACAGGATAGTGACACAGTCAATCATCTTTCTCCGCCTTAGGAGAAAGGAATGAAAAACAACCCAGAAGTTCAGAAAACAATCTAGGCCGGTTAGAAAAACAGGAGCTATGTTTATAGAAAATGCATGAGAACGTCTACTACAAAAGTAAAAACACAGAACAGTAGAAAATCCAGGGCGACAACGCATGACCCGATTGGACCCTCCGCATTGTCCCCGCGCCCTGCACGCACCTCTCAGGGGACCTGATTGGTTCTAGTCCAGGATGGTTCAGTCCCTCTTTATCTGCTTTCTTGCTGCCTTGTTATTCTGTCTCCCAACATCTTCTTTGCCAATTTAGCACTTCTTGCATTCCTCAGGCCCTGATAAGAGTAACTACACGGAACTTGGCTGGGGCCCCTCTGCCAGGATTCTCATGCCTCACAACATGATGTGTTGGGAGAGGAGGCAGCAGGAGCATCCTTGGGCTGTCTCTGCCAAGAGCTGCTCTGAGACAGGGATCTGGAGGGAGAGATGAGCCTCCAGTGCCTCCTGAGCTCCTCCTCCTCTTGTGCTTCCTGACCTCCCCCTCCTTCCCTCCGAGGTGGATTTTGCTGTGGCTGTGCTGTGGGAATGTGGAGCTGGTCTTGGGACACCCAACGTGTGTATGAGGGAGGGTGAAAGGGAAAAAACAGCCCGGGCTTGTGCCAGGAGCTGTGCTAGGGAGGGCACCTGAGTCTGAGCCTGTTCACAGAGCAGAAAGTGCTGGGATTTTTATTTAAACTGCTTCTATTTGTGAAGGAGCCTTAAGAGATTTCTTACTTTGAGTGTAGGGCCAGTGGAGGGATGAGAGCCCTGTGTGGGTCTGATCCATCCCAGGTCTGGTTACCTGAGGAGTTCTGGTGCTGCTTTTGGCTGCAGGGAGTGGGTGACTACATCAGATTTTGGGAATTGTGCCTGTTTGAATCCCTGTTAGAGCAATCAGTGTTTGCTTTGCTGGTTTAACTCATTAGAGAAGCTGCTGCAGCTTTCAGGTCAAGCCGCATCCACCACTGGAGATGATTTTCTTCACCCCTGTGGGACACAAGAGGATTGTTTGTATTTATTTTTATAACCACAAAGAATGATGTGTATTTACAAGGTGAGTGCCAGTCATGCAGATGCCAGTGTTTTATTTTTCCCACATTCCTCTTAAAAAAGGAGAGAATTGTCTGACAGGAGCAGATGAACAACTCATCTGAGAATACCAACAGCACCTGCTTTTCATTCCCAGACCTCAAAAAACTTCTCAAAGGAAGCCGTTAATGTTTTTTTATATAACATGTAAATAAATAAAACAGTGAGAAAAGGAAGGGAAAGTGACCTTCCCTGAGGCCACCCAATAAATAACTTGGCAGACTGGGAGAAGAATTCCTTTCAGTTGAGCTCCTCGCCAGAGATAAATACTGGAAATGGCACAATTTTGAATAGGAGCCTCAGTCCTGCACTTGATTCAGGAACCACACGGGGATCCGATGTCCAAGAGTGGCATTAAAAACATGCTTGGGATATAATCTAACTATTAATGATCAGTTTTCCTAAACTCTGAATTAATGGGTTTAACAAGAAGCTGTTTGGAGGCTTTTGATGTGAGGGACTCCCAGTGTGTGTTTGAGGCATCCATTCCTTTAAGAAAAAGGGTAAATAAATTCCTAATTTCCCGGGAAATGAACCCAAAGCAGGAGTTAGGTGTCAGACACTGCCAGGAGAGTGTTGAGGTGACCCTTCTCCCCCTGAGTCCCTGTACTAATGAAGGCAAAGGCTTTTGGAAGGTGTGCTGGTTTTAGCCAAAATCTAGCAATCTATCCTCTGGGAGAAAGTCAGGTTACAACCACCCTTCCCCCCACCAGGTTTGGGAAAAAATTCCTCAAAGGAAAGTGAAGGAGATAAAACCTATTTGTTAACAAACACACAGGAAAAGGATAATAATACTAAATAGTAAAACCCCTCACTATAATGAGAAAACCTGGGAAGAAATTAAAGAGTCCTCTCGTAGGTGTGGTCCCTCCTGCTCGGAGCTGCCGTGGGGGGTGGCCTTAGGCCCCCTCCGGGCCTGAAGAAAAGTTCTCCTGATGTGCTCTGATGTTGTTGGAACAGCTCAGAAGAGGAAAAAAAAAAGGAAGAAAAGAAAACCCACCAAAGTCCTAGGAAACATGCCAGAGAAAAAAGGAAGGAAAAAACCCCAAAAAACTGCCTGAAGAGACAGGCAGGGAGCTCCCTCCGTGCTCCTGCAGCTGGAGAACGCAGAGGGGTCTCTGTCTCTGTGTCCTTGGGAACTGCTTTGAAAAGTTCATTTGTTTTTTCCCTCCCCTCTCAAGCTCAGTTTAAAGGCACGAAATTAATTTTTTGGCATAGAGCTGTGATAGGGGATCCACATCATAGAATCACCCCAAGACAGAAGGGCAGCGACTCTGAGCTTCCGTGGATGCCTTCACCAGGCTGGGAATTGCCCTGTGCCTCCTGCTCCAGGATCCTCTCTGGGATTTGTCACCTTTAAATCCTAAACACCCCGCAGGTCAGGGGAGCCCAGTTTATGAGGTGGTGGGAACAGAGAGAGCAGTAAATACCTGCCTTTTACGAGTGTCATTTCAATCCAAATTCCAGGTTTGTTGCTCGTGCCAGAGCCCATAAAATCCCTCTAACAATCCAAACTTTGACTCAAGGCTCATAAAGCAAACACCAATGGTAATGAAGTTTCTTTCAAGGTTTGTAGCCACAAACAAATCAGGATTTCACAGCCTGGGGACTGACCCGGCGCTGCTGCCCCTCTGAGCTCTGCAAGGTGAGGCACTGGCAGCCTTTTCAGGAGGGACAGGATTCCTTGGAATTCCTTCCCTGGGCATTTTCTGCATTTGGGAATATTGCAACATGCATAAATATGGCAACTTTCTACAGCTGAACCAATGCTTTAGTATGGAAAACCATTGATCTTTCAGGGATGATGGTTCTCGGCTATTTTCCTGTCCTGGACAGACCTTATCTTTTATTTTTTAATTTAAAAAAAAAGTAATTTTTTTGTTGCAGCCCTGCCAGGCTGGTGTTTGGTCAATAACAGCCAATTTAGCTCACTCCTGGCCCCTGTTTTTGTCAGTGGTGGCAGATGAAGCCCATAATGAAAAGGCCACTTGAGCTGAGATTCAACAAATGCTTCTTTATGTTCCTCTGCTTAATAACAACTATTAATGGATGTCTCAGAAAAAATAGGTCTGGCTTACTGAAAGTCTCTTACGTGACACTGATTTTTCACAGTTTAATGTTTGTGGGAAAATTTAGGCTCAAATAACTCCAAATGAAGGAGCCCAAAGATAATTGCGGGGTTTAACATCTCTCCTTCCCCACAGTGCCAATTCCATCTGCTCACGTTGAATTCTCAGAATTCTCACCAGTCTGGCTGATGGAAATATTGAGGTTTTGGGGTGGTGTTTAATCAAAAAAACATGGAATGGTTGGGATTGAAGGGACCTTAAAGCTCATCCAGTGCCATCCCCTGCCGTGGGGCACCTTCCAGCAGCCCAGTGTCTTGTGGTGACTCTATGATGTGGATCCCCTATCACAGCTCTGTGCCAAAAAAATTAATTTTGTGCCTTTAAACTGAGCTTGAGAGGGGAGGGAAAAACAAATGAACTTTTCAAAGCAGTTCCCAAGGACACAGAGATGGCAACCCCTCTGCGTTCTCCGGCTGCAGGAGCACGGAGGGAGCTCCCTGCCTGTCTCTGCGGCTTTTTGCGTTGTTTTTTCCCTTCCCTTTTTCTCTGGCATGTTTCCTAGGTCATTGGTGGGGTTTTTTCTTCCTTTTTTTCCTCTTCTGGACTGTTCCAACAACATCAGAACACATCAGGAGAACTTCTCTTCAGGCCCGGAGGGGGCCTAAGGCCACCCCCCACGGCAGCTCCGAGCAGGAGGGACCACACCTACGAGAGGACTCTAATTTCTTCCCAGGTTTTCTCGTTATAGTGGGGGGTTTTACTATTTAGCATTATTATCCTTTTCCTGTGTGTTTGGTAATAAATAGGTTTTACCTCCTTCACTTTCCTTTGAGGAATTTTTTTTCCCCAACCTGGTGGGGGGAAGGGTGGTTGTAACCTGACTTTCTCCCAAAGGATAAATTGCTAGATTTTGGCTGAAATCGGCACACCCAGGTTGCTCCCAGCCCTGTCCAACTCGGCCTTGTCATTGCAGTCACATCACAAAATCTTCATTTTGTGTTTATGCTTTTAATTCGGAGCCTTCAGTGACATGGCACGTGTAAAACTTGATCCTTATTTGCTGTCACTCCTCTGTGCACACACCCAAAGTGGGAGGAGATGATTTATCTTGGCTTTAACCCCTCTCCTTGGGGGGATGGTGAGAAATAAACTCATTCTGAACACCCCTGAGTGCGTGGGATGTGCCCCAGAGTGATGGGTGTGGGGTACAGAGCTCAAAAATAGGGTTTGGAAACCCAAACTCCTTCTCTGCTTCATCAGCTCTGTGGTTTAAGGTTGGCTTCTGTAAGGTGGTGATGGGGCTGGGATTCAGGAATTGTGACCTGCTTGGGAATGTCACAGCTCCAAGGACAGAGCTCGTTTGAGCTCTGCAGGCTGAGCAGGGATTAGAGCCACCATGAATCTTGTCCCCTTCAGGTTTTATGACCAGATCCTTTTATTCTTTTTAATCTTTCCAGAATAAAAGGGTAGGGGAAGGGGAGAGGAGAGCAAATGATCTTATTATGACTTCTAAAAGTGGCTTTGTAGCTGAGAGTAAGAACCTCGGTGAAATGGGAATGGGACAATAAATTGTCTGTGCTTGTTCCTCACTGGCCTTTATTTTCATTAAACATTCACAGGCACCATTGCAGTTACTTAAATCAACATGATGACCCACTTTAAAAAGATCGGCTGGAAGAAAATGTACCTTTAATTATATCCAGTGATGGCTTTATAAACTTTATGGAGTGAGTAAATGCCTTCATGTGCATGTGAGGCTCCCATGTGAGCAGAGAGGATGGTGAGGGATGTCTGTGCATCCTCTGTGTAGTTGGCTTAAAACAACTTTGCACCCAAGTTACACCTCAGGGAAAACAAGTCCCTGTATGGAGTTTAATTAGGCACATTCTGCATTATAAACAATGAACTTTGGAGAAATCATGTCCCTGCTGAAGCTGGTGATGCAGTTCTCCTATGGGGCAAAGATTTCATAAAAATCATAAAATTTTCATAGCAGTTTTGGTGTCTGAAATTGTTCTGGCTCTGAGGAAATTCCAGATAAAAGCTCAGTGGCTGCAGTGTCTTCACTGGGAATATCCGTGTAGCATTTTTTCTTGGAAAAGCCTGAGCAGTGCATTCCTAACCCAGAAGAAGATTTGGGTCAGGTAATTAATTCAATTGTATGAGTGCTGCAATTTAATTCATCCAGAGAACCCACATATCCTCTCGTGGCTGGCATCCCTTCCCTGAGGATGCAGAATGAGAATTACCCAATCATTTCTCATTCCTGGCAATTCTGAACCAGCCCCTTCACAGGAACCAAACAAAGGAGCAAACAACCAGGTTTGCTCCAAACTAATCCAATTTGTCTGTGATGAGAAGGTGAACAAGCTCAGGTCTGTCTTAATATTTTCTGCCTCCACTGGACTCCCAAATTTGTCTAAAGCACCATCTCCCTTTCGTTTTTGTTTTATTTTGGCTCCCAGGCAGCCTAATTTCATTATGACAAGTGCTATTTTATCCAAGTGTTAAGAATCTGTGTTTCCTGTGTGACAACACAAATTTTATCAGCCTGTAACAAGCATCATAAAATCAGTTTGCAGTAGTTCATTCTTGGCAGCTTGATAATCCACACTGCAGAAATGAGCTGTTCTCTGGGGCTCCTTTTCAGTGCTAATGTAGTGCATGAATGCAGAGCTTTTATTTTTAGTGCATTTTAGAATCAGGCAAAGATATTATTTGGCATCAGACAGCACAAGTGCTCCTAGTTCTGGTCTGCTCCTGTTCCCGTACAGCACTAAATCTCCCCTTCCTAAGGCATCATCATTCCCTGCTGTAATAAATGCTAAAAACAAATGAAAAAGAAAAATTCTGGTATAGCAGAGCTGAACTTTGGGAGATGGATTGCAGCAGCACTTTAACTTGCACTTCAATTCTGCACAAATTGCTTTCGATTTTACCTGCTTTGCATTTAGGAAAAAAACCACCCCAAAATTCCATTTCTCTTGCAGATGCAAGGGCTGCCCCCACAGAGCCAGATTAGTTCCTGTCATCCGTGTTTGATCCTGCAAACTCTGTTAGCAACCCCTGGCAGCTCCAAATGAAGTTGCACGGAGGGAGAGCTCTCAATAGAAATCAATTTGCAGCACAAAATGCCTGATTTGCAGTTTTATGGCTTAAAACTCCTTAACCACCGTGATTTATTGTTTGCAGTTAGGAGGGAAGGCTGGGGGGGTTGATTCTCCTGATTTGAGCTTTTAAAGTTTTATTGGTGGTGTTTGCTTTCAAATATTAAATGTAAAACAATGCTGTTAAATATCAAAGGAGTCTCAATCATTTCTGGATCCTAATCTCACCTGGGAATTTGCATCATTTGCAGGATTTTTCCTGGTAAATGTCATGATTCTCCTCTAATTACCTGAAGTGTATTTTAAGCTACCCAAGGTGTATTTCAAGCTGCCCAAGAGGGGAAAAGTGAACCCCAGGGGCTGCTCAAGGTCATCAAACTGAATCTTAATTACTGAATATATTTATAAATAATGGTGGCTATGGAATATAGCAGGGGGGCTGGATTGCTGTGTGGGGCAGCTGCTCCACAGCCATAAAGTTGTTTTAGTGGAGGGGAATCATTTGGTGAATTTCAGGTAAATTTTTCCCTTTCCTGAGGCTCAGTTCCAATAGAACCAAGAGTGTGCAGCCTGGGGTGACTGAACAGAGACTGGAACAGAACTGACAGGGAAGGCTTCAAATTAACTTCTTGTTCCTGTTGTTAGTGGGGATTTCATCCAAGTTTCACTGGCAGCAGGAGAAGTTTTCTCTCTTTTCACTCAGGCACAGAGTAACAGCTACACAGGGTTGTGCAGAGCAGGGATACAGGTGTGGTTTGGGAATCCAGGTGTGTTTTTGGAATGCAGGGGTATTTTTAGAATGCAGGGGTATTTTTTTTAATGCAGGTGAGGTTTCGGAATCCAGGTGTATTTTTAGAATCCAGGTGTATTTTTAGAATCCAGACGTATTTTTGGAATCCAGGTGTGTTTTTGGAATGCAGGTGTATTTTTGGAATGCAGGTGTATTTTTACAATCCTGTTGCATTTTTGAAATGCAGGTGTATTTTTAGAATCCATGTGTATTTTTGGAGTGCAGGTGTATTTTGCAGTGCTGGGGAAGGAATGATGAAAAATCATCAACAGCTTCTGTAATTTGACCTCGCATTGCTGACACCAGAGTTTTTCTGGTGAGGTTTGGGTTATACTCACTTATAGGTGATAGTTTCCTTCTCATAAACCACAAAACTCTTCCACTCTCATGTGGTGAAAACAATACAACATAAAAGATTTTTCTACTTTCTCCTGTTTTTAATTTTGAGGTTATTCATTACTACCTTTCAGTGCTGCCCAATATCCATCTGTTCACCCTCATTCAAGTGGCTTTTCTCCTTAAAACACAGGCATGAGAGACACCTCCATATCTTGATTAAAATCTCTACATTTTTACATTTTAACTACTGCTCTGTATTTAATAATCTTTGCTCTGAGGCAGTGATTCCTTAATATTGGGAAAATAGACTTTCAAATTTACTGCTTGATCTTTGTTCTTGTTCTGGTGCACAAAATCCCACCACCCCCGAAACACAAAAATCCTGGGATGGTTTGGGTGGGAAGGGACCTTAAATCCCATCCAGTGCCCCCCCTGCCATGGCAGGGACACCTCCCACTGTCCCAGGCTGCTCCAAGCCCCATCCAGCCTGGCCTTGGGCACTTCCACCTTTGGAGAAAACGCATCTTGTCCTCTGCTCTGTCCCAGCCAGAGGGTTCTGCCTTCACCCAAATCCTGATTAGCTCAGGACAAACTTCCAAGTGTGGGAGCAGCAGCTGTGGAAAATCCCCACGTCACGCAGGGAAAACGTGAGGCATCAAATAAAGCTCTCCCTCAGGTGGGTTGTTGTCAAGCTCCTGGATCTGCAGCTGGGATCTGTGTGGGAGGGAAGGAAGCTGGGGGAGGGAATGGGAGAAGAAGATTTAAGAGCATTTTAGGACAAGTGCAGCTCTGGCAGTGGGAGCTCTCTGTGCCTTTCCTGAGCTGGGAGATGTGGGAGCTCCTGCCCTGGCAGAGCGTGGAGCCCACGGCACAACGCAGGCACTCAACTCTTCCACTCCAGTGGAGTTTGGCAGCCTGGGAGATTTGCTTTGTGTTGTTTACAGGCTCTGTTTTCCCCTCTTTCATTACCCTCGTTTCACTCTCTGCAGAGATAATGTGCCTCAAAGTCAAGCACAAAAGGAGGCTGCTGATAGACAAGCTGCTTTCTGTCATCTGCAGGGAATTACTGTCATTTGCTAAATGTGTGACCCGCTCTCCTCTGCTCTCTGCTGCATCCTGGAGAAGGATTTGTGCTGCAGCTGGGAATCAGGAAAGTTGCCTTGGTGAAAACAAGCTGGAGCAGGGGCTGCGAGCTCTGGGGTGACCCAGCTCCATCCCTCCTTCCAAACAGCCCCGCTTTGTGCCTGGGTGGTTTTGGGAGTGTCTCACAACCAGAGCTTGGGATCTGCTGGGTCTTCATCAGTTTAAAACCATCTTCTTGGAATGTGCTGCATTCTGCTTCTTATTTTATCAGTCAGGAATTTGGCTTTTTTGGTTTCTTTAATTTTCACTGCGGGGAATTTTTGCTTTCTTTTATTTCTTAACTTTTACCGTGGGGAACTTTTTTGTTGCTGTTGTGCAGATGTGACTTTCTTGCCATGAAATTCAGCTTAGTGCCACCAGAATCCTTCCTGTTGTTGGATTCCCACTTCCCAGCTTTCATTTTCCTACACAGGAAATGCATCAGGAGCTGCTTTTCAGTCACCTGGCTAAAGAGAGTTGAATTTATTGTCCCAATACCTTGTGAGAATTCTGTCCCCTTTCTCAGGCCATGAGCTGAAATGCCTCTGCTCCAGCCCTCACTCCCTGAGGATTACTGAGCTTCATTCTCTTGCCAAAACAGCAACAGAATGTCATTTTTCTCAGCCTTATTTACAGTAAGCTCCCTTTATTCAACACCCAGGCAGGAAGGGATTCTTAAAGTGGGCATAGATCACATTTATGTTCACTTAATTCCCCTTTACGGTGCCAGGATGATGTAAATCACCCTCAGAATAGACCACAATCAGACACTCTCCATCAATGGTCCTGCAGTGGGAACTGCAGCGAAGCTCATTCATTTAGCAGACCTTAATGGGAGGTCACTCATTATTTACACAGCTTACAAGTCGTTTGGAATTATGGTTTATTAGCACCAGAGGCAGGAAGATGATGCCAGGAGGAACATTTCCCTCTAGTCAGATGTGCCCGGCTTCACTTGAGGTAATATTTAGAAGGTTCATTTTCACTTCCTGTGCGTGCCCTGCCTCAGCCGAATTCCTGGGCTGGCCTCAGCTGAATTCCTGGGCTGGCAGAGACCTTACAGAGTTATCAGAAAGTTCTAGTTGACCTAAAAGAAACATCTCTGAGGCATTTGTGTGAACAACATTCCTCCTGCATTCATTGAGCTCTCAGCTGCTGCTCCTTGAGCAGAGAACCTGCCCAGGTCCCATCATGAATTCAGGACCCATTTAATCCTTCTCAAGCAGAGTTCATCTCTGTCTTGTTTGTTTGGTTTGGGTTTTTCTTTTCCTTTTTACACTCCTGTGGAATTTTTGAGGGGGAAAATCTATCAAAAGCTGCTGCTCCAGAAGGAATATGTAAGACACAGGTGCCCACTGGGAAAGGATCTCTTCAACCAGACCAGCAAACGGAGAGAGCTGAGCAGAAAAGCCACTGGGAAATCTCTCTCAGGTGTGACCATGACAAGAATTTTAATATTTGCTACAACTCCAGGGTGGCACAGCACTGTTGTACTAAAGCAGAGTGAGAACACAGAGAAGGAACCATTAAAGGCTGCTGAAATCACCTCTGCATTTGTGTAAAATTTGTGTACCTGTGTTCTGGCTTCTCCAGCACCCTGTGAAGCAAAGGGGATTATTTACTTTAATATTAGTTCATAATATTTCCAGGTCCTGAATAGCTCATTCCAATTGCAAATGAGGATTGTACTGTGCAATTACAGATGGGAGGGGAGGGCGGGGGAGGGGAGGGGAGGGGAGGAGGGAGGGGAAGGGAGGGAAGGGGGAAGGGGAGGGGAGGGGAGGGGAGGGAGGGGAGGGGAGGGGAAAAAGGTGGGAAAAGGGTGGGGGAAAGGGTGGGAAAAGGGGGGGAAGGGGGGAAAGGGAGGGAAAAGGGTGGGAAAAGGGTGGGGAAAAGGGTGGGAAAAGGGTGGGGAAAAGGGGGGGAAAAGTGTGGGGAAAAGGGGGGAAAAGGGTGGGAAAAGGGAGGGAAAACGGTGTGGAAAAGGGTAGAAAAGAGACAAACACCAGCAAGATGTGCACAGTACCTTTGACTGTACCTCAGCTCTGAGAAGGGCTCATTAACCAGACTCTTTTCCCAAAACTTGTGCTGTTACCAATCCTGTTAACACCCAGCACTCTCCTATTCAGCAATGTCCCCAGTTACTAACCATTAGCAGAAATAATCACTGGAATGTCCGTTCAGAACGTCGATGCAGCGATGTGGAGCAGTGAGGAGTCCCCAGGCAGGTGCAGAGGAGGAACTTTATTTACAAAAACCCGGCCTTTTTATGCCGTTAGTCAGTTGTGAGTTTACACAGTTTTAAGGCACAACAAACCAAATTTAACCAACCACCACACACCACGGTGCAGGCACGAGGCACTCATGCAGCAAACCTCACTTCTCCTATTCTAGGTCATTCTCCCACAGTCCATTTCTATTTAGGCTAAATAACAGGCCAGAGCCGTGATTTTACCAGGCCTTCCCTTTACAGAGCTTTACCTCTTGGTCACACCTCTATTCTTGACAGGCCATTTCTAGGGGGGAGTATTGTTTAATTAGGATTTAAAACTTGGCTTCCTGAACTTCACAAAGAATTCATGGCGTGAGTTGCTCCATCTGACTCTGGCAAAAGCTACTCCCAGATTAACTGAACCCCCTGTCCTCTGCCTTGAGAACTTCTTAAGGCGTGTTCAAGCTGCCTTCGTCTCCTTTTCTGTGAGGAGGAACAGGATTATGTAAGAAAATGGCAACAATTATGATATTAACATAATGGGAGCAATTAGTGCAGCAAAATCCACGAGTTAATTGAAGTGCACTCATGTCTTTTGAAAAAGGGCTTTGTCATATCTTGATTTACCTTCTGGTTGTTACAATGCTCTGCTTTCTCTGAGCAGGGATGAAAGCCAAGTGAAAGCGTTCAGGCATGCAGGAATTGGAGAGGGAAATATGGAAAAGTATGGAAAAAGCTGCCTTGTAGCTCTGACACCTGACAAGGCTCAGTTCTAGTGCTCAGTGACGATTTTCCCTTTAATCCTTTCAGGAAGAAGGATGAGGTGTCCAAAATACGACATCACAAAATGTGGATTTTGTCCTGGGAAGAAACCCTTAGAAAAGCAAAAATTTACCTGTTGAAACTCGGGGGGTGGAATTTCCAGGATCAAATACAAACCCAAAACACAAATCTCAGCTGAGAGAAAAACAGATCGGACTCCCCACTCTCTGTTTGCTCTTTGTATCTTCAAAACAGACAATTTATGTCTTGCTAATGCCATTTTCCACCCAGGAAGGGTTGTAAATATTTCCTCACAACCCAGGGCATTGTTCAGTGCAACCTGAGGTTGGCACAGGAGGCTGGGAGTGGGAAATGAGCTCCTGTCCAACTTTATTAAACCTTGTCTTTAATTTAATTTGAGCAAATAACTGCACTTGACTTGAAACCTTCCCTAGGGTGTAAAAAACCTTAGAGAACATTTCTTTTTTTTTTCTATTTCTTTTTTTTTTTTCTATTTCTTTTTTTTTTTGTTTTAAATCTGCTTTTGCCCTTTCTCAGGTCTTTCCCAGAAAGGAAGATCCATTTATTGTAAGTGATTGTAACATTCTCTTTTTCAGTTTCTTGGCTCTTCGCTCTATTTCTCACTCTGTGCCTTGAATGCCTAATTCCAAATGGGGATTTCAGAAGCCCTATCTACCCTGCTAAGAATTGGAGGCACCTCTGTGTCTGCTTATCCTTAGAAATTGTCTCTGCTTCCCTCAGGCACCTGAGGGAGGGCAGGAATCCCTCCCTGCTCCGTTTTCCTACCGTTTGTATGCTGGGATATATCAGAGCTCTGGCAAAGAGCTGATTTATGATGCACACTTTGAAATTCCTGTCCTGGGTTGCAGTGCATTCTATCACCATCCTCATGAGCTGCTGAAACCAGGTGGGGCAGGGTTTCCTTGCCTCCTCCCTCCAAATGATCTTCTGTTAATGAGCCTAATCAACGCCCTGCCCGTGGCTCACAGATAACTCCCTCCGGATTATTTTCTGTTAATGAGCCTAATCAATGCCCTGCCCATGGCTCACAGATAACTCCCTCCAGATTATTTTCTGTTAATGAGCCTAATCAATGCCCTGCCCATGGCTCACAGATAACTCCCTCCGGACTATCTTCTGTTAATGAGCCTAATCAATGCCCTGCCCATGGCTCACAGATAACTCCCTCCGGATTATTTTCTGTTAATGAGCCTAATCAATGCCCTGCCCATGGCTCACAGATAACTCCCTCCGGATTATTTTCTGTTAATGAGCCCATCAAGGCCCGGCCTCATGGCTCATCATCCCACTGGGAGAGGTTCCGCCCAGAGGGAGGAACCCAGCATTCCATCCTGGATAGAATCTGACATTCCGAACACCACGGACACCCTTCCCACTGGATTCCCAGAGGACAGGAGCTACAAAGCCACCACGGGACCTTCTGAGGAAGAGCAGCCCCTTCTACAGGGTCACCGCTTCGACAGAACCACATCCAGCACTTCAGGAGGATGCAGCCACCATTTTATGGAACTGCTGCTGCCACCCTGACTAACAGGGTGTCAGGTTGTATCCTGACTCTGTCAGTTTGAACCACTGTTTTCTGACTTTACTTTCTTTTATTTCCCTATTAAATTGTTATTCTGACTTGGTGTCTCCCACTGGTTTGTTTTCAAACGAGTACAATTCCCTGTGAAAGTCAGGGGTTGAAGGGAAGACAGAGCCTGCACTTAACATGTTAAACTAAGTCCAAGTGTGTATGTTTTGGAATTTCTGCAGTTAAAGGATGTTGAAAGTTGCTGAGTCCCAACACATTCAGTCTTTTCTGACTCACCCTCTATGGCACAGGAGATTTCCTTAAAGATTGGGCTAAGAGGGCAGCTTTAAGAGGAGTCCAATTCCCATTTTTATACCTGGAGTAAGAACTCACATCCTCTCTGCAAGGTGGAACCATCTCTGGAGAACATGAGACATTGAATTTCTTTGAAACATTTAAACTAAGTTTCTCTTAAGCATTTAAATTGAGTTTTTCTTAGACATTTAAACATTAAGATTTTAGTTAAAAGCTAGATTAGTTAGAATAGGTTTAGGAAGCAAACACAACTGAATTAAATAAGGAAATTGATGATTAAGCGAAGAAACTGAAGCCAGAATAAACTCCTCAGGTGTGGGAACTGATTATTGGTTATCTGATGTTGTTCAGCTGGGCCGTAACAAGAATCTGCAGAGGAAGGGCCAGGCAGTTATTGATGATCCCATTCCAAACCTGTTTAGGGAAAGGAACTGGGAGTTCTCCAAGGCCAGATGTATTGTTAAGAACTAAGAAGGTAAAAAGGTCATAGCGAGGAAGAAGTTACTTCATCCAATGAGGGACCCCTCCCATAATTATGGGGCCACCGACCCTTTTCATAGAGAGAACTACCCATGCTTAATGACTTTTTAGCTAATTTCCACACGAAGCGGGGAATGGGAGGTGTTATAAACATGTTATAAATATATATTTGTATTTTGAATATTTAGAACTTCTGTAGATAAATGGACTTTGGATTTCTTTGTAATCTCGGAGCTGTGCTTTTGGAGTGATCCTCACAGCTTCCCAGCGCTGGAATAAACATACCCTTTCTAACCCAAACGAGTTAGAGGGTCTTTGTCCCTTCCAGTTGGGTATCGATATTAGATCTGTGCCCTTGTTTTGGTAACTCAAACAAACCTGGCTTGGGTGGTTACCAACTGTATTTAATTATTTTGGAAAACAAGAATTTCCATCAGTGAATCAGAGCCTCACTGAGCACCCCAGTGTTTGAAAACGTGTGGAAAGCTGGTGTATGTCTTTTTCCTCTCATTTTTTCCCCATCCCACAGGGAAGTTGTTCCTTCTTGGTTCTGGTTTCACTGCTGGGTCCTTCTGGGGGGCTTGGGGGATATTGTGCATCAAAAGCAGAATGTGGCTGTGAGGTTTAGATTGGATATTAGGAAAAAGCTTTCCATGGAAAGGGTTGGCAAGCACTGCACCAGGTTGTGCAGGGCAGGGGTGGAGCCCCCATCCCTGGAAGTGTTTGAAAAATGTGTGCATGTGGCACTTGAGGACGTGGCTTAGTGGTGACCACGTTGATGGTTGGACTTGGTGGCCTTTGGTTCCAACCTGAAAGATTCTATGATTCCATGGTTCTGGGACATCAATAATGTTTAAGAAAACACTGAGATTTGATGATAATTGGGTGCATACTGGGCAATCACAACTTTCCTACCGAATTCCAGAAGAATCTGTGGGAGGACACAAGAATTTTCTCCGTAGATTTTTATTAACCAAGCAAACTGTGTGTTTTTTAATTTTTCCAAGAGTTAAAATGAATAAATTGCTCTGCACGCAAACCACGGTCTCATTCCAGAGGTGAGCTGCACTGGCCTGTCCTTTGTCTCACTGGCTGAGGTATTTGGGGTTTTTTCCTGAAGAGACATAATTAATTATTTCCAAGGGATTTAATTTCCAGTGTAATGAGTCACAGGTAAGTGGAATTCACACCCATCTCATCCCTAATAATGTGCAAAGACAACTGCACTGAGGGACTCCCAGCAGCTACAAGTTTGCTGCTCTTACTGGGTGACCTTTTTCACTCAACACAGGAGCTGAATTTTGCAGCTGTGGTTTGTGAAAAGGAAGTGATTAATAAATATTTATGGCACGAATGCCCCCAGTCCAACCCAAATCCACCCCTGATCACCCAATATTTAGCAAATGTGGTTTTCCAGTAGGTGACTCCCTCATAAAATTCTCTGCAAAAGGGGTGGGGGAGGAGATTGTCCTGCAGGAATGAGCTGAGCCTCTCTCTCTCCATGTGCAGCAAAGCAGAGAGAGGACAAGGACAGGTTTGGTTGTTTGTCACACTTTTGCCTAACTTGGCATGTAGGGCAACTTGATGAGTTTAATTAGCAAATTATAGTTAGTCCATTATCCAACTTATAAAGGTAGAATTGTTTTCCACTTTATGCAGCACATTAACAGTGTAAAGAAACTCAGCCATGTGGCAATAACAAACTTCTATTTGCTCTCCCTGCTGAAAATTGGCTTTTATAGTTTTGTTTTAATATTTGAAAGTGACTCTTGTTGCCTTCCCTCCCTCCACTGCAGCAGCCTGGGAATGGCATCTGGTTTTCTAAAGGGTTGGAAAAAGAAATGCCATTTGTCTGTGTGATCTCAGGCACAGTTTCTTTGCCTGAAACCCCTGGGGATGTGTAAAACTTCTAAAAAAGAAAACTGCTGCAACTTCCTTTGATTGATGGATGGCTGAAGGAAAGTGTTTTGCAGAAAATTTACGAATTGAGAAGTGTTTGTTTCAGAATATCATCGACAAATCAAAAGTGCAGCACGGCAGCATCATGAGTTGATGTGTTCCAGTGGTTGGGCCCTTCTGGACAGAAAATGAAGTAAAAAGCCATTTGTGCGATCAGAAATGGGCATAATAATGAGTTTGTTTTATTTTCAGGATGTTTGGTTGCTGACTTTTGAAAGGTACAGTGTCATGTGGAAATTGTAGCTGATATGGGAGCTGTGATTTGACACTTGCTGACTCCAAATATTTAATTAAAACTCAGGGCACAAAAGTAATAATTTACCAGCATTATAAAAGGCTTTGGCTCACAGTGAGAGGCATTTGGGGATCAAAGATCACAACCTTGCTGAATAAAAAGGGGCTCGGTTTAATGATCACTGATTCAACATCATTTAAATGTGCAGCTGAAAAAAAACCCCGTAATGGAATGTAACGGAACATAAATTCTCCAAGGAGAAAATAAAACCTCCCAGTGTGACCATATTTTATATCCCAAAGGCTTGACAAGGACATGGATGGAGTTCCCTGGTGCTGGGGGCAGGGGGACGTTGATAACGAGCCCAGGAGCAATTAGGATTTGGAGCCCAGGAGCAATTAGGATTTGGTTCATGCCAACAAATTGTTGGAGTCCAGTGGCCCCACATGGATGTGCTGCTCCATCTGGGACTCTCTGGGAGCTCCAGGGAGGGGATTTGTGCTCCTCAGCCTCCCCTTGCATCTCCTCCAGCGATTGCCTGCCGAAGCAGAGCCTGAGTAGGGTTTTTTTATTCTATTTTGGTGTTACAGATGTACAGGCTGACAATATTTTCCTGTTCAGCTCTCCTCACTCTCAGTTTAATGAAGCAGTTGTTTGGAAGGGTTGGAATTAGGGAGGGATGGCAGAACGAGGAGTCTTGGCACTGTTTTGGCAATAATTTCACAGTGACTTTGCAAAGTTGTTTATCACCAGTGGAAACACCCCAAAGTTTCTACCTCTGCTGTCAGAAATGAACTCAATTAGGCCTTTATTTCGTGTATCTGCACTCAAAACTTGTCTGGTAGTTTCGGTGCGGTAGAGATGGTCCCAGCATGTCACACCAGGGAAATAATTCCTGGTACATTAAGTAGATCATCCCCAAAACTGGATCTTCTTCCAGAAAAAATAATCACTTCCTGGAAGCCTCTGTTCTCCAAGAAACTGAAATGGGGGAAGGATGAAGAGGAGGAAGCAGCATTTTTAGAGACTTTGTGATTAATAAATTTAGTCCTGCTCTGTCGTGACCAAATCCCTGCCTTCTAAGACCTAATCCTGAGCCAAATTCTAAGTTTCAAGAGACCAGAATTCTGCCTGATGAATTAACACTGAGTGTTAGCATGAGGTGAACCTGCCCCAAGGAGTTAATGGTACAGAACATTTTTATTTTCTATTAGTAATTCCAGACTTGCTGCTGCTCCCAGTTTCGGCTGCAGGATCACGACTCAGGCAACACATTGCTCGTTGTCACTGCTGCAATTAGTGGTGACAACAAATAATTATGAGCAATTGGTAATCAGAGATCTATGTGATAAATCACGCTGAGCCATTCTGAATCAGAGACAATGCTTAAATAGGGAATATTTACATAGACAATTTATTAATAGATGGCAGAATTAGAAATTTTAGGCTGGAATTTGTGAGGCTGTTGGTGTTGAGTTCCCACTAAATATGAGATCAGCACTTTTCCCCTCACCACCCTTTTATTTGCAGATCCCCTTGCCCAAGTTTGTGCTGTTTAAACTTGGTCTGTCTCTGCTTTTAGTGCTGATCCCATACATAAACCCTTGGCTACAAGAAATCACGTTTCCAAATGCTGAAATTCTCAGAACCCATCAATCAGGCATTTCAGCAGACACAGGGAGACTTTGGTGCACTCACATCAGAATCTGCCACATGAATTGTGAAGCTGAACATCTCCAGCAAAAGTCCACACATGCAAAAGCAGAGCTTTATTTTTAATATCACACATCTGCCGTGTTTAGGAGCTGCTGAACTGCTCTAATGCCAATTAAAGATGTGTTTTTCCTGTAGTTCCTGTAGCCCTTTGATCTGCTGCCATGGGCAGGAGTTTTCTATTGATTCCTCCTCCTCGGGATGAGGGATTTGCAGGCTGAACTGTAAACAACTGTGAGAATGTTGTGACAATTTCCTTCACTCCAAATCACCTCACACTCCCTCCTGCTCATTGGGGCAGCAGGAAGAGCTTTTCCTTGCTGGAATTTTTCCTCTCCCTCTGAAATGGTGCAGGATCAGACCCGGGAGGAAGGAGCTGTTAAAGTTAAGCACGTGCTTAATTGCTTTGCTGGATCAGTGCCCTGCTCCATTGATGTTCTCGGTGCCATTTGCGGCAGCTGTAATTGCCTGCCCACGTCTGCAGTGGCTGCTCAGCACTAAATCTCCGTGTCCTGTCCTCCTCTTCCTCCTCCAGAGCTGGTTGCCGAGGCTCTGAAGGTCACTGGAGAGCAACAGACCTGGTAGAACAAGGAATCCAAGCCTTGGAAGTGTTGCTGTGGCTGCCGGTGGCAAAGCTGAAAGGTTTGTGGATCAGTGGTGTCATCGTTTTGGGGATGAATTGTTATGACCTTGGGCAGGCAGAGAGCCCAGGAATGAAGCTGAGTCTCTTTAGCTTGACTTCTTAGAATCCTAGAATTTTTTAGGCTGGAAAAAAGCCCCTTGAGAGCATTGAGTCCAACCTTCAAACTGCCAAACCCACCCCTAAACCTCTCCCTCAGTGCCACATCCACACATTTGGCGAGTTGTGAATTTTTCAGCTCCTTATGTTTAACGTGAGCCTGTTTCAGTCTGGTTATCAATAAGCAGAACATTTCATCTCATTTCAGCCCGGTTATCAAAAGCAGAACATTTCAGCTCATTTCCAGTCTGGTTATCATCAAGCAGAACCTTCAGCCTCTTGCCTGGGGCCAGAGCAGGTGCTGATTCACTCCCTGATGGATTTGGGATTGTGATCAAAGAGCAGGAGCTGTGAGGACACACCAGGGGTAGTCAGGGACCAGCAAAGCAGGGCATGGAGCATGAATTAGTCACACCGCCAGCACAGGGTTCTCCTGGAGCAGCAGGAAGACAGCTCCTGAGCTCTTGATGTTTCCTGGAATGGAAAGAAAATGCAGCAGGAACTGGAAGAAGCAATTTTCAATTTGAGTTTGAGCTGAAGGAGCCCTTGTGGGTAACCCCTAACACCCAACTGCTGCTGCTGTGCCAGCCAAGTTTCTGCTTGCTGGGCCTGAGTCCAGGTTTCCCATTCAAAAAAACCTTCCGTGGAATTTATAGCCAAGCTGGTGCAGGGTGTGCAGATGTGCTCCAGGTAATCAATTCCCATCCTCTCATTTTTGTCACTTTTTTGTTTGCTTTCCATGGGAAGAAGGAAGCTCTTCATGTTAACAAGGGGAGTTAGTACTTGTGGGAAGCAGCTTCCTTGGGAATGAATATTTGTCACAGGCTTCATACATAAAGCTTGAAAGTTGGGGAATCTTTTGTTTACGAAGCATTCGTGATGACACTTAGTGTAGGAAAAAGGAGGAGGGAAGGTGCTCGTGGAATCATGGAATGGGTTGGGTTAGAAGAACCTAAAAATGATTCTGTTTCAACCCTTGCCATGGGCAGGGACACCTTCCACTGTCCCAGGTGGCTCCAGCCTGGCCTTGGACACTTCCAGGAATCCAGGAGCAGCCACACCTCCTCTGGGAATTCCATCCCAGCCCCTCCCCACTCTAACTCTTGGAATTCCTCCACTATATCCCATCTAACTCTGCCCTTTGGCAGTGAGAAGGCATTACCCCTTGTCCTGTACCTCCATCCCTTGTAAAAATTCTCTATTTTAGACTGTTTAGACTTTCTTTTGATATTTGAGCCAGCACTGAGACACGTGGAAATCAATCCCATGGTTCTGGCCCTGAAACCACAGCATTTGCTCAGTTTGGCTGAGCTGGGCTGGGCTCCCAAGGCAGGTGCAGGAGGGCTGGGACTTGGACATGTCCCTCCTTCCATCAGGTGCTCTGGATGTGCCCTTGGCACGTGAATTCCTCTCCGTTTCTCCCAAGGCTGTTCAAATCTCACTGCATGGATTCGATCAGGGACAGCTGTTCCTGTGTGTTTACAAGGTTTTACTGAACTGTAGCTTGGATTTTCCAGGGAACCTCCAGCCCCCAGTTAGGAAACACTTCCAGCAATGAATTCTACCCTCAGAGCTCCTGGAACAGACAAAATTTGTCCTAAGATGGGATATGTTGAATTCTTAAGTGATTCAAAGGGTCACTCTTTCTTAGGTGAGGGTTTCCTCTGGACACCTCAGTTTTCCAAAGGCTCAACAAAGTAGAAGCTGATTCCTTGCCCAGTGTGAATTTCATACTTTGGCCCAAAACTTGTTCTTCTGAGACAAAGAACCTGAAAAAATCACAGGTCTGGACAGGTTTTTTTGTGTCTTTACATTCCAGCCTTTTATTTCTGTGTCTTTCCACTCCCAGTAATTTAGTTCATGGTTCTCCAGGCTGAGAATATTCAATTCCTTTTTTTCTGTGAGATAAGGAGGCAGAAAAATGAGGAGGTTTGATAATGTCAATTCTCCCCACTGTCTCTGGAAAGGGAGAAGAGGTGAATTTCTATAAAACTGAAGGCAAATACTTGGGTTTTGTTGTGCTCTGGAGGTTGATTTCTGTGCAGCCAGCTGGTAACATTTGTATACAAATGGCATGAAATTTTCAAAAGTTTGAGGAGGAAAGTGCTAAAAGGCAAAAATTTATCCAGTGCTAGGGTTATGCTGTAGATTTGAGGAGTACAATAACATTTATGTGTGTTTTAGAGCTTTGCCAATCTTTTGAACATTTAGAATGACACCGAGTATAAATAATATTGTTCCACGATTGCCCTGCATCAAATTTTTAGTTGGGCAGTTAAAAAATAATTTTACAAACCCAGTTATTGCTCCCATCTGATGAGCAGAAGCAACGCCAGGAAATGTTTCCTCCCCTCCCTGCTGGCAGAGGAGCCGTGTGCTGTTTGTGTCCCTGTCCCAGCCCTGCAGCCCCTCCTGCGCTCCCAGAAATGTCCCTTGGCAAGGCCCTGCTGGTGCCAGAGCTGCAGATCTCATCTCTGGGATGGAATCTCCTGCCCACGAGGCAGAAGTCCACATTTCACAGCTCATAAAGCAGGGGGATTGTGTGGCTCCGAGGACTGGGGGTAGGAGGCAGCTCCATCCCTTCTCCCATGGCTGGCTGGAATTTAGCCCAGGCATGGATGAGGGATGACACCTTGGCAGGCACAGCGTGGGCAAACTGGGACCAGCGCAGCTCATTCTGTGCTTCCTCTGCAAATAAACAACACATTTATTCCCCCTCTGCAATCCCAACACCTTCAGCAGCTGCACACTGGAAATAATCCAGAATTGTCTGTGTTTTACAGGCATTGTCCTACAAGGAAAGAGGAGTTTGGGATGTGTTTTGCACAAACAAAACAAGCGCTTGCAGGGAGTTTGGGGAGAGGATCCTGCCCTTCTGCGGGACCTTGATGTGTATTAGGGGTGAGCTTGATGCCTTCTCCAGCCACCCAGAAACAGAGACTGAACAAGAGGAAGGGAATAAAGGTCGGTATTTATTTGAAGGCCTTCAAGGCACACCCTGGGGGAGCCAGAGGCTGCCTCCAAAAAATAGACCTCAAGAGGGACCCCAGGTCACAAGTTCTTCACACTTTTATAGGTTTGGTTCATTTCCATACCATGGTTAATTCTCCAATTAAAGCCCCAGGTCAATGATGGAATTCCCCTCAGCTTGCTCCCCCCTTAAAGGCTTTGGTTTACACATTTTGGGCCTAGAAGAGCCTGGCTGTCCTTGAAGGCAAAGCCTGGAGAGGCTTTGTTGTGTCTGCCCAGCACGAGGGAGCAGAAATTCCAAGCTACAAGGAACTTCAGAGCTACACTCTAAGCAGTACAGAATTTGAAAATATAAAAGTTAAAACCTAAGGCATCAAGCTGACCCAGTCACAAGCTCCCCTTTATCCATTAGGAGATGGAATGTGATGATCCTTGTGGGTCCCTTCCAGCTCAGGGTACTCTCTGCTACAAAGGGGCCCAGTTAAAGTGGCGTTTGTGAGAGGATTCTGTGCTGAGCCACTGATGGAATTTCCACCAGCAGTGGAAGAAAGCAGGAGAGGGAATACCTGGCAGGTTTATTCCCCCTGGGCTTCCTGGAGCTGCAGGTGTGTTGGCTGATGAGTTTAAAGCACTTTATTCACCTCCAGGATCTCTTCCCTGAGACATCAGGTCAAGTGCCTGTTGTTTAACTGCCTTTCCTTTAAACTCCCTGCAGCCTAAATGGGCTGAGAGAGATTTAAATACCGGCTGTGTTCACCCACTTGACCGAGAACGACCCGGCAGTGCCACACAAATGCAGCAAACCACGGTGGGATTTGATAAGGGGGAAGTGATGGCTGGCTGGAGGATCGATAACCACCGAGGGATTCTCCTGGCAGAGAGCAAAGCCTCAGCCCTGCGAGCCCCTGTGCTGCAGCATCCCCGATGTTCCTAACGGGGTGAAGGAAAATGGCACCTCCTGATGTCCCAGGGTGTGGTAACGCTGGGTTTGGTGTGTCTCACGGGTACCAGGGCACCCTAAAAATGCCCGGGGCTGTTTGTGCTCCTTGCACAGATATTCCCTCTCCCCGCCACGCAAAGGCACAGCTGCTGTGGCCACTTTGTCACCAAAACTGGGGTGGAAAACAAAAACTCTCCAACAACGTTTTTTTAGTGTTAGAGAATCAAGGCATTATTCTATTCTGGCCAGGATGTTGTTCTGGTCAGGATGTGGAACAGAAATGATTTCATCCACACATTGCCCGGGTGTGCAGAGAAAATCATTCCATCACACATGATTTTTACCAGATCTTCCCCATACTTATACAGTCAAAACCCACAGAGATTCATTGGTTCAGTGTTCATTGGTCCCAAGTAACACAGTTCTTAGTGTTTGGTTTCCTATTGGTTATTGATCTCAATTTAATCGATGTTAATTAGGCTCTCATTCCTTGTTCTCTTACCTATCTTTTCCCAGACCAGGTGTCTCCACCATGCCAGGGGTGATGTCTGGAGTTGAAGTTTGTTAATGGTCGCTGATAGTCGTTATCTTTTGTGGATCTTCTGTGCTACCCCCAGTCTGCTGAGATGTTAAGATCATCGGGCCTCGAGGGGTGAAACAGGCCCAGGAAAAGAAACTTCAGTTCTTTTTCCCCTGGGCAAAGGGCGAACAAAACCCCTGACTAAAGTTACATTAAAAAATTTTAAACCTTGCATCATTTCCAACAACTTGACCAGCACGTTTTGTGTGTCCAGCTGAGAAGCAAGGTGGCAGCAGCAGCTTAAAATGTTCCTCCCTTGGCACGTAAAGGTTGGAATTTTTCCTCTCTCCTGAGCCTGCAGAACCTCGCAACCAGCGACAAAAAGTTCAGGGGTGTCAGAGAGAAGATCTATGCTCTGGTCTGGAGGGATGTCTCCTCAGAGCTCTATTAGTTGCCAAGAAACTACTTTTGCAAAAGTAGAGCTCTCAAAGAGCTCCTGAAAGAATTGGCTGGAGGGGCGCAGAATGACCTGGCTGTGCTCAGAGAGGTTTCCTGGAACAGGGGCTCAGATGCCACGGAGAGGAGTGTGCTGGAAATACATGGACACTGCCAGCAAAAATTAAATCCAGTTTAATTGGATTTAAACCCTTCTTGCGCAGGAGGAGTAGCAGAGATTCCTGGCTGACTGAACAGCCACCGAACCCAGCACCTCTGGCTCTTCCGCCCTGGCTCTGGGCTCTGAAATCAGCAATTAATTCTCACTTTCCATGAGGGGACCTTCCCTGCATCCATCTGCTCTGTTTGGGCTACAAATCCCTCAGTGCCTGCCTTGGAGGAGGCGTTTCCAAGCCAGGGTGGGCCTGTCTGGCCTCACACAAATCACGCTGATGGGGGTCAGAACTGATCCTGGCGATTTCAAAAACTTCTGTTCCCACTTTGGTTCCTGTTGGGTTCTGGAGTGTAGGGTTTCGGACGGTCGGGACAAACAGGAGACTGGAGATCTCTGGTGCTGGTCTTAGAGCAGGAGATTTATTGATGAGGGCGTGGGTGTAGGGGACCTGCTAGGAGCTGCCAGACGCAGCTCGAAGCAGATCAGAGAAGTGAAGAGATGCAGGGGTGCAGAAGTGGTGTAGGAAGAAAAGGGGCAAGGGCAAAAGCAAGAGAGTAAGAGTAAAAGCAAGAGCGAGGGGCAAGAGGGCAGGGCAAGAGAGCAAGAGAGCGAGTTCCCATTTGCAGCACAATTAATCATCTTTTGTGCTGAATATTCTAATTTCCATTAACCAATCTAGAACAAGCTACAAATCTTACAACACTTACATACAGCCTATAAGAATCATTGCATTACCATATGGGGTTACATTTTAAACTCTAAAAACTACATTTTGGACCCTCTGCCAGGCTGGCAGGGTCTGCTCTGACCCTTGGACCTTTCTGCAAGCAGAGGGCATTGTTTAATCAAAGCGGGATTATTTTCAGCTGGCCACACCATTGTTTTCTGGTTGTTCAGTAACTGGGGTTGGGTAACTCAAAGCTTGTCTTCATTTCAATCTCGCTTATAGTTTTCATATTCACAGCATCTTTAGCCAGGCAGTCACATCTATGAGTCTGTTCTCCCACAGGTTCCTTCTCTAAGCTCAGGTGGATTCCTGCTCTCCCTGGGGTGCTCAGCTGCTTGTGGGAGTTGGGGGGATTGGAGACGCTTCGTTGTCACCTAAAAATACAGTATATGGGAGCTCCCCCACAGAGCAGCTCTCAGCTCAGGGACGGGAACAGAAAGCAGAGTTGATAAAGTGGTGTTTGGGTGTTTTTGTATGAATTTGGGTGTTATGACAGACCAGCTCACTGTACTCCTTTCAAACTCATTTGAAACTCTATGGAATTACATCACCTGTGAAAGGAGTGAGAGAGATCTGTTTTAACAAACAAACTGTGGCTCAGCTGACAGGTAAAGACAGAGACTGACAGACAAAAGAAGCAATGAGAAGAACCATAAATTCCATAGGAAAAGAAAAAGGGGGGTTACATTGGAAGGGGTCTGTATTAGGGGATTCGGGGAGTCTGTACCTCTCATGGACCTCAACCAGTGGGAAAGAGAGAGGGAAATGCAGCCGGGAAATTGGGATTAAAAGGAGGCTGCATCCTGCAACGACTTGAGAGACCCCAGGGGAATGCCCATGGCCTCTCCCTTTATTTGAATAAAGCACCAGGACTCCTCTGTCTCCTTTTTGGACATAAACCTCTGGTGTTGGTGGATTAACTTTCCTGACACCTGAGAGTCCCATCTCATAAGAGGGTCTTGTTGGCAGTCTTGGAATTTGAAATAGAAAACTATTTTGGAGAAAACAGTTTTGATCTTGGTGTTGAATAAACTAATTCCACATTTCCAGGTGGTTGGCACTTATTTTGAAGGAGGATTTGTTTATTTCTGAGGGTGTAGAGGGTCTGCAATCCCATATTGGCTTCAAAAAGCCAAAGCTGGGAGCACAAACACCCCAAGGGCTGTGATTTCTTCTCTTTTCAAGGGGTAACTTCTTTACTGTCCATATACAGAAGCTTAAAGTACATCAGATCTCTATCAAAACAAAGAGATGGATCATTTAAAATCCTGGAATGGTTTGTGTGGGAAGGGACCTTAAATCCCACCCAGTGCCACCCCTGCCATGGCAGGGACACCTCCCACTGTCCCAGGCTGCTCCAGCCTGGCCTTGGACACTGCCAGGGATCCAGGGGCAGCCACAGCCTCTCTGGGCACCCTGTGCCAGAGCCAAACAATTCTTGAGTTCCCTGATTTTTGGGAAAGTGGAGCTTGGAGAGTTAATAGTTTTTCCCTCGAGTCATCCCTCAGCCGCTGCTGCTGCCACGCTGATCCCTTGCCCTCAACTTTGTGGTGAATGAGGCCCCATTTTTTAAAAAGCAAAAGCAATTCTACTGTAGTCACCGTGATTTAAAGCTTTGTTCCATGCTAAAACACAAAAATCTTGTAAAAATTTAGGTGCTGCACCAGCTTTTACATCAAGGAGGATTTAGGTTCGTACTTCCCATCAACTTTTGGTGTTGTTGACTGAAATTTTCTTCAGAGAAGTTCTGGGCTTGGCTGGGTATGACCAGAACTCTCCCAGGGCAAAGGGTGAAACCACAGAGGCTCAGGAGCACCACACAGCACAAAATTCCCAGAGCAGCTGTGGCTGCCCCTGGATCCCTGGAAGTGTCCAAGGCCAGGTTGGAGCAGCCTGGGACAGTGGGAGGTGTCCCTGCCATGGCAGGGGTGGCACTGGGTGGGATTTAAGGTCCCTTCCAACACAAAATATTCCAGTATTCCACATTAAATCCTCCCTCCAAGGTCTCCAGTGTCTGGACGAGTCAAATCTACTTCTCTGCTGTGTTCCAGTGTCTCAGAGAGAGCATCCAGAAATGACCAGGAACTCCATCAGTCCAGAGGTGAGCACCAAACCCTCCACTCCTGAAAGTTTTTGCCTGGCAATAAAAATTAGCTCAGGAGAATTGCTAAGTAATTTCAAGTACCATAACGTAGCTGTTGGGAATAAAAAGTGTTGTAACTGCAAAAGCATCAGCCCAGTTTCTGCAGGAATGAGTTATCATCATTAATTATCACTCTATTTTATAGTTATTGCCTGTAATTTCAGACTTTAAATACTCCAAAGCATAAACAATGCTAATTTAATTACAGTGGGAGAGTTGTAAAAATTTGCAGGCGGAGGAAGAAATCGTTAATAAAGTTTATTCCAAGAGAAACTTAAAATAATAATTAGCATTTGTTGGCATTTTTAGTGTGATGGAATTAAGCATCATTTCTTATCTTGGGCACCAGCTATTATTTATATTTGTTTATCATCACCTTGAGATAGAGGGTTGTGGAGAGAGCTGCATGACCTGTGAGTGCTGAGCAGCACAAAAATCATCCCTCTGGTGTAAATCCCTTCCATCAGATTCACTCCCCATTTGTGTCCAAGCTCAGCACTGGAAAAATCATCTTTGGGAATGGGAAAATACAGATCTTGATCCTGCTACTGAAAATATTTCCATAGGAAGGTGAAATGTGCCTCCAGGCACGAGCAGGAAAGGGAAATTGCATTTCCTCTGATTTATGCCGTTGTTTTCCCTAATTTCATAATGATGTCCTGTCCTCTGTCAGGAACCACTCCTGTAAGTCGTGTTTCATCTCTGTCAGTGGGATGGTCACTTACATGTATTCTAGGAATTAATAAAGTGGTTAATTAGTGCAGGGCAGTGAGCAGAGCACCACAGCATCCTGCTGGAAACACAGAGAGTTGACACAGAGTTGTTTTGTTCCCATTTGTGTTACAGTCAGAGGCCTGTTTATGTACAAAAATATCTGTTTAAGGTGGATCTTTGTAATTTAACATTAATTTATGGGCTGCTGTATCCTTTTTTTTTCTTTTTCTTCCTCCCCCCCACCCCCTTTCCCCCCATTTTTTTCTTTTTTCTTTAGCTAATTCTCAAAGCACTTCAGGTCACAGAACACAGAGAAGTAAAATTCCTGGGACTGGAGTTCCCAGCTCTGAAATCTGCTCCTCTGCTCCAAATCATCTGTGTTTGTGTGGAGGAACATAAATCCAGCTCTAGGAAGTGACTCCTGGATGCCCAGGGATGCCACAGAATCCCTCTGCCACCACCCTGGCGGCTCCAAACATGGGGAATGTGTGGTCCAATCCTGCCTTCCTGTGCCTCCCATTCTTCACAGCGCAGGATTTCTGTCCCTGCTCGCTCTGGGAGTGATTTTCTGGTGGTTAAAAATAAATCACCAGAGGGCACAGAGGTTTTTCTGTGGGCAGAGCAGAGCCTGAGTGGCAGAGCAGGCAGAGCTGCTGAGGCTGCACTTCTGGAGTCCGAGAGATGACAGCGTGGCCTCAGCAGCTCTGGACAAACTCCAGCTCCTCAAAGTTGTTTTTGGAGTGAGGGGCCCAAAACGGATCCAGAATTTGAGGAGTGGCCTCAGCAGTGCCCAGGACAAGGGATGGTCACTGCCCTGCTCCTGTGGCCACTCTGGGGCTGGTACAGAGCAGCTGCCCTTGCCCTTTTTGCCCTTTTTGCCCACCTGGGCTCACTTGCAGCACCCCCAGGGCCTTTTCCAGCTTTCCAGCTGTCACAGGAAGAATAAACATCAGACAAAGTTTGTTAAAGAAGACCTTCTGCTGTATCTGAGGGGCAGAAAAGACTTATTTGTGTATTTTAACTCCTTCACAGAAAGGAGTTTAAATAGAGGTAAATCCTTCCTTAACCTCAGATCTTGGCAAAAGTTTAAACTTCAGGAATCACTTCGTCCCTCAAGTTCCAGTGATGGCAAATCGGGTCTGTTTGTAAAAGCAAATTCTTTATAAAGCAGACAAGAGATAACAGGCAAAACATCTTAACCAGAATTCCTCACTACTCAGTATAAAGCTAAAAAACCACCAGTAGATTACAGCAGAACATAAACCAGCACATGATACAAAGTGCCTGCATTAAAGCTGGCAAAATAAACAGTATTGATTAGGAATTGAATGTAACTTACCACCAAAACAAGGATAATGGGCACAGATTCCTTCACTTAATCCCTTGGGAATAACTGAAATACGTGTCCCCACTCATGGCAGAAACTCCTCATATTTCCAGGAATTCGTTTTAATTTCTTTTCATCTCCAGAGCATCAAAAGATTCTCGTTCCATGGCACACCCTCCGCAGAGATGATACACTTGAATTACCCACTTAGGAACAATGTAGTGCCAGTCCGATTTTTGTCAGTATTTCCAAGGTAATTTTCACCTCTGCCACTAATTCCGTGTCACAGCTTGTCCCTGTCTGCGGTGCCTAATGACTTTGGAATGGAAATGAGCTTTAAGTGGCTGTTAACAGAAATTGGCTTTGAACCCATCAGCTGGAGATCAAAGACCCCTGAGCTCTCCGGGTCTTACAAGCAGGACTTTTTTCCTGAATATAGATATAGATAGTTATAAATTGTAAAATGTAATTATTAGCTTTATTTGTCTTTTATCCTTGTTTATAGCCTGTTTCCAAGCTGGGAAACCTTGGAGTGGGCTCTTTCTGGCTTTTCCTGCTCTCTCTTCCCAACCTGGCTGAGGATTTATGTTTTGGGGGACACTGGCCACAGCTCAGGTGGGGTCTCGGGGTGTGTTCCTGCTCTTCCAGGAGCTCACATGGAATCAGGCACAGCCTGACTCTGCCTGTCCACCCGGCAGCTCAGGCTCAGGGCTGCAAGGAACACTCGAATTCCTCTTGGCAAGGCAGTGCAAAGGCCCAGCTTGGGGATGGATCCTGAAATCCACACCGGGGTCTTGTTCTTTAAATTGCAGGGCTTTATTCTGCATTCAGAACACGGAAATTGCCTGTGAAATCTGTGGAAATTGCCCAGAAAAGCTGTGGCTACCCTAGCCCTGGAGGTGTCCAAGGCCAGACTGGAGAAACCTGGGATAGTGGAAGATGTCCCTGCCCATGGCAAGGGGAAATGAATACGTAGGAAGAAATTGTTTTTAAAGTTTATTCCAAGAGAAACTTAAAATAATAATTAGCATTTGTTGGCAATTTTAGTGTGATGGAATTAAGCATCATTTCTTATCTTGGGCACCAGCTATTATTTATATTTGTTTATCATCACCTTGAGGTAGAGGGTTGTGGAGAGAGCTGCATGACCTGTGAGTGCTGAGCAGCACAAAAATCATCCCTCTGGTGTAAATCCCTTCCATCAGATTCACTCCCCATTTGTGTCCAAGCACAGCACTGGAAAAATCATTTTTGGGATTCCAGAATTCCATTCCAGAATTCTGTGATTCCGTGAAATCTCCCCTTGCAGGGCTGTTCCAGCCCAATCTCAGAGATGAATCCTTGCAGAGATTTCCATGCCCTGACCCTCTGCCCACATCCAGCCCTGTCCCAGAACATATTCCTACAATGGAATTTGGATCATCTGTTCATAAATCTGCTGCAGGGCTGGACTGGGACACCACAGGGCATCCTGTAGGAATTGCACTGGCACTGAAGTGGCAGTGGAGACACGATCCCTGCCTGACACAGCCTCCAGCACCCAGTGTCCAGCCTGGGCAGGGAGCAGGAGCTCAGGTGCTCCCTGTTCTCCCTCCTCGGGGAAAATACGCATTCTTTAATTCCCCTTGGCTGGAGGGGACCCGCAGGTGGCCTTTTTCCTGAGGCAATATTGATCTTTGCTAATCACATGTGGCTCAATCACCTCTGTGGTGGCTCGGAGGCTGCTGACGTGCAGCTCTCACCGCCCCAGGAGGTGACAAATGAGGGAAGGTGGCTGTGTCACACTCCTGACAAGATCCCTGTCATTTCATTGCCAAGTAGGGGTTTTTTTTAGTTCTACTTCGGGGTTTTTTTTCTGTGGAGGCAGGAGATTGCAAAGGCAGATCAAGCAGCCTGTGTTTATTATTTACATGGTTGGTGGTAAAAGCTGAGCTGCTAAATTCAAAGGAGGGACAGGATTGCCTTGGAAATTAATACAGAAATTAGGTTTCTTTGGCTGTCAGGTCTGTCTGGTTCCCTGTCATTTTTTGCATTATTCAGAGCTTCAGTTTGGGCTCGGGCAGTGGTGGGAGGGAGCAGTGCTGGGGTTGTGTGTGGTCTGTGCTCACAGCAGCCACCCATGGAATGTGGGACCAATATTGGCATTTCAGTGTTCAATATATTTTAAAAGTAAATGATTGCTTAGGTTTTTTCACTGCTGTGATGTTATACCTGGGATTCTCTGGCCATATCTGAGGTCCTCTGTTAATCTGCCTTCATTTCCCTGCTTTTTGACACGAGGAGTGCCTTGTTCTGATGAGTGCAGGGTCTGTCCCTGCTGCTTTGCTGACATGACAGAAATGAGATTTATCCACTCTGAGACTTCCAGAAGCATCCAGGTCAAACAGTATTAAAATTGTCAGGAGGACAAGAAACAACCACAGTTCACTAATACTTTAATTTGGAGGTGAGAGGTGTAGGTATGATAATGTTTAATTTTCATCACTCCTTATGAGCTCGAGTAAAATAGAGGAAAAATTGCTTAGGAGTGGGAACAATTGCTCTGGGATGTGAATTCATTAATAAGTGTTTCATTATAATTTGTTTATTCTTCCTGCTTTCTTTTGGTAAATTATTAAAGTGATTTGAACTCGGTTTTTTGCACATTCACTTCTTATAATTGTTAATAGAGGATGTAAGCCCTTGGATTTATTTAGCAACAAACAAAAGGTAGTAAATGGAATAGAAATGTTTTGATGCCAAATGATGCCAAGTCCAAGATAGATTTTATCTTCATTTTTTTTTTTAAGACAAATCAGTATTTCAGGAAGAAAAAGCTGCCTGCAGCCACAGGAAAAATGAATTTGAATATGGTTTTCAAATGCCGTGGAGCAGGAGATGGGCTGCAAGAGGAGTCTGTGTGTGAGGGGGATTTAGGATCAGGTGGGTGCAACCCAGAGCCTGGTGGGATGGGGAGGAAAAGGGAGAAAATGGGATTATTGAGATGTCTGAGGAAGAAAATCCTGTGGCCACTGCACAAGACAGACAAAAATAGGCTGAGGGAACCAAATTCCATCTGAATTTCAAATCACCGGGTGGGCTTGGAGCATAAATGTAGATTTTTCGTTTAGAATACTGTGAAAAATCACCAGAGGGCTTTAATCCCTGGGATGCATTCCCAGGGAATTCCATCACCTGCCAGGTGCTTCACACCCCACCCTGCCATGGAATGGAGCTGTGCAAATTCCCAGCACCCTGATTATTGTACTGGTTTTAGCCAAAATCTAGCAATCTATCCTCTGGGAGAAAGTCAGGTTACAACCACCCTTCCCCCCACCAGGTTGGGGAAAAAAAAATTCCTCGAAGGAAAGTGGAGGAGATAAAACCTATTTATTAACAAACACACAGGAAAAGGATAAGAATGCTAAGTAGTAAAACCCCTCACTATAACGAGAAAAACCTGGGAAGAAATTGGAGTCCTCTCGTAGGTGTGGTCCCTCCTTCTCGGAGCTGCCGTGGGGGGTGGCCTTAGGCCCCCTCTGGGCCTGAAGAGAAGTTCTCCTGATGTGTTCTGATGGTGTTGAAACAGCCCAGAAGAGGAAAAAAAAAAAGAAAAAAAAAAACCCCAAAGTCCCAGGAACCACGCCAGAGAAAAAGGGAAGGGAAAAAACCCCAAAAAGCTGAAGAGACAGGCAGGGAGCTCCCTCCGTGCTCCTGCAGCCGGAGAACGCAGAGGGGTCTCTGTCTCTGTGTCCTTGGGAACTGCTTTGAAAAGTTCATTTGTTTTTTCCTCCCCTCTCAAACTCAGTTTAAAGGTACAAAATTAATTTTTTGGCACAGAGCTGTGATAGGGGATCCACATCCTTGAGTCACCCCAAGACATTATCCAAGTAATTGGGGCTGTCCAGTCACTGCATAAACGCTGCTCTTTGATTTTCAAATATTCTTAAGTAGTCAACTGATTTTTCTCCTTAGGAATATTGTGCAAATCCAGCCTTGTTCCAAAAACATGACCTGGATTGATGGCATTTTTAATGCAATATTTCATGCTGGTTTCCCAAAATTGATGTTTTTCACCCTCACCAAAACCAGAAAAATTGATGCAAGAGCCCACAACAGACAAACCACTGGCAATAAAGCAGAATATCCACGCTGGGGAGAGAAAACTGTCAATAAGGAAATAGATTTTTCTTTCAGGTTGGCAACAGCCACAACAAATTGCAAAGTTATGAGCGGCCATTGGTTGGTTTTTTTCTCTCCTTCTTTTCTCATGGCATCCCCGGACTCCCAAATTAACGATGGGAAGAGGTGTCACAGGAGCACTGAAACTGGAGGGTACCAGGTGGGAAAAAATGTTGATATAAACATGATCATGCTTATTTATGAGCTTGAAAAATTTTTAAAAGGAGACTTTTTTGTTCAAAATCTCCAAATAGCTGCAATTTTTTGGTTGACTTCAGTTAAAACTGTTGAAATACCCAGTTATTTTGGAAAGAAAAAATGGTTGCATTTTTTTTTCCCCAACCTATCAGCCACCTGTGACACCTTGGCAGTGAATATGAAATGAAGCTGCATTATCCATAGATTTTATTATTTTCTTAATTTCCTTTCAGTCCTGTAGGATTTACCCACCTGGGGCAGGGCATGGACCTGCACCTGGAGCAACCCAGAGAGCTCTGCCAGGAGAGTTCCCTTCCTAATTCCCTGATCAATTAGAACAATAACAATAAAAATCAGAGTTAATATCCCCCATTTCCTTTTATTTTTTCCCCTGTTGCAACAGGGATCCTTGGGACATGAATCCTGGCTCTTGGTTTTAGGAGCCTGTTTAAGGCTGGGTGGTAATTCACTGTTTTTGCCCCAAAGTTGCGACAGAAGGTGCTGGGTTTGGAGCAGAAATAGAGGACATTGGCATTTTTAAAGCCATAAAATTGGTCCCCCTGGGTGAGAAGCCCAAATCTTTTTGGGGTTTTTTTTTTCAGGAAAAATCATCCTTTCCCCAGAGCTGTTTTTCCCCAAAAATTAAAGAATTTGACTCACAGGGATTTTTCTCCAGGTTTTTAGCCCCGTTCCTGTTTTTCCCTGTGTGCTGCTACCATATCCCATCCTGTCTTGGTGCAACATCGAAGCTGAGAAGAGTGGAAAGGAAATCCCTGGAATTCCAGTTTTCAAGCTGGAAGAAGGCACGAGATTCTAGTGAAGGACTCCATGGAGTGGAGCCCAGCATGAGGAACGGACTAAAATATTGTTTTCCCTGCCTGTTTACAGTCCCACCATAAAATCACAAATTATCCTTCATAAAAAGATCTCCTGGAGCAACATTTGGAATTGAGGAGGAAGGAAAAGATTGTTTATTAACCAGATGCTGTGAATTTAATATGGTAACATCATTGCCACCCAGGATTTTATTAAGGATATCTTTTTACCTAGAAATTTATTGTGTCTGTATCCGCTCTTATTTAACCTTGATTTCCAAAATCAAAACAATTCCAAAAAGAAACAACTAATGAGCCTTTATCTGGGAAGTGAAAGGGGAAATGATTTAAATCAAAGCATCAAAGGCAAACACGGATCGGGAGAATGTCGCTTTTTGTCTTTTAACAAAGAGAAAAATTAGAGAAGAACCAGCCTTGGGGACTAAACTCTGCTGGGGTTCTTATCACAAATGGTTTCAGTTTTCTGCTGGACAGAGGAGGTTTAGGTGAGATTTTAGGAAGGAATTCCTCCTGTGAGGGTGGTGAGGGGAATTCCCAGAGCAGCTGAGGCTGCCTCTGGATCCCTGGCAGTGCCCAAGGCCAGGTTGGAGTGTTGGAACCCAAGGCATGGCTCTGGCTGCCCTGGGAGCTCAGGGCACGCCTTGGGCTGCCCTGGGGGGTCAGGAGCCCCAGCAAGGGGGTCCCAGACCCCGGCAAGAGCCCAGAATGGCACCGGCTTTGACCTCAGCCCATGGGAAAAGTTACCAACACTGCCAGAATCATTGCAAGCCACGAGAGTGAGAAAATGAGTAGTGGTTTAGTGTTTTACAAGGTAAAAAAGTAGATTTTAGGGTTTTTAATATGAGGACGAAGGGTTTAATATGGAGGATTTTGGGCGTTGCCCTGTTCTTCCTCTTCTTCTCCTTCTCCTTCATCTTCTCTGGTGGTGGTGGCACAAAATGATTGGTACAATGAAAAAGAGGTAGAAATTCCGTGTCTAGAATAGGTGCAAATGAATTGGTATAGAATAGTAACTAATAAATGCGTTGTGAAGAATGGTTGGATCATGGAAAGGGCACAGAAAGGCCGGGACAGCCCAGGACTGGGCAGTGCCCGCTTGGACTCGGCTGCATCAGATGTGCGGCCGGAGCTGAGAGCTGGCAGAGATAAGGAGAAATAAACAGCCTGAAACAACATCTGCAGGCGTTTCTCATCTGTTGGGGCTCGAGGTAAAGCGTCCCAGAGGTGAAGATAAGAACCTGGATTTGTGCAGAGTCCCCAACGCCCACACTGGAGCAGGCTGGGACAGGGGGAGGTGTCCCTGCCATGGCAGGGGTGGCACTGGGTGGGCTCTGAGATCCTTTCCAACCCAAACCATCCCAGAACTCTGTGGGACGAGAAACTCTTTCAGTTTAAAGAAGTCTCACACATCCCGGGTACCTCTGGTGAGCCACCTCAGGCTGGCACTTCCCAAGGATCTCAGGGATGTCTGTGTGCAAACTATGACCCCTCTGAGACCTGGAGATGAATCCCAAACTCACCCAACCACCACCAGGCTGGGTCTGTAACTCAGGAATGTTTCCTGTGCTGCTGTTTGAGAGCAGCCCCCGAGGGACAGGAATTCCTACTCCAGGTGTCACCCACCTGAACAGGGCTGTACAACCCTGCAAACCTGAGCTGGGGCCTCCAGCTTGGCTTTTCCTGCTTGGATTTGTCTGAGATAGAAGCTCCAACCTGCCTTGGGATGGCCAAGGGCAACTGGGAGGGTCAGATCCCAGCACGGGGCACTGCTGGTGATGTCCCCTAAATCCCATTTTCAGGAATGGCTCCATCTGGAAAGTACAGATAAAATCCAGGGGGAATATGGAGGAGCCAAACCTCAGAGCAGCTTGTTCTTTGCTCATCCTGTCACGTTGTGACCTCTCTTCTCCCAGAAACAGCCCCAGCCTCGGGTCAAGGATGCACTTTTGGATGAGGGAGCAGTGACCTGCAGCTTGCAAAGCTCCTCCAGTGCCTCAGTCCTAAGTGGAAGTTTATTCCTCTGTGATTCCTGTGCCTGGCATTAAACCCTCCCTGAGATATTCATGATGATATTATGAAAAATTGAAGTAATTGATGAATGAAGCCCTGGTTTGCCACTGCTGCCTTTCCACCTTCCCTGGCAGAGCTTTCAGGGTGTTACGGACGTGTGGCCCAGGGCTGAATCCATCCTTCCAGCGTTCCCTTCATCCTCAGAGCTCTCCTTTGCCTTGCCACTCCCCAAAAATGTGTTAAATATTGGTTTATAGCATTTTCTGACCTTGCAGACCCTGCAAACGAGGGGCAGGGCTGTAGGAAGGACCATGTACATAACATATATGTCATTACAACCCCATTGCAGCAGGGCAGAGAAACCAGCAGCTCTTCTGCTGAATGAATCATTCATTTTTTAGTTCGCTTAGAACTTGTGGCTGTCCAAAAAGCTGTGGATAAATTCTCTTCTGTAAACATCTTAAAAATTGACTTTTTTGTGGGTTTCAACGGCTAAAAAATAGTTTCTGTTCTCTGGGAGAAAAAATACAAGGCAACAAAAAGCTGGGATCCCAACACTGAGATGCTTTGAGATTTTCCTGTTTGATGTTTACACGCCTCAACTCTTTTGTAACTGTTTGAAGTGGCGAAAAAATTTTCTTTTTTACTTTGAGAGTGTGGTAACTTTTTTTCCCTTAAAAAAAAAAAATTAGAAAAGGAAATTTGCCTACACTTTTGAGGGAGAACTTCAGCTCTGCCCTAAGACCTGGTGTAACATCACCAGCACTGGGTGACATCGCAGTGCTGCCTCATTGCTGACAATGCTGATGTATTTATTTATTCAGGCATTATTGAATGCAAATGCAGCTCCTGTGTCTGTGTTGTTGGAGCTCTCTGGAGGAATTTCAGCAAATTCACAGCGCTTGTTTCCCGAGAATGAATAACAAAACCTCTTCCATCACTGACTGCTGTGTCTGTTGGAAACCTCTGTGGGAAAAGGCTTTTCTTCCGACGTCTCATTTTAGGGTAAAGCACCAGCAGCACCTTAAGGGTGTAAACACTGGAGTAAATATTTCAATTTTTTGTAGCAGAATCTTTCAACTCATTCAATCCCAGGCCAGAATTCCTTCCCTAGTGAAGGTTTTTTGTAAGGCTGCTTCATTCTGAATATTTACCTTGGATTAGATAAGGGGAAATCCCTTTTTTAGGAGAAGAAATCAGATCAAATCAATGGTTCAGAATGTTTCTTTCTCCTTTTCATTGCTGTCTTTGACACCTCAGTGGATTAATGCTCCAGCCTTTGCTCTTTTTCGCCCCTGCTCTTTCTCACAAGTGCAAGATACAACAATTTTAATACTCAATACATTGGAGTAGCTCAGGCTCTGTTCAGTATTATGTTGACCTTTTCAGTATTCAGTATTTTGATTATCTGGTGATCTTTTCCCTGCTGCAAGGCTGGGGAGGGCTTTAAGCACAAGAATGCAGGGGGCAGGCAGAGTAAACAGCAGAACAGCTCTCGACAAAGCTGCTGCTGCAATTTGCAAACCGCAGGACACGTCCAAATATTTGCAATTGTCTTTTATCAACTTGCCAAAGAGAACAGAAACTCAGGAACAGACTGCTGTGGAAGGACAGGAGAAATTATGAAGATTGAGGGCTTGATTTATAAGGAGAGATTAAAGTGACAGAGGATGAATGGCTTGACTAAACAAATTTTGAATTGGGCTATAAAAGTTGTCTGAGGGCAGGCAAAAGGTACCTGCACCCCCAGGGAAAGGGTGGGCTGGGGGGTCCAAAAGGGCCAGAACTTTCAGTGTGGGATTAAACAGCAGAAAGAAAAAATGGAGAGGAATAATTCAGGCAAAATGTGAGGGATTTCACTGCACTGTTGGCTGTTCCTTGTGTGGAGTGAGAGGGTTTGAGCACCTTCTTGTGTGGCTCTTGAGGAGCTGCTGCACCATGAGTCCTGGCTTGGTGAGACAGCACCACAAGCCTTAAAGGATATTTCTGGGGTGTCCCACACTCTGAGCCTCCCAGTTCAGACCTGTAAATGAAAGCTGGAAATCCAGTTTTCCTCCCTGTTTAATGCCCTTTCCAGCTCTGTTTCCAGCTCTGCTGATGTTCTCAGCCCCTGCAGGTAAGAGTATTTCCCAGTGCTCATTAATCCCCAGACTGGTGTTCATGTGCCACTCTTTAAAGCTGTTGTAAGAGGTGGGGAGGAGCTAAAAGGGATCTGGTGATGGGATTCAAAATTTGCAATCAGGATTCACTTCTTCACTGCTGATGGGGAACAGCCCAGCTCCAAAAAAAGGTGGAACTCTCTCTGCTGCTCCTCAGGCTGCTGGGTGGAAGGTGCTCACAACTGCAGTGCTGATGGACTCCTGAATGTTGCAATTTTTCTTTTAACATCCTTAAAAAGTTATTTGTTTTCCCTGGTTGAGAAGCTTGTCCTGAGAAAGGGGCAGGGAAGGGGGTGATTCTCTGCTGTGAGTTTATAACCACACTGTCTGTGTGGGGGGAACCCCCTGGAATGAAGAGGTGTGGGAACATGGGACCCCTGAACAACAAATCAATTTGATTACGCAGGAATCCATTTATTGTTTCCATGACTCCATCCTCATGCATTTCTGTGAGTGTCATTCACACGATCACGCATGACCCGATTGGACCCTCCGCATTGTCCCCGCGCCCTGCACGCACCTCTCAGGGGACCTGATTGGTTCTAGTCCAGGATGGTTCAGTCCCTCTTTATCTGCTTTCTTGCTGCCTTGTTATTCTGTCTTCCAACGTCTTCTTTCCCAATTTAGTACGTCTTGCATTCCTCAGGCCCTGATAAGGGTGACTGCACAGAACTTGGCTGGGGCCCCTCTGCCAGGATTCTCATGCCTCACAACAAAGGGGTTTGCCCTGTGTAGGACTGGGGATGAGCCTGGCAGAGTTTTGTCCATGCAGAACATGGAGATGCACCTGCAGCTGAGAGATGTCCAAAAACATTGATTTTATTTGCCTCTCCCCTTGAAAATCCCTTCCTAAGCAGAGGCACGATTTATAGGGCTGCTTTTGGGATTCTGGCTGGCAGCAGCTTGGCTGTATTTATGGCAGGGGCTCTGGGGCAGGACACGGTGCTCAGTTTGAACAAAGCAGGCGCTGCAGCAGCCGATCTCAGCCCCACAGGTGACACCCATGGGTGACACCCCAGCCCCAGGGGTCTTTCCTCTGAATTTCACCTGCTCACCCCACACCCTGTGCTCGGCCCCGCTCACTTTATCCCTTCCTTTTCCTCTCCAGCTCAACAATTTGTGTCCCCGTACCTTGGGCTCTTTGGGACCTTCAGAGGTGTCATAATTTAATTTTTTTAAAGCCAAGACAAGCTGGGGTTGCTCACCTGGGGTTGGAGTGAAGGACTGGGAACTGACCTTCCCTGGCTCCTCCAAAGCATCTCTGGAGGACACCGTTTATTTTAAAGGTTTTGTCTATGGTTTTTAGGTGATATTGAATTGATATTTAATCTGAAATATTCTGCAACCACCACAGTGATCTGGGCAATGTCCACACTTGTTTTACCCAGGAATTTCTCTGTGTTTAAGGAGAGGTGTCCAGCTCAGAGTTATTTCAGATTATTGCTGTAGGAAATGACTGTGGAGTGATTCCTGCTACAAACACAGGCTCCAGGCCCCCAGCAGGGCATGGAAAAGGCTGTGCTAATCTTGCAGGGCTTTTATGACTGTCTATTTTTAAGTAATGGTGTCACTTCCAATTAAAATGTCAGCTTTTACAAGTGTCACGTCTGTGTGTTCTCCAGTTCCTTCTGTGCCCTGTTTTTGTGGGGGGTTTTTAGGATTTACCTGGGCAAAAAGCCCCATTTTTAGTGCCTGGATGGGACCTGCAAAGCTTGGTGCCATCAGGAATTTTTTTTTCCTTTTTTAAATTGTGTTTTTTTAATCATTAGATTTTGATTAAAATTCACCCTTCCAGCCCCTCTGGATGTGGCTGACTCCGTTCTGTGGGACAGCCAGCAGGAAAGTCAGGGTCACTCAGCACCTCTGAGCTGCTCCTGGGATTTGTTTTAATGCTCCAAATTATTCATTAGGGCAAAAGTGCTCTGCCAAACAAAGCAGAACAACAGGGACAACATAAATTCTATTTTTTGAGGTATTTGTTGGTTTTGTGGCTGTTTCTTTGTTTTTTTCCCAAAGCCTGAGGCACGCTGTGCTTTTGGGATGCTGCCTCCAACAGGATCTGCCTTTAACTGGAAATTTGCTTTATATTATAGAAGAAACCTGCCTGAAAAGAAAGCAAATCTGCAATTTATGATCCGTCATTAAAGCTGGTCGGGAATTGTTCCGTGGGAATACTGATATCTCCAGGTGAAATTAAGGACTTGGGAAAAAAAAATTAATTGAGAATCAAAGGTTCATTCAAAATTAAAGTTTATATGGATTTTCAGTTAGAATTAAATTCATCTCTGTCAATGGGCAGGCAGGTTTAAAGTCCTGCTCTGTGAGTGTTCTTATGGCTCCTTTTATTCGAAGGAATAAAAGCAATTTATCTGCGCTGTGTTGGAGTGGGATGAATCAGCCTGGGATGGGCCCATTTCTTTTTCTTTCTTTCCTTTTTTAAACCCATTCTAAAGCCCAATGAAGAAGTAACCTGGGTGAAATTCCTCATTCCTTTATTCAGCTGAAGTTAGTGGAAGATTGAGATTCTGTAGGTTTATCCTGACCTAGCAAAGGAATTTTTTCGTTTGCTGAGTGTTTTGTAGGATAATAAAGCCCCTCCTGGTTTGTTTTATCCATTGCTCACTCCAATAATGTTTGGGATTGAGCAATGGCCAGTTTTGGGCCATCATCCCCTCACGGGTGGGGAACTGAGGCAGAGAATTGATGTGTCCAAGACTGGAAAGTGAATCCCTGCTCAAAACTGGGATCAGACCTTCCCTAAACGCTGTTCAGTGGAATATTAAAACCCGGATATTAAACACTGATCCTTGAGCAGGGTAAGGGATTTATCCTGAGTACAGGAGCCCTGTGTGGGCCCACGTAAAGTCAGGAAAAAGAAATTCTTAAATGCCAAGAAGTCAGGATTAAACTTTTCCTTCTGGAGAGAGGGGCTGTGGTTTCCTAGGGGGTCCTTGCTGAGCTGGGATGTGCTGTGGAAACCCTGACAGGGGAGGGGATTGGCAGCTCCCAGATTTTGTGTCTGCTCAAGTTCCTGCTCCCTGCTCATCAGGCTTTAATTCCAAGGCTTGGTCTGGCCTGGTTTTTGGGGTATTCACCCATTCCTCTGCTAATGAGAGCCCTAATTCCCTGTAAAATCACCAGCAGTGGAGCTGCTCAGAAAATCCAGCTGTTTTTCCCATGTCTCCTTGGTGAGAGATGCTGGAGCTGGGATGGAGTGTCAGGATCTTTCCCTGAGCTCAGGCACAGCCAAGTGCAGCTCTGCGGGGTCTGGCTCATGGAGTGACCTTGGGAGGTCCCAACAGGATGGAAAATCTCCTCCCTTGTGGTTTATCATTCCCACAGGATTCCTATTTCCTTCTGTATTAACACATTTAGTGGGTCCACGAGTTCTCTCAAATCATTCCTAAGTCTCACTACAAAAAGGGATGTACAGAGAAGGAGGCAGAAAGGAGGGAGCCCTTATGGGATTGAAGGAAATTCTTGTGAATTGAAAGCAGCTCTTATGGGATTGAAGGAAATTCTTATGGATTGAAAGCAGTTCTTACGGGATTGAAGGAAATTCTTATGAATTGAAAGCAGTTTTTATGGGATTGAAGTTCTTATGGATTGAATGCAGTTCCTATGGATTGAAGGCACTTTTTATGGGATTGAAGGAAATTCTTATGGATCGAAGGAAATTCTTATGGATCGAAGGAAATTCTTATGGATTTAAGGCAATTCTTATGAACTGCAAACAATTTTTATGGATTTAAGGCAGTTTTTATGGGATTGAAGGTAGTTCTTATGGATTGAAGGCAGTTCCTATGGACTGGAATCTGTTTTTATGGATTGAGGGTCTCCAGTGCTCAGCAGTTGTCCGATTTTCAGAGCTGCTGCAATCCTGCCCTGGCCCTTGTGATGCACATCTGAGCTCTCAGCATGGATCCTGCAGAGAGCAATCCATGGGAAAGGGGTTGAGGCTGAAGCAGAGAAAGCTCAGACCCAATGCCACAAAAAGATTTATCCTGGTGTTTGTATGTTAGGAAAATACAGCAGGGAACCTGTTGGAACCCAAGGCACGGCTCTGGCTGCCCTGGGAGCTCAGGGCACACCTCGGGCTGCCCTGGGGGGTCAGGAGCCCCAGCAAGGGGGTCGCAGCCCCTGGCAAGAAGCCCAGAATGGCACCGGCTTTGACCTCAGTCCATGGGAAAAGTTACCAACACTGCCAGAATCATTGCAAGCCACGAGAGTGTGAAAATGAGTAGTGGTTTAGTATTTTACAAGGTAAAAAAGTAGATTTTAGGGTTTTTAATATGAGGACGAAGGGTTTAAGATGGAGGATTTTGGGCGTTGCCCTGTTCTTCCTCTTCTTCTCCTTCTCCTTCATCTTCTCTGGTGGTGGTGGCACAAAATGATTGGTACAATGAAAAAGAGGTAGAAATTCCATGTCTAGAATAGGTGCAAATGAATTGGTATAGAATAGTAACTAATAAATGCGTTGTGAAGAATGGTTGGATGATGGAAAGGGCACAAAAAGGCCGGGACAGCCCAGGGCTGGGCAGTGCCCACTCGGACTCGGCTGCATCAGATGTGCGGCCGGAGCTGAGAGCTGGCAGAGATAAGGAGAAATAAACAACCTGAAACAACATCTGCAGGCATTTCTCATCTGCTGGGGCTTGAGCTAAAGCTCCCCAGAGGTGAAGACAAGAACCTGGATTTGTGCAGAGTCCCCGGCTCCCACAGGAACCTATTCCTGAATAACATTCCTGAAATGCCTGTTCCCACAGTCCATGTGCCAAGGGATGGATCTGGGAAATGGCACCCCTCACTCTTTGTTTAATCAGCATCGAATCAGCAGATTCATGTGAGATTATTTCCATGGAATAGGACGGCCTGCAGGCTTCCTGCACACCTTTTAGGCAGAGGAGATTCTGTGGGGAAATAATAACCACACACTCCTTTATTTCACTTTAATCCACACCAGCATTGCACCTCCTCTTAAAATTTCCAAGCCGGTATTATTTTATCTGTTAGCAGCACGTCCTGCTCTGTGTGTATATATTTTAAAAGTCAGATGATAAACCAGGTTTCATCATCTCCAAGTGACAATAGATCTTGTTGGAGACAAATTTATGGCTATTCCATTTTTGTGCTGGTGTCAGCTAACCTTGGCAAACAGAGTCCCTCTTGCTGTTGGGATGAATCAAATAAATCTTGGCTTTTCCACTTTCTCTTCCTCCTGCTTTTGAAACCTTGTCTCAGACCTTGTCACCTCCTTTATTCATGGCAGCCAAAGCATCCTGTGGGCTGAAATTCCTTCAAGGACCTGGGGGTAATATTTCAGCCCTTTTTTTAGCCTTTTAAAAAAATTTATTTCTCTCTCTCGCCTTGATGCATAAAAACCCCATGAAAGTTCCGTGATGGCTTCAGAGGCACTGTTTGGATATTTGTTTATTGTCAGTAATTTCCAGAAGCTGAAAGTAATCTCCAAATGCTTCCATTCCAATGAGGGGTTTGATCAGTAAGGGTCCTTGGTTCATTTTATTTTCTACCCCAATCCTGTGCTTCAGCATCTCTGGGAACTGTTTTCCTCTGTGCCACTCTTGCAGGAACTCCTTTAGCACAGGCTGAGGGTTCTTCTGCCTCTGGACCTCTTTCTGCTGCCTTTGTAAATCAATAACAAAATTTACAGGACACCTTTTAAGGCACTTGAGCTGTTTCATTTAATGAAGGATCTGCAATAAGACAAGAAGCTAACTCAGAGCTGAGCGAACAAAACCTGTCAAAATTTGGTGTGGTTTTAGTTCTTGAAAAATCGAAGAAAGATCAGAAATTTGGAATGCATTTTGTGGAAATCTTTTTCTCTTTTCCATGCTGTCTTTAAAAATAAAAAATCAGTGATGTGGTTAAATGATAGTTTACATTTCAGACTCACAGAACCCTGGAATGGGTTGGGTTGGAAGGTTGGAACCTTAAAGCCCCTCCAGTTCCCCTATCCCAGGGAACACCTTCTCCTAGCCCAGGCTGCTCCAAGCCTTTTTCCCAGACAAAATGTCAGAAATTAATTTTGAATGCATCTACCCCATTAAAAAAAACCCCAAACTTGTGTTTTCAAGCATTTGGCTTTAATTTCAGGAGCTCTGGCCTTGCTCTGGCTGAACCTTTAAGGTTTTACTGGAAATGACCTGGGAATAAAGAGTGGAATCCTCCGGCCCCTGCTCCCCCTGAATCTCTTCTCTGCTGGGTCTCATTAATCCCAAATTTCCACTCAAACCTCCCCAAGAATGTGGAATTACACATAAATAAACTCCTTCACTGAAAAAGCAACTTTCAAGCTATGAATTACATTATAAATAGAAAAATAAAAGAAAATGCCAAGATCTGGAGGTGTTTCTGTGGATGTGGTGCCACTTCATGGCAGCAGGTTTAGCTGGATATTAAATATTATTGATTTTTATTAAACTAACCCCACCCCCCAGGTGAGAATTTGGTTGATTTCCTTCCTCTGACAAAGCTTTTCAAAAGACCTGGAAGTACCAGCTCAGTTCAGATGTTTGGTCTGTCCAGCACAAAAAAAAAATAATAAAATAATAAAAAAAATAGAATCAAGGGTTTCAAGTGGTACAAAAGTGAAGAGGAGAGGAAAGCACATGGGGTTCCCACCTTGAAAACGAAGTGTAACATTTCAAGTTTGCACCCAGCCACAGCAGGGGATGATTTCCTGTGCTTTTTCCCCTTCATGCATTCCAAGAATCACAGTAATTGTAATTTTCGACAAAATTAGGGTTGGAATGTGGCTTACTACCTGTTCCAGATTTGCCCAGAGAAGACTTTCAGATTCTTAAATAGAATTTCCCACCTGGGACAGGAGGTGGCCTTATGGAAATGGATTTGTTTGGCATCACCACTGCCATAATTCTTCACCCTTTTTCAGAGCTGCAGAGGGGTGTTCAGAGGAGAATAAAATTATATTTTGGGGGATTTGATGGCTGCAGGTGCCAGGGAAATGTTCTGTAAGGCAGTGACCCCCTTCATTATTAACCTTTTGCACAGACACAGGACCTGTAGCTGAGGTTTCCCTTTGCTGATATTCTGAATTTGGATAAGAAATACCCACAGAAATAACAGTGGGATCATCTTGAAGGAGCTCCCTGTGAATTTCCTGAGCACCTCCCTTGTTTCAGTTTGTTTTAGAGGGTTTTTGGTCTCAGCTTTTGCTGACAACAGGCATTTGAAGTGAACACGGAGCTTCACATGCAGGAAATCCTTGCCAGAGGCCCAGATTTGTGTGAAACGCAGGAGCCTCCGACCTGCTGGGATGAAAAGGCTCCTGGAGAAGGGAGAAGGAACACTTGGTTTATATTTTCCTGGTTTATATTTTCCTTCCTTGGCACAGACTGGGTGCTCCCACAAAGGTCAGCTGGGGTCACCTGAGTGCCCCAATTCCCCTGCCTGGTTTGTGCTCTCCCTATTGCCATAAAAATGAATAATTTAGTAAATAATAATTTTTAAACAGTCTTCCCGTGCTCCAGCAAGGGGTGGAAGTGCTGCTTTTCACTGCTGAGAAATGAGAATTTCCCCTCTCCCAGCATGGAGCAGGAGGTGTGTACTGGAGGAAAAGGTTTGTACTGGGGCAAACTGGGGGTCACAAGCTCTGGAACCACCAAAAATTTCCCCTTTCAGAGTCCAAAAACCTCTTTCCCATCCCTGTATAAACTTGCCTCTAAAAACTCTGGATGTGGAAGAGAACAACAGGCAGCTCCTTCCACTGGCAGGGATTTTTTTGCCGCCCTTCCAGTGATTCCCACGTCCTAAACAGAAGCCAAGGTGCTGATTTGGGCAGGAAATAAACACACTAAAAGTTTCTTGTTATTGCTGGGAAAATTGTTTTCTCTTCTGGGAATTAAATACCATGAAGCCAGGCTATCAAATAATCTCCATATATCCTGATGAAATCTCTGGGGATTTTGTGTCTAAATAAGCACACAAATAATAATTGGAGAGTGGGATAAAAATAAAAAGTAACTACTAATTTTTTTTGCTAGATTAAATTTTTTTTTCAACTTCCTTATGCAAATATTCTAAAGTTAATGATGCCTTCAGTGACAGCAATAATAATATTTATAAATCTGACCATTAAGCCCTGGTTTTGTTCCATTCACTTTGGCCTGGATAATAAATTTCTTCTAACAACCAAGCGTGGGCTCTCTCCTGACCTTCTGCCCATTATTTGTGTTTTAATTCTGGTTTAAAATGCCAGGTTTGCTTTATCACAGAGATGTAGCAGTTCCTTGGGAAGCATCATCACCTCCCAGGGAATTCTCCAGGGAATTCAGATGCTGGGGAGGCAGGAGGGTTTTTTTAAAAACTCATTTATGAATAGGCGTTAGCTTGATTTTGATAACAAATGCAGGCTGGGCAAAATTCTAAGCACAATTCTCCATCATTTCTGAACAGATGCAGGGCTGCACATTCCAATGGCTGCAGGCAGAAGGGACCAAATTCCTGGATGAAAGAGAAATTTGGGGTTGTTTTTGTCAGCCCCAATTCCAGCTGTTGTGCTGGGAATAATCCATAAAGACTAAAAATAATATATATATTATATTTTATTTTTATATATATATATATATATATAAATATTATTATATATATACACATATATATGTATATATTATCCATAAAATAATCCATGGATCCCACTGTGGGGTTGATCCTGGAGGTCTTTGCTGCTCTGGGGATGGCAGGATCAGGATCCTACCTGGAACATAAAATATTTCAAATATTGGCAGGTTGAGGTGACAAGGCAGGAGGGAATATCCAAGTGCTTGATGCTGGATTTCAGGTGTGGATTCTAGAGCTGGATTTTCCCAACTACTGGGCAAAACCAGCTGCCTGAAGGGCTGGGATGAAGAAGAAGATGATGATGATTGTTGTTGTTGTTATTATTGCCCTACAGACACAAGGATATGTTCCTACAAATCCATATCCACGTCTGCAACGTGGCAACTCCTGAAGGACCTAAGGAATTCCTGAGCCCTCTGTCCAGGCTGAGGCTTAACAGGAAGCTGCTCTTTCCTTAAAAATTCCTGAGTTTCAGGCCTTTAGGGCCTTCATTTATGGCCTTTAGGGGAGGCCTGGCACGTGGCTCCACTTCTACCTGAGAGCAGACACCGGAACCAGATCAGGTGGCCTTGAGAGAGAAAAAAAGGAGAGAGGAGAGGAGATTTTTATAGACCCATCCAGGTTTCAGCCAGGACAGGCAGTGGCTTTGCAGGATCACAGGGAATTGCCACCAGTGGCCTTAACGTCGTGACTTTGAGGAAAAGGAAAATACAATTATTTTAGAGAAGGGGACTGTTCATCTTCCTCAAGTACAGGAGGATGAAATCTTGTTGTAGATTCTTGTGATGGACTGAAGATCACCTTCTCTGTGCCCTGAGGAGGTGTTTTCCCAGCTAACCCTTCCCAGTTCCTCTTTTTTCCTGGTTTTTCATTCTCCTGACCGGCAATTATTTAATATCCACCCCCAGATTTCCAAGAACAATCGAGTTCCTTTCTAGGAAACATCAATGGTATTTGAAGAATTAAGTGAAAATGCCTCTGAATATCTCAAAGATGAGGCATCGCTGTTTTTCTCATCATTGTAACCTCTCCCTCTGAATTAGGGAGCCGAATTCAAACTCAGAGCCCAGGTAACATTTCCTTCCCTTAGCAGAATTGAGCTCCCCCTGGAACGTGAATGGCTGGGGGGAATATCAACAATTATCTCAGCAGACCTGCTGGTGAATAAACCAAGGAAAGACAAAGAACTCAGCATCCTCTGCCTCATCCAAACAAATGAGCTCCAGCTGAAGATTTAAGCAATCAGATTTGCATAATGAACGTGTTTATGCCACATTACAGTCACCTGCTTTACAAATTCAGAGACCATTTCCCCACCATTATCTGCTGTCAGGGCAGAAAAATGGAACATTTGGGTGAAAAGAGTTTGCAAGGTAACGTGAATGCATTTTGTTTTGTAGTTTTTAACATCTGATCCTCGAGGAGTTTTCCTTAATTGGGGGTTGAAAGTGTCGGATTAGTGCCTCAAGCTTTTGGGGATTTGGGCGGGGGATTTTTGGGCTGAATCCTCTTCCAGATTACTTAAACTGAGCACTTGCCTGTCTTCTGTATCTTCTAATAGTTCTGTTATTTTTCTGGTTTTTATAAGCTTTCCCCCACAGTTAATTATTTTATTAGTATTATTTCCCAGCTTTATCTGTGCAAAAGTTTTAGAGTCCAGCACAGCTTTGCCCCCATTTTAAGCAGATTTTCAAGAGCACAAAGAGGAGTTTAAACATTTGTACCCAAAAATGCTGCAAATCCCATGATGCTGCTTGGGCAGCCTGTCCAAACACAGAGTTTTCAGGAGTTCCTGTGGGATATTTTCCCTTGTAGGCCCAATTAATTTCTCTCTGACCTTTGGAAAGTGAGGGCACAAAATGTGAACTGCACCTCACATCTTCCCATACGTTGTTCACTTCCTGAAGGGGAGGTTTTCATGCTAAAATGACACAGGCCGTGCCATAAATCAGCCTCTCCTGATGAGAGAGGATTGTAGAGTCCTTGCAAGGAGTTCAGTAGACGGACGAGGCAAACTCTCATTAGTTGCTTCTTCAGATAGTTGTTTATTTTAGTGTTATCAGCTACTAGCGTAGAGAAGACACAGCAGAGCAGAACATGGCAAGAGAAGGTGAGAAAATGGCCCCTTATCACAATTTCACATCTCTTTTAAAGGTAAATTAACCAATAAAAACTTGAAACAACAGATATTTTTACTTTTCCTCCAATGTTCAGTAAATCACTCTGACACACAGGCCAGAACTGAAGAACTTTTCATCCAATCATCCTAAACTACTTTTGCTGCAAAATATGGGGCACTAGAAGAAGAAAGACAGAGGTTAAAAACTACGAGGTCTCCTCCATCTTGGAACTTTTACTATTTATCTATTTACTACATTAACAAACCTAAAACTTCTAAATTCTTCACCCTGTGACATCCTTACATCATATTCTATCACCTAGTTCACATCTGTGTAGATTTTAATTCCTCCCAGAGAGTAGGAAGTTTTTCTCCATGGATAAAGGTTAAAGACAACATTGTTCAGGGGTTTCTTTTCTTCAAAACAGGCAGAGAAATATTCCCTGCACTCTGGATTCCCACACTAAAAGTTTTTAGTTACAACTCCCCCCATATGCATTTTCATCAATTGGATGATGCATCTGTAATTCACTGGAAATTAATGAGCAGCTAAGTGTAAATTGGGGCTTCTGTGGGTTGGTGGCCGAAATGAAAAGTGAAATTACTTCATTTCTTGTCCAGGTGTTGGATCCCCTCCTCTTATTTAGTCTATTTTTTTTTAACTATTTAACTATTTAACTATTTTTTTAACTATTTAACTATTTAACTATTTTTTTAACTATTTTTAACTATTTAACTATTTAGTCTTTTTTTTTTTTTCCCAAAAATCCCAAAACTAAAACCCCATGGAGACAGAAAGAAACTCCTCCCTCAAGCAAAAATTGCCATAATTTATGCAAACGATTGCATTTTCCCCTGGACATTTGCCCTTCCCTTCAGGCACATCTGAAGGCTGGTTTCTCTCTTCCCTCTCCCTCCAGCTTTCTGCACTTCTCAGGATTTGCTAAAAATAATTTTCCAATTCAACTCAGGGTCAAGCAACTTTTTGTTGCTCTGGCTGGAAGTAGAAATCCAAGGGACAAAGCCAGTCCTGCTGCCTTTTCCAAGCTCCTTGTGCAAAATAATGAAGAGCACACAAAAAAATGACTCCTGGAGGAATAAATCTTAATATCAGTGTTAGAATCTAATGTGGGATCTGTAGAACAGAAATTCTGCGGTGTGAGGGACCAGAGTGTTTGATTCACCCCAAATGCAGGAAGTTAAAATGTCCAGCCTCTAAATGAAGGACAAATTCTGCTCCCAGATCCTCAGTATCTAATGGACAATCCCTAACACAGTCCCAGGGACTGAAGTTGACTGATTTATTCTGATTTTATGATATAATTTTCAAACTCGATGTAAAGGACAAATTTATCATCCAGGGGGTTTTTTATCTCCTTTTTGCAGAGTGGAGGTGACAGTGTCAGATTTTATGAAGTGCAGCCTCTTCCACCCTGGGTTTGTAGTGATTTATGCACTGGGTTTATTTTCTTTTACAGATCTTTGCTTGTGTCTCTCCCTTTTAATTTTTTTTTTCTCTTGCAGCACAAAGCCAATTCCTCCACTTGTGACGTATTTTCTTGTGCAGTGCCTTATGATAAAATGTAGTGTTGTTCAAAAGGAAGAAATGCAGCTGGGCAGTGTGAGCAGAGGTGTTGGCACCATTCGGTTCTTACCTAGGCTGAAGGTGTCAAACCCCACAACTCAAATTTTAATTTCTCAGAGCTGAGCTTTGCCATTGCGCCTGCTGCATCTGGGATGGTGTGGTTTTTTGGGAAGGACTGTGCCTCTTTGTGTTTGGGCAACCTCTGATGCTGCAGCCTGACCTGTGTTCGGTTGCTCCATTGTCTTAGGAATCATAAATAAGATGGAATTGATATTTCATGTATTATTTTCCAAACTAATGTTGATCTTACAAGGCTAGGAAAGACTTGAGATGACTTTTTACAACAGAATCCCAAACTATTTATGGATTCAAGTACCCCATCCTTTAAACTCTCTGGGTTTTAAGGTGGTTGTCCATTTTCATAAAACTTTGGAGGTGAACTCACCCCACTGAACTCCAGGCAGCTGAGGCTTGGCATCCAGCCAAAGAGTGAAGCATCCCAGAAGGAAAATGTTTTCCATTTCACAAATCTCTGCTGGTTCCCTGCAGGTCTAATTGCAGGCTCCCATTAGGACAACTTCCTGCCACAGTGAGAAGTGAGAAAAAACCCCACAAAAATTGTAACATATACAAAGATAAGGCAAGCGATTGCAGCCTATAAAGCCACCAATTATGCAAGATTTGCTTGCTGGGTGTTTGAACTGTTACCACGGAATAAAGTCCAGGTTTCCAGGCACTCTGGCATCATCTGGGGTGAGGGAACAAATGGGAAGCTCTAAACACACAGCGAGGCACTGCAGCTCCACAGCCCTGGCTGGAAGCATTTCATTGCCACTGACAGTTCTGGCCAATTAAACCCCTGCAACAATGGTCACATCAGCAAAAATTACTGGATCTTTTATCCAGTAATAGAGAGCCACGGCTCCTAACTGGAATGTGGTTCCAATGAAATCTCTTCTCTCTCCATCCCTTGAACCAGCACTGGGGATCAGAGGGATCCATGGGTTGTGGACTTTGCTGGGGACCTTTGAGGAAGGCACTGGGGGTATTGCAGGGCAGGAGAATGGTGGTGGAATTTGTGTTAGAGTGTGTTTAAAGTGAAGAAAATATTGCTGCTCCTCTCCTGCTGCCCCTCCACACATGGATCTGTATTTTCACGTGTATCTGTATTTTCACAGCCTTAACCCACTGAGTGTGGGTTAATGAGACAGCCTGGGCTCCTTCTTCAAAGGGAATTACTGGCCTGATGTCACCCTGGGGATTTCTGGGCAGGAAGATATTCCTTCCTTGCCATATAAACTCCGTTTATTCCCAGTTTCCAGTGCTACACCGTGTAGACGAACCTTTTTTAATCCCTTAAACCCCTATGTGCCTCAGTGCATTTACATATAAATTCACATTTATGTCGACAGGCTCAGAGTGGGATTGTCAGGGTGTCTGTGCAGGGCCAGGAGTGGAACTGGATGATCCGGGTGGGTCCCTTCCCAGTCAGGATATTCCATAATTCTATAGGAAAATTAGATTATAATTCCTGCTTCGTGTACTCTAATCCCTGTAAGGAAATCACAGCAGTGATTTTATAAATCGGTTACTTTATACATCTTCCATGTGAAAGCACCGACAAAAACTCCTGATCAGCCTCGGGTTTTGCCTTTCCTGCCTCGTGTTGTTTCTCAGGTGTTTCTCAGGTATTCTCAGCTGTTGGAGGCACAAAAGCCTCGGTGAGGGGATGAGCTCAGCCCCAGTCCCTCTGCCCTCCCTCACCAGTTCTGCCCAGTTTCCCTCTCGGGTGGTGGGACTGGAGCGACTGAGCTTCAGAATCACCTGGTGCAGGTAACCAGGGAGCCCAGAGGGAGAAAAGAAGCTGGAAATGGAATTGTAGAATCACCCAGGGCCATCAAGCCCAGCCATTAACCCAGTCACGCTGCAGGTTCTTGGGATCTGGGATCCCTGCAGGAAAAGAGTCCCAGCACCACCCGCTGAGCTCAGTCTCAGGGGGTCAGGGACCTGTGCCCCTTGCCTGACACCCCCTCTGCTTTTGTGGGGTTTCATGGTGTTGATTGGTATGGGAAATGCTGTGTGTTTTCACTTTCATGTGTCCCCATGAGGTTTTTATTCTTTGGATTTCAGTTTTAAGCTCTCTTCCTTTACAATTCATCCCTCATCCCTTTTAAAGTGATACAGGCTAATTTAATCAAGCAGTCTCTAGAATAATTGGTAAGTTATGCTAATTTTTGGAGATTAAATTTTCTCTCTTTTTTTGGCTCGTGAAATAATGTGCTCTTAACTCAGGAGAAACTTGCTTCTTTTTTTTATGGAGGGTTGGAATTGTTTCTTTAATACATTACAAGCCCATCAGGAAAGGATCACAGTGAACGTGAACAGAGGGAATGGCCACAGCACCAGCTGGAGCTGCAGCTTTTTGTGCCTGCCAGGAAAATCCTGAGTGGGAATGGGGTTGAACAGGAGCAGTTCAGGCCAGCCTAAAATCTGAATTCAGAGGAAGGCACCATTGTTATCATGGAATCATGGAATGGGTTGGTTTGGAAGGGACATCAAAGTTCATGTAATTGTCACCCCTGCCATGGCAGGGACACCTCCCACTGTCCCATGCTGCTCCAGCCTGGCCTTGGGCACTTCCAGGGATCCAGGGGCAGCCACTGCTGCTCTGGGCACCCTGTGCCAGGGCCTGTTAGGACAATTTAAGGCTCCTCATTGTTTAACTATCTCACAGTTGTCACTGGGGATGCTACCGATGGGTTCATTTGTAGGCTCTGGGCTGCAGCACCAGGCTGGAACTTGCAAATCCCACATTTCCTGGGGCCTTTGGAATGGTTTTTGCCTCTCACTCAGCTGCTTTTATCAGGGATATGAACCAGGGTGATGACACTGGTTTGAGTTGGAGGCATTTGAAATCAGCTGCTAGAAAGAAACAACACAAAAAAGGAAACAACGTACAAAAAAAAGAAACAACACGTAAAGGAAACAACACAAAAAAAAGAAACAACACAAGAAAGGAAACAACACAAAAAAAAAAGAAACAACACAAAAAAGAAACAACACCTCATGGTGTGGTCTGTTGGGCTTTCCCACATTGCTCAGAGACACATGTAGGGTTTTTTTTCCTTTATGTGGCATTTCTGTCAGCACCAGGAACTTCTCACAGCAAGATTTCAAGCCCCAGCAAGAGCCACATCAAACCTCTGCTTCAGAGCATCAGCTGCACTGCTGGTGCAGGTAAAAACGCCTGTGCAAGGCAAGGCACCTGCTGATAGGGCCTTAAAATAACTCTGTGCTCCTGAGCCCTGCAGGCAGAGTGGGTTCAGCTTTATTTTGCTCTCCAGCATCAGGCTGCATCCCTAATTGCTCAGCTCAGGAGCCACGAGGTGCTGTCAGACAGGGCAGAGCCTGAGCTTCTCTGCTCTCAAGTTATTTATTCTGGAGCTGTGTGAAGAGAGAGCTTGTCAGGGCCGTGCTTGTAGGGCTGCAGGAACACTTGTACCTTTTAATAAACAAGCTTCCCTCGGAGTGCTCCGAGAGACATCGGCTCAGATTCCCGTGATAAACAATATGAAGAAGCCCTTAATAACACTTGACTTACAGCAGAATTCCTTGTAAAGCCAAATGGATTTCTTTGCCTGGGGTGCAACACTGAGAGAAAATTATGAGAACAAGGACACGAGGAGTTTTTACACTTTCCAGCGTGCTGCTTTTTTTTTTCCCTGTGAAATGCTTGTTAGCTTGGTGGCAACAATTAAAGAGGAGAGGAGACACGAGCCTGCAAGCCCAGGCTGGCTGAATAAACAAGAGTTTGGAGCTTGAGCACGTCCTGGAGTCAGCATTTGGAGCTGAACGTGAGAGCAGCCCGTGGGGAGCTCTGGGCAGGGACAGGACTGCCCCACTGACACCTCTGGGGTCGGGCTGGGGGCTGTTGCTCAGACACCTCTCTCCCAGTACCCTCTTTTATTTTTCCCCTTCTCCCCCTATTTTGTTTGCCTGCAGACTACAAAAATCCGTGGGAATACCAAATCTTTCATTGGCCATCCATCCTTATTCTGTCTATGATCCCTAAGGAATAAAATAGAAAAAAACCAGACATTAATTCAACACCTGTATCCATTTCTGGTGGAAACTTGAATCTGTTTGGTTGTTTGGCTGTTGGGAGGAGGCTCAGTGATGTCCACACACCCCTTTGGGGGTCACAGTCTGTGGGAGCTGGGGACTCTGCACAAATCCAGGTTCTTATCTTCACCTCTGGGGAGCTTTACCTCGAGCCCCAGCAGATGAGAAACGGCTGCAGATGTTGTTTCAGGTTGTTTATTTCTCCTTATCTCTGCCAGCTCTCAGCTCCGGCCGCACATCTGATGCAGCCGAGTCCGAGCGGGCACTGCCCAGTCCTGGGCTGTCCCGCCCTTTTTGTGCCCTTTCCATGATCCAACCATTCTTCACAACGGATTTATTAGTCACTATTCTATACCAATTCATTTGCACCTATTCTAGACACGGAGTTTCTACCTCTTTTTCATTCTACCAATCATTTTGTGCCACCACCACCAGAGAAGATGGAGGAGAAGGAGAAGAAGAGGAAGAACAGGGCAACGCCCAAAATCCTCCATCTTAAACCCTTCGTCCTCATATTAAAAACCCTAAAATCTACTTTTTTACCTTGTAAAATACTAAACCACTACTCATTTTCACACTCTGGTGGCTTGCAATGATTCTGGCAGTGTTGGTAACTTTTCCCATGGGCTGAGGTCAAAGCCGTGCCATTCTGGGCTCTTGCCAGGGTCTGGGACCCCCTTGCTGGGGCTCCTGACCCCCCAGGGCAGCCCGAGGTGTGCCCTGAGCTCCCAGGGCAGCCAGAGCCGTGCCTTGGATTCCAATAACTGTCCCTTCCTGCTCTTTTCCAGAGTGGCACTGACTCCGTTCCCTGTCCTGGTGCCCTGCTGGCCCAGGGACAGCTCAGTGTCCTCTCCCTCACTGCCACCCCTGTGTCTTTCCAGGGAAAAAGCCCTTTCCCCTCCTGTGGGAGGGAGGAAAGGCTGATGCTCAGCCAGGGCTGGAGCTGCTGCTCTCCCTGACCTCTTTTCCCCTCGGCACAAATGGAATCGAGATGATCCTGCACAGCCTCAGTTCCTGCACAGCAGGGCAGGGCACAGGAGATGGAATTTGGGGTTCCACCTGTGGATCCCGAGAGCAGATCAGGCTCCCAGGGAGGGGCATCAAAACCTGAATGGTTCCTGCAGTATCCTGAGAGAAATGGGAGGGTTCAGCCCTCTTCAAGCCTGGTTCTCTTCCAGGGCTGCAGAGCTTCCAGGTGTCTTTGCTACTTCACTCACCTGAACTGGCTTCAGGGCTCATCACTTTTGTACCTTCCATGGAAACTGAAGTGAAAGAATTGAAAATTGCATTGAAAGAAATAAAAACATTGTAAATTCACAATTCAGCTTTTGATTCCTGAGAAATCCGGCACAGTGTTATCACTGCACATTAGGGCTGTAATTTTGTATATGGGATAATTTCCATCCGTTCTGCTGAGTTTATAATGGGATTTTTTTTTAATTCATGGATATTTCTGTGTGCTTTAAATCAGTTTGGCATTGCTGGGGGGGTAAAAAGGAGCATTGGCACAAATTATAATCTTCCCTGTTGGTTTTTTCTTTTTAAATTTTCACCTATTTATGTCCCTATTTGTTAAATAATTACGGATTAGAAGGGATTGATTACAGGTTATTCACTTTGCTTAATAAAACCAGGGATAACTTCCACTCTCCCAGGTTGCTCCAAGCCCCATCCTGCCTGGCCTTGGACACTTCCAGGGCTGGGACAACCTGTCCTGGTCTGGTTTAGTCCTGAATTACTTGACTTGACCTCCTCCAGTCAGATCATCTTTGAAATTCCTGCAGATTTGCATTGCTCATGGGATAATTGGAAACCACCCCAGCTGGAACAGGAGCCCCCACACCAGAGATGCACCTGGGGCTGCTTACCTGGCACAGGTTGAAAAAATGAGGAAAAATGAGGCTGTTTGTGGCCATCTGATCAGATTTGAGATCAAAAAAATGGGACAGCTGCAAAATTCAAGGTTTCTGATGTTTGGGATTCACTGGAATTCAAATAGATCCCTCTAAAGCCTTTTCCAAAGATCAACAAACTAAAGGAGTTCACACAGGGAGGAACCAGATGATTCTGGCTCCTGTGGCTGTTTTAATCTCCTGGCACTGTCACAGCTCTGTGGAGATTCTGAAATGCCAGGATATTTGGAATTTTGAGCAGAGCAAAGGCACTCCTGTATTAAATTTTGGAACCAAGTGAAACAATTGATGTCCAAGGATGTCCAGAGGTTTTTGGGCCACTGATTTCTCTGTTTTTAAAATGAAGTTTGGTTCCATGCAAAGTGCAATTTTTGGCATTTTATTGCTGCCTGTGACTGCCCAGTTCTCCCTGGGTGCCAGGTTGGTCTGTAAAGCTTTGCCAGCACAAACCCAAGCCCAGCTTCCTGCACAGCCCTTCTAAGCCTGGCTTAAAGACCCGGTTTATCAGTGCTGAGCTCCCTTTATTCAGCACACAGCCTCACCCCTGGATTTATCCCACTGCTTACAGTGCAAGGCCCATCTATTTTTCCATCCAGTCACTTGTGAATAAATAACCTGACACGTTGTCTCCTCAGCAGCTGCTTTTCTTCCCTTCCTCCTGCCACTGATGCAGAAAATCACCACGATTTGCACATGAAACACCAGCTCTGAGTCCCACTGAGTCCCCTCTGAGCATTCTGGGCCAGTGCACGGGGAATGAGGAACTTCCAAGTGCTGCTCCTGGGGAATGAGGAACTTCTGTGGGAGTTGGGGACTCTGCACAAATCCAGGTTCTTTATCTTCACCTCTGGGACGCTTTACCTCGAGCCCCAACAGATGAGAAACGGCTGCAGATGTTGTTTCAGGTTGTTTATTTCTCCTTACCTCTGCCAGCTCTCAGCTCCGGCCGCACATCTGATGCAGCCGAGTCCGAGCGGGCACTGCCCAGCCCTGGGCTGTCCCGGCCTTTTTGTGCCCTTTCCATGATCCAACCATTCTTCACAACGGATTTATTAGTTACTGTTCTATACCAATTCATTTGCACCTATTCTAGACACGGAATTTCTACCTCTTTTTCATTGTACCAATCATTTTGTGCCACCACCACCAGAGAAGATGGAGGAGAAGGAGAAGAAGAGGAAGAACAGGGCAACGCCCAAAATCCTCCATCTTAAACCCTTCGTCCTCATGTTAAAATCCCTAAAATCTACTTTTTTACCTTGTAAAATACTAAACCACTACTCATTTTCACACCCTCGTGGCTTGCAATGATTCTGGCAGTGTTGGTAACTTTTCCCATGGACTGAGGTCAAAGCCGGTGCCATTCTGGGCTCTTGCCAGGGGCTGGGACCCCCTTGCTGGGGCTCCTGACCCCCCAGGGCAGCCCGAGGTGTGCCCTGAGCTCCCAGGGCAGCCAGAGGCAGCCTTGGGTTCCAACAAGCTTCCAAGTGCTTCTCCTGGGGAATGAGGAACTTCCAAGTGCTGCTCCGAGGGGTTGGGAGCCCATCTGGACGCCGCTCAGGTGGTGATTTATGGAAATTTTTGTTTTCCTACCCAGGTTTAGTGGAAATCCAAGCACCCAGTGCGTCCCTGCCCTCTGGAACTCTCCGGCTGAGCGTTTCACAGCCCGGCTGTCGTCATGGAAAATGCTGGAATTCCGTCCCACTCCAAACTCGGCACCTCTTGGGATGGGAGGCGACGCACAGAACAAAGAGGGATGAGGCGTAACTTTGGGGGTGGCCATTGTCTGTTTGTTAGAGGAAGGATTCCTTGCAAATGTGTCTTCTCCCCAAACCTCTGACAGCTTTTTCTGCGAGGTCTCTGATGAAAGAAAGAGGAAAAAATAAAAGCAAAAATGTGGCTTTGGAGTGGTGGAAAATAGAGGAGGCTGAGAAATGGGGAAAAAAAGCCAAACAACAATGAAAAGCAATCCAAAAATGCCCCCACCCCAAATCAATATAAATGTAACAATAATCAGGATAAAGACAATATAATAATAATAATGATAACGATGATACTACTGCTACTACTACTACTACTAAATAGAAACAAAAATAAAAAAGGACTCAAATGATGGGTGAGGACTGCATCCCTTCACCTGCAGCGTCTTCTTTCATCCGCCTGTGAAACCCAGGTCTGTGCCCAGTGCTGGAATTCAGGACAGAAGAGCCTCAGTCAAGGCATCCCACACTCACGTGCTGTAGAAATGCTTTATTTGGCTGTTTTCATTTCCGGTTTATTTTCCATGTGGAATTCAGAGCCATTTACAGGTGTTCTTCTGCCTGGCTGTCATCCCGTGCCCCGAGCCCTCCGTGCAGGGCAGGGTGTTAAACGGCTTGATAGAATCAAGGCATTCTTTTGATGGCTGTAATTTGTAAATCAATTAGCTAAATCAGGAGATAAAAAGCTGGATTGGCAGCAGGGGCGAGTTGGGGGTTTTGTTATTCCTTTTTCTAGACAGAGACACGGATTTGCCAACACCAGCAGCAAATCCTGGGAGCTGCTCCCAGGGTGGGAAGCACAAGGGGTTGAGGATGAGACAGCAACACCAGGAAGCTCAGTTTGGCGAAATCGCCTGTTTTGAGGAGTCCTACACAAATTCCAGGCCAGGTTGGACCTGACTTGGAGCATCCTGGATTAGTGGAAGGTTCCCCACCCATGGCCCTGGATGGGATTTAAGGTCCCTCCCAGCCCAGTCCAGTCTGGGACTCTTGATTCTAATCGAGGCAGCTCGTTTGAAAAATCCCAATAAAATCCTCAATCAGGTATCCACAGGAAGATGAAGAAAAGCACAGCAAAAGTTTTCTGAAGGAGGTCTGAAAGGCAGAAATCAGAGCTCTGCTGTTTACTCCTTCTGCTTTATCCTTCCCTCTAGAGTTCCTTTTTTTTTTTTTTTGCTTTTCCTTATGGTTCAGTGCTTCCTGCAACTAATTCTGGCTCCTTCATAAGCAAATTCGTGTTGAATGAAGCATTTCCACAAGAGCAGTTTAAACCTAGACAATGGGCTAAGAAGTGCATCTTTCCCTTCAGTTGGTAATTCATCTGTTGCTAATTAGAGGAAGGACCAGATCAAACATTTGTTTTGCTTTCCAACTCCAAGACACCTGTTGGTAAAAGCAATTAGAGCTTTAGCTCAATAAAACAGCCTCTGGTTTGTTTATGCAGAGATTTGATGTGGGTACATTACTGGAAGTCCATCCACATGAATGAAGCCCAAATGGTGTGGGGCAGGGGAATCCAATTTCTTTTGTCTCAGCCAAAAAACCCATGCTGCTCTAATTAAAAATCTGCATGGAATATTTATAACCAAGGAGAAGAAGCAAAACTCCCCACAGCGAGTCTGCCAGAAATAATGAGAGCGGAGTGGAAATCCTCCGAGTGAGGGAATCATAAACTTTTCTGTAATGTTTGTCTTTGTTTTCCCAGCTCTGAGGGTCTGAATGACAGTTTGGATAAAATATATATGGTGTTATTAAAAAATAAATCCAGTTCAGTGCTGAAACTACCAGATGAAATCGTGTCGCTTCCATTATGTACGAGGTCAGGAGATGTTGTAATGTTGCTTTCCTGGTGTAAAATGGGAACAAAAGCCTCTGATAGGCAGAGTTGGAGAATCCCAGAATGGTTTGGGTTGGACAGGACCTTGAATCCCATCCAGTGCCACTCCTGCCATGGGCAGGGACAGCTCCCACTGCCGTGGGTGGCTCCAAGTCCTGTCCAACCTGGCCTTGACCCTCGTGGCTGACTGGAATAAAGTTTCCTGTTCCTCACAAAGCTCAAAATTCCTCTTTTTCATGAGTGGATTTTGAAAGACTTGGCATCATTGCTCCCATCCTGCAGATTTGTGGGGACATGGAAAAGGGGTTTGTCCTACGGGGTCACGAACAGACAGTGCTGGAGCCAGAAGGACACAGAAATCCCTGGATCACTGCTCCCTGCTCTGCTCTGAGGGTGGTTCCTGTCCTTGGGTTGCTCTGGGGGTTTCCTGCACCCTGCTGGAATTCACAAATATCCTCAGAACGGGCCAGAGATCCTCAGAATGATCCAAATATCTTCAGAACAGACCAAAATATCCTCAAAATCGACCAAAATATCCTCAAAATGGACCAAATACACTCAGAATGACCCAAATATCCCCAGAATGGCCCTTTTTTTGAGGTTCTGAGCTCAACATCCTCTGAGGGAGCAGGTCCTCAGCACATGGATTAACAACTCCCCTCAGCTGGTGCCAGGAAAAGCTGTGGGTGATGAGCAGCTTTCAAGAAGAGTTGTTGTGTCCCTAGATAGGAAAATGAAAAATTGTCTGGTTCCAAAGAAAGCAAAATGAAAATTTTGTCCACGGTGGCATTTATTTTGGTATCTTGCTTTTTCCAGGAGTGATGTTCCTGCTGAGGTGTGTTACAAATCCAGTTCTTGCTTGGGGGTTGCTTTGGGGTTTTGTCTGCCCTCCCTTCTTCCCAGAATTCTGACAGGACCTGCAGACAGCCTCTTGAGGAAAAACCCACCCAGCACCACAAGTGACCTGGGGAATGGGAGCAGGTGGGAGCAGGAAGGAATATTGCATCACATTTCTATCATGTTGTGGAATGATGTTCACCTCAGAACTCCTGGGAGGTCTCTGCACTTGGCTTTTCTGGAATTTCAGTGCTTGTAACTCGGAAAATGGGGATTTGTAGCACCATGTGGGTTGGGAGGGAAAGGGGAGGGAAAGGGAGAGGGAGAAGAAGAAAAAAGAGGAGGAGGAGGAGGAGGAGGAAGAGGAGGAGGAGGAGAAAGAAGGAGAAGGAGAAGGAGAAGGAGAAGGAGAAGGAGAAGGAGAAGGAATAGGTGTGTTGGGCACACAAAAACTGGTGTTAAAATGAAAGTTTGGGATCTGCAGCTGCCCAGAGCCTTGTGCAGCCCTGGTCCTCTGATTCCAAAGGGAAAACAGTGGGAACTGCACTCCAGGGCTTAGGTGGGACCTCCTTATCAATCCCTGCTCTGGGATGATCTGCTGTCCAACCCAGCAATAAGAGCTCTGTGTTATCTATGCAAGGCTTTTCTTTTCCTAATCCACGGGCAGCTATTGAAAACCTCATTCCTGTGGAATGAATTTTATACAGAACCCTGTTGATTGTTATCTCTGCAGAAAGTCCCTGTCACTCCAGTAGGGCTTTTGTTGGGGTTTTTTGGTAGTCTTTAGGTTTTGAGGGGCATTTTAATTGTGGAAGGCAAATTCAAATCTCCTGACCTCAGGGACATTTCCTTATCATTAAATACACGTTTGCATGGTTTGTGATATTTTAAATATATGCATTGAAAGCAGGGTTTGCAGCCTGCACTGCACACTGGTATCCTGGTATTTTTAGCACAGTAATTTCAGTTAATACATCCAGAATTACAGAAATCAGCAACTGGTTCCAAAATTTTTAAGAAATAAGGGAAATAACCAAGCTTTCCTTACTTGAAGGGAGTTTGGAGCAGCTCAGGTGCTCAAGGGCTGCGCTGGGTGTGATCTGAGGGGGAGGCAGTGGCGAGTCCTGGGCCAGAGGTCCAGGAGTGGCTCAGGGCTCATGCAGAGCCTTGTGCAGGGACTCCTAAAGACTCTGCATTGTCTGCCACAGGTTTTTTACTCCTTCTGACTCGAAATAGGGCAAGGTTTAAGTTTAACTCCTCAAAATTGCAGTAGCATAGTAGGAATATAACTTCTTTCTATTGCTTCAGATTTCCAGAATTTTCTTTTAATCTTGTGTGTATTCTTTAATTTGTTGCTCTGAGGAGAAAAAAAAAAAATCCACCCGGAATTGAATATTACTTGAAATACCTGACCACCTTTTCCTTTAGTGATTGCCAACAACCAGATTTATGCATTTTTTTAAAATTATTCTGAGAACTGATCTAGTGAAGGTGTTCCTGTCCAGGGCAGGGGGTTGGAACAAGGTGGTCTTTAAGGTCCATTCCGACCCAAACCATTCTGTGATTTGATAATGTGCTGTAATTTCGTGCTGAAATTTCCAGGGTGGTTGTGCCTGTGGTGTTTTCCAGGGTAACCCTGATGCTGCCAGAAATGCTCTGATTTTCTGATATTTTAGCGTCCCTCCTTGAGGTTTCTTTCTCTCCTGTCAGAGACAGATTGCAAGAAAATGCAGAAATTCTCTTCTTCTAACAAGGACTTGAAAACCCAGAAAGGGCAAAGGGGAACAATTTTGTTCCTCAGTGTAAAATTATAGCTCCTACTGAGGAGGGTGGCTCAGCAGAAGAAATTTCACTTTGGAAAAAAAACTAAAAGAAAAGCTTTAAACCACTTTTTTTTTTCCCACAGTCCCAAGGAGTGGAGTTTCCTGAACTGCCTACAAGCAGGAACGAAGCTGGAATTTGGATTTGCATTGGGAAGAGCACACAAATCTCTGTGACAGGACCTTTTTCTCTGTTGCTGATGAAAGTTCATTACAGATCTTTGCACATTCTCCTCTTTGCATATTCTCCTCCACGAGGCCACCTCGAGCTGCCCCAGCAGAGCAATTAACTCGTCCTTGCCATCTGTTCCAGCACCATCAGCTCTGCCAACTCTGCAGCTCCTGGTGCCTCCCAGGCCCAGCAGGAGCTGCAGGGAAGGAGGGAGCTGGGCTGGGTGTGGAGTTAAGGGGCTGGAAGACCTTGAAAAGAGCGGGAAGGAGGACTCAGGGATGCCAGACTGGGATTTGATCTTCAGCCTGCTCTTTCCAAGAAATACAGGTTGGGTTTGGTGCCTGGAGCAGTTTTCAGACTCATCCAAGCAAATCCATCTCTTCAGTCGTAGCCGCGGCAGAACGGATTCTAATCTAAAAAGTGATGTTGCCTCTCCCTGACCTTCCGTGGGATTCGGATCAGCCCATGGGAGACCGAGGGCCACGGGCCTGCTGAGTTATGGAAGGACTTGAACAGTGCTCAGAAGCTCCCACTGGGAATGTCAGGGCTTTGTCAGGAAAAGTTGTGGGCTGGAAGACTGTCACTGTTCTCACCCCGACTGAGTAGAGAAATGACACCAAGACCAGGCCCAGGGTCAAGTGGCAGCAGCCGTTTAATGAATTCTCAGAAAACTTTTATATGTTAGTTCACAAAGTGCATTAAGTGGCATAAGGTGATTGGTTTTGCCATCCACCCCCTAAGGGGATTGGTCAAGTTCTAAGACACCATCTCTGAATATTTTCTAGTTAGAACCATAACAATTCTGCCAAACAACCCACAGGTGCAAGAAGTTTACAATACTGGAATCTTGTCTAAAGTAATCGGCATGGGAAAGACAGAACTGTCACAAAATACTGCAAAGAGCTGAAGAAAGTCTCTGCTGAGGCTTTATCAGTATCCATAGGAGACCACAGACACGGAGAGCTCAAATCCGTCTGAAATCCATCTGAAATCCAAACGCTGAGAGCTCTGCCCCGAGATCCCCCCTGTCCTCCTGCAGCTGGGCAGGTGTTTCTCACCTCCCATGGAATGGAGCACAGAGATGGAGCTGCAAAGGGTTTACTACAGCTTGTACAGCTGCTGTGGTAAGCCACTTGCAAATCCTTGGGTAGGAAAAGGCAGTTTCAACAAACGGGATGGGTTTGGGCATGGTGCCTCTGCAGAGCATCACCTCTTTGGGGCTGTGCACGGCTCAACATTTCCTCCTCTGTTTGAAGAGTAGCACAGCTGCTTTTGACTCCCGAGTTTCGGCCTGCGTTCCAAAATCGGATTGTTCAGCCCTCACTATTCCCAGTCAGCCTCGGGAACAAAGGGGTGAGCACAAAGAGGAGAACACAAAGAAACTTTGGGAAAGGAATCTGTCGACTCTTTGAGAGGATTTTGCCAGGGAGAAAAGAAAAAAGGAGAGTTTTATTTTAAAATCATGAAGGAGCTGTCAGGCATCTCTTAAAACACGGGATCATCCCATTCCATCGTGTGCCAGCCAAGTAATTGAGCTTTAGCTTCAAGCACTTTGCAGATACTGAATCACAGAATCCTGCAATGGTTTGGGTTGGAAAGGATTTTAAATCCCATCCAGTGCCACCCCTGCCATGGCAGGGACACCTCCAACTGCCCCAGGCTGCTCCAGCCTGGCCTTGGGCACTGCCAGGGATCCAGGGGCAGCCACAGCTGCTCCGGGAATTCCATCCCAGCCCCTCCCCACCCTCCCAGCCAGGAATTCCTTCCCAGTATCCCATCTATCCCTGTCCTGAGGCAGTGGGAAGCCATTCCCTGTGTCCTGTCCCTCCAGGCCTTGTCCCCAGTCCCTCTCCAGCTCTCCTGGAGCCCCTTTAGGCCCTGCAAGGGGCTCCCAGATCCCTCTGGAATATTTCCTTCAGCAGGTGAACATCCCCAGCTCTCCCAGCCTGGCTCCAGAGCAGAGGAGATTCTGTGAAGAAGGGATTTGTGCCCAGGGAAAGTTCTATTTCTGTCTGGAGTCTCCAAATCCCAGCCTGGACAAGGAGCTGATGTCCCTGGCATGGCCACAGGGCTCCCACTTGGTGGGACTGCAGCCGGGTTAACGGGAAGTGCCCGGGTAACCTCGGAAAATACAGATATAAATACAAGTATGGAAATACCAATATACAGATATAAAATATGTAAATAATGCTGGCACAGCTGTTCATGTGACAGGCAGGCAACTTGTGGAACTTGTGATAAATAGAGGCTATAATATTGGCTTTCTGCAAATGTTAAAATAAGTAATGTTAAAAGTAGTGGCTTTGTCACAAATAAATGTTATATATATATATTAACTTTATTACAAAACAGATGCTACTTAAGGTAGCTTGGTTGTGAAGATGTGGTTTTTAATACTTTTTTTATTCAACCAAAAACTTAGAAATAGCTCTGCTTATGAACTATTTGCTTGGACTGGCAAATAAGATAATATTCATCACCAAGAGGCTTATCCCCACAGCAGTCTTCTGATTTTGGGAAGAGGAGAAGTGCTCCTGGAAAGGGTGTTGAATATGTATAATTGTTTATGAATATGTAATAAGTCGATGTGTATGTAAAGGGAGTCCCCAGGATAGCAGGGGTGCTCTTGGCAGAGCGCCAAAGCACCCAGCACTGTGACTTTTGCTTTATTATCTTTGTCCTTTATTGTTCTTTATTAAACTTTTCAATCCTAACAGGAGAGTGAACCTCGTTTTTCACAAACTGATCCAAGTAAAAAAGACCCTTTTTATTAAATTTCTGAGGTGGTTTTAAGCCCCATTCCTCACCCAAAGCCCTTCTGCAGGCAAACAAACAGGCTGTGGCAGGGGAAGGGATGCTGTGACAGCCACAGTGAGTGCTGGGGACACGGCTTTGAACACACTCTTGTCTCATCAGATTGCGGTGACATGGAGTGACCTTCTCCTCACCACACAATCCATGAATTTATGTAAGATTTGTTCTAATGAGGAAACCCTGCATTCACAGAAAAGGGAGGAAAAAAGCAGGAGGAAAAAGATCATTTCCTATTTTCTTGCTCCGTGATGAGAGTGACGGCAGCCCAGAGGAGGCACTAAATGGTCGGGAAAATTATAATGAAGGGGAAACGGACATTTTGTTGTGGAAACACGGAACTGCAGAGCAGATTGAAGGGAGGAGGTGAAGCACTCGTGGCTGCCGGTGAAACATCAAGGATTGTTCCCTGTACAAGGGTTTGGGTTTTCAGGACAGCTGAATTCCAGGAAGAAATTTAATGTAATTCTCTCCTCAAGCCTTTTATCATTCTGTTCTTTTATTTTAAAAAATGTTGGTTTAATGTGTGGCTTTGCATCCCCATGACCCTGGTGGGGGGATGGCTGTTCCAGAGTCTCTTTCTGGAGTTTGAGGGCTTGGGTTTGTTTTAAAAACTCAGAAGGTTTTCACCCAAAATGAGATTTCTTTAGACAACTGATAGAATTTTTCTTTAGAGACGTGGAGTTTCTTTTGGTATTTTGCCTCTGGATATTTTACTCTTGAGCTGGACAAAAAGTTCTTTACAGAATGGGGCACTCTGACAGCACAGTGAGGCACCAAACAGGACAAAACCACTCCTTATATTCCAAAATATCTCATGTTTTCTGGAATTAACACACTACGCATGCCCTTGGTTTTGAACAGATAAGAAATTAGAAATTCTCAGCCTCATTTGCTGTGCCCACTCTGTCCCTCTCCTTCTCTCTGCTAATAAAGAATTAATAACATAAGGAATCAAAAGAGCTTAGAGGGAGTTTTTTCCTTGCAGAACAGCTTGGACAAATAAAGAAGAAAAATTCCATCTATGTTTGGGGTATTAACATTACCCAAGGTGCTCAGTAGCATCACAGACCTCTGGCTTTCAGAGGTCTCCTCTCAGCTCTGCAGAAATGACTCTATAATTACAACATAATTGTAGCAATAATCCCCCCCAAGTTTCTGCTTCCTTTGAGATCTATTTACTTCTCCACACAGAAGGGACCTTTCCCAACTGCCATTCACTCCTGGCACCTGGGTACCCAAAGAAGTCTATCCATAAATCAGATTTTACCTGGGCTGTCGATATTGTACACAGCTGGTTGGGCCCCTGAGGTTTAAGGTCCTGTTGATGCTTCCCTCAGAATTTCCCTCTTGCCCAGACTTCGAAATTTGCCCCAAAAGGAGAAAACAAAACCTTCCAGCTGCAAATTCCAGCTGGCATCAGGACTGAAAGGGCTTTAAAAATCCCTTAAGAGGCATAATTCCTCTCAATAAGCTCTCAGGGCAAGAAACAGGAGCCCTTTTTGGAGAAATCAGAAATGCAGCTCAGAAAAGACCTGGGCTGGGTCTGTGTCCCCTCCTGCACTGGGAATGTGCCATTGGCACAGGGACTGCCTTGGGTTTTATTGATGTGATAACAGGAATGAGCAGTGGGAAAAGAAGAAACGGCACCAAACACCAAATTAACCACATTTGTTGGGACTGTGAATCAAAAGTTTGCTGTGTAGAGGTGATGCCAAATTACCAATGAAAATTCACTTGGGTGACCCAGCGTCGCCTCTGCTTTCCAGGAGGCAGCATCTGGGGAGAACCAGAGAATTCCAGGATGGTTCAGGTGGAAAGGACCTTAAATCCCACCCAGTGCCACCCCTGCCATGGCAGGGACACCTCCCACTGTCCCAGGCTGCTCCAGCCTGGCCTTGGGCACTGCCAGGGATCCAGGGGCAGCCACAGCTGCTCTGGGAATTCCATCCCAGCCCCTCCCCACCCTCACAGGGAGGAATTTCCTCCCAATATCCGAACTCTATCTACGTGAGGATGCTGAATCCTGAGAGATAAACAGCAGGAGGGGGCTGTACCCAAATCACTTCCCTTGAGTGCTCCTGGACCCTTCCCAGGCATCCAGCCAGGAGGAGAACTATCTGTTGGAGCTCTTTCTCCCAATAATTGGAGATATGAGGATGAAAGGAATGAAATCCAGGCTTTTGGTGTCCTGATAAACGTTTAATAGCAGGGTGTAAATGCCAATCTGATAAGGTGTTTAGCGAATTTAAATTCCATTGTTGACATTAATCCTTGGAGAAGGATTAGACTGCAGTGAACAGGAGCCACTTGGCTGCTGAATGGCGATGCTCACACTCCTTTTGTGTTCATTAACGCCACCATTTTAATTAATGCTCTCAGATCTCCTGAATGTCCAGCTGAAGGGGTGCTCAGAGCTGTGCCGTGGAAGGTGTCTGGTACTTTGCAAATTGGGTTTTTATTTTTCAGAGCTTTCCTAAATGAATGCAAAGACAATGCACAACAGGCTCTTGTAAAACCAAAATTAACGTTAAAAAAAAAAAAAAAAAAAAGATCCTTTCGATTCCGGTTCCCTCCATTTGATCAGGGGAATGAATAGATTATTAAGGCTCAATATCCTTATATCATCTCCTGCCATCAGGACAGGCAGGAAATAAGTACCCAAATCACTAAATTGCTTCAAAGCTGCTTGGCAACTGCAAATTGCAAAATTGATCATCTGACTCCTTTATTACTTTTTTTCCAAGGAGAGAAGAAGGCAGGGAAACAGCTCAGGACTGTCAGCAGGAGTAAATCCTGGTGCAGCCATCAGGACTTGGTCAGAAGAACGACAGAATGCAAAAGATGCAACAATTCCATCAATAATCATAAACCTAGCTGGGCTTCCCTTTGCCTTGGTCCTTTCCACTCCCTTTCAGCCCCAAACCCGGCCTAAACATGAGTATAACTTAAACTTGGCTGGTTTTGTCCATGAGCTCTTTCGTATCCCAATACATTATTTTGGATGCATTGATTTTCTCTGTTCCCTTCTTTCTTCCACCTGGATTTTGTAACCTGGCCCTGGAATAGAGGGAGACAAGTCCCACGCAGGACTGGGACAGGTTTGTGGCTCATCACATAAACCCCGGTCCCTGAAGGACTGCAGAGAAGCTGCTGGGGATAATAACAGAAATTATGGAGATTGGTTTTTCCAAGGCAGCAAAAACCAGGAGCTGAACTTTTGCTTCTCCCGTCACCTTTCTCTAACAGAGGCTCCTCTGTCCTTCCCAGAATATTCCAGATGTTTTACTCGTTGTGCGGGTGGCTCCAATGCCTTTCTGTTCCCAAGAGCTTTTGAAATCACCCCTTAGACGTAGGAAGTTACTCAGGGTGTCTTCTGTGCCTCGTGGATGTTTTCAGTGCACCCCAAAGGAGCTCCACAGCCCAGCTCGGCTCCATCCCTCCCTGCTGCTTGTCCCAAAGCTCCTTTCCTCTGCTCAAGTTAAATATTCCATGTTTGTTGATGTCTATGTAACTCAGGTCACAACAACAAAGTGCTTACACAGCTTGAGATATAAGATATCTATGTAACCTTAATATTAATATAACCCAAATCATTGCTTTTATCAATATAACTTGAAGAATATTAATATAACCTGATACCTATAACCTGATGCTTATAACCTAAATCATAATTTCTATACCTATAACCTGATGCTTATTACCTGAATCATAACTTTTAATATCCATATAATCTAATATGAATAACTTCTTATCCAATGTAATGGTTAGTATATAGTTAACTAGTTGCTTATACACAGAATAGAGAAAAAGAAAAGAGATAAAAACTTACCAGGTGTATTTTAGAGATAAATAAGTGTAGTACTAATAAGAAATTGGCAAGCCAAGCCAATTATCCACAAAACCAAGAATTTAAACTGGTTAAGACCAGATGGACTGAAGGCCATCACAATTGCACATGCCTCAAAGACAAAGTTGAAAAGTTCAAGTGCAAAGAAGACTTTAGAAGCCTTCATCAAAGACCCCCGAAGACCCCCGAATCAGGGAAGTGCATGCGCAGTGCGAAGAATTATCTAATTACCATGAGATCACGCTATGTAGATTAGTTCCGGCGCGTATGTGATGATGCCGTAATGACATAGCAACATTGTGCAAAATTTTACTGTATAAATAAACCACCGCACTTGACAAAGTCAGGTGAGTTAGGAGGAGAAATCCCCCTCACCACCAGCGCTGCAAAAAACAAACACCTGCTCTGTAGACATGGGTCTGTGGGGATTGATTTCCAGCCTATCTTTCGGGCATCAGTGTAGAAACATCTGCTGCAACAGGTAGACACCGTCTCCAGCCTGGTGATCGTTTTCCCAAATAAACTCCTTGTCCAGGCAATCTGCCCTTGGAGCTGCTTTTTCCCAGGTTCTTTCCCCACTTTCTTCTTCTTTGACTGAAGAATTTTTTGCCTCTCAGTCACGGGCAAGGGCTGATGGAACCCCGGGGATTTGTGCAACCAGTAAATGATGCAGCACTCACAGAGGGGAAATAGGGGAGCTCCACAGAGCTATAGGGAGAAGGAAATGAAAATGGAATTTCTTTGCTTTCCAGGACCAAGAGCAGTTCCAGACGCGAGAGGCAATGCTGTCATGGGTGTTTAGCCCTCAGGTGGGCTGAAGCTTTTTTGCTTTGTTTCAGGGTTAACTCTTTATCAAGATCTCTGCCTGTGCTGGGTTTCACTGTCTTAAACATTTCCTGAACATTTCTGAACAAGGCAAAAATGGTTTTAGTGGAGCTTTGGAAATGAGCTGTTCTCTCTCCGTGATGGGAAGAGGCAGAAGGAAAAACAGATGAGAAAAACAATGAAAATGCCCAGATTGTGCATCCTTGGAATGAACTGGATGATTTTAAGGTCCTTTCCAACCCAGGCCTTTAACCATGACATGTCCTGCCATGGACTCTGCTCCAGGGGAGGTGAATTTAAAGAACTTCCACAGCTTTGTTCCTGGTGTTTCACTCCTTCCCTGGCAGTGAATGATGCCCATAAAGGGTTTTGATCAATTCTGGGGGGAAAATTGTACTGTGTCCCACTTGGCAGAGATGCAAAATGAGGCTGAGGCTTCCCTGGAACCACACTGGGAGGGAAAAGCAGGGACAGGATCACCCCACGTTGGCAACAGAGATGTCTGTGCACGGTGCAGCTTAAATGGTGCTTGATGTGGAGCTTAGAAAAGGGAACCAAACCCCTGAAAGGTCTGTTCCTGTGTCGCCTGGATTTTTCTACTGTTCTGTGTTTTTACTTTTGTAGTAGAAGTTCTCATGCATTTTCTATAAACATAGCTCTTGTTTTTCTAACCAGCCTAGGTTGTTTCTGACCTTCTGGATTGTTTTTCATTCCTTTCTCCAAGGCAGAGAAAGATGATAGACTAAGTTCCTATCCTGTAAAATTGCAGAGGTGTTAACCTCATCTACCAATGTATGGTTGTTTTAAAAGAGGTATAAAATGCAGAAAATAACGGTAGGCAGAGTCTTCACTCTGCTCTCCTGCCCTGGACCTGCTGCTTGAATCTGCGTGTTCGTGTCTGACACTGCGACATTCCTGTACCTCAAAACCTGCAGGATCTTGCTGAAAGCCCAAAATTCACCTCAAGACATGTGAAAAGAAATTTAGAAGTGTCAGTAAAAGATTCCATCCCCGTGGCTGTGCTCACCCTCTGCTGTGGCTTCTGAGAACACAACAAAGAGCCTCAGTTTCTGCTCCTTTTGCAGGTGGGTTTAAACAGGCAGCTCCTGTTTACGTTTTCTCTGCAACGCCTCTCTACAGAAACACCATCAGGGAAATTGATTTTGCTCTGGGCTTGTATTTCCTTCACTGTGACTTACAGAAAACCTGCCAGGTAAATGTTTGTGGCCTCACACAGGTCTGCAGATTGCTGCTATCATCTTGATGGCAAAAACACGGGACTTTCATTCCTGCCTTCTGGGAGTCAGGAGGTTAAGAAAATGACTTAAATTTTTCCTTCATTTCTCAGTGTCTTTTGAAATGAGAAATACCCACGTCAGTCCCAGAACCACTGAGAAAAGCCCTGCTCTTTCTCACCCCTCCAAATGGAACAACCAGAAAATTGACAGCCAAGCTAAAAGGGAGGGAGGAGAAACTCAAGGGGTGAGCAGAGGACAATTTTAGCTCCTCAAAAATCAACCAGTGCTGCAGGAAGGGTTGGGCACTCACTTAACCTGTGGTTTAGACTCAGTTCTGTTCCTTGCCTCTTGTGGGGTTTTTCCCCATCCCTTCCATTATTCTGTGTTTTGAAGGGTGCAGAAAATGTGTGTATAAATCCAGTGTGGAGATTTAGGACCCATACATTTGTAGGAGCTCTGAGTTAGTTATAAGGAGTCAGATTTCTTCTTCCTCTTCTTCGTCTTCTTCCTCTTCTTCTTTTCTTCTTCTCCTTCCTCTTCTTCTTCTTCATCATCATCATTATTATTATTACTACTATTATTATTGTTATTATCAATATTGTTATTATTATTATTATTATTGTTATTATTATTATTATTATTATTAATTCTGGTGATTAATAATTCAGGGCTGCTGAAAAGGATTCTTGGCTGGTTTCCATCTGGGAAAACGTGGGTTGTCCAGGAGAGTGTCAGTCCTGGCAACAATCACCATCCCTGCTGTTTGTTAAAAGTGTCACCCCCTTTTGAAATATTGGCTAAATTTTGCCTTTTTTCTTGCCCACGAGTCTCAGATTGGTTCTTGGCACTTTAAAGGTCATATAATAAAGGATCTGTAGAAGAGTGGCAGCCTATCTGGATTTCAGAGCATATTTTATTTGCATTGGCTGGGCTTTTCCTGTTTTAATTCTGCCCAGGATTACCAGACAAGGTGAGCCAGGAGGATTCTCCATGTGCAGCTATTCCCTGTCCCTCTCTGGCAGTGACAATCCACTCCAGGCTCCCAGGGCACTGCTCTGACACAACAGAGCATCATGGGGGTGGGGAAAAACAGCAGCAAAAGGCAAGTCTGGCTTTCCTTTGCCTCTGTGCTTAAAGCTGAGTGAAGCACCAAGGATTAGGAGATGATCTTTAAGGCCCCTTCCGACCCAAACCATTCCTTGATTTATACATCCAGAAAGAAGGAGTGCAATCCACTGGCAGTGGAGGGCTCAGACTTGAGCAGATATTCCTGGAGCAGATATTCCTTCTCCTCCTCAGCACGCAGTGAGAAAGATGGCCCAGCCCTCACAGACCGTGGCGCAGGTCATGCATGTCCAGGAAGCTTTTTCCCTTTTGGAGCTTCTTCCTGTGCTCAGATCTTCAGGATAAAATACCAACTTCATTTACTTATTTCTGTATTTCTATCTCCCAAAACACCAAAGAGCAACAGGCCCAGAGCTGAGAATGGACCCAGAGTTCCAGAGCCCTCAGAGAAGGAATTGCAGAGAATTTGCAGCTATTTCTGGTGCTGCAGGGGGGAGCATTGACAAAGGATTCTGCCGAGAGAGATGGAGCCCCCAGTTTGTGTCCTGCACCCTGTGGCTGGGGGGTCTGGGCTGTTTAAATGGTGCCAGCAGGACGGACATGGGGACGTGTCCTCTTTTTACAGAACTTTCCAAAATGTATTTTCTGTAACTTACCATTCTCTAAACTGCTACTGCAGAGTCTGATCATTTCTAAAACTTTTTAATTGATGCAGCATTGAAAAGTCTTACCAACAGCAGCTCACTCTTGTCTATCACATTTAGTGTTACGTGGTTTGGATGCAAAAAACCCAAAAACCTTGAAGTGGTCATTTTAATGAAACCACAGACAGTGTTTTCAGGGGTTTTGTTGTGTTCATCGTGTTGCAGTTTATCCTGGAGCAGGAGGCAGAGGAGTTGCTCATCGAGAGAATAAAAACCTCCTGGGAGGGGGGTAATTACAGTGATTAAGCAGCTGACTGGGCCCTGCCCTTGTGCTGTGCAGTTTCTGTCTCTGCAGTGGTTACCCGGCTCCTGGTAATGAATTGTTGAAGGGCTGGGACCAGATTTCCATTTGAAATCCATGGAAATACTCCGTGTTTCTCACTGTAAACCTCTGATCCTGCAGGAGCCTTTGATTGCTGGAGCTGCTGCTCTTTCAGAGTGTTCTGTCACTGGAGCTGCCAGGCCCAGTCCCACTCTGAGGCACAGAACATTCATGTTCATTCAGAGGCAGGGGTTGGTTTGGGATTTTTTATGGAGAGTTGGGGTGTTCCCATTCTTATATCCAAGTCCTGGAGCTGAAAACCATAAACCAGCCCCTAAAGAGAGACCACACCACTCCTGCGTGACTGTTTCTGCTATATATTTAAAGAAATATGATTTTCCAAATAATAAAAACACAGAGAAGGCCAGATTCCCATCCTGGGTGCTCACAGACCGCTTCAGGTTTTCTGGTTCCTCTCTTCACAATGAGAATGAGGCTTGTGTCCTTCAGACGAATGAGAAATTTCCCATCTTAAATGTTAAGAAAAATGTTTTGCAAGCTCATAAAATTCTTGGAGTCCTTAATAGTACAATCCCAGAATCATGGAATTATCCTGGAATGGATGGGACCCACAGGGATCGTCCAGTCCAACCCCTGGCCCTGCACAGATATCCCATAATCCTAAATGCTGCTGGAGCTCTGGCAGCCTCGGGGCCGTGCCCATTCCCTGGGGAGCCTGGGCAGTGCCCAGCACCCTCGGGGGGAAGAACCTTTCCCTAAAATCCAACCTAAATTTAGCAGCACACGCCGAGCCCTCAGCCTGTTCAGAAAACATCCCATGAATATAAAAATTACAGGTGGTAAAACGCAGGATCCTCAGATAAACAGGGATTTCACTGCAGGCAGTGGAGCCCGATTTTCAAGGCAGACTCTGCTGGGTCATTGGAAAATAATCTCATTTAGGGGCTTTATTCTGACAGCTAATGTTGGTTTCAGAAATCTACAGTTCACTGCTGCATCTTTCCTAGATTTGTCTCTTAATTCACCAGCCCATGTGATGTCTCACATTTTAGACATCAGAGAGTTTTTCCTGGAATAAGGAAATATTAAAAAGTTATTTGCAGTCATTCAGTGTTCCCTCCCCTAATGGATTCTGTGGCACTCAGTGTGCACTTACCTCACTTTTATCTCACCCTGCCATCGGAGTTTTTCCCATCACAGCAAAATCTCCTTCCCTGAAATGCTGCTGGGGAGAATGGAGGGGCTGCTTGCTTTAGGAAAGAAATCCAGGAGGGCAAAGCTTAATGAGAAGCAGCAGCTGCATTTCGGAGACTCTGAGTTGGGGCCACATCAAGGCTCTGGATGTGATCAGGGATCTTCATGGACTCACCCTCCGGTGCCTGTTTTCCCAGGGGTGATGGCACGCAGCCGGGGGGATTCCTGGAAAATTGGTTGTGGTGACCTCTGTGGGAGCTGCTGTTGGGGCAGTGCAGATCCCACAGGAGCTCCTCCCTCTCCTTGTCTGGGCTGCTGGAGGGGCTTCCAACATCCAGTGGCCATTCCCTGGGATACTGGGAGTGAGAGCCACACTTGGAGTGGGGACGCTTTGATTGAGGCTGTAAAGATCTGTTTTATTGCCTCTGGATCACAGAAAAACAGAATTTTTATCTGTTATTGTATCAGGGATTCCTGGAATGGTTTGGGTGGGAAGGGACCTTAAATCCCACCCAGTGCCACCCCTGCCATGGGCAGGGACACCTCCCACTGTCCCAGGGTGCTCCAGCCTGGCCTTGGACACTCCCAGAGATCCAGGGGCAGCCACAGCTGCTCTGGGAATTCCATCCCAGCTCCTCCCCACCCTCCCAGGGAAGGATTTTTTCTTGGCACCTACTCTAAACCTACTCACGTCCAGTTTGAAACCATTTTGTGTTCTCTGAAACCTGAGGAACTGCGGGCTCCCGTGGAATTTATGGAGCACTTGGAGCCCATGGTTTAAACAAGCAGTGCCAGGCACCCATCAGTCTCTGTTCGTGTCTCCAGTGTCTGTATTTCTCCTGGTAATTTGTGAGCCCGTCCTTCCAGCAGGTGCTGTAAGCCAAGCTTATCCTATAATCCATCTTTTTCACTCGGAATCCAGGCACAGCCATGCTGTGTGGCTTCTCTGGGAAGAGCATCTGTGATGACAATGCCACTTGAGCCCATGTCCCCTGTTCCTCAGTCCTTTGAATCCCCCCAAAGCTGCCTCTTTAAACCAAACCCTCTGTGACCTTTCCAAGAGATCTCCAAAGTTTCCTCTCCCCCTGGGGGTGTTGTGAAGCTTAATTAATGTTTGCAAAGTGCCACGAGCTCTTTGGATGAAAGTGCTGGGGCTTATTAATATTAATAATAACAGATGAGCCCCTGCAAGGCTCTGGTACAGTAGAATGAATTAACATGAATCAAGCAATCAACAACAACAAATCAAGCCTGGAGCCCCGGGCAGGGCGTGCAGCTGGTGGGATGTGACAGCTGAGCCCGCTTGGCTTCTCCTCAGTCATTTCCATTGGAATTCAAACTGTCTCCTATGGCCCCACGGCAGCCACCAGTCACCTGAAGCACAGATTTGCTTTTTCCAGTCCAGGCTTTTTGTTGTCATTGTCTGCGAGTCGTCTTCAGGATGACCCGAGTCAACAGAGGAATTTTGGGGGGTTTTGCAGGGACTTGGGGAAAATTTGGTGCCGTTCCCATGGGGACATTGGCCCAAGAGAGACTTTTTCCTTCTGCAGGGCTTTCGCCACGGTTCTCACTGCATTTATCCATGATGGGGTTGTTCCTTCTACAGAGAAGTTGACTGGAAAAATAGAGACAAAAAAAGAAATGAAGGCATAGAGGCTGGATAATGTGCCAGTGCCTCCCAGTGCGTCCAAGGAAAAGTGTGATACACTTCCAGTACCTCGAGGGGGTTTACAGGGGCCTGGAGAAGGACTTCTCACAAGGACATGTGTCGCAAGGCATGAGAATCCTGGCAGAGGGGCCCCAGCCAAGTTCTGTGCAGTTTCCCTTATCAGGGCCTGAGGAATGCAAGAAGTGCTAAACTGGGGAAGGAGACGTTGGAAGACAGAATAACAAGGCAGCAAGAAAGCAGATAAAGAGGGACTGAACCATCCTGGACTAGAACCAATCAGGTCCCCTGAGAGGTGCGTGCAGGGCGCGGGGACAATGCGGAGGGTCCAATCGGGTCATGCGTGATCGTGTGAATGACACTTACAGAAATGCATAAGGATGGAGTCATGGAAACAATAAATGGACTCCTGCGTAATTAAATTGATTTGTTGTTCAGGGGTCCCATGTTCCCGCAGACATGGAGTGGGAATAGTCTTGAGCTGAAGGAGGGAAGGTTTAGGTGAGATATTGGGGAGAAATTTATTCCTGTGAGGGTGGGGAGAGGCTGGGATGGAATTCCCAGAGGAGCCCCTGGATCCCTGGAAGTGCCCAAGGCCAGGCTGGAGCACCCTGGGACAGTGGGAGGCTTCCCTGCCATGGCAGGGGCGGCACTGGGTGGAATTTAAGGTCCCTTCCCACCCAAACCAATTCCTTGACCCCACAGTTCTGTATCAAGTCTAGATGTCAACAGGGCTATGTCAAGTATTTTAGTCCTGGACTACATTGTTCCAGCTGCTGTGTCTTCCTTTCCTGGCACAGGAGGGTGGAGGAGCCCACACGGAGCAAAAATGGGCTCCAAGGATTTCACTCTCATTCACTGATGTCACACCAGTCCAAAACAGCTGCTCCAGACCTGCACAGGCTGATTTTCTCCTCAGTCCTCTCTTCCTTCTCTCAGCAAAATGCAGCGAGACAAGAGAAATTTGTGTGTATAAATTACTGAGTGAAAAGCTGCCATAACCTCTGCAGATCACAATAAAAATCTGCTACACAGAAAAAGGAATGAGGAAGCCTCAGGGCAATTTCCCTTGGAAGGATGGATGGAAAGGAATATCTATATTTTCTTGGATTATTGAGCAAAAAGTTGGGCTATTTAGGAAAGCATGTTAACGATCTATGGAAGGCGCTTGGAAGATTTTCCTGTCTCAGAGAGCAGTTGGAATCATGTAATTGCTGTGGCTCAGGATGGAGAGGTTGACTCCATGGAAAATACTGAAATTTCAGGAGAAAACTTTACATGCTGTTGGGGCAAGTTTGAATTCTTTGACTGAGTGTGACACAAAATGTTCTCTCATTAGATTTGTACGGCTGTGTGAGAGGAAAAGGGATCTGGGAGGGAGAGGCTGTGTGGATTCAGCTTTTTCCAAGTGTTCTCCCTGAATTTCTGAGCCCTGCTCAATGAATTTCCATGTCCAGCCTGGAATCTGGCAGCCTCATTGGAGAACTGTTGGATTTATTTTATCCTGGCAACTTTTGCTTCACTCTGTGCAAATCTTTGCTTTAGCACTCTTGGTGTTTGGCAGGAGCTGATCCCGAGTTTCCTGTTTCATTAAGATAACTTGGATATGGAGTAAAGCTCTAACAATGGGTGAACAATTCGTCTTAACCTTCCTGCCTCTTCTTTTCCCCAAGTGTTTCTTCCAGGATAATTTTTCTGGATTTGTAGTTATGAACACCCCAGATTGCCTTTGAAAGGGCTGATTTTTTATGCCATTGGCCCATTCCCCATGTTTTTTTCAGTGTGATCATGCAAAACCAAACATCCACCTGAGCACATTCCCATGTATCACATCCATATACACATACATGGAAGGAATTCCTCCCTGGGAGGGTGGGGAGGGGCTGGGATGGAATTCCCAGAGAAGCTGTGGCTGCCCCTGGATCCTGGAAGTGCCCAGCTGTGGGAGTTGGGTACTCTGCGCAAATCCAGGTTCTTATCTTCACCTCTGGGGAGCTTTACCTCGAGCCCCAACAGATGAGAAACGCCTGCAGATGTTGTTTCAGGTTGTTTATTTCTCCTTATCTCTGCCAGCTCTCAGCTCCGGCCGCACATCTGATGCAGCTGAGTCCGAGCGGGCACTGCCCAGTCCTGGGCTGTCCCGGCCTTTTTGTGCCCTTTCCATCATCCAACCATTCTTCACAACGCATTTATTAGTTACTGTTCTATACCAATTCATTTGCACCTATTCTAGACACGGAATTTCTACCTCTTTTTCATTCTACCAATCATTTTGTGCCACCACCACCAGAGAAGATGAAGGAGAAGGAGAAGAAGAGGAAGAACAGGGCAACCCCCAAAATCCTCCATCTTAAACCCTTCGTCCTCATATTAAAAACCCTAAAATCTACTTTTTTACCTTGTAAAATACTAAACCACTACTCATTTTCACACTCTCGTGGCTTGCAATGATGCTGGCAGTGTTGGTAACTTTTCCCATGGACTGAGGTCAAAGCCGGTGCCATTCTGAGCTTCTTGCCAGGGTCTGGGACCCCCTTGCTGGGGCTCCTGACCCCCCAGGGCAGCCCGAGGCGTGCCCTGAGCTCCCAGGGCAGCCAGAGGTGTGCCTTGGGTTCCAACACCCAGGGCCAGTTTGGCCAGTCTTGGATCACCCTGGGACAGTGGGAGGTGTCCCTGGCAGGGGGTTGGAATTATGTGACTTTTCAGGTTCTTTCCAGCCCAAACCATTCCAAGTTTCTCTCCGTGGAAATGCAGTCGTTGTCCTCCTTTCCTGGCCATCCTTTCAGCTGCTCAGGAAGTTGAAGTGCCCAACAAATTCACCCCCACTCTTGTGGTTTGATAATTCCTTGTTCCAGCTCTTGCTCTCAAGGACAGGATTTCACACCACAGAGCATCAGTCCTTTCCTGCAGTGTTTTCCCTTGGGGAAGAATTTGCTTGTTGTCGTGTTGGGTCATTTATTTACTGAGGCAGGGCAAGCCCTGAGCTGATGCTTTTCACCACAAACTGATTGGAAATGGTCCCTGAAGTGGTGTGAGGAGACATTAAAAGACATTAAACCTGTCATTATTGTCGTGGCCAGCTTTTCACACCACAGACCACTGGCAAAATGTGCATTTTTTCATTCAATATAATTGCCAGGATTTTTTTGGAGTCCACTTTTGCTATAATAACCCACTGTGGTGAGTTATTTCCACAGCCTGATTTCATCTCCTCTTTCTATGCCCCAATATCCGTGGAGTTTGTTGTCATGTGATTCAGTCCTTTTTTGCTGTATTAAACTGTTTTGTATTAAACTTTGCTGTGTAAAAGTCATTTTTTTTCCCCTGTAGCAACAGGCCAGTCACTTGGTTAGGTTCTTGTTTGTATTTCTTTTAATTCCCACTGCGAACATTAAATCCTGAAATCTCAGATTCCACCCCCCTCCTCCATCCCCAAGTAGCCCAGGGAACTCCAATGTTTACAAGTTTAAGAAATTATTGTGGCTTGCAAAGACATTGCTGTTACTTTAAACAATTCTGCCCAGCAGAGATTAGCTTTTAGCAACATCATATTGAGGATAATCAGGATGATTACATGAATATCCAGTGTTTTCTACATGAATATTAAACAGCCTCAACTTCAGGAAAGGCTCTTCCCCTGCATTTTTTTGGCAAACTGCATTTTTTTTTTCAATTTCTGATGCTGTGAAATGAGGGAGAAAAAATGAAGTGGGCTGGAAAGTGTCTGAAGTCAGAAACGTATCGCTGTCCTTCAGTTTTGTGGCAAATAATTGGGCCCTGCAGGAATTGGCTGTGGAGCTGCTCTCTTGGCTGGGCACTCAGTGCTGGCTGCGTTTTCCAGCTGCCTCCCAGCAGTGGATTTTGGCAGGAGCCCTGAGGAGTGACACCCCAGAGGAGGAGGAAAGGCGGGCTCAGATCATCCAGAGTTTGGTGGGGATATCTCCATGAGGGGAAAAAAATCCAAATATTTCAGTAAATTCCCTTTAGGAGGTGGAATTCCCTGCCAGGATTTTGTTGTCCAGCACTGGGCACCTGTCACTTATTTGCTTTTCAACCTTTACAGCTCATTTTGCTCGATTTCCATGTGTAAAATTCCATGGCCTGGTGAGCACATGGGGGCCCTTGGGTTTGGGGTTTACTGAGTTCAAACTCAGCTGGAAGTTCGGAAAATCTCTCCCAAATCCTCAGCAGTTTAGGACTAGAGATCCCCTTTATGTGGTGCTGATGCACAGGGCTGGGTGCTCCCTATGGAGGTCAAAGGGCTCAACCAAAGAGACCATTTTAGGGACAGAGGACAACACTTGACTATTTTGGGCTAAATTTAGGTGCATTTTAGCATTTGCATTCCCTTCCTTGATCTTAAACTCTGCTGAATCTTTAGGGTTGGAAAAGACCTCCAAGATCAAGTCCAAGCTTTGCTGAATTCCACTTTCTCCCCCATTTGTCCAAGGGTAGGAACATTTCCTACTGGGAGATCACAGTCTCTCCTCTTCACAGCTGATCCTGGTGGAAGGACTCTCAATGGGCACAAACCTCAGGAGAATTCAGGCTTTTTTAATGCTCAAATTACATTTAAAGATTGAAATGAGGCTCTAGATGAGCATCTTTATGTTGTTAAGAGCAGAAAATCCTCTGTACTCACCCATTTTCCTCAGTGAGCCCTAACCAGCTTGAGGCTCCACTGGTTAAACCCAAAATGCAGCATTCTGGTTTAATGCTGAGCATTGTAATAAATGGGGGATGTTGTTCCACATTCCAGCACTTTTACAAACCTCTTGCCATGCAATTCTTCCATATTTTCAAATAACAACACCCAATTAAGCACTTGAATCAGTGCTGCCCTCAGCAGAGATGTAATTAAGCAGGTGTTTAAATCCCTTGTTAAATTAGTCTCTTATATTTTTCTTTCCTAATCTCCCATTGCTATTCCTGTGCAGGAAAATAATGGGAAAACAAATGAATCCTGAAGTTCTGGCTCCAGGCTTGTAGGGGTCAAAACTGTACCAGCCATGCAAAGAAAATCTATGCGATCTAATCAAATCTGGGGGGGAAAAAAGCAGCTTTAAAGAGGAGCTGGTGGATAACAGCAGTGAAAGGCAAAACATCACTTCCCTGGGAAGGAAAAAAAAAGTTAAGTGAAATAAAAATCCACTTCCAGAAGAGCATTATGTCGCACTTTTCCCAAGTAATGGCTCGACTGCTGTAATTTTGAATGCTCACAAAATGCATCTGTGGCCCGGCCATAAAGAGAATAGGGAAACAAAGAGGTTGCTAATTCAATTACAGATGTTAGAGATCAAGCTCTCTGCTATTCATCCAAATGAAAATTTACACTAAATAACATTCTCATGAATTGGCTCAGCAGCTTAATGGACTAAAACTCTCCCCACTAACAGATTGCTCAGGCTCAGAGAGGTCCTGAAAATTGTCTCTCTGGTGGATACCTTTAACCAAGCATCCTCGTATGGAATAAATGGAATAAAGTCACATTATCACTTTCTCTGTTGCCTGAGCTGAGAGATGCATCCAGGAGTTTCTGTGGAAAGTTTGTTCCTCTCATGGTTATGGCCAGGACAGGAGATTTGGAGTCTTACAGAGGTCCCAAACCTTGGACTTGGATCCAAAACTTTCCAGAGATGTCTTAAACCAAGTCTGCAGATTGGACCCCAATATCTACTTTTTTTATATTTTTATATAATATATAAATAAAACAAACAAACAAACAAATAAATAAAAAATACATAAAGATTTTTTTTTAAAGATACAAAACATCTCATGAAAACATCTTGTGACCCTTGAAAAATGTAGTATGAGATGATGCTGGAGCAGCTCTGCTGCAGCTGCAGGGAAAAAAGGACCCAAGAAGCCAAGGTGGCATTTTCAGGTGTTTTAAAGGTTCCATTTCTCTTGAGCTGGTTAAACTTTGTTCAGATGTATTTGGGGGAGAAAAGTGAATGGTTTGGTAGCAAAGGGGCTCCAGTTTCAATTTGGTACAAAAATTTTCCCCTGCATGATGTTGGTTTGCTCAAAAAATGAGACTTGTCCATTGTTAGAGAATCTGCCCTGATTTTGACCCAGTTTCCAGGGTAATTTGGATGTGATCAGTTTCTCCGTGGGCTTCTCTGTCCCTGTGACATCCAGTGATTGTGGTCACCTAAACATCTTTCAAAAATCCGCTTTTGGGCTTTTGTGTCTCCAGGAAGTGACCAGGGGAGCTCTTTGGAGGCAGCTGGGCCCCTTCAGCCATGAGAAGAGAAAGATAAAGGTGCTTTTATCACCCTGAGCCCTGATGGGAGGGAGGTGGAATTAGGGATCCAGGCTCTTCTGAGTCATTCCCAGCCACAGGGCAAGAGGGTAAAGATTGAAATCCAGGAAATTCCATTTAACATATTTAAAAGTTCTCTACTCTGAGAGAGGCTGACCCCTGGAATGCATTCCCCAGAGAGGCTGTGGGCTCTCCATCCATGGGGATACTCAGAACTTCTCGGGATGTGGGCATGGGCAGCCTGTCCCAGCTGGGCTTTGGATGGAGGATTTCCAGAGGAGGATTTGGGTTCCACTTCCAACCCACAGCTGCTCTGTGGCTCTGAGATTTAAGAACCAAATCTATTGGGAAAGGCAATAAATGTCCCAAACTCTGAAGTGGCTTTGAAAAGTGAGAGTCAAGCTCCCAAATCAGTTACAATTCTGAGAGTGAGAGTGATGTAAAACCCAGGAAAAAAAATTGTGATTTTGTTCCATTCACCCTTCCAAACGTTTTACACATCAATGTGTGGTTCTGGTGCTTAATATGAAACACCTCAAAAGTTTTTTAATATTCAAATTCTTCCATTTGTACAGCTATGACTTAACACTGAAAATAGCCTCAATTCTTTCGGGTAAATTTTGAATCCTAAATGAAGCAGCACATAACACGTTTCTGCATAATCCCATGATTATTAAATATAGAATGTGAAAACTCCATTGATGAAGAGTTCCTTGCTTAAAAGGTTACTTTCCTAAAAATAAAAAGGAGCCCAGGCACGTTTGCTGTGCCGGGGCTCATTTCCTCTGCCTACCAGGGACAAAAAGCTGCGTTTAAAGGTCATCGGATCTTTTGTATGTTGATAAACAATTAGTGTGGCTGGGGGGGAGAGCGGCAGCAGCTCCTTGAGAACGGATTCCTGAGCAAATTAACCATTCCTGACAGGTCTGGGATGCCGGGATGAGCATCTCCTGGATGACTTCTCAGCCTGCGAAAATATTGCTGTTTAATCAGCTCTGCCTAACAATTATTTTTCTCCTTGACAGGCACCTTCTGGGACTCCAGTCCCCCCCTCCCCGAGATTATTATTTTTATTATTGTAACATTTTACAGCCGATAAGGAAGAAGCATTTCGAAAAAGGAAATAACTGCTTTTTCCTTGCAGGCAGTTCTGCTGTTGTATGCAGATGAAATTTATGTGCCGGGAATCCAAATGGGATGTTCCTGCAGACATCTGATTGCGGCGGCGGCCGTGGAGTTTCACACAGCGTTGTGGTGTGTTAAGATCTAGTTTTAAGGTTCTTAGAAATTTCTCTGCCCCAATTAAGGTGCAAACGAGACCATATGCCAGTGACAATACTAGGGGTTTTATTTGATGGTAAATATGAGAGAGAGAGAGAGAGAGAGAGAGAAAGAAAGAAAGAAAGAAAGAAGTAGAAAATAGTTGGGGGGGACAGAAAGAGTGACAGGGACAGAATAAGGAAAATATCACCACTCCATGGATCCCAAGACGTTCTGGTGATCCTCTGAAGCTGGTCTTCTTGGTGGTGAAAGTCCCCCCAAAGAAGCACAGAACCTGGTGGGTTTATATGCTCAGGCTGGGTAGGCGTGGCCAGCCATGTCCCCCTGTGATGCCTTCTGCAGCCACCCAGAACCAGAGGCTGGACAAGAGGAAGGGAATAAAGGCCGGTGTTTATTTGAAAGCCTTCAAGGCACACCCTGGGGGAGCCAGACGCTGCCTCCAAAAATGGACCCCAAGATGGACCCCAGTCACGAGTTCTTCACACCTTTATAGGTTTGGTTCATTTGCATACCACGGTTAATTCTCCAATTAAAGCCCCAGTTCAATGATGGAATTCCCCTCAGCTTGCTCCCCTCTTAGAGGCTTTGGGTTACACATTTTGGGCCTAGAAGAGCCTGGCTGTCCTTGAAGGAAAAGCCTGGAGAGGCTTTGTTGTGTCTGCCCAGCACGAGAGAGCAGAAATTCCAGGCTACAAGGAACTGCAGAGTTACACTCTAAGCAGTACAGAATTTGAAAAATATAAAAGTTAAAACCTAAGGCATCACCTGGAGGAGGGGGATGCAGTCTCTCACAGCAGCCTCTGGGTCTGTGCATCACCTGCAGTCCTGTGGGCTAAAGCCTTTCACGTGAAAGTCCCGTGGATGTGGCCTGTGGGGTTGGGGGTCCCACAGCTGGGCCCATTTGTGTAATCGGAGGATGGGTGCTTATTGCCTCTCACCAGAGGTTACAGCATGCACCCAAAACCTCCTCCTGCCCCCTCAGTTGGGGGGAGTCTGTGTAAACCTGGCTTCTGTGAGCTGTGCTCTCCCCCCAGCCCAAACGCAGCGGGGACAGCTGCAGCTGGTGGCATCCTTCTGTGGATACCTTTCCCTCAGCCTGAGATGACTGAACAATGCGTTCCCCTCGATCTAATCAGCAGTTTGACTTCCAGTCCAAAGTCCCAGTCTTCAGAGAGGCTCCTTCAGTTGTAGCTTCTTTATAATGAGCAAAACTTTATATCAATGTTTGAGGCATGAACGATTTTCAGTCTCTGACAGTGGTGGCAGTGCCCTCCTCACCCCGCTCTGCTGCCACGCAAACCCCGAGCATCTGCTCCACATCAGGCAGCGAAATTGCTGCGACTGTGGCCGGGAGCCCCTCGGTTGCCAAAGGCCAGATAGAGCGCAGGTTCAACAGTCCCACAAAAGCCTCGCTCTCTCTGTTCCCAAACTCCCCAGGAACATGTGCAGCCCAGCAATCCATTTATTCGTTTCTTCCTAATCACTGGAAAACACTGTTTAGACTTCTCGGAATGACTTCCACCTGCCCTGTTTATTTACTCGACTTTCCTATTAGTTCTGCCTGGCGTTTTTCTGGATACCGAGGGATATTCTCTTGCTAAGTTTCCAAAAATATTGAGTCAGGATTTTGGGTTTTTTTTTTTTTTCTTAAGTGGCAGAAGAGCTGCTGCTGCTGCAGGTGAGGGGGGTGGCAGAGAAAGGAGCCTGTGGAAAGCAGGGAGGATCCAAGGATGTTCCCTGCCTGCAGTCAGGTTCCTCCTCAGGGTAATGTTGGGACAGGGGAGAGGTAAGGGAGGGACACACAGGTAAATCAGTAATCAAGAGATCAGTAATTAATAAATCAATAATCAGGAAATCAGCTTTGTCCCTGCGTCCTCCTTGCCCTGTCCCCAGGTTTGCTCCACCCTGCTGCAGATTTTCAGCCTGGAAATCCCAGGAGTTTTACCCAGCCCAGTTTTAGGAATCCTTCAGGGCTGAACAAGGTGCAGGGAGGTTTTGTCCCGGGTGGGAGCTGAGCCTTGGATGCTGTAATTCCCAGCTGGGAGCGCTGGAGCTGGAGAGAGTGGAGTGACTCCTGCTGTCCATGGGACACCTCAGGGACAGCAGGAAAAGGCACCAAACCCACCTGGGGAGGGATGGGGCAGAAAACTTGCAGCAGCTCAGGTGAATGTGAGTGAATATTGGCATTTTCCAGGGATAGAAATGTCCCTCGGAGTCAAGATGATCCTGCCAGTCCAGCCCTTACTGGCCCTTACAAACACAGCTCAGGGCAAAGTCTGGCAGTAATTATCATTATCTCTTGAGTTTCCTGTCTCATCCTTGATGCAGCCCCTTCAGTCAACAAAAATATTTGGGCATTTCAGAGCAGCACCTCGTGTTTGGGGGAGCAGCTCCAAAGCAGCATCTCAAAGGGTTTTTGCCACTTCTGTGACACTAAATGTTCAGTTTACATTTGTGTGTGCATGGGGCAGGGGTCTGACTCCTCTTGCTTTTGTTTGTTTGTTTTTAATTAACTTCTTGGTTGTTTCCAGCTCCCAGAGCAATCAAGTGGTGGCAGTTTGAGACCGTGGGTGAGCAGAGAGACATCCCCACACAAACAGGAAACAAAATTCATTCCTTGGGCAAGCTTTGCAAACTCGCTGCCAGAGATGAGGGCCCCGCTTTGCACACAGGGTGGGATAAAAACCACCAAAAGGGAGAAATGACCGGGGAAAGGGTGGAAGAGTCCCTCAATAAACAGCTTTTTCTGCGCTAATCAACTTGGTAAATGTGATATGGAAGGAATACAGAGGAACTGTTCTCAATGTCAAAAGAACTTCCCAAAAATCCTCATAACAGAGTTTGAATTTAGATTTTGTTTATAAATGGGTGTTAAAGGATTGATCCCAAGGGAATGGAGTACTGGGTTTGGTTCTTGGGATTGATAGGAGTTAGCACATGAAGATTTAGTTTGGATATTGGGAAGGAATTCCTGGCTGTGAGGGTGGGGAGGGGGTGGGATGGAATTCCCAGAGCAGCTGTGGCTGCCCCTGGATCCCTGGCAGTGCCCAAGGCCAGGCTGGAGCACCCTGGGACAGTGGGAGGTGTCCCTGCCATGGCAGGGGTGGCACTGGGTGGGATTTAAGGTCCCTTCCCACCCAAACCATTCCAGGATTCTTTGAAACCACCTCAAAAAAGTGTCGGGTCCAGGAGATGTGAGAGCTCAGCTCTGCCTGGCCCAGATTTGCACTGGGGCTGGTGTGGAGCACTTCCCAGCAGGGACCAACCTCCACATTTTCTGGGAATTCTAATGGAGAGGCAGCTACTGCAGGTGCTCCCTCCCAAACCTCTGGGAATGGAGTTTTGTCTGGGTACAATTCAGCTGAAAAGCAAATGCTGTGGAAAATTTACATTACACCCCAGAGTTTCATTGAGCACAGAGCATTTTTCAATTCCAGAGTGAGCTGCAAAGCTTAAACCGGGCAAAGAATTCATTATTTTAATGATAATAATTTACACTTGCATGGGAGCTTTCATCCAAGAAAATACCACCTTAGAATTTTCCATTCACAGCCTCTCCAAGATGGGATAATTTCACCTTGATAAGTGTGTGCATTATGTTTGCCTTTGCTGCTTCTGAAGGAAAAAAAATGAAGATTATTATAGTTTGTACAGTCGAGTGTTTATTATAGAAATATTTTGCATTTATATTGTAGTTTTCTTAAAATCTGAGTGTGGTTTTCCAACCCTGCTTTAAAGCTATCAATCCCCTCCTAGGGATGATTATCCCAGGGCTGTGTCCTTGGGGAAACTGAGGGAAAATCCTCTTGGGGCTGCTCTGGGTCTGGTTTTTTTTTCTTTTTGAAGGAAGCAGTGGCTGTTGCATCTCTGGGAATGGGGGCCATTCACTGACATCAAATCAGCTGGGACCTTAAAAATAAAACTTTTTCTCTTAAAAGAGATTTCTCCATCTGCAAACCTCAGAGTGGGGATATTTTCCATGGTTTCCGTCCAGCTTTTAATATCTTTGTCCATGGAAAAGACATCAGATCTTCATTTTCTTTTTATAATGGCAAATTGAGCCAGTTTGGCCTCTTCTGATGAATAATAAATTCCCCAAACCAAAGCTGTTTTCTTCCAGCTTTGTCTTTTTGGAGGCTCTGCACAAATATACAAAAGTTTATTTCTTTTTTTTTTTTTTTTTTTGCTTCTGCAATTCTCTTTGCACTATTTACTAATTTTTAAAAAATAAAATTGCCTTATTTTGTTTACCTTTCCCCCAAAACTGTTGGGAATTTTTGATTTAAACATGTGGGAGCAACAGAAGGCAGCCCAAAACCAGGGAGACAAAACCATTTAATGGCAAGGGGTTTATAAATCCTAAATGAGCCAAACTGGGCTTAAAAAGCATTTTCCAGAGGAAATACCCCAGCTACAGGACAGATTGCAGGATATATTCCCTTGGTGATGTATTCAGGCAGTGCTGGAGTGTTGTTGCATTTATAAATATGTCTTAGCTCTGAGATTTGACTGTGTCATAAAGATTTCATGGATTATTTGGGGATTTTCTTCTTTATTAACTGGTGGGAGTGACAAAATTTGAGCAGACTTGAACTTTAATATAATAGTAATATAATATAGTAATTAAAATAGTAATAAAATAGTAATTAAAATAAAAGAGAAATATAATAGTAATAGTAATATTGATAGTAGTGTAAGAATATAAGTATGATAGTATAACATATACAGAGTATAATTATTAATAATAATAATAATAATAAACCAATAAAACTAATGCAATTTAATTAATGGACAGATACGACCTTATTCTGTGTTTCTCCATCACTGTCACAGCTGTTCCACTGCTTTAATAAAACACAACACTTTGGCTTAAAACTTAGCAAAGCCTCTGATAAACTTCGAAAACTCTTTAATGTCAGCACTGAGGACAAAGCCATCAAGGCAATTCCTTATTTCAGTCACATTCTACACGGCAAAGAAAGAATTAATATGTTTTCATTCTTTATTTTCATGAGTAAATTGAAAAAAAAAAGGTAATTTTGGGCTACCCACAGGAATTCCTGCAGGATTTCATGGCCCGGGTTAATGGGTTTGGTGTTGTTCCAGCTGGAAAAACAGGGAGTGGTTTTTGTTTGTATTTTCCTCCGAGCATCTGAGGCACAGGAATGATTAAAGGCAGTAATTATTAATTAAATGAGCGGGGTGCAGCCACCAATCCAGGGAATCAACCTCCAGAAAAGCCCTTTGGATTTCCCAACTGATCTGTGGACGTTGCATTAACTAAAGCTCCTCATTCCTTGCCAGGCAAGTTTATGGCTCCCCATCCCCACTTCTTCCCTGGCTTTTCTTCCCCACCAGTGCCTTATTAATGAACTGTGAAAGCTGACATTTCCAATAAGGAACAATTAAATCTGGAACTAAATGAAATGAAGTCATTAATTTACAAAATAATAGCTAATGCGCACAAGGAGTGGGGAAAAATGTTTGCAAGTCAGGGGAAAAAAAAAAAAAAGAAAAAAGAGTAAATTAAGTCTGACTCCATGAATGTTCGTCAAATACTTCTGCTGCTCGAAAAATTAAATGGGAAGCATCTTGTTAACTTCCTTCCAGAAGGGAGGAGTGGGGAATTCAGCATGGCAAGTGTTAAAGGCAGAAATCCCTCAGAGCTGATGTGTAGGGAGGGGGTTTAAATTCTTAATTTTCACACTCCCCCTGCTTCCTTGCAGAGGTGCTGGAGCAGGTCTGGGGCAAAGAACCTTGGAATTATGGAATGCTTTGGGTTGGAGAAAAGGAGACTCAGAGGCGACCTTATCACTCTCTACAACTCCCTGAAAGGTGGTTGTAGCGAGGTGGGGGTTGGTTTCTTTTTCCAGGCAACACCTGACAGAGCAAGAGGACACAGCCTTAAGTTGCACCAAGGAAAATATAGGTTGCATATTAGGAAAAAGTTTTTACAGAAAGAGTGATAAAATATTGGAATGCTTTACCCAGGGAGGTGGTGGAATCACCATCCCTGGACGTGTTTAAAAAGAGATTGGATGTGGCACTGATGCATTAGGTTTTAACTTTTATATTTTCAAATTCTGTACTGCTCAGAGTGTAACTCTGCACTTCCTTGTGGCCTGGAATTTCTGCTCTCTCGTGCTGGGCAGACACAACAAAGCCTCTCCAGGCTTTGCCTTCAAGGACAGCCAGGCTCTTCTAGGCCCAAAATGTGTAACCCAAAGCCTCTAAGGGGGGAGCAAGCTGAGGGGAATTCCATCATTGACATAGGGCTTTAATTGGAGAATTAACCGTGGTATGCAAATGAACCAAACCTATAAAGGTGTGAAGAACTCGTGACCTGGGGTCCATCTCGGGGTCCATTTTTGGAGGCAGCCTCTGGCTCCCCCAGGGTGTGCCTTGAAGGCTTTCAAATAAACACCGACCTTTATTCCCTTCCTCCTGTCTAGTCTCTGTTTCTGGGTGGCTGGAGAAGGCATCAGCACTCGGTGCCATGGTTTAGGTTAGTTGAGGTGTTGGGACATGGGTTGGAGTTGATGATCTTGAAGGTCTCTTCCAACCTGTTTATTCTGGGATTCTGTGGAAGGAGCCTCCAATCCCATCCATACGGACAGGGACACCTCCCACTATCCCAGGCTGCTCCAGCCTGGCTTGGACACTTCCAGGGATGGGGAATTCCCTGGGCAGGAACAGAGACCTGATCAATGCTTTTCACCTAAAAATGCAGCTGAGATCAGCACTGAGGGTCCTTCCAGCCTAAAAACCTTTCCAGAGGCCTCCAAGGCTCCTGGATCCAGGGAACAGGAGCAGGCCTGTGGATGTGGGGTGTGAATGGAATTACTCAAATTACAGCAAATTCCCAGCCCCAGGGGAGGAATCTCCTGGGTCCTGCTCTGGTTCAGTGGGGGCAGATGAGGGACAGAAGCAAGAATTCACCCTGGGGGAATGGATTCAGGGCATCCCGTGGAGAACTGTCCCCACAATCCATCTTCTCCCATTGTTCTGTCACACTCCAAGGACAGAATTCCCTTCAAACCCCAGTGGTTCAAGGCTGAAGTCCCTCTGCCTCATTTTCTGTGCTCTGTGGCTTTCCATGGGCACAGAATTTCCTACCCTCCCTGAGAACCCTCAGCCCCAGCACTGCATTTCTGGGACCTGCTAAATCCACAGCCAATTCCAGCTTATTCCCTGGCAAATCCAGCCACTCACCCTCTGCTGGGTTTTCCAGGCTGATCCCTCTAAACCCACACCCAAACCCAAACCAGGAGTGCAAACACTGCAGGAACAAATGGGAAAGAACACAGACACTGCTGGAATTTCAGGGAATGCTGATTTGCTGTGGCCAGTGCAGCTCCAGGTTTGCCTTGCTACTTTAATGCACTTTGATTTAAAATCTCTGAAGGCTCAAGTTAATATTTTGCAATAGATTATTCTTAGGGGGATTTGTAGAATTCACCACTCTTCCCTAAGAATTCGAGTTTTACTTGAATTATCTAAAAATCTCCATCCTTTTCTCAAACATTCCTCAAAGCCCCGGGTGTTTTCTTCCCTTCAGACTGAGGAATATTTGAAAAGGAGAATTAGAAAGAGATTCAGATCCAGGCTGAAAAAAAATAAAGCATTGATTTCCTCAGTTATACTTAAGGCCCTTTCCTTTTGTAAAATAAATAACCTGAATAAACACGTCAGGGAAGATTAAAACCTCATTAAAAAGTGTAAACAGAGTACAAAGAAGATTAAAAAAAAAAGTTTGACTGAATTGAATAATGGCAATAATAAAATCACTACCCAATATTGCCAGTTAAAAGTCCTGCTACGGGGCAAGATGGGAAGCAGAGCTGCTGTTATCTCACACTCAGGATGGAGATTTCTTCTCAATAATTAGATAACATTTTAATGAATAAATTAATTCCATTATCCAGGAAATGGGGATCATTGATAAAGCCGATTCCAAGCCAGTTCCCAGATCTAATCAGGGATTTTCTGCTCGGGATACTCAGGGAGGATGGATGGGAGCTGCAATATTTCTCCCTACCCACCTAAAGGAGACAAAAATGCTGAGGCCACCACTCCATCCCTGCCTGCACAAGAGCTTTAAAATCACAATATTAATGCAAATTATGGTTTTCAGGTACCCAATTATGCATTTTTATTTTACTGAGGTGAGCAGGATTGTTGCATATCTCAAATCCTAAACAAAACAACTTTATCTTCTCTTTAGGTGATGTCCTTTTAAAGACAAATTCAGAGAAAAGGTGAAATACTGCCTGGTGCAGAGGAAGAACTTGAGCAGCCTTTGAGAGCAGGATGAAGTTGTATTAATGCAGTGCCTGTGCTCAAAATTTTTAATGTAAAGGGTAAGGAAAGGGAAAAGAAGTAGAGGGAAGAATTTAGTGAAGGAAAGGGCAAAATGAGCGCACAGAAGGAATGTTTCCACAGGAAATGACAGGCGCAAGAGAAGGAATTATATTTTTGAATTGAAGGTAAAATTTAATGCAGGAGGAGGAGGGAAATGTGACTGGGCACAAGCACCTTGTCATTATCACCTCTGCTTCTCTCTGGGGGAGGAGAGAGCAGGAGATGCTGTAATTGCCTGCCTGGCCTTTCGGTCAGGATCAAGCAGTGGAATTTCAATAATGATGCTTCATCCCAGGCACTGGAGACATCCGAGACAGCGATGGCTATGCTGGAGACCTCCCAGCAGGGCTCTGGGGTGGGAGCTGCCACGACTGCCACCAAACTGGGTGTTGGGCTTTAGCCCTCGGGAGCTGAGCAGCTCCAGGGGTGTTGAGTGATGTGCACAACCCTACCCCTAAACCTACTGCTAACCCTAATCCTAACCCTAAACCTACCCCTAACCCTAGCCCTAACCCTAACCCTACCCCTAACCATAACCCTAACCCTGATCCTAACCATAACCCTAAACCTCACCCTACCGCTAACCCTAACCATAACCGTAACCCAGTGCCACAATGGCATTTCTGTCAATAAATAACGGCATTTCTGACATCTGGAGAAACCTCTCCATGCCCTTTTTTAACAGCAGAATTACCAGCAACACCAAGTGCAGTCCCTAATTTTACCCCATTGTGTGCTACACAAGAGAAGAAGAAAAAGAAAAAAGCTAAATCTTAAAAAAAAATCTTCGTATTGTTCTCTTAATATTGGCAGTTGTTTGCTTTTAAATCGCTCCTTTTTCATCAAAAGCTGAGAGCTCCGTTAAAAGGAGCAGCCCTGCAATAATCTGAGTACTGACAGAACTCTGGTGGTGAAGCTCCAGCCTGTGCTGGAGAATCCTTTTGGAAATTGAAACTGGTGTGGTGAGAAGGGATTTTTTGGGAGTTTCCAGCCCTGTAACCTGGCTGGGGTGAGTCATTTGTGGCCACTGAAAGCCCAATTAGTGCCTCAGAAAACAGGCTGATAACGGTGCGAAAGTGGCAGTGATGGAACACCGAAACATAAATAATTAGAGTGTTTGCCTTGGTACTTAAGTCATTTATTCCCTAATTAGCTGTCCCGGAACCGCCTTTTCCCAGTGTTGTATAAATTTACCCAAGGAGTTCAGGTATCACAATTAATGTTGTTGATTAAGCTTGATAAGACACGTGCAGGAGAGACTGGAAGCACGGCCCAGAAAGCTGAGAAAACACTGGAAAAAATTGAATACGAGGGAATGTTCTGGCTCTTTGGATTGTAAAATACATGTATAACATCTTTTTGTTGCTTTGCAGTCTCCTAATTAAAAAAATGCAATGCTGCAATAATTATCTAAAAGCCTGGTTACTTTAAAAAATGCTCATAAACCCAAGGTCAATTTAAACCCCAGAATGGGGAGCTTGGAGTTATTTTTTGCCTCTTTTTGGTCATTAGGAGTGGAGAAATGGTGGTCAGGGTGAGATGTAAATTCCGTTTGGGGACAGGTTTTAATGAGCAGCTCCCCCTCAGAGCAGGGCCAGCTCTGGGTACTCCAGCTGACCTAAGAGTGTAGTTACACAGATTTTAGTTTTGGTCCTGTTGGTGTTAATTTTGACAGATGCAGAGGACAAACTTTTTCCTGAGCCACCTCTCTGAAAGCTCGGGTTTGATGTTTGTATTAATTTCTGTATATTAACGTCAGACTCTGGCAAGTACAAATATTTCTTCCATAAAAAATTCAGCATTGCCTGTTAAATATTTCACAGCAACCCTAAACTTTTATCAGTCACTTTAATTGACAGGCTCCTTTATGTCTGTTTTGTTTTGAATAATTAAATCCTTCTGTCTTCACCAAAACCCCCCAAACCCGGGAATATTCTGTGTTCTGTCCCTTGGCAGCTGCAGGTTCCAAGTTTCTTGTTTGTCTCACGGCCTCAAGAACAAAATTCACTGAGCACTTTTCTGGAGTTTTGGGGCTGGCAAGAACTTGGCTCGCGCTGAGGTTCTGCTCCTGCAGGTATTTCCCACTTCAAACAAGGGGTTCAGGAGTGCTCCTGCTGCAGCTTTAGTGGAGTTCCCCTGCAAGAAAGCCCGAGGTTCCCAAATTAGATTTTAGTGCTGATTTTCCAATCCATGCTTGCTTTGGAATAATAATAATAATAATAGTAATAATAATAATTCCATTAGTAAGAATACTTTTGGGGGGAATAGGCTTCTGCTTCTATAATAAAGAGTAACCTTGGCTTTGGATAAATAGAAAACAGCAGCACAGACAGACACTGTGTAATGACAGATTTCTGGGGCAACAATAATTGAATCACTTTGGTTATTCTTGTTTCACTACACAAACAAACAATATTATCCAGCTTATTTTTAGATCAATTTGTTAACTCAGGCCCTCTCACTGTACAGTTGGTTCCTGTGGAGTCAGATTCACTTAAGCAATATTTCTATAAGGCTTGGATTTCCTTCTTCCCTTTCTTTCCTTCCTTCCTGCTCCAGCTCTTGTGCTGATTCTGTTCCTGTGCCCTGAGTGGAGCTTGGAGTAAAACCCTGACTCGGGGAGAGTTTTGTCATTGAGCGAAGGAAAAAAAAGACAGAATTTAACACAAAATGATCATTACAGCACCATTACAGACTGGATTCCTGGGGACAAGAGCTCCTTCTCCCAGCGACCTTCCTTCCCCTCCTCAAAACCCCATCCTCCCCCAAAACAAGGATATAAATGCAGGAATTGGGGGAAGTTGGAAATAAACCATCCTCCAGTGGATCTCGAGGTGTTTGTTGTCCCTTATCAGCCCCATAATGACAGTGCAGAGACTGACACCGCTCAGTGCCAAAGAGGTGAAGATTGCACATTTTATTTTGGAAAATAATTATGCAGCTAATTACAGCTCTTGACTCTCATCCTTCCCCTGCCCGTGTTCTTGGGGAGGCTGCTCTGCTTGGCTTGCATGAGACAGTGTCAGTTATTGTAAAGGTCAAAAGACTCTCTTGTTATCATTTGTAATTGCTGGTGATGGGGAAGAAAATAAATACAGCATCTTTTGGGCTCATTTAACTCATTGTTATCTTCTGTTGCTGACTCTGTTCTGTTCTGTGACCACTACTACACACGGATCCCACTGTCAGGGTGAGCTTATCTGACAATTAGGATGTACTTTATGTGGGTGAAAGAGGAGAAATAACCCAAAAGTCGAGCTCTGGGCTTTTGTGAGAAATTTCAGACCTGAATCCCAGAGGTAGCAATGTGACCTAACCATGCAGCACAACCTGATTTAGGACCATTTTAACAGAAGTGAGCAACTCCCTGCTGAGGCCACAAGTGAATTTCACAGAAAAAGACCTTTGAGATCATCGAGTCCAACCTCTAATTTCAGGGCAAAGCAGCTGCAGTGGCATCTCAGAAGTTCTGTGGCTGAAGGATCCAACTCTGTTTGGCCTTGAGATCTCACCTGGCTCGCTAAGAATTCAGTCACTGAAGTAAATAAGTCAGAATTAATGTTTTGTGCAGCCTTTGTCTTCTTTTCCTGCCCCCTCTTCCCCAAACCCTGCATGGCAGCTGTGAGGATGGACCCTCCCTCCTCCTGCTTTCCTTGGACCGCTGCTTTTGGAGAACTCTGGAGCCAAACACAAATCCCATCCTTTATGGGCCAACTCTCCCATCCCAGGCCGCACAATCCCCGTGGCCTCAGATCTCAGGGTCAGCTCTGAGTCCTGACTCTGCCTGATTGATTTCTATTTGCATATTCTTCTCTATATTGCATTTAGACACCCCGGATTTAGTTTAGTTCTAGTCTCATGTCATTGATCATTTCCTTGTCTTCTCTCTGAGTTTGATTCCATCCCTGGGGTTCCCTTTGAAAGGTCAATTTCTCAGCCACTCCCTGCTTTGTTCCTCAGGGATCTTCAGACCTTCGTGTTTTCCACCTGCATCTTCCTCGTTGGGATATTTATTTTACACCTGGAGATAAACCTCCTTCAGCTGGGACTTCAAGAAATGAACAAATTTTACTAGCAGTGTCCAGGTCAGGAGCCTGCACAGGGGTGTTTGTGTGCTGCTGATGTTTTTTCCAGTAGCTTTTCTGGATATTTGCCATATGAATGGCTCCATGCAGTGTGAATTTAATGTCTGGAATCCAGGAGTTATGCCTGACTCCATCCCTGCATGACCACAGGAATGTCAGGTCACTTTTATCTCCTATCTTTGTCTAGTTCGGGGGTTTTAAGATGTTTCCTTTTTGCCCATAGCACATTGCAATTGTACATGGAACTTACAACACACAGCAAAGTTATTTCCAACTCTCTGACATCCCAAAATGTTGGAACAAGTGATGACTTGAAGCATTTTTGGACAAGATATTTTTCTCTGGGTGCATTTTCTGCATCTGATTTTCTTTATTGATTTATTGCCAAATACGACAAACTATCTTAATAATTTTCCTTTTAATGACTGTGTGGTGCTGATTTGTAGATGTTTTGTCCTAATAATAGGAACTTTTTGCTAAAGTGCTTCAACTTAGCTGAGCAAGGCTTTCTTTGTACTTTTTCAGCTTTTAAAAAAATATTCCAGGACAAGAAGAGCAACACTGGAAAAAGGAGTGGTCCAAGTTCATTCCTCCCCGAGAAACGGATTTTTCTGTGCAATTTTTCTGATCTGAAAAAAATATTATTAAAATAGCGTGTATAATATTATGATTATATTAATATATAATTTATAAATAAACTGTCCTGTACCTTGCACCTATAGCTTGAAGGACACGGCTGATGAGTTCACAAATAAAGGTCCATCTTCCTCCCACTCCTGACAAATCCTTGACGTTAAGGAAAAACAACCTGAGATTTTGGCAAATCCAGAGCAAGGAGCGATCCGTCTCCTGAAACTTCTCTTTAAAGAGCATTCAGACCCTTCCAGAGGTGAAGGAGCCATGGAGACAATCGTGGTTTTATTGCTGATGCTGTGAGTGAATCTGTCCTCCAGGAATTTGCCCAATCTCTTTATAAAACCTTCTATTTATTTTAAAATTGCTGTTTAGTGATTTCCCTGCATGGCTCAAATCTTTCCAAGGCTGCATTAAGAGTCATGGAAATGATCTCTTTCATGGTCTTTGGAGGTTTGCGATTCAAGTCCAGTTTTTTTTTTGCAGTTTGAGGACTGAGTGTGGCCTCTTTTCCACCTCATATTCAAAGAACTCTGGAGCTTGGGCTTTATTAATAAATTAACTCATGTGGTGACGGAATCACAGGAGATTCAGGGACACTAACGAAGAAGGGGGAAAAGTTGTTACAAAAGCACTCCTATATAATTCTCCTGTAAATCACAGCACTGAAAATGCCCTCCATGCTCCTGCCTGTGACAGCTCCATCTCGTGCCACCCCTGGTGTGTCTGTGGTAAATATTTGTAATTTAAACCAGGATTTAATTGGAGGAGAAGCCAGGGTGGTTTGGCATGGGGAATTGAGGGTGGCTTGTTTAAATCTTTAAAAAGTGAAAGGTTTTGAGGACAGGGAGGGAACAGCCTCCTTTCCTCTTCTGCATCCCTCTAGGACCAGAAGTGTTGGGCTTGAGCTCCTCGAGGCAGCTGGACATGCACAGGGATTGAACACACAAGGATTTCTGGGGAATTTCCCTGGAAAACACCCCGTAGCCCATGAAGGGAAGGAGGAGAAGGTGTTGTCCCCTTGAGTAGCCAAACAGGCCCATTCATAACCCTTAGTTATTGATAATTCAGCGTTCCCAGGGGACTCGGGCTGGCTGCTGCCCATGCTCAACTCACAGAGAGCTCATTTCCTCAGGGCTGTGAACATTTATAGGTGTGGACATTCCAGAACAGGCTCCTGCTTTGTCTTTGGCACATCCAAGTGCTCTGTAAGAGTCTGGAATTCCAATTTCTCCAGGATAATTGGGATAACATTTCTTAGCCTGTCACATCCCAGCCTGCTTTATCCTTGGCAGTGCTTTTCAGCTCCTGCTCTCAACAAATCACTTGAGTTCCTTGATATGGATGCTTTGAGCGATTTTCTGAGGATTCTGTTGTCTTTGCTGAAGGCCTTTTTAAATTTTTTCAGGCTGCTTCACCTCACTGGGTGGAAACAGGTGGAAAACTCTTGGTAGCAGCTCATTCCATAGCTCCAGTATGGATCCGAAACATCCCACTGGTGTGGGCATCCCCATCTGGGTTAAAACGCTGGTCCCTGTGTTTGAGGTTTGAGGGAGCTGCCCTGAGGGCTTGGTTTGTATTCTTGACTCCTCGCTGTGAGTTACTCACGTGTCAGATGAGTTACTCACGTGTCAGATGAGTTACTACGAGCAGGAGTGAAGGTGGGGATGTGTAGTGAGGCCACAGCAGGATTCCCATCCCAAGGGAGATGCTGTGAGTGTTGCTGTGTTTGCTCTGGGGACTCTGTTCCTGCAAGTGACAACTCCTCATGACCCTGACCAGGGAAGCCAGCAAATCCTCCTGAAAGTCAAAGGAAACTCAAATCCTCGAGTGCAAAGCCTGGCTGCTTCCAGAAACTCTTTGTTTTATGAAAATCCAGTTCCTTCATTCCCAGAGCAGTGTAAGTGTTGTGCTGGTCCTTGGCTGAGGGGGAATTTCAGAGGGAGCAACTGCAAAGCCACAATCTGAAATTCAGCCCTTTCCCATGGTTATTTTGGGCAGCCACACAGGGAATTTTTTGAAGCCTGTTCTCCAGTTTTTCTTGTTCCAGGAGGAGGTGGATGAATACTGGGGAGTGTAGAAAAGATCAGTTCATTCTTCCCAGTGAATTTATGTTGAACCGTGGAATCCTGGAATGGTTTGGGTTGGAAAGGGCCTTAAATCCCATCCAATGCCACCACTGCCATGGCAGGGACACCTCCCACTGTCCCAGGCTGCTCCAGCCTGGCCTTGGGCACTGCCAGGGATCCAGGAGCAGCCACAGCTCCCAGGGCCTCCCCACCCAGTGACTTTCTCCAGAGAATAAACCAGGAGCCACAATCTGAGCCCCTCTGGAATGAGGCCAGGATGTCAATGATCCAGGGATGCCAACCCAGTGAATGTTGATTTTCCGCTTGCGTTGAACAAACACAAAATCCTCATCAACTCTCAGCTCTCACGATGGTAAAAATTAAATCAAACAGGTCCTTCCTGACACTCCTGAAAAAAAAATAAACAAAATTGCTCAGCTGCCCCCTCTTAATGGGGTAAAGCTGCTCTAACAGCTCCATCCCACCTCTTTTGCACCCCAGTTTTGTCCAGCTGGGGCTTTATTTTTTTATTTAATTTACAATCATCTGGTGCAAGTCTGCATGAACATCCCAGCTAGAGTCTATTTAATATGCACCAGAATTATTGTATTTGATATATATCAATTTTAAATCTGTTTCCACACAACCTTGAATGCCTTTCTGGCTGTATATCACTTCATCAGGCCAGCTTAACTAGAGCTTCTTTTTCATTTTTTATTGCCCCCATAAAATCTAGGAATGGAACACTTTGATTTTTCTAGCAGTAATTTTTATTACTTTTTGCCTTTTTTTTAAGTACTTGTCAGTGAGATGCAGTACTTTGCACAGAGTATATTTTTCAGCTCTGCATTATATTTTTATTTCAATTTATTTTAGCCAGAACGTCCAGCACACATCTAAATAAAACCTATGGTGGTTCAAATGAGTGGATTATGAATGTTACTGGGGGGACATAAAGTGGGTTCACCCCCAGGATTGGTGGATTTTAGTTCCCTGCTCCAGTCCCAGATACTTTCAAGTAAGTCCTGAAAGGATAACTCATGTTGCAGTTTTAATGTTGCCAATAAAACCCTATTGCAACGCAGGAGGGGAAAATGAATTTATTGCCATTTTTATGGTTTTACTTTACTTTTTAGGTTTTTCTAGATTTTTCCCCTGAGTGTGTTATTGCACTGCATTTTATTTTTTCCCCCTAAGAACACAGAAATTGCCATATTAACCCAGACCACTGATCTGCCCAGCCAGAGAATCTTTCCAAGCAGGAATGGAAGGGCCTGTGATAGAATATGGACTTATTTCTCTATAAAAGGGTTCTTTTCCTGTACATAAAAATGCTCAGCAAGTCCTATTCCATATAAAACACAGCTGCATTCTCAGAACAATTCAGATATTTCCTGCATTTTTGTGTTTCTGTGGCATTCTTGACTTGCTCTGATGATGTCACACCATGTGTCCAACAGGACTTTTTTTCATTGGTGGAAATTCTGATTTTCCAGATGTGTGGGAGGGAGGAGCACAAATGGAAAAAAATTTGCTCTTCAGTTGGTTGAAATTTTATGTGTTACAATTAATGTTCATTTTAGAACATTTTTGTGCTGTTTCCATTATTAACACTGAGCACCAATCTCTGTAACATGAGTTTAGTTTTTCTCCAAAAGAATAAAGTGGGATCAGGCATGTCTAAGCACAGTTCCTCATCTCTGGAACTTGTTATCCTCATTCTGCCTAATTAATATGAATAATACATTTTAAAATAATACCTCTACTAATGGAACGTGAGGGGAGCAGAGGAGCAGTTCTCTAATTAGGGCTTGTGAATGGCATTGGAAAAGGTTCTGGGTTCAGTCACCTCCCCTTGCTGAGGGGTGAATTAGCACAGATCTAATGCCAAAGATAATTTCATGCCATGGGGAGATCAGGGGTTTAATGCCCCTGGCAGCCAGACAGGAATTTTCTCCCTGTGACATCCCAGAACAAACCCTTGTAATCCTTTCCCTCAGCTCTCCCACCCACCCAGGCTCCGGCTTAAGGAAAGGCCAAGGGAAGCAGGAGTGTGCTGAACCCCTCTGGCTCAGAGTGAGGCACTGCCCTGGAACATTTGTGCTTCAATTCATTCAAAAGATGAATAAAAGCTGCACTGGAGGGCCAAGTTCGCATTTCCATCACCTGGGTGCTGCAGGAGGCTCCATCACAGTGCAAGGTATTTCTCCATTAATTTTTCCAACCACCTTCTACAGCAAAAATAAAGGTGAAACAAGAGAAACTGGGCTACTTGTGATTTTGGTGTTTTACTTTGATGACACTGGGATCACCACATCAGAGCTGGACCGCTGTTGCTATTATGGAGCCCATTGCTAGTGTGAGCAATTCTGATTGGGTCAATTTCTCATCAAATTATTCTGTCCCTGAGGACAGATCAAAGGAAAACTCCGAGGAATAGAAGCCCACACTCCTTGAGAGTGTCAGTCACACCAAGCCTCTTTCCCCTGTTACAAGAGCTACCAATGATCACAGGCTCTGACAAGCTAGCGTGGTTTGAAATTCCCTCTGTCTATGCTGTTATTTGTCAGTTATAAGTTGTTCCTCCCCTGAGATATTACTATTGGATCTTTTGTCACGTATCCTCACCTTTTATTGGTTAGTTCTATGTTATCTACCTCATTTTGTGACTCCTTAAAAGCCATTCCCTAGGGTCAGATAACCATCACTCACGGCAGCTCCCCTTCAAGCAACCACCTCCCTGCCTCCTCATCTGGGCAGAGCAAATAAACTTGGACTGAAGCCACACGTGGTGTCCACTCTCTCCTCTTTTATCCTCCTGCTGCCTTGTAACAGCCAAGAGCTGCCTGCTGCAAACAGCTAACAGGCCAGAAGGGTCGGGGCGAGCTAACCCTGATCATTCCAGCCGACATCGCTGTATCTCATGGGGGCTACGAACCCTGCAGCCTCAGGCCAGCCTGAGCCAGGCACAAGCAGCACGGCAGACCGCGGCCTGGGACCTCCAACACAGAGATTCTTGAATGTCAAGGAGAATGGGCTGGGATGCGTGCGGACGCACGGGACCCTCGTACCACGAACCAATTTGATTAACGCGAGAGCCATTTATTGTTTACCTTACACTTTTCTTATACACTTCTGCTACTGTAGTTCACGCGATCACGCATGACCCGATTGGATCGCTCGCATTGTCCACGCGCCTTGCATGCACCTTTCAGAGACCCTGATTGGTTCGGGTCCGGGATGGTGCAGTCCCTCTTTGTTTGCCTTCTTGCTGTCTTGTTATCTCATTCTTCAGGCCGCTTCTCTCCCGATTTAGAATAGCTTACAGTTCTCTAACCTTGACGAATACCTGAGGCCTCAGATAGTGCCAGCTAAAGACAAGCTTGGCGGGGGCCCGTAACGGGATTCAAATGCCTCACAACAGATGCGTCAGCCCAGCCTTTGAAGGGAAGACATTTCCAGGGTCAGTCCCAGGTTTTAGTGACTGCAGGAAGCCCAGGGACTGGGCAGGGTCACTCGGGAGCACAGTTTTGCTGGCAGGCTCTTGGTGAGCTCTGAATGTGCCCACAAAGCCGCGGCAGAGCCCGGCAGGGTCACGGTGTCCCTGTCCCTCAGGTGTGTGAGGGCGGGAGCTGCTGGGCCAGCTCAGCACCTGGTTTAATGAACATCATGGGAGAATCTCTGCTCAAGTCTAAATTTAGCTTTGATCCTAACTGTGGGAGACCCGGCCACCATCACTGCAGCCGCCAGTTGCCAAAGCTCCACCTCAGAGGTGGGAGCCTCCTCCCTGCAGGAGGGCTGTGAGGGTGGGACAATGGTGTAAGATCCTCAATGGTGTAATTCCTCAAGAGGAAGGTGTGCCCAGGGCTCTGGACCTACCCTCCTTTCCAGAAAGTTCTCTCATGTTCAACGTACCATTGGTTGTTCATTGCACCCTCCCCCCAGTTGTTTTTGTTGGATCCCAGGTGCCTGTGCCCTCCCCTTGTCTGTTTCCCTATTGTTTGTTCCCCTTGACTCCTCCCAGTTCCTGTCTCCCTTAAAACTGCCCACACAACCCCCATTCTCTGGAGTTCTCCCTCTGCCAGTCTCTTTTCTGCATTCTTTGTCCTTTCTTCCCAATAAACCTAACCGTAACCCTAACCGTAACCCTAACCCTGACCCTGACCCCCTCCCACAGCCCTTTGCCTCCTTGCCTCGTTCCTTCAGCGTCTCCTCTGCTGCTCACCTCGAGTTGCCTCCCCTGGGCTGAGCCAGCCCCACTGAGCCTTGGAGCAGCTACACCCAAAGCGGCTCTCGGGCAGTCAGGGGCCGGAATCGTGGCTGAGACAGCCCAGGAAACACCACCAATTCACAACATCTAACAAGTGCTGGACCAGATTTAAACCAAGGCACCAACAAGGACTCACAATCCTGCGGTGTTCAGTGCTCTGGGTGTGGCTTTGTCCTCAACCAGTGTTCCCAGTTCTGCCAGCATCCCCAAAAATCCACTACTGCCTCACCTTGCAAAGCTGAGCAGGGACACCTGGCCATATTTCCATGTGGATTTTCCTGAAATGAGGATAAATTTGTTGGTTGGACCCAACTGCTGCTTGTGCTCAGGGTTCATCAGGAGCCTTGTGTTGTCTGTAAAAAGCCACTGTGTCGTCTAAATATTGATTTCAGATGAAGCAATGTCAGAGTTTTTGGTTTCTGTGACTTATAAGAATGTGATAAGGAAAGAAATTGGTGTACTTATTTTCATGGAAGTTTGCAATTTTGTTAGAACAGTTAAAGTCATTAATTTGTGAATAATTCAGAGCTGCAAACCAGATTTACCCATGTTTGACAACACATACCTGCACTCTCAAAGGTGAGGGTGCTGTGGGTTGTTTGTCTTGGAAAGACTTTTTTTTTTGGTCATAATTTTTACTATGTACACATGTTTTTACAGGAGATTTTGTCTGTTTCTGCTGTTCTCAAGGAAAACTCCCATCAGCACTCCCCAGCCAGGCAGGATCTGTTTGACTCAGATTTTAGACCCCCCTGAGGAAGATTTCACTCTGCAGGTCCAGTCTCAGCTGAGTTATTACACTAGCGAAAAACCACCCCTAAGTGCCATTTTTACACAATTGTCCAATATTTTCCCTCAATTATTGTCGCTGCTAATTCGATCCATTTCTTTTCTGACCTTAAATTCTCATCCTCAGAAGTGTCTCCTGACAGCAGATTTTCTGTTTTATGGAAATTGATTACTTTTTATCTGAAAAGTTTAATAGAGATTTAACCTCACCCCTGTCATCTCCCAGACTGAACAGGGAGTTTTTCTTCCAATTTAGCACTCAAATAACACCAAAACTGCACATTTTTTATGAGCTTTGGGGCAGCTGGTCCTTTAAGAGTAGTGTGTGGGGTTTTTAGTTTCTTAAGAACTGTGCTTGTGTACAGGGTATCTTAGATCTTTAACATCTGAGATTTTATGTCAGGACTACCCATATTTTACGTAACCTTGTTCAAAGCTGCTGTCTTGACCTCGAATGTTAATTAATGTAATTTCTCCGTGTTCCTCATAAGTTCTAACCTCATGATAACACCGACCAAGCAGAGAAAAAGGTGTGTGAGAATGGTTTGGGTTTATTGAAATTAATTCTAGAACTGGTTGTTGTTTACGAATAGTAAACGTGTGTCACCCAAATACAAAGTGCAGCAGGATTAAGACTTGAAAAGCACAATTAGCACCCAAGTCCATGAGATCAGAGCACCAAAGTCCCAATGTTTGGATAGTGGAGGCTCAGTTTGTTGGTGATAACCTGTGAAATAACAGTTAAACCTCAGCAGGTTTAACTGATCCCAGCTCTTTTAATCGGAGTAAAAAGCAGCTGGAGGAGTGGGGGCTCTCCAGAACTCACAGGCAAGTTGTGAATGAATTCCTTCATAGAGAGGGGTGCATAGAGACTTCTGCAGGCACAATAAAGCCAGATCCCCCCAAGTTTTAATAAAATGCTGTCTTTTAATAAAGCATTGAAGAATAAAGGCCTGTGGGGAGGTGCCTGGGAGCTGCTGTGAGCTCCCAGCTCAGGAGCAGCACGGAAGCCAGGCTTTGATTAAAACATCAGACTTCAGATGTTGCTCAGTGCTTGTTTAGCCTCATTCTAAGTATCAAAAGAGCCTGTTCACTCAAGGATTTGTTTGTTTACAAGGATAATTCTTGTTAACTGACAGTTTAAAAAGAATTACAGAGGCCTCCAACATTGATAGGCTGGTATTAAGGAGAGTATTAAATGCTGGCCTTGGACTCAGTTAAAGGGTTCTTTTTCCCCTCCCTCCTATCCAGCAGTCTGAAGGAGGGATGGAAATTTAATAATCCAGAGCTGATAATCGTTATACAATCAGATGGGTGATGGAAATAAAAAAGGAGTGGTGTGCGGCATGGCTGCAGAGGTCCCAGGGAGATTTCCTATGGATGTTCCCAGCACAGCAGTGCTGGCACAAATCTCCTCTGGACCTTATGTTCAGCGCCCGAAATCATTGACAGAAGCTCTTCCATGCACCTAAAAAAAAAGTGGAATAAAGGACAACTTCATCTGGAAGGATTTTTAATGTCCCTGGATCCCTGGCAGTGCCCAAGGGAGCTGGAGCAGCCTGGGACAGTGGGAGGTGTCCCTGCCATGGCAGGGGTGGCACTGGGTGGGATTTAAGGTCCCTCTCAACCCAAACCACTCCAGGATTCCCTGATTCTGTATTTTTATGATTTAAAATAGGCCTGGCAGAAATAAAATCTCCTGTGAAAGGAAGCAGAAGAGCCTCATTAACAACGTGGCTGAAGTCAAAGTGAAACAGAAACCAGCACACTGAGATGAGAAACTGGGAGAAAATCACTGGATCCAGGGGTTCTGGGGGGAATAAAGGCAGCTCCTGCCTGGGAATCCAGAGAATTCAGCCTTGACAGCAGCACCAGTCATGGAAGAGCAGCTAAATGGGAAAATTATTTGTGTAAAGTAAAAAAAAAAACAGTTAAGAATGGTTTAAATGGTTACTCTGGATCAGGTGGGTATTTTGGGTTTCTTTTTTGATGGAACCGTTTTTAAATGAAGATTTTTGCTACTGAAGAATCTCAGATCATGTTAATGCCATTTTTTCAACCTGAAATTGAAATTCAAACCCTTCCATTTCAAGTCTGATCCGTATTTTCGTACAACAGGATTTATCAACATAAAGAAACGGAAACATTTCCAGAGGATTTTTTTGATGTGAGTTCTGAACTACACTATTTTTTTTTTGCCCAGCATTATTTTCAACTTCCAGCATTTTGTCCTTTGCTGAGGACGAAAATCCCTTTTGACATGAGTGGAAATGGAAATGGTATCTGACCATCACTGCCAAGGATGTGGCTGTGGCACCTCCCTGCTGCCATGCAGCTGCTTGAAAAGGTCACTTTGGAGGCTTCATCTGTGATGGAACAACATGTGAAGGAGGATTCCTCGGGGGAGCCCGTGACATTCATGGGCTGGAGTTGGGGGGGTTCTTTCTTGGCTTTATTTGAGGTATAAAGGACAGCAAAGTGCCCCTTAAAGCAACTTCTCCAGGAAGTTTGAGTTTAACCTGCAAAAAACAAGAGGGGGGAAATGCTTGCTGAGGATTGATAGGGAATTTTCACCATTTTCATGAAAAATGAGTAAGGGACATTTGCAGATCAGGGAACACATTTGGAAATACCAAATTTTGCTCCGTGTTCCCCTCGGCTACCCAGGGCTATCACAAATTCCAGTATTTTCTGTTCACACAGGCCCTGCCTGTGCAATTTTTCTTATTTGAGGAACATCTTTAGGAAATTCCAGATCTTAGTTTTATGTCCATGTAGTGAGAGGTCTCCTCCCCCTGGTTCACAGCCAGTCCAAAACCTGGATTTTTCAAGACCACTTACGACAGATTTTTTTCCTATTTCTGTAATTTTATTTCCTATTTCTCTAATTTTATTTCCTATTTCTCTAATTTCTTTTCCCATCTCTATGTTTTTTAATCCATTTCTATATATTTTTTCCTGTTTAAATTGTTCTCCTGGTTTCCTGTTGCATCATTGCTCCAAGCTCCAGCTGGGATTAGCAGGCTCTGGAATAGTTCTGGGGTGGGCTCTGATGTTGAATCCTGTCCTTTAAGAGCTATTAAGATGTTAAAAAGTTAATTATGGCCTCTCTTCCCACTGGCATTCCTTGAACTTTTGTCTCCTGCCTGTCAGTCTTGGCTGGATTGTCTGTCAAAGGGGATGGGAGGGATTAATTAGTCAGCCAAGGCTGTTTTATATGGGATTTTTCTTGGTTTATATGGAAAGAAAAACCTCTGAATATTCTTATTCCTTCAAAAATGATGCCTCTGGCTGAGCAAAGCAGAGCAGAGCAAATAATGGTTAAAAAGTTTTCTGTTAGATAAGAAAAATTCAGGATTTTTAGAGGACAGAATCCAGGGAATGCTGTCTAAAAACCCATGGATGCAGTTTGACAGCAGAAATCAAACCAATCCTTTCCCCCCCCTATTTTTAAAGAGCTTTTTAAAATAATTGTATTTAAATTTTTCCTGGAACAGAATTTTCCAAATAAAAAGTAATTTTTTTTCATCACTTTGAATTTGTAAATGAAAGGTTTCAGCAATTTTAAACACTTATTTTTTTGGCTGGCAATACTTGCCTAAATTTCTCATCTGACAAGAATGAGAGATTTCAAACTTGGTAAAATGGAGTATGGGGCTTATTTTAAAAAAAAAGTCCCTCTAAATGATAATTTTCAGATTGATAGGAGAGCTAATGATGTTCCATGAACTAAATGCTGATGGATTGTTTTGTCAAAACCCTGAATATTGCAAATTAACTTCTCTGACTTTTCATTCTTGCCATGAATTTGAACCAAACAAAGCTCTCCCTTTCTAGTGTTGGGCTGATACAAGGGGTTTATCATTCCCACAGTGCTTCTGTAGGAAAATCTCATTATGGACTTCAGAAGGAATGCAAGCAGGGGGATTTTCAGGAAGGGTAATTACATTTGGAGCTCAAAGGGACCTGCTGGGCAATATTTGACCTTCCTAATGGGCTGGGCAGGGCTGGGAGTGGATAGTTGGGCTTTAATGGCCTTGGAGGACTCGGAAAAGGGGATTTTTAACAGGGATCCTATTTGCTGTTTGTACCAGGGGTGTGTTTAGCATTGGGAGCTTTATGATGGAGCCAGCACCTCTTTCCCCACCTCCCCAGGGTTAAGGTTTGTAATAAAAAGGGAATTCTGGAATAAAGAGTGGGAGAGGGTCTGGGCTTGGGCTGCGAAGGGCAATGCAGGCCCAGAGGAGTGAGAGCCTGAGGTTTGAACCAAAACCCCCAATGAAATCAAAGGGTATACAGCTAAAAATATAATAAAAATATTAAAAATCATAAAAATCTATAATAAAACTAAACAAAAAAATATTTTCTTTTAAATTTAAAATTTGGAGGGGTGAGGGATGAGACCTCAGCACACCAAATCTTTGCCTGTGCAAACTCACAGTTTGAACCAAACCATTCTTCATGGGGTTTTGTCTTCAGGATTCCAGGAACACTTTCAGAGCTGGCACCTGTATTTAAGCCGTCAGTGTTAAACCCAGAACTGTGATTCTCTGCTTCTTGCCAGGGAAATACATCCCAAGTAGATGCACTGTAAAACAATATCCCCCCCCGAATGTTTTATGTCCTGAATTCTGGATTCACAGGTTTATTGAGTGTGGTGAGCTTTTCTTTAGGGACTTTCTGATGTGTTTAGGCACTTCCAGATGGACCCAGCAATGGCTGTTGCTTCTCTGCAGTAGCCAAGACATCACCTGCAACACCTCTACACCAAGTGCTACAAGGCAGAGTAAATAACTCCAGGCTGAAGGGGTTGGTGCTCATTTTTGCTGATGAAGAACTGAACAAGGCCCAGGATTGTTTATTTAAAATATTCTCAGCTCTCAGCAGGGGGAGGCTGCACCCCAGGAGGAGCAGATGTGCCCTGGACCTGGCACAGAAACTGCTCCTGCTGGGCTTCGCTTTCAAACAGCACCAGCTGAGAGCTGATCGGGCCTGGATTCCACGTTGGAATCCGTGTGTGTTTTGTTGGAAGCAGTGTCCCGAGAGCCTTGCAGAGCTGTGGGAGCAGCAGAGCTCTCCGTGAATCAGAAAATGTTCTAATCACTCCCCAATCCCTCTCTGCCTTTGACCCCCTGAAGTTCTGGGTCGAACTGGAGGTTTTAACACAAGGAAAATGGAAACTCGCCGGACTTGAACTGGAGGAAAGGCGAAACCCATCACACCTGACCTGGAGGAAAGGCCAAACCCACCACACCTGAGCTCAAGGCCAAACCCACCACGCCTGACCTTGAGGAAAGGTCAAACCCACCACACCTGACCTCTAGGAAAGGCAAAACTGGCCACACCTGACCTTGAGGAGAAGCCAAAACACCACATCTGACCTCCAGGAAAGGCCAAACCTCAAGGGAAAGCCAAACCCCACCACAGCTGAACTTGAGGAGAGGTGAAATCCCACTCCTGAACCCATGAAAAGGCCAAACCCTCCACACCTGACCTCGAGGAAAGGCAAAACCCACCACACCTGACCTCGAGGAAAGGCAAAACCTCAAGGAAAAGCCAAAACCCACCACAGCTGAATTTGAGGAAAGGTGAAATCCCACTCCACCTGAACCCAAGGAAAGGCCAAACCCTCCACACCTGAGCTCCAGGAAAGTAAAAACCTATCACACCTGAACCCAAGGAAAGGCCAAAGCCCACCACACCTGAGCCTGTGCCTTCTGCTGCTCTCGGGATTTCTCCAGTTCAGCCACATTTGGAGTTTTCCCTGCTGCCACTGCCCCTAACTGTGCTTTGTGTGTGGCCTCTGTGACCTCCTGGGGCAGCTCTACCTTGAATAGATTCAGGCATTCATTGAGATTTTGGGAACTCCTGAGCTGTTAATAGTGAGGAATACTCGGAATTGCTGCCTGTTGAAGCCCTGGAGTTCACCCTTGTCAGAGCTCAGGCTAGCAGCTGATTCAGGCACAATCACACAGAGCAAATTCACCCATTTGGACCTTTCCCAGCATTTTGGGGTCAGTTTATCCATGATTTCCCTGTGCTCCTCAAAGGGGAGGCTAGAGGAATAGATCCCCTCCTGGGGCCTGCGTGGTTTAAATCATCCAGGAGTCATCTCTGTGTGTGTGCTTTAATTTGCAGCTTTGCTTAAATTATGTGGAGTCCTTCAAAAGGGAAAAAAAAATCAATTTGACTTTGGCAGCTGCCTCCACAATGGCTGCCAATCACCAGAGGATCTTGGCTATTTTTAAGTCTCCTGAAATCAGTCTGCATTAAGGCAATAGCTGGGCTTGGATTTAAGCCCAGGACTCTATCAATATAAAATGATTTGTTGTAAGTTTAAAGATGCTTCATCCCCATTCTCTCTCTTTTCATTTGCATTTTAAGCTTTCATCAAAACGTGGATCAACAATCCTAATGGAGCCTTTTTGCTCCTCCATTCTACTTTTTCTCCAAAGAACACCTGAGACCGTGTGTTCTTAAGCTCAGCCTGACATGAGGGGGTTTTTCCTTCTCTTCCAACAACAAGGCCCGGGTTGTTCACTGGAGGAGCCCAAAATGAGCCTTTCCTTGTGCTATTGGAACATTTTCCAGTAATGTTCTGAGGGACAGGAGATGTGTGATTGAGGGAGCAGTTGGAAGCTAAAAGGAGATGATCCTTCATGCAGCAGCTGGTGGAAATGACTATTAAATAAGAGATTTTATTTTCCCATATTAAAGACTGATGTTTGCCGAGTGTATTAGAACAACACTTCCTGGTCCTTTTCACTAGGGATGGAGGGACAGGACAAGGGGGAACGGCCTTAAGATGAAAGAGGAAAGGTTTACATGGGATATTGGGAAGGAGTTCCTCCCTGTGAGGGTGGGGAGGGGCTGGGATGGAATTCCCAGAGCAGCTGTGGCTGCCCCTGGATCCCTGGAAGTGTCCAAGGCCAGGCTGGATGGGGCTTGGAGCACCCTGGGACAGTGGGAGGTGTCCCTATGGCAGGGGTGGCACTGGATGGGATTTAAGGTCCCTTCCCACCCAAACCATTCCAGGATTCCACTGCCAGACCAGCCCAGGTTGGGTTCAGGACACTCACCCTTGGGATGACATCTACAGTCCATTGTTCTCCAGAATTTGTTTGGAATTGTGCTCACGAGGGGAACACAGTTGGGATTTTTTTCAATAATCAAGTTTCTTATCCCTAATTTTTGCCATTCACTTCTGTCATTCCAAACTTGCACAGGATCCTTGTGTCCATGGCTTTGCTCAGAGAGATTCCCCCAAAGGAAAACCCAAAGAGATTCCCCCAAGGAAACCTCTGGAGAACTGCAGCTGATTCTGTACTGAAATCACTTTGTGACTGAGTAGAACTGTGTTAGATCCAAGCTTGTTTTAGTAACAATTAAAAATAATCAAGATAATGTTCATTGCTTTAGCTTCTCATTAGTAGAAGCATAATTTCCCTGTGTGTTTTTCCCAAATTTCTAAGGATTTCTATGGCAGCCCCCATCTTACAAAAGAAAGAAGGCATTTATATCCTGGGCCTCAATTTTGGCCTTTTCCTGAAATTTTTCGAGACATAAAATCCTAAAAACTTTGTAAAAAAAAATTTAAATTCTAAATAAATTGACTTGTTGCTTGGTCTGTGCTGGAAAGGCTGAACTGGTTTTTACAGCTCTGCTGTAAATATTTGTTAAAAATAGCATAAAAATAGCTTCACTTGATGCATTTGAGCTGACTCTGGCTCCTTACATGTAATTAAAGCAGAGCTGTTTGATGTTCTCTGTGGCTGAGGGAGTGGCTGCTAAAGAAATACCAATTTTCTTGCCTGTCCTGTTTCCAAATATGCACCAGATATTCTACAAATAAAACTGGCTGGTTGTTTTTCAGCTCTTTGTGCCCTCAGGGTGCTGTGCAGCAGCATTAACACCTCGGGATAAAAAAAGGGAAAGTTCATTCCCATTCCTTAATTTAATTCCTTAAAGTTTCATAATTTGTCTAATTTCTGGGCTTTTGGCATGAAAAGCTCTCCAGGCTCTGTCCCTACAGCTGCTCATGGCTCTGCATTTGGAGCTCTTTGGTTTATCAGCAACGTACGGAAAATCTTCCTGGACATTTTCCATCAAACGCATTTGGTGATGAAGGAGGGAACATCTTTTCCAATGAAACAGCAGCCATAAATTCTGGACTGAACTCCCAGTGCCCTTATTAACAGAGGAGGAATTTCTTCAGCATGGCCCTGACCTGGGGAGGGAGAAGAGATGTGCTGGGAAGGGGAATGTTGTGAGTGGGGAGCTGGACATGATTTAAAGGAGGAGGTTTTACTCCTTGATGCCAAATACCTTCATCCAGGGGCATAATCCCTGTTCCTGTCCCTCTCTGGGGTTGAGGAAGGGGAGTGTAGAAACTTTGGCTTCCACCAGGATGGTTAACTCTGCAATAAATTCTGTAAAATCTATTTTAGGGGAGAAATTACGGCAGTTTTCAAAGCTCCCTACGAGTGTCCACCGTGCAAATGCTGCTCTTTGTCCCATCCTGACCTTAAAAAAGTAGCCCAGAATTAATAAGATGCAAATCAAAGGGGGAGGAAAAAACAGGTCCCAACCAATCATTTTCATAAAAATACCCCCAAAAATCAGTGTGCTCATAAAAGTGTCCAGTCTTGGTGCTGTGCTGCAGAACCTATAAAATCAGGATAAACAGAATATAACCTTGAGAGGAAATAAATCCATTCCAACGTCAGGAAGGAGAAATAATCCCTTGGGCTTCGTGCCAGGCAATGCAATGTTGGCTTCTAATTGCCTGGAGAGAATAAAAGAGCCAAATGTCCAAATCCAGCTGTTCCTGCAAGCCCAGGATGTTCCTGCTGACAGCCAGGGGCTGCCATCCCATTTATCAGGAAGTTATTCACTAACAACAGAGGTTGTCAAATGTCTGGGCTTTGTATCCAAGGAAATCAGGAAAAAAAGACATTTTGGGATCAAGGACTTTTTCCCTTTTCAGCTCATTCGCCCCCTGGAATTCCAAGGGACACTTTCTACTAGATCAGGTTGCTCAGATAAAGTTTTATCTGTGATCAAACACTTCTTGCAGGGCCTTGTTGGGTTCTTTGAGATGCTCCAGGTGTCTCTGAGTGGCTCTGGGATCAGATATTTTGTGGTAAGGTCTCAAAGCCATCGTGTCACCTGCTTAGAAAAGAAGCCATTCACTGCAAGGAAATTGAACTTTCAAAGATTACTTCAATACTTAGTTTTTCTATAAATACCAATCTCAGTAGCACACCTTACTCATCCACCCTGAGCAGTGTCATTCCCATGAATTTGAAATATATTAATAAAGCATGAAACAGGAATTTTTCCTCCCCTCAGGGTGCTCAAAGTTGGGGTTTATTTGCTTTTTTTCCCAAATTTGGGGAATTAACACCAAGGGAAGGATGAGGATTAAAGCGGAGAGTGACTGAGTTTTATTTTCAAGTATTATTAGAGCATAAATACATTTAGGTGGGCTGATTAATTTTGTTATTCAGCTGAATCTGAAATAGGGGAATTACCTGGGAAAGACAAGTTAGGAAGAGCTGCACTGGGGCAGAGAGACTGAAAATAGCTGGAAAGCAGCAGAGAACTCCCTGTATTGATTTTAGGATCATTTGAATTTCATCTCTGTAATGGGATAGATGATGTGAATGGGAAGGACAGGAAAAAGGGATCTAGAGGATGAGAATATTTAAATGCAGAGCAAGAACATCTTAAGGAGCAATTGAATCTTAATATCTGGCATTGCTTTTTGTTTGAGAGCTGAGTTTGTGCCTCACCCAAGAGCAACTCCTACTGAAATTCAAATCCTCGGAACCCATTTCTGCTCCTGTCCAGCCTTGCCAGCGCTGAGGAGGAAGATCAGGAATTCCTCAGGACAGCAAGGAACTTAGATTAAATAAAATAAGGAGCAAGGAAGATGAAATGAAATAATTTTGCAGATTTTCAAGGCAGTGATTTTTCTGTTCTGGCCTGGGGGATGAACTGCACAAGTTCCTGACCGCAGGACACCTTGGAATTAACACTTCCCTGGATGCAGGAACTGTAGGAGTTGCCCCCTGCTGTGTTTAGCTGACTATTCCAATATTTTCCCGATGCTTCCCCATTTCCTGGCCGAGGCTGTGTTCTTGCAGATCAGGGTGTCCCTTTTGCTGACTCCATCCTGCTCCTTTACCCTCAGCCACGAGCACCTCACACCCCGAGCTGCCTGCTCTGCTCCGGGGTGACGATGCCAACTGGCACATGGCCCATTCCATCAGTCCTGGATTCTGACAGCCTGAAGGGATCACTGGGGAGATGGAGATTTGATGGATTGCCAGTTAAGCTGCACAATCATCTGCCTGGCTGTGTATTTTGCACTGGTGCAGCTCCCAGGGGGAGCAGGGAGCTGCCCCTGGGCCCTTGATCCCCTGTGTGGGCCTGCAGGCCCCGGAGCTTTGTCATAATTAGTGCTGGGTTAAAGAGCTTTGCCTTATTCCAGCAGCACTTTTTGTCTTATTGCATTACAACAAGATCATTACCTGGCCAATTAAAGGCTATTCCGGGTTTTTATGGGAGTTCCCAGCACTTGCCACTGCAGAACTTTGCTCTGATTTCAGCCCCGGGCTGCGGGTGACACAAACATTGAACAGCAGTGCTAAAAGGACGGTGCAAAGGTGAGCAAGAGGGGAGATGCTTTGGAAAAATTGGAGTAGGAGGTCGGGGAGGAGATCAAAGGATTGGAGCTCTCAGTTTAAAATACTCTTTCAGGCTTTAAAAGCCTGAGGGAGGTGATGCTGCCTGCCAGGGTCACCAAAGGGTGTTTGTTGCTAATTAAACACCAAACTGTGCAGGGCAGCTCAGGTTTGGATGTACCTGAAACTCAATTTTTCCCTTTTCCAGCGTTGTATATAACATCATCCTAGTGTGATTTGCTGGCCTTGAGTCTCTGTTTGTGTCTCCATCTCCTTTTATGTTTCCAGGGGCAAGAGGAGACATTTTTCCCTTTGAAGGCAGCATGGGGTTGCAGCTGCAGCCCTGTTTGTTCAGAGATCCCATGAAAACCAGAGGGAATCACTGGGACCTGGAGAAGCTTTTCAGGAATCAAATGTCCATACACCAGGAATAACTCCCTGCTGGAAAAATAGCTGGAATTCGGAAAGCTTCGACTTCTCAAGCCTTTGAATATTTCCACCTGTGCCTTCACTGTCTTTTTGTTCAGCTGTACCTGGAATTATTTTTTCTCCTCAGTAAATTATGTCCCAAAATACAGTTTTAGGGGCAGGAAAACGTTCACCACCTGCAGGAATGTTCACTAATATGAATGGCACTGTCCAGTTACGGTTGGACTTGGTGACCTTGGATGTCTTTTTCAGCCTCAGTGATTCCAGGATTCTGTGCACTGGCTTTCGGTGGTTGGAATATATATTTTTAAAAACGGAATAAATGGGAAGGGAGCCTAGGAATTTCCAGAAGAAATACTGATAAAACCATGAGAAAACAGGAAAACCAGTATTACTTTCCCCTCATAGTTCCAATTCTGATATATTTTTTTCAAACAAGAGATTTGGTTTGCAAAGAAACTTTTTCAGAACATTTTAAAAATTTCCTTATTTTTCAGAATTTGGCCATTCATTAATACTTCTCTTTTTGTTGTGTGTTTCTCACTGACACTGGAAGCCCTTTGGAGTGATCTGATCTCGTGGTGCATCCAGTGCCTGCTGCAGTTTGGCTTCCAGTCCCTCACCAAACACTTTAGACCTTCTCAAAAGCAATATTTAAAATAAATTATTCAAGCAACAAGCCCAAGCATATCAAAAATCAATTACAGAGTCAGGAAAAATGTTGAGAAGTTTTGGTGTTGGTGTCAGAGTCTTAAAATATCCACAGCATTTAGTGTTTAGAATTCTTCTTTTATGGCCCATCGAATCTCATCTGGGCAAAACGAAATAAAGCTCAAGAAGTGCTTAAAAATAAGATAAATTTATAATACAAATCTGTAACATAATACTTGAGTTTAGGATTTGATTTGAGTCCATTTCTGAGGGATATTGGTGGTTAAACAACAGCAAAGATCCTTTTTAAGAGCTAATTTCAGGCTCCCAGTGCTGCGAGGCCACCGGGGTGCTCCTGCTCCCATTCTGCCACTCTGGAGCTGTCGGCCTCATTAGGATTTAAATCAGAAGTATTTGGGCTTAAATAAGCTTTATTTCTGATTAATGTAATGCCATGATTTGATGTCTTTTTTAGAGTCTTTAGCTTAAAGTAGGCGAGCTTATGATAAATACTGCAGATGTGGGGGAAGTTGATTAAATTAGTTCTGGAAATGGACAGTGGGAAACAGGAGGGAAAGTGCCCAGATGAGCAAATTCAGGGGTTTGCAGCTCTGCTCTCACTCTTTGTTAATGGATTCAGTCTGCTCTTGAAAGAAATAGAAATATTCAAAGACTTTTTTTTAACTGAGGATTAGCAGGGGGGAAAAAAAAGGAGTTTTTCACTGCTGGAAGAAGTGAGTGCTCTGTGAGCAATTCTCCATCTCTTCTAATATAATAAATTTTTAATGTTAATTAGAGGGGGAAAAAAAGTGGAAGAGAAAAATTAAACTCAAAATTCCTCCCCATGTCCCCCCAAAGAATAAAAAATAAAATGAAAACCCCCAAACCCAAATGCCTTTAAGACCCTTTCTTAATAAGATTATTTAAAACTCATTTCAGCAATGGGTGAGATGAAATGATGATAAATTACTTTGCTTTAAACACTTCAGCCTTGCCCAAAATGGGTTTTGGAGGTTCAGAATGAATTTGGTTGCCCATCTGCTTCCCAATCCCCAGGTTTCCCGAGAGTGCTGAGAGCAGGAAATCCAAATACCTGCTTAGAGCCAACCTCCTCTTCAAAATTAGAAAGTTTTTTTGCAAAATGTCTGATTTGTGGCCACATTTCAGGAGTGAAAGATGACCTTGAGGAAGGGCAGGATGCAGAACAAGCTGCCCTAAGAATCTGAACTTGGAAACTCCCTGGAATGTGTCACCTGGAGGGATAGGAAATTATTATCCAAGCAGATTTACAATAAACAAGTGCCCAGCAATTAAATATTATGGTTGTGCATTATTCCATTTATTGGCTTTAAATAACCAGGTGAGGGTTTTGGGGAAGAGGGCAGATGTTAGATCATCATCTAATTATTTCTATCCGAGACACTCTGGGACAAATTCTGTTCTCTTGTATCGATAAAAACCCAGAAAAGCTCTCAGAATATTGCAGATCCAATCAGTCTGGGGAACTGGAACCACTTCTGGCCTTGTCCTGTCCCTGTGCTGAATCCTTCGCCTGGGAAGGCCTTTCCTCAGAGAAAAGGATTCTGTCTTTCAGTTATCCCTCTGCTGATGCAGCTCCACAGAAAAGGCCTCGTGCCCACCCTCGTTACCCTAAAATGCCTGGGTTTGGGGTCAGCTGCTCCCCTGGACTGAAATAAATGGAAATAACTCCATCATCCTTGAGCATCTATGGAGCAGGGACTGGTGATCACAGAAATAGGGTTTGTTCTCTCTGCTGGACCAATATTGACACAAATCTCAGCTTTCCAGAAGCTTCATTTGGATCTTAAGCAGGTCTTAAATCTAATTTCAGTTGAATGAGTCAGATTTATAAGTGAGGGTCCATTCTTGTCCTGATTTGCCGAAGTTCTGGGAACAAATGAGACAAAGGGAGAGTTTTGAGGGGACCCCTGGGAGATGTGTGGGGAATCCTGACAGGGAAAGGCCCTTCCCAATAATTCTTGTCCTACAGATTGTCCAGAGGAGCCTCTGAGTGGGTGGTTCTGAACAAGCAGCGCTGCTGTGAGGCCAAATTAACAAGAAGGGGTTTTTTTTGAAGAAAAATCCATCAGATGCTCTTCAGCCCAAATATACAAAAATTAATGAGTGCTGGGAAAGGCTTTTCCTGTGGAATTCTCAGCATTTCCCTTCCTTAGTCCATGCTAAAGGCAGGACTCAAGTGTCACCTGAGGGGTTCAGGGACCAGATCAGGGATCTGAATTGGGTGGGAAGTGTAGAACACTTGAGAAACCCTAAAATGAACACGGAAAATGGCTCAGAAATTCCCGAAGTTTACCCAGTTTCAAGGGAGTTTCATAAATAAATAAAAACAAATATAAATAAATATAAAGGGCTGGATGAGGCTGTGGGGTAGAGCCTCTCAAGAGACCTCAAGTTGCACATGGAAAAGAAAAAGGGGAGAAAGAGAGGAAAAGAGAAAGAGAAGGGAAAAAGAAAAGGAAATTCTTTCACATGAAGCTCATGAGAATGGGAGGAGTTCTGGAGTCAGATATTTATCTATATTTCTGGAGTCAGATATTTATTTATATTTCTGGAGTCAGATATGTATTTATATCTCTGGAGCTGGATATTTATTTACATATCTGGAGTTACACATTTATTTATATTTCTGGTGTTATTTTTTTATATCCCCGGAGTCAGATATTTATTTAAAAGACTAAAGACGTTCAGAATCAGTTCTGGAATGATTTACATTCATCTCCCCCTAATGAAAACGAATGCCCTGTGTTTGATGTAGATGTGCATTAAACACTTCATACATCAAACTGCACCCGGAGCAGTCGTGGGAAGGAAGCAAACATCGGAGTTATTGCCCAAACAATGGCTTCTGTATGGCTGGCTCTGCAGCAGCCATGGAAACCCATCAATCTCGGGTTCTGCTTGGGGTTTCCACGTGTGCCAGCCCTGCAAAGCAGCTCCCAGGAGCTCAGCCTTCCCTTTGTCAGCAGGAGCAGGGCAGGGATGGATTTATTCCAGCGTGCCTGTGCTTATCAATATTTACTGAGTCACGCTTATCAATGTTTACTGAGTCACGCTTATCAATATTTGACTGAGCCATGCATATCCAAGGGCCAGATGTGTGGTCTGGTGCCGTTTCCAGCCAGGGTGTTACACACACGTGCAGCCTGCAGTTATAATTTTAATTTCATTACCAGAGGAACTCCCCCAGCCATCCCTTGAGCGGGGTGGGACAGCCCAGCCTGAGTGTAAATGACTTTTATAGGGGAGAAACCTCTTCAGCTGCCCCAGTTTCCCAGGAATTGCCAGGACAGCCTGGATTTATAACTCCTTGCACTTCTGCACGTTTACATCCCTGTATTCCCACTGGCGTTGCCTGCAGGAAGAGACACTTTGATCAAATCACTACAAATCCAAGGATTTTTGCACATTCCAAGAGTCAGGGCAGCTTTGGGCAGAATTGAGCCCATTTTCAATGTGGGAGTTCAGAAATCTCCAGATTTTCCCAGGCACCCACAGCAATAATATTCAGAGTTAAATTCTCTGGAGAAAACATCTTTTCCCCTGGGAAAATTGCTTATAATCAAAGTCTGTAACAGGGAATCATAAAAGACTGTTTTTAATGCTGGAAAAACAACTGGAAAAAACTAACTTTGTTAGGTTTTGAGCTGTTTGCTCATCAGATAATTGTAATTTTAAACTTTTGTTTTAATGCCTGTTTACAAGAAAATCGCAGGAGGAGAAAGAGTTCCTTAAATACAGGTTGCTATGGAATTTTTGTGTGAGGAACAAGCAAATTGAAGTGACTAAGGAGGCAGAAAATACGTGTGAGACACTGGGGCAAACAGACAACAAACTGAGACTGGTGTGTTCCTGCACGGGGAAAAAAATAGCAGAGACAGGAATAAAAATAGTTGAGCTGCTCTTTGTACCAAACCCATGCCCAGCCTAACAAAATACCCCAGCTCTGGGAGGGGGAAAGTGCCACTGCTTGCTGTCTGGAACAACTTAATTGTGGCTGAGTTAGAAAAACCAAGAGCTGACAGGAATAGGGGAGGGAAAAGAACATTTCCAAGGGGTTTTGTTCCCAAATCGAGTGATTTAATCACTTGGGAAGATGTGTGCACATGGGCTGGTTTATGTCAAGCAGAAAATAACTTGGGGCTGGTTCTGGAGCATTCCCATGGAATAAATTTGGGGTTTTATCCACAGGAATTACTCAGCTGCTTGATCGGGGACTCCAGACACAAGCGGTGCTTCGGAGGTTGTGGTACTTAATTAGTTTATAAATCTGTCTCCAAGAGCTGGGGATGAATGTTTATAACATAAAAATATGCCAGCCTGGCAGGGACGGGGTGCTTTTCCCTCTGTTGTGAGACAACATTCCAGAATAAACCAGAGCTGGTAGCAGTAAAGATCAAAACCCTTTCAAAACAGGATGGATGTTCCAGAGCTCCTTCCAGAGCCAGACTGGGATACTGGGCAGGACACCCAGGGTCTGAATAAAGGCCTTGATGAACGTCTCAACTGATAATTGAAAATTAATAATTTTCTCCCCTAACCTGAACAAAAAAAAAGTGCCATAATTGCATTTACAGTTGCTTTTCCCCCACCAATTTCTGCAAAATTACTCATTTTGGATGTTTCCAATAGTGTGGAAGCAAAGAGTCTTTTTTCTTTTCTATTTTTGAGCTGGGTTTGCAAACTTGAGGCTGGAATTATTTTCCCCAGCAGGGCTTCAGTTGGGAGGACTATCCATGGTCAGGCTGGCTCCTCAGTGATTTTTATTTATTTTTTTGTGCTTATTTATTAAACTGAACACATAAATACAATAATTCTTGCTGCTCCTCCCAAGGAAAGCTCATCCTATGTCTGGGATGCCATGCCAAGGATATAAATAGAATAAAACCCTGTTCCTGCAGCTCTGAGCAGCACAAGCAGCACAAGCACCACATCCCACAGGTGATACCAGCTCCAGCATGGATCCTTGGGTGACACTGGTAGTGCCATAAATCAGCCTCTCTTGATGGGAGAGGCCCTTAGATTCCTTTAGAGTCCTTGCAAGGAACTTGACAGACAGACAAGGCAAACTCGCAGTAGTTGCTTCTTCAGATAGTTGTTTATTTTAGTGTTATCAGCTACTAGCGTAGAGAAGACACAGCAGAGCAGAACATGGCAAGAGAAGGCGAGAAAATGGCTGCTTATCTAAATTCCAGAGCTCTTTTAAAGGTAAACTAACCAATAAAGACTTGAAACCACAGATATTTTTACTTTTCCTCCAATGTTCAGTAAATCACTCTGACACACAGGCCAGAACTGCGGAACTTTTCATCCAATCATCCTAAACTACTTTGCTGCAAAATATGGGGCACTAGAAGAAGAAAGACAGAGGTTAAAAACTACGAGGTCTCCTCCATCTTGGAACTTTTACTGTTTATCTATTTACTACATTAACAAACCTAAAACTTCTAAATTCTTCACCCTGTGACATCCTTACATCATATTCTATCACCTAGTTCACATCTGTGTAGATTTTATTTCCTCCCAGATAGCAGGGAGTTTTCTCCATGGGTAAAGGTCAAAAACCACGTTGTTCAGGGTTTTTTTTCTCTTCAAAACAGGCAGAGAAATATTCCCTGCACTCTGGATTCCCACACTTGGGGGAGCATTCCCTGATAGCCAAGGTACCCAGAGTTAATTAAGCCTTGGGGGCGGCCAGGGTTGATCCTGAGCTGCTGTAAATTGGCTCAGTTGGCTTGGATGGGCTCGGCTTTATTTACACCACGGGAGGATTAATCCTCTCTGCGTTCCAATCTGAGTATCTTCAATTAACATGGACAAATTCTTTATTAAAGGAGGGATATGAATTATTCAGTGGGTAACAGGGTGAGTTTCAAAGAGGAGATGCTCAATAGTTTTAAAGTGGGAGCTGCAGCAGCACATGCCCTTTACAAGTCACACAGGTTTGCCACGGTTTAAATTTTTTTCCCTAATTGCCTCTTGGTCTGTCCCTATTTCCACACCCCAATGGATACAGAGCCCATGTCTCAACGAAGGTGACACCTCTGATTATGATGAGAAAGAATTCCTTGTTTTCTTCAGGAAAAACATTTCTTCCCCACACTGAATCAAAATTGAATGAATTCACTCCAGTTCTGCAGTAAGCAAAGAGAAACATTTATTTCAGGAAAGCTGAGACCACAAGGTTCCCAGGATTCCCAACCCATTCTTGAAGCCCAGACTTGGGCAAATATTGTGAAAAAAGACAGGAGCAGAGTTTAGAGCCTGATTTCTTTATAGAGGAAATGGTCTGAGAATTATCACAGAATTCCAGGATGGTTTGGCTTGGAAGGGACCTTAAAAACCACCCGGTGACACCTCCTGCCGTGGTTCCTCAAACCCCATCCAACCTGGCCTTGGGATGTGGCCACACTGCCAGGGATGTGGAATCCACAATTCTCTAAACAAGGAGTTGTTGTTACAAACTTCCCTCTCACACAGTGCCCCGAATTTGTCAGGTGCAAACAAATTTTTGTGACAAGTGTTCCTTGAAGTGGAGACATTCCTGTGAAAAGCTGCAGCTCCAACAAATCAATATATTTTGAACAACAACAACAAAAAAAGACTGGAAAATTCACAGTTAGTTCTGCTGCCGGGTCTTGTTCCTGACTGAGATATTCCCCTGTAGGATCATGGGTTTGCCTGGCAGCAAAATGAACAGAGAGCTCCAAAATGTTAAGGATTTTCTTTTTTTTTTTTTTTTCAGTTTTCAGATACAGACCAGTTCTTTGGTTTGCCTTGTGCCTCAGGCTCGGTGTATCATTTTCTGCCCTGTTTTAACTCCACCAGATTTCCATGAGTTCCACCTGAAACCTCTTTGACTCCAAACCTCCTCCAGGTTGGTGAATTTGGGGGTTTTGTGCCTCTCAACACAGGGATTTTTGTTGCATGCATACAAACACAAATACCCATGAATATACCTATAACTGACTATTTATCTGAGTATTTTTTCCATTTGTTTCTTAAATCTTCATAGGATTTCTATTTTGCCCAAAGGTACTTTTGGTGAAACTCACTCCTCACGTCCAAATATTTCCTTTTAGTTTCAAGCAAATGCTTTTTTTTCCGAGCAGGATCTGCTGAGGGATTCAGACTATTGATTCCTTTCAGACAGCCTCAGTCTGGAGCAGCTTTATCCTTTTTGTTCATTTTTTATGGGTAATGAAAAACACTTTAATATCATTATGCTCATCAGATAAGGCTTAAAAACTCACCGAGGTTCAAAAGAAAGTCCTAAATAGATTGGGAGGCTCAGCTCCGGATGCTGTCTCAGGAGAGCTGTGGATTTTCCAGGCTTCTGCATCCTGGCACATCCAGCCCTCCCCCAGATAATGCCAGGGAATGCTCCTGGGCCATGCTTCGTGGTGCCAGGGGAGAATTGGGCTGGGGGAGGAACGTTCCAGGGTGAGTTATCCTGTGCTGGTTGCCGCTCCCGTGGATTCCGGCCACAACACCCATGAAATAATGCAGGAATTGTTGAGTTCCTCTGCTTTTCCTCTGCTTCCAGGGAATGTGCATGTGTGTGTTTGGAGGTGGAACTGCAGGTGGCATTCCTGGAGAATTCCTGGTTGGAGCAGGGAGGATGGATCCTGGGGGAGCACCACGTTCTTCTGGAGGGTCATCAAATCTTCTGCTTTTCCTAGCCCCTGACTCAGCCAGCTGGGTTACAAACATCAGACATTGCTGGGGTTTCATCTGCCTGGTCTGAGGGAAGATTCCAGTCAATAAAAACTGCATTTTTCCAGCTTTGCGTTGGAAACCCTGGAAGTTGAAGGAAGCCATTGGATATTCTTGCACTTAAACCTCCCTGCAGAAGCTCGGAAAGGCTCTTGCCTCTTTTTGTGCTTCCTGGTGCCACATTTATTGAGTGTGTGATGGGCAGGCGTGTTCTGCTATAAAAGAGAATCCCCAACTGATCAATTGATCACATTGCCATGTTAATAATTTATTTTGGGGAATTCACTCACGTTTCTGGCAGTGTTTTGGCAGTGGGAAATTCCTCACAGCCAGATGAAAATACAGGTGAAATATTGTGTTCAGATAACTGGAATAAATCCTGGATTATCTGTAGGTTTTAATACTTAAAATCAGCTGTATCCATGCTATGGGCAGGTGCTCAGCACTTCCCAAAGCAAGTGGAAGTGTCAGTGACCTGTGGAGGTACAACAGGTAGGGAATGCAGAGCCCAGGCATCCCAAACTTTCCCCTAACGTTGCTGGATTGTCGTTGTCTCAACACATCCCATGCCTGGCTGAGCAGCAGCATCATTCCATGCTCATGGGGCATGTGGGGGGAGATTCAGGATTATAATAACCATAGCTCAGGTTATTAATGGAGCTTGGGAAAGGCTCCAAGGGCAGCAGGAACCTAAAGCTTCTCTCCACAAAATCCTTCTTGGAGCTCCTCCCTTCCCTGCTTCTCTTGGACGTCCACCTCCCTCACTCCAAAGGGAATTTCCCTGGAGTTCCTCTGGAGGGAAATTGTGCAGATCTTGTTTCAAATCATGGAGAACAGAAGTGCTGGGACATGGGAAATCACTCAGCCACCCCCTGGTCCGGAGGTCAGTGGCATCCATATGGTGTTCCTGACATCTCTCATGGATTTGTGTGTTCATTGTCTCCCCAGAATTTCATCCAGGGACTATTCCAGTGCCAGTGTCAGAACAATTAAAAGTTTTTTTCCCAGTGCCTCATTTACATCTCCATTAATTCAATATAAACTTGTGCTAGAGAATAAATTCTCTTTCTCCTCGCAGAAATCTTTTTCATATTTAAAGGTGATTATGGTGTCTTGCTTCAGTCATTTTCCCTCTAAATAAATCACCACCAATAATCTCAACACTTCCTCGTGGTCAGGGTTCATGGCTCTCCTCTGCATTCCTTTCTCCTGCAGGAACATGGTGCTGATAATGGAATCCTTTATTTCACATTGCTTAATGAGATGGGCTTTTAGAGCTCTGATCCGGGCACATGCAAATCTGGGACACACCAGGCTCAGCACACAAGGAAGGAGATAAAACAGCTGATTTTACTTCTTTTTTTGAAAACATCTGAAGTGTCTGCTGCCACTGGGGTGCCTCGCTGGGGAGAGGAGAGAATTTCGCTGCATTTACTCCATATCCCAGGTTTGTGCAAAGCTAAAAAGATCCTTCTCTTGTTTCGATCATGGATTTCATCCCGGATTTTTCTAAGGCTGCCCTGACCCTTTATCGAGTTGGAGCTGCCCCATGCTCGGTTCTGAATGAGGAATGTTACCTTGAAGCTCAGTGGATTGTCAGCAGTGAATTATTGTTTTGGGGAGTGATTCCTTAGGATTGTCCATGGGTGTCACGATCCGCTGAGACAAGTGGGAGTCGTGATGGTTCCTTAACCAATCTCAGAGTGCAAAAGAAACACAAACGGGGAAATTTTAACTTTAATCAAAACAATGCACTTTATTGAGTGCTGTCTTGGGGTGACTCTATGATGTGTATCCCCTATCACAGCTCTGTGCCAAAAAATTAATTTTGTACCTTTAAACTGAGCTTGAGAGGGGAGGAAAAAACAAATGAACTTTTCAAAGCAGTTCCCAAGGACACAGAGATGGAGACCCCTCTGGGTTCTCCGGCTGCAGGAGCACGGAGGGAGCTCCCTGCCTGTCTCTTCAGCCAGCTTTTTGGGGTTTTTTTCCCTTCCCTTTTTCTCCGGCGTGTTTCCTGGGACTTTGGTGGGTTTTTTTTCTTTTTCTTCCTCTTCTGGACTGTTTCAACACCATCAGAACACAGCAGGAGAACTTCTCTTCAGGCCCGGAGGGGGCCTAAGGCCACCCCCCACGGCAGCTCCGAGAAGGAGGGACCACACCTACGAGAGGACTCCAATTTCTTCCCAGGTTTTCTCATTATAGTGAGGGGTTTTGCTATTTAGCATTCTTATCCTTTTCCTGTGTGTTTGGTAATAAATAGATTTTATCTCCTTCACTTTCCTTCGAGGAATTTTTTTCCCGAACCTGGTGGGGGGAAGGGTGGTTGTAACCTGACTTTCTCCCAGAGGATAGATTGCTAGATTTTGGCTAAAACCAGCTCAGGTGCCAACAGCACGATTATGCGATAGAAGAGAGAGAGAGATTTAAAGAAACAAAGGATAGAGAGAAAAAGGCAGGGGGGGTGGTTAATAGCTACCAACAGCGAGGCGGAGTCCTCGTGGTCCTGCCAACAGATCCGTCTTCTTTCCATGGGGAGATCTTGTAGGGGTCTTTTCAGAAAGTCCCTTTATAGTCTTTTCAAAAGCGAGGGGCAGCTGGCCAAGAGGTGGGGGAATAAGACACGTTGTTTTTGGGGTGATGGTGCAGAGCAGGTGCACGGGACGTTCCTTCTCACTCCAGTACAGCCCCTCCCTGGGAGACAGCCCCAGAGCACCCAGCTCAGTGTGCATTCCTGCAGGCACTTGGCACACATCCCACCTCGGCCTGGCTGGGACTCCTGCACCCTCTTTCTCCCTTTTGGGGTTTTCAGCGTCTCTCAGTCTCTCTCCTCAGCGATGATCACGAGGCAGGTGAGGGATCTTCAGGCCGTCTCTTACAGTGGGAAAGGCAGGCTGGGACTCATCTGGGAGTTACAGAACCGATGCTTCTTTTCTATTAAATTAAAAATCCGAAAGGTGTGGGGGATACAGGGCTCACAGAGGCGGCCACTTGTTCCCCAAAGTGCCACGTGAGAGAGGCAACCCAGGTACAGCCTCAGCAGTTGCAGCCCCTCGTTCTGCCCTGCGCAGCTGGAAGCGCTGGTGGTATTCAACCCCACACCTTAACCTGGATAGCTCAATATTACCAGAGACAAGGAGTCAGGAGGGCTCAAACACTGCCCAGGAATTCCATGGAGCTAGTTTATTTCATCCACCGAAGTGGAGAGGCAGAAAGAGGACGGTGAAGAGAGCGAGGCCTCATGGCCGGGCTGGTTTTACAGAGTCCGCTGAGGCCACAGGGGCGGTACAGAGGCAGGGCCAGGGAACGGAGCCAATGGACAGAGGAAGGGGCAGCGAGGGGACCAGGGCAGGAAGCAGCCACACAGGCTGCTGGGAGAGGTGGTTTTACATTCACAGGGTCTGGGGGTAAGGTGGCATTCCAACTGCGAGGACTTGTGGGAGAGGCTTTTCCTTCCAAGGTCAGAAGATACATTGTCAAACGCCTAGGTTCTTCCACCAGCGGGTCTCAGCCCTTTTCCCTGGCTCACCGGCTGGTCCAGTGATCCCAACACTTTCCCTTCCGCCTCAAGCACCAGTGGTGACCGCTGGTGACCATTAACCTGGCCACCCCTATCCAAGTGGGAAGATGTGGCAGGAATTAGGTGAAATATTGGGAATGTGGGATCTGATTTCCCAGGCTGACCTGGGAATGCCTTCAGTGATTTGCATATCAGTGGAGTGAGTGACACAAACGCCCTGTCCCTGGATAAACCCTGGGACAACAGGAGCTAAATCTCTGTGAAAATGTCTGCTCTGGAGTTCTGGTTGAGGGCTGAAGGAGTGATCAAACCTGGGGGTCAGGGAGGAGGAGACTGAGTCTCAACGCTGGGATCTGTGTGTGTCCCTCAGCCACCAGGACCTCGTGTGTCTTCTCCCTGGAAAAACTTGTCCCCATCAAGGCAAACTCAGGTAAAGTTTCATCCTAAATTTATTCCCTAGTGTGGCAGATGATTTGAGGATTTCTGACTCCCAAGATTAAAGCACAAAATACAATTTGTGCCATGAAATGGCATTTGTGGCTCTGTCTCGTGACTCTGTCCTGTGCCCATCGATTATTTTTAGGAACATCTTTGGTTCTGTGGTTCTGTGCATTCCAGTCTTCCAAAATCAGGAGGGATCATTTTCATCCCCTGGTTTGGAATCTTGTAATGCATCAACTGTGGGATTATCTGGGTGCTACCCATGCAAAAATCCTCCCCAGGGCAGGGCTTTGAGAGGCGTCAGCTGAGCTCGGATTCAGAGCTGTGAGGAATGATCAACTTGACTTCATCACTACAAGCACACAGCTTGGGAAAGGAAGGGAAATTTCCTTGGAGGTTGATGCTTTCCATTGATACAGGTCTTTAAAAGCAGTGCATAGCTGATAAAAGTTATTTGAAAGAACTGTTAAACAGAAGAAAATAAATCCAGACCAGCTCTTATTGTCATGGGATGCCATAAATTATTTAATTAGTGCTAATGAAAACAAGGAGGGGTTTAATACCATGAATAAATCTGAGAAACAAGGAGCTCTTTAATGATAAAGTGGGAAGCAAAATTTCTCTTTTTGGACAATGCTGTGTAGTTTAAAGTAGATTGATTTCTGTATATGGAAGGAATCATGATAGGAAATGGTGTAGAAGGGGGGGAAAGTCACAAAAATCAAAGATGAGAGATGTTTATAGTGTTGAAATGGATGGGAGATTGTCTTCCCTTGTGTAAAGAACATGTGGCATTAATGGCAAAGAGATCTTAAATTCTAGAGGCAGAACTCACTGACTCTGATGGAAGAATTCCAGTCAGAGGGTTGGGATTTGGATCATTGAGGAGCCCTGGGCTTTGGGGTGTTTTCCATCCCTGGGGCTCTGCAGTGCTCAAACCCTGGGGCTCTGCAGGTGCTGGGCTCAGGGCGAGCTGGACCAGCAGCACCAAACCAGGAATATCCCAGTCCCAGGGTCAGGACTGGGATCAGTGAGGAACGCTGGAGTGGGGGGGTTCCCATCCCAGTGGCTCTGAGATGCCCAAACCTGGGGGCTCTGCAGGTCCTGAGCTGGGCCAGCAGCAAACAGCCCCAGAGGGGCAGTGTCATAAACACCCCGTTAAAGTGACTTCTGCATTTCTAAAAGACTATAGGAGATTCAAGTAAACTCTTTAATTAATTAACTAAGTTTATTAAAAGTTAGTAAGAGGTTAATGTTAATAAAGTTCAAATATTAAGTTGATAAATTTAAAACAAGTTCAAGACGTTTAAAGTTTAAATACCGAAAGTTAACCAGTTCTACTTTTTAGAGGTTAAAATGTAATTTACAGTTTGTACTTGTTAAGAGAAGATTTTTCTAATTTCCCCAAAAGTGTTCCCCTTTTTATGATGTAGTTCATGAAAGTGTTTGTGATTTTTAGTTATCCCATTAATGTATTCAATGTTTTAAAGTGTTTTATGTAGAATCCCACTTTCTAATATTAATTTTGTAAGAGTTTAACATAGTTTTCAAAACCCATCTAGGAGTCCAGGCTGAGCCAAAAGCCGAGATATTAAAGTGCATCTTCCAAAAATAGAAACAACGCTGTCCTCCTGTAAGTTGCCTCCATGGCAACCCAGAATATTAATAAGGACCCTTCCCGCCAAAATAATGACCCTGGACAAATGCGAGCCATTGGTGGAAAGGGGTGACCTCACCTTGAAAACATCCAATCAGTAGAGGCCATGGAGGCAGGATCTGGGCGTTCCTGGGCGGAGATAACAACACATAAAAACGCTCGCCCCAGCACCCCAGAGGCCACTCGCTGGGGATGAGCCCAGTGACAGCCCAGTCTCAGAGAGATGCCCTCTGCCCTCTTTGGGTTTGGGTATCTCTGAATAACAGAGCACCCTTTTCTGACATCGCAGGCCTCTCCTGTGGAGTGCTGAGTCTCTCCTCTGGGCTCAGCCTGATCTCCAATCCCAAGCTACCCGGATTTTGTTTGTCTTATTTCGTTTTTCAGCCCAAATTTTAATTGGAGGGTAATCCCCTCCGCTTTTAACTTTCAATAAAATTTTTCTTTTTCGTCCCGGACCTGGAGATCGTCTTTTATTTTTGACAGGCAGGGACTGGCCCTGGCTACTTCAGGCACAGCTGAGTGGCCACTGGTGGCTCAGGAGGTCCCTGGCACAGCAATTAGCTGGGGTCACTTAGCTGGAGCAGGAAAAGCCCATTTTTTCTGTGCCCTGTCCTGATTTTCTCCTGATTAGAGGGGTTTTCCGTGCCGTTAGAGGCAGGCTGGGGGAAGCTGCGAGCTGCAGTGAGTTCTTCTCTTACCAGCCTTAATAATTCTCATTTCCAGGAGACGTCAGAAAGTTATTTCAGAGTTAGCTGGGCAAAAAATGACTGAGAGGTCAGTCCTTGGGAATTGTTATTTATTAGAAAAAGAGCAGCTTTAGAGCTTAGTAAGGAATGCATAAAACTCGGTAAATTATTACCTTTCTACAACCGAACCTGCACTATTTTATTCAGATTAACTGAATAAAATGGATTCAGATTGCTGAGTCAGATATTGTTTCCATGGAAAGTCCAGCAATAAAACAACATTTGCAGCTCTGGGGGGAAAAGGAGCTTTTGGGAAGCAGAGGAACCTCAGGCAGAGCAGTCGGTGCCCTGTTCCATTCCCCAAACAGGATTTTTGGGTTAAATTTCCTCATTCGGGGTCCAGGAATTGGAGTAAAAATTAACTTTATTTCAACCTTCACCTCTGTTTCATTGGGGGTTAAGGAAATTCCCAACATTTTGACGTTGCTGTAAGGACAGATGGGCACAAGATTTCACCACAATCAGGGGACAAATCTCCCAATGGAAGGGGGTTTGCAGATGAGGTGTAGAAAATGATAAATAAGTGCAGCTAGAAAAGTGATTTGGTTCTGATTTAATGGCAGATATTGAATGTTAACATTAATTTGCATTTATTTTAAAGTGTGGAGACACCGTGCTCTACCAATTCTTACTTCCAGGGTGGATTGAAGGCCTCTTGCTGGCTCTTTCCCCCTGTTTTTAACTCAGAGAGGCAAAAATTCTGCTTCTCTATGATGCTTTTTGGCCACCAGAGTTGCCCCCGGGAGGAGCATTTGTGTGCGTGTCCATCTGTGAGTGCTTGGATGGGCCTTTGGAATCTTCAGCCAGTCCTGGGATGAAATTCAGGGCTCCCAAAGGCTCTTTGTCTTTAGCACCTGTAACCCCTGCAGAAAATATCCTGACCTGAGCATAATCCTGTGGCATATGGACACCATTTATTTATTACGCAGCATTTGGAGCTGCAGGATTATTGGGTTTTTTCATTCTAATTCTCTCAGTGCTGCATTTTCTGTCAATTTAACACGGTTTTAATTTTTAAATTGAAATTCTCAGTGGTAAACTTAAAGGAAAATATGAGCAAAGGGACCGTTCAAAAACACATCTCTGACTAGAGACAGGTTCTGCCACCTCACCAATGTGTTCTGCAGGAGATGAGGGGATGAAAATTATCCCAGCTGTTCCAATAGCATGAATCAAATCATGGAATCATGGAATGGTTTGGGTCGGCAGAGACATTAAAGATCATTTCATTCCACCCCTGCCATGGCAGGGACACCTCCCACTGTCCCAGGCTGCTCCAGCCTGGCCTTGGGCACTGCCAGGGATCCAGGGGCAGCCACAGCTGCTCTGGGAATTCCATCCCAGCCCCTCACCACCCTCACAGCCAGGAATTTCTTCCCAATATCCCATCCAGCCCTGCCCTCTGGCAGTGGGAAGCCATTCCCTGTGTCCTGGCACTATCTGCCATATAAATTACTTATCTGGGCATTAATTTATCCTCTCTTTGGGTTTCCTGTTGTGCTTTAACTCACCCTGGACCTTGTTTAGGCCACAATTTTCAGCAGGATCTCAGATAATGGAGTTAAATTGAGATGTAGTGGCAGCTGAGTGCCCAAATCCCCTGGGCACCATTAAAGCTGCCAGTTTGGATTTCTAATAATTTGTAATGACTCAACCCTGTGGACCTGCAGAAGGGATGTGCTCCAGGACTCCACTGAGCTTTGGGAAAGGCCCTCAATTTGCAGTTCCTGAAATTTTTACAGCAATGTGTGAGCCCAGGTTTAACCAGGAGCAGCGTTTGATGGTACTGGATGTGCTGATGTCACTGTAAAACCCATCCAGCTAAATAGAAATATTCCACAGTCTGTCACACACAAGTGTAGCAGGCAGGGCTGGGGTTTTTCCTGTTTTGGTGGGGGTTTTATTTCTTTTTCTGTATTTTTGATTAGTTAAGTTGCTCTCGGGAGCAACTCTATGTGGGAGCTGAGATGCAGCATTTTCCATTCCAGTGATAAATCTTAGGAGCCATCTGGGATTTCTTTTCTTTTTTTGATTAAACAGTACTTGAGCAGCAAAGGTTGATTGATGAAAATCAAGGACGGTGTGAATCAAAACCGATTCTCCTTTTTTTTTTTTTTTTTTTTTTTTTTAACTGTGAAGATTGAAATTCATTTCTGGAGAGTTCAATGGAGATTAATCCACAAGTTAAACAGGCAAAAAAATGAGTTTTTCCAGAAATGAGCACACATTAGGAGAGAGGAATGAAAAGAGGTGCCTAAAGCTCAAGATCCTCGTGTGCTCTGCCATCGAGCACCACTCTGAGAGAGGAATTGCAGGAAGGGCACTGGGAGAGGCTGCTGGAAATGGGAAAAGCAACAGTGGTGCTTCATCTTGCTGTTGGACAACGCTCTCCTCCAGCAACACTTGGCATAAAAAAGGCATCAAATTTCAAGTGTTCCCGCTCACAGGCAGCTGAGTCAGAGGAATCCGAGAGCTGGATGCTGAATCATGGCTTGGAGATGCGGAATTTCAGATCAGAGCGAGTCACAAGGCAAAGCTTTTCCCTCCACCAGACACTAAATTTCCCTCATTCCCTTTATTCCAGAGCTTGGTCTCTATCAGTCCCCACTATTCCTTAACCTCTGAGGGCAAATACTGGTATCACCCAACAGATCCTTGGATTTCTTATCTTTTTTAGCATCAATGGTACTAAAAGGACTTCTAAAACAGCAAAAATGGAGAAAACAGCCAAAAGCCTTGAGAAGAGACAGTGGTGCCCAGAGGAAAATCATGGAATGGGGAGGAGGTGCCCAGGTTTGCTGTGGCTGCTTCAGATTCCTCAGTTCTGTGAGGAAATTGTGATTTTTTTTCTCCTTTGCAACACTTCATCCTCTGTAATCAGCATTTACTCTGCTCCTTCACACTCTGGCGCCAGCAGAAAGGTCTGAAAATGTCCCAAAATCAATCCAGCAGGAAAGATGGGAAAGGTCACGTGGAAAATGAGCTCGGATGGTGTGAGCTGAGGGTACGATTCTCTTAGCAGTTCCACCTCAGAAGGGGAAATGACATTGAGCTGACCCTGGAAAAGCAAAAATTCCTCAAAAGTAGAGAAATAGGTCAAGCACTGGATATGTGACAAAAGAATTCCTATTTATTGGAAGCTTTGGTTGGAGACCTCCTCCAGATAGCCCCAGAAGGGCCCAAATTCCAAGGTGTCCCCCCAAGAATGCTGTCCCTGTGTGACAGGGCCTCGCTTGTTGAGCAGAGGTTTGGGGAGGGCTCTGCCCCAAGCTGTCCCCTCCTGTTCATCCCCTGGCACACAGGGAACACTGTCCCTTGGCTTCCAAGGACACTTCCTGCAGGAACATGGGACCCCTGAACAACGAATCAAGTTGATTACGCAAGAGTCCGTTTATTGTTTCCATTACTCCATTCTTACGCATTTCTGTTGATGCCTTAGGTTTTAACTTTGATATTTTTCAAATTCTGTACTGCTTAGAGTGTAACTCTGCAGTTCCTTGTAGCCTGGAATTTCTGCTCTCTCATGCTAGGCAGACACAACAAAGCCTCTCCAGGCTTTGCCTTCAAGGACAGCCAGGCTCTTCTAGGCCCAAAATGTGTAACCCAAAGCCTCTAAGGGGGGAGCAAGCTGAGGGGAATTCCATCATTGAACTGGGGCTTTAATTGGAGAATTAACCGTGGTATGGAAATGAACCAAACCTATAAAGGTGTGAAGAGCTCGTGACCTGGGGTCCATCTTGGAGTCCATTTATGGAGGCAGCCTCTGGCTCCCCCAGGGTGTGCCTTGAAGGCTTTCAAATAAACACTGACCTTTATTCCCTTCCTCTTGTCTGGTCTCTGTTTCTGGGTGGCTGGAGAAGGCATTTCTGTAAGTGTCATTCACACGATCACGCATGACCTGATTGGACCCTCCGCATTGTCCAAGCGCCCTGCACGCACCTCTCAGGGGACCTGATTGGTTCTAGTCCAGGATGGTTCAGTCCCTCTTTATCTGCTTTCTTGCTGCCTTGTTATTCTGTCTTCCAACGTCTTCTTTCCCAATTTAGCACTTCTTGCATTCCTCAGGCCCTGATAAGGGTGACTGCACAGAACTTGGCTGGGGCCCCTCTGCCAGGATTCTCATGCCTTGCAACAACTTCCTTGGACAGACACAAGCTGTGTTTGTTCTCTGGGCTGAGGCAGGGTGGGATGGCTCTTCTGGGGATCCTGCGGGGCATGGAGCACATGGAGGTGTTAGGGTGGGGACCCGCAGTGTGTCAGTAACATCCCACAAATCCTGGTTCTGCTGCTTGCTGAGGAAATGAAGAATTTTCTGCAGCTCTAGAATGGATTTTTTTCCTCTAAAAATCACTTTTTTTCCAGTTTTGATTTATCTCTGTTTAAAAATAATTAAGTAAATAGTAAATTCAAACTTTACTACATGGAGATTTGCTCAAACTGGAGAATATGAGGTGAGTCAGGGACAAACACAGATCCTGTGGTGATGTTTGTTCAATCATTGGTGTCTCAGGGGTTTTCAGAGAGGTTCTGTTGTGACCGAAATTCCTGGTGAAACCACTGCTGCCTTCTTTTGTCCCTGGGTGAGTTCCAAGATCATTGTCCCCACTGGCTGCCGGGCTAAGCAAAGCTACAGAGCTCTGACCTGTCATTCCAGCTTTTCTTCTCCCATGTAAAACCTGTTTATAACACCTTTACTGGGCTACATTCCAGAATTTCAGGGAAATTGGATTTCTCCTGTCTACCGACTTGATTGGAAACAGACACTGGTATCCAAACTGCTCAAAACACCCTAAAAGAATCATTTGAAATATATCCTCCCTCTAATGAAGTAAAACCAATTCTTGAACGGTTTGACTTATAAAATACAATTTAGGATGCTGACTTTGATCCCAGTTCATGTTTTTAAAGATGATTTAAATTAGACAAATCTGTAGTTTTTGTAGTTTTGCTGTTTTGGTGGTGATGCTTATGTCCACCCAAATGAGAAAGATAAGGGTCTGACAGGGAGGAATCTTTTTATTGCTCACAAAAACCACGTGGAGTTAGGTGTCAGCAAGCAAAGCAAGCACAGGCAGTGCAGAACAGAAAATCTCCTGGTGTTGTGGTTTAACATAGCTGGGAATTGCAGTTAAAGAAGGCTGCATCTGCCAGGAAGTGATTCTTTGTAAAAAGGTGCTCACAGCTTCCTCTAGACCCAACAGAACCAATCAACTGGCTAGGTTGAATATTGGGAACTTTTTTAAACCACTTAGAGAGCTAGACACGCCTCTGTGAGCCCCATTTTAGGAACGAACAAAGCCCGGGAAACCCTCTCTTGCTTCCAGTGGCCAAACAGGTAACTGGGGGGGCCGGGCCGGGCCTGGCCTGGTCAGTTGGGGGTGGCTTGGCTGAGATCGCAGCCGCTCCTACTCGCTGGACACCCCCCAGAGGCCAGGCCAGCCCTCACCCCTGGAGCGGCTGAGATTCCCCTAGGACTGCTCCTGGCAGGATCACGTGGCCAAGAGATATTCCAAACTCCAGCTGCAAGGCCCGGGGGAGATTAACTCTCTTAGTGCTCTAAGATTCCTCCAGACCAGATGAAGCCTTGCAGACATCAATCCTCTCCCCAGTGAGAGGACAGAGAAATGTGAAGGCACGTGAAGAAAACACTATAAAGATGCCCAAGTCAGTGGGGAAGAAAGGGCTGAGACCTCAAGGGAGGAGAATGAGTAGATGCTTCAATCCTAGAAGCTGAAATTCTGGTGTAAAGCTATGGTGATGGACTATGATATATCAGAATACCCATTGTAATTTCTTGAAAGCATTGGGGAGGGTGGAGCGTTCAAACTGCAACTGTGAGCAAAGGTGCAGTACAAGCACACGCTGAAGTAGCTGTAACTTGCTGTGAGCAACAGTACCTGTGCTGCAATAAGTACATGCTGAAGTAGCTGTGATTTGATGAGAAATTTGAGCAGGGATCCCACGAGAGAAAAGGACCTCTGTTCCTAGAGATGAGGATACTCCCAGAGAGGAATCTCTCAGGCACTTTGATAAGTGAAGAAAACTTTTGTTTCTGAACAGCTCATCCTTAAAAATGGTACCCCCTTAGCTAAAGAAACCCTCAAAGCAGCTGTGGGGAAAGCTGTAAGTCAGGGAAGGGACTTTCACATGTGAGCAGAGAACCATCCCGGGCGGCTGCTTTGCTGTGACATTAAAGCTGCAAGAGATTGTTTCTTGTGGAGATGTCTCCATAGCATGAGCAAAAGAGACTCCTCTCCCTAAGAGAACTGAAAACCAGAAATTATTATAGAGGTGGTGAACTGACTAGAAAAATCTCAAGGGATGTGGTTTTTACGTTGTCAGTAGAAGGGAGGAGAGGTGGAGGGAAGAGAGGTGTTCTGAAGGTTTAGTCTGATTTTTCTTTCCCCCCTCTTTTAGGTTTGTTAATAAACTTCTTTATATTCTGTTAAGTTTTGTGCCTGCTTTGTTCTCTCCTAATTCTTGTCTCACAGAAGGAAAATAAGTAAGTAATGAATAATTTGAACCAAACCACTACACTTAATTGATGTTTCTGCCCAGTTTACGAACTGAACCTGCTACACCTGGTTAAATGTGAATGTTGCCATGGAAAACCAGGCTGGAAAAGACTTCATTGCATGCTGGGGGCGGGAAAGGCTCAGTTAAGAACAACATTTACTGAAATCAGGTGATAAATCCATTTTGTTCCCCTCTGGGAGATGGCACCTTGTGGTCTGCGTCCGGTAAAATGCTGGAAAGGAATCTGGGGAGCTCTTGGTTAAGGACACCAACGTCTGGCACATCCAGAGATGGGAGCATCAGAGGGACCCAAGCCTGGAAATTTGCTCCTCTCAATCCCCTTGTGCAGAGTGAGAAGCCTGTGATGATAAATGTCATTTACAGGGCCATGTACTTTTATAATTTTATTGAAAATCTACTTTTCTGAAAGTGCTGATATCTGGAGCCAAGCCTTTAGCAGGGGCTTAGCTCGTTCCTTCCTCCCAAGGAGCTTTTCCAAAGGACAGTTCTACCTTTTCCTCCATGGATCAGCCCTTCTTCCCTCAAAACCCTGAGGAACTGCAGTGCTCACAAGACCGGATTTTGTTAGATTATTCCCTCAAATGAACTTCCTGCTGCTGTAAAATTTAATTAATTTCCAGAGGTCATGATTTATGAGGTTAATAATTAAAGCCTGAAGTTCTCAAAAATGCTTTATTTTCCTGTTCCCAAGGTGTGCTCCTTCCCAGAGAGGCTCCTTTTTTATTTAGAAGTGAGACTCCAGAGCCATGGGTGATTTGTCTTCACTTTGGGAGCAGCCTACAATAAAATCTGCTTCCAGGATCTCTGCCAGGCAGGCTGCAGGTTTTTAATGGGAATTTTGCTTTGAAAAAACAAATTTGAAGTAAGAAGTGACTTCTTAGGAGTGTGATGGAGGAAAGTCAAGCACGAGCTGTTCATAACTCACCACCTCAGCCCCATCTCATGAAATCTGTTACACCAGTAAAGGATCTGTGAGATTTGAGCTTGGGGAGCTTTGGGATTGTGACAGGGTCTGAAACTGGTGGATGCTTGATGTGTTTGGCACGTTGAGTTTGGCTCTTTTCGGAGCTGACTCCTTCCCTCTGCAGCCAGCTCTGCTCAGGGCCCAGCCTGTGCCAGTGAAATGCCCAGCACTGGGGGCATGGATGGGATTAATGGGCAAAAACTCCCAGTTCCCCCAGGGCTGGGGTCTGCCTGTTAACCTGTTCCTGTGCTTGCACAGAGCCCAGGCAGCTCCTTCATCTCTGGGTGCTGTTGGAGTCCCTGCTCTGATCCCTCTCCTGATAATCTGCAGGAAGCAGCTGGAAACCCCTCGGGAATTTCACCACTTGTTAAATGGGAAATTTCATTAAATTTACCAGTGGATCAGAAAGCTGATTCCAGTTTGGATATTCCAAGACAGCTTTGGATCAAAACCATGACAGGGAAACTTTGACCTTCCTATTCTGAAACAGCTGCTCTGCGTCTGAGACACGAGCAACAACTTGTTTGCAGTGGAGAGACAGTTAAGAAAATTACCCTCATGTAGTTCAGACACAGCAACCAACTGATTTCAGAGGGGTTGGGATGAATGGCAGAGGAAAAACCTTATTTTTAGCTCTGCTATTTCTGGCTGCAGATTATTGAGAAGTGTAAATGCAGCTCTCTGATTCGAGCATGAGGGGGTTTATGGGAGCTGTAGCAGATCAACACTTCAGGGCTGGGGCAATTCCACCTGGGTTGTTGGAGCCTCACAGTTTCAAGGCAGCACATGAAGAATTCTGCTGGATACAAATTGATTTAAATTTCCCAGGAGAAAGGAAAAAAATACAAAATTGTAAAGGCTGGTCCCATCTGAGATAGGAGGACTGTAAAAATGGAGTTGAGTGTCTCTCTCCACCTGTCTCCTCCCTACCAATTCCATTCATCTCCTCAGCCAGGAGTGGCAGTAACCTTGGCAACCCTGTGTTTGTTTTTTGTTTTCTTCTCTGCTCCTGTGACAACTAAAACCCCCCTTTTTTATTATTATATTTTGTGATGATGTAAAACCACAGCCCAAATCACATCATGATAAAGGAGGCAGAGGGAGGAAAAGGCTCAGGATGTTTTTTAAATGCAGATGTTGTATATCTCTAAGCTTAGGGGTAGCTGGGACAGCCAAGATGTGATTGCAATGTTTTCAACAGGTTTATTTTGTCAATAGATCTTGCTGTGTGGGGATATTTAATTCCATCTAAAATGCCACTGACATAAAAGAAAAAGGACACTGGTCTGGGCTGTCAGAGGGCTTCTGCCATCAAAAGCCATCCAGGAGAAGTGGCCAGTGAAGGTGAAGTTGAGGCTTTTGATGTGGAAGTTCCTAAGCTCAGGCCACTTCTCTCACACCTGGGCTACAAAGGCTTCCCAAGCCACCCCTCCCGTGAGCAGTTCAGGGGTCACCTTTGCTCTTCAACAAACAGCAAAAGGCTCCAGATCTCAGAAGCTGCCTCAGAAATGGAAAGTTTCCGCAGAAATGAGTTCTGGGCAGTTTCTGTGACAGAAAGAGCTTTTGCTGCTGTATCCACACATGTCCTGAGGATCTGGAGTAGCAGCACCGTGCTGGCTGCACATCACAGCCCTTACTCACTCCTTAGCTACTCCAAGGTGAGAGGAATGTGCTGTAAATCTGCAGAGCCCTCAGAAAATCACCCTTGTAAGGTTCAGACACAGCAACCAACTGATTTCAGAGGGGTTGGGATAAACGGCAGAGGAAAAATCTTATTTTTAGCTTTGCTATTTCTGGCTGCAGATTATTGAGAAGTGTAAATGCAGTTCTCTCATGATTTGAACATGAGGGGGTTTGTAGGACCAGCTCAAAACCAGCCCTAAAACCAGCTCAAAGATCTGCACCAAGCACTTGTGCCAAGGGCAGTTAACTCCATTATAGTCATGTTTTAACCTTGGCTTCAGCCACCCAGTAAATATTTTTCCTTTTGAGAGTTGCAGATTCCAAGGGGGAATCACATCCACAGATTTTTAGCTGCCTGGCAAAGATGGGGATTTCTTCTGGACACCCCAGGGTTTTGCAGTCTCACACAAAGACTGAACAAACACGAGGAATTCTGCATATACCCGTTAACTTTCTAGGATTTTGGTGTTCCATCCCACATGCCATGCTCAGCTTTTCCTCCAGGTGCTCCAGCTGCATTTTAAGCACTTGATCCTTGTTTTTTAAACCAAGATGCTGCACTTGGAAGCTGCAGATTCTCTGCTGTGTTACCCTAGCTCTTGATCTATGATTTAACTTCCAAAGTTCTGCACTGCCAAAGGACTTTGATAGAAGGTCAAGCTTGTTGATTATGAAAAAGTAATTGAAATTTGTTTTATTGGGGCAGGGGAAGGAAGGGAAGATGATTTGTATGTATCTGATAATAGAAAACATTATGGTCATTTATTTTAGTTTCTGTAATTGAATTTCAAACCTTTCAAGTTGAGGCGTGTGCATTGTGGATACATCCAGCCCAGAAACTTTCTGTCATTCCCTCATCCACCCTTGATCAATTTTAGTGATTGTATGGATTTGTCTTTCCAGAAGTTGATTCCCAGCCTGTAGGTAAAGAGCAGCAGCTGAAGGAGTTGTGTTATTGGCAAACAGCTAATGTGGGTCAGGCCTTTAATTGCTGCTGCCAGAGCCTGCAGAGCTGCCTGGGACACAGGGAAGTCATTCCCTGCCCCTGGGATGGGCTGGGCAGGGAAACAGGGGGGTCCTGGAATTTTTAATGCACCATTTCCCTTGTAAGATGTGTGTATTAATATGTGTGTATTAATATGTGTGTGTTCACTGGAACTCAGCAAGCTTCGGCCAGCAGGGCTAAATTTGAAACACGAAAATCAGTCCATTTGGGATCCAGAGGGATCTGCAGGGCTTTATTTTGCATTTCCCAGCCCTGAGGGGAGGCAGGGAAAGCAGCACAGCAGAGAGCTCACCTGGGGCCTGGTCCTGCAAAAATTTACCTGAGTGTGCTGTAAACTTTGTGCATGTCCCACCAGAGGAAGGATGGGGAGAGGATGGCAGGACATGGATGAGGGAATTCCATGCTTTCCTGAAGATGCAGATGATCCCTGGGCTGACAGAGTTCACCTGCCTGCAGGGAAATTCACGGCACCTCTCCCAAGTGTCCTTTGCTTTGGCAGAGCTGCTCATCTCCAAGCAGCTCGAAATGTTGAAGTTGGCAATGTCTGACTGGTTTTCCCTCCCTTAAAACAGACCAATTATCCAGGCCTGACAAGAATAGAAACAGAAGGTGGTAATTTCTTGCACTCTTTAATTGCCTCCCAAAGAGGATAAAGCAGTTACTTAAAAAGACTCTGTCTTCATCTGCACTGTTGAAATAAAGCCTTTTGAGGATAACTTAAAAAGACAGATGAAGAGCCTTGGTTTGTTAAGGGGAGCCAGGCCTAAAGGAGCTGCTGCCTTCAACAAACCTTGCCTATCATTAGGAATTCTCTCTGTCCTAGGAAATAGTGCAAACAGCATGGGAATTAATGCAGGGCCTCCAATAAAGGAACAAAAGCAGGGTAGCTGGGGTTTCAGAGGCTGTTAGGTGTTCTTACAGGAGAAAATAGTTGTAAAATGGGTAGGGAGAAGGTGTGAGGCGTGGATTACCCCACAGGAACCCTGCAATCTTCCTGTGTGATCTCAGTTGGGTGTCCAGGAGTTCAGTCCTCAGATCTGTCCATGTGAAATCATGCCATTATCCAGGATTTATGCTGGGGACTGATTTCTTTACATTATCTCGTGGTCAGGAATGTCCCTGGGCCTCTCTGCAGTCCCTCGTGCTTGGGCAGGTTCGTCCTGCACTGCACTGATATTGCAGGGTCAGGGCATGTTCCAGTTCAGGGTTTTTGGAGATAGAACCCCCCTGATCTGCCCTGTGGGAAGCAAACAAGTGCCTGTGCCCAAAATATGTTTCATGAATTCTCAGAGCGTCGCTCTCCCCATGAAAAACAGCACCGGGACAACTGAGAGAAGAAAATGATCCCTCAGATAAAGAGATCGCAGTGATCAGAGCACAGTCCCAGGCTGCAACTGCTGCATTTTTATGCTTATGAAAAAATCTGGATGTGAATTTCCCACGTGTCCACCCCGCCCTGGGCCAGCCTAAATCCCCTGAAGCTCCTCATGTTGCTGCCCACAGGAGCTCAGTGCCTGGAAACGGGATAAAGGTGTGCTGTGCTTGGTACCTGCCAGAGCTGCCAGGGAAATACCTGCACTCAGTGAAGTTCCTACTTGGAAATTTCAGCTGTGCAGGTGGCTTGTCTTAAAAATACACAGCAGTGAAATGCTCTTTATTGTGCCACTGTCATTCGTGTTCCACCTGTGGCCCTGATCCGTGGCTGAAGGGATGAAGATCCTGGCTTTGTGTGAACAAATCTGGTCTTCTGGCTTCTTCTGGGCCTTTGACTTGATTAAATTTGTTAATCTTCTCTGTGTGTTTTCTCCTTTCTTTGTCCCATCTCCCTTCTCTCCCTTGTCTTTCTCTTTGTGTCCCTGAAAAATGGGAAGCTCTGGATGGTTCCAAGCCCTGTTTGATCCATTGGACAGGTGGTTTGTAACTGAAAAAATGCTTCCAACCAAAATGAAAATAAAACTTGGAGCTCTAATGAGAGCATGCAGAGGACATTCCCTGGGGGCTGTTCTTGAAGATGTTTGGTAATTTCTCCTTTTATAAAGTGTAACATAAGCAGGAAAAATAGTGTTGGAAATGCTTCTGCTGCCGACAGAACACACAGGAGCAAAGGAGAGCAGGGAAGGGGCATAAAGAAAACCAGGGAAAACTTGTTTTGCTGAATAATTGCATTCCTGCAAGGAATTTTTCAGCATAGAAATGCCTAAAAAAGAGGGATGAGGGCATTCACCTGCAGCTGCCAGTCAGAGGGGTTGGATTTCTCCAGGAATGGGATGTGCTCCTGATCAGAAGCGTGGAAACCCCACAGCCTCACTCCTGGGACTCAGCCAGGGTTGGGAATTTGTGTCCCGTGCAATTTCTTGTACACTACTTTTGGCTGCTGTAGGTTTGTGCTTTTAGGTCTGTTTCCCACTGGGCAACTGAAGGACAATCCAGCCCCAAGTGTTTAGGGAAACCTTTCTTAACCTGAAGGATGAAAACAGAGGAAAAGTTCCTGCTAAAGAAGAAAGGAGCCCCCAGTGCCTGGGCACAGGGAGGGGTTCTGGGGTCTCTGCAAGTGAGAGGAGCCTTTTTGGGATCTCAGTGTGGCAGCAAATGCTCGCATTGGAATGTGGGTAGGATGAAAGTCCCTAAGATTTTTCTTATTTTTTTCCTCTGTGAACCCACTCCTTAATTTACCTCTGTCTCCCCACTGAATCAAGATCTGGCCCATTGGAAACTGGTATTTTGAAACAGTTCCAGTCCCGAATGATAGTGAAAAATCAAAATTTACTGTAAAACAGCATGAGGGGGGAAAAAACCATAAAAAACTTCCACATAAAAAACTTTCATAACCGTTCATGGAACTGATGGAAAAATCCATCCATTGGAGTGAGTGGGTTGTATTTTGTTCTCACTTTGGCATTGTATGGCAGGTTCCAGAGTAACTGGATTTTTTCTTGCCGATGGAAATACCACAGAAATTATTAAACAGCGGGTCAGTACAAGGACTGAGATCCCGGGTTCTTTCTTAGGGAGCAGAGGGAATATCCCGCAAATATTCCAGGAATGCAGCCAGCAGCAGGACAGGAGGGGGAGCTCCCTGTGCAGCGAGGAGCAGATCCCTCGGTGCTTTGAGATTAGGAGGGAAAATCTGTTTGCAGCCTGTGATTGCTTAAAGCCACCCACGACCTGGATTTGAACTGGTGCCCCAAAGGGTGAAAGGCTCCGTCTCTCCCTGCCAAGCCCCAGAGGATGCAGTTGCTCCCAACACGGATTTGTAACAAATCCTGCCCCGAGGGCAGCAGCCTTTGCTGTCCCTCCTCTGATCATCGATGCCAATTTAAAGATTTCCCTTTCTCTCCACTCCTCCCATGCCCAGTGCACCCTTTTCTCCTTTCTGCCATCTAAATCCAGCTAAATCTTCTGAAAGGAGATTAAGAACTGGTAGATTTTAAACGGTGTAGAACAAGGTGGATGTTCCCATTCCAAGGTTTTTTTCCCCACAGTTCCTTGATAGACGGGAGACGTCCTGAGCTTAATCTGCTCCTTCAAAGGAAGATTCAAAATGCATCTGACCAAAAATGCAAATACCCTTGAGCAGGGTGTTTCCTTGTTGATTCAAACCCTGACCAAGCTCTGCTCCCTGCTCTGCTCCTCCTGGCATTCCTGGCTTTGCCTTCCTTTTCTTGTTGCAAAATCCTTTTTGACTTCAGGAGGATTTTTATCAGAGCAACATGAACTGAGATTTCCCACCCCTTGGCCTGAGTTCTGCTGCACTTCAATTCACACCCACTCTGTTCCAGGAGTAAAGAAGCTCCAGGATCTCCCTGTGGAATTCCTGCTGGGCTGTTGGATGCTTGCAGCAGGGATGTGCTCCTTGATCAGTGCTTTTGTGGACTTGAGGAGAACGTGAAGAACAAGGGCAGGACGTGGCTGTGGTGCTGCTCAGGTCTGTCGTGTCCCTCTGTTTGCTGGCACTTTCTGAGGTGTTTAAAAAACAGACACAAGACAATCACCAGCTGATTGTTAATTAATGCAAATGCACGTGTGTGCCATAATTTCATCCTCCAAGATCCCTCCAGTTCCTTGTGTAACTCTCCTCTTGTATGTTTTCCAAATTTTATCACCTCCTAAGAGCCGGTATTTTTTAAAACAGATTTTAAACCACAATATTACCCTTGTGTTTCATTTTCCTAAATGTTATTGTAAAAAAACCATAGCAACAATTTCAGTGCTGTTGGGCAACTCCCAGGATTTCTTTTGGAGAGCTCAGACAGAGGGGATGTCACGATGTGTGCAAAGACTCTCTGTCATTGTCCTATTGATTTCAGGTTCCCTGCCATGCTCCATGCAGCTGAGGAGTCAGGGCTGACACTTCCAGAAGGGGCTGCTGATCTCAGGGCTTTATTTTGGGTTTGGCAGCCCAGCCTGGAATAATTTACAGGAGTGATGTTTGAACTTGGAGCTGTCCTCCCTTTTCTGTCCACAGTGTTTATTTGTGGGTGGCTGAGACCAGGTAAGGTCAAATCTTGATGTCCCCCCAAGATCCCTGTAGATAATTTAGACATTAATCAAGCTCTGTGCTCTCTCCTTCCCTTCCCGAGCATTCCCAACCTGGAACCAGTGTGAGGAAGCAAGTAAGGACAAGCGGAAATGTCTTCAACAGCCCCAGATTCCCATTCTGCCAAGCTGATTTATCCCTCTCCTGCCCCATCCCTCTGCTGAAAATTCACTCTTGGAGGCAGCAGAAACTTTCTCTTCTCTGATTTGAAAAATAAAAGAATCCTTTCTAGAGACTGCTCGGGTTCCCTCCCACATTGCTTGGGAGATTTTCCTTCAAAGTTTTGTCTGAGCAGGGCCGGAACATCTTTGCTTGTTCTCCCCTGCCTCAGATCAATATAACGACCTTCACCACAGCTGTAATTGCATTGAGCAGGGATGCATCAAACCTCAGAATATTTGATTTGTCCTCAACCTGAGGTGAGGACTCTCAGTGTATTTTTTTTCTCCCCGGCCCTCTGCAAGTGTAATTCCGTTTAAATCTGTGGGGATTGCTCTGAGACTGCTCTAATAAAGGAGGTGGGTTAATCTCCCTCCTGTCCTTGGCTTTACTGCAGACAGTGGCAACGAGGGGCCTAATTAGTGTGATTGGGTTGGTGGTTATGGAGGCTGCTCCAAGAGAAACTGGACTGACACCATGAAACTCATTAAACTAAGCTCTTCCAACAGCGGGGCTTTATGTGGAAAAGAAATCCAGCAAGAGGGAAGTCAAAGTAGAATCCTCATTAGAGTAATTAGTGCAAGTCATTATTTCCTAGAAGCCTCAAATGGGCACATTTATTCTGAGGAGATGCCAAGGGTACGGCTGGATGGAGCTGCCTTGGGAGGGGAGGAAGGGAAGGGGCTTTGCCCACTTTCCCTGGCGGAGGCGATGGGTGATCCTATTAACTCAGCACAGCTAATCCCCTTTCATGGTGCTCATTCCCTGCCATTATCTTTATTTGGCTGCTGATTTCCCTCATGGAATTCTTCTGCCATTCCAATGTTTAGTGAGTAGGAATTGAGAAAGGAAAAAATCTAGCCTGGACTGTGGCAGCATTCCTGGAAGGAAAAGGAGCTGCTGGTAGGTCTGAGAGAGTGTCTCCAATAAAACCTGCTGGTGGTGGCATCTCCTCGGAGTGTCCCATTCTGGGAGTTCATCCTGTTCTTTCCTGCTAACGCTGGAGCGTGCTGCCTCAGTCCATGCTAACAGCTCTGCCAGCAAACTTACTGCACTTGGAATTGTGGGAATCCAGAGTGCAGGGAATATTTCTCTGCCTGTTTTGAAGAATTTAACCCCCCTGAACAATGTTGTCTTTAACCTTTATCCATGGAGAAAGCTGCCTGCTCTCTGGGAGGAATTAAAATCTACACAGGTGTGAACTAGGTGATAGAATATGATGTAAGGATGTCACAGGGTGAAGAATTTAGAAGTTTTAGGTTTGTTAATGTAGTAAATAGATAAATAGTAAAAGTTCCAAGATGGAGGAGACCTCATAGTTTTTAACCTCCGTCTTCCTTCTTCTAGTCCCCCATATTTTGCAGCAAAAGTAGTTTAGGATGATTGGATGAAAAGTTCCTCAGTTCCGGCCTGTGTGTCAGAGTGATTTACTGAACATTGGAGGAAAAGTAAAAATATCTGTCATTTCAAGTCTTTATTGGTTAATTTACCTTTAAAAGAGCTGTGAAATTTTGATAAGCAGCCATTTTCTCGCCTTCTCTTGCCATGTTCTGCTCTGCTGTGTCTTCTCTACGCTAGTAGCTGATAACACTCAAATAAACTCTCTGAAGAAGCAACTACTGTGAGTTTGCCTCGTCCGTCTGTCAAGTTCCTTGCAAGGACTCTAAAGGCCTCTCCCATCAGGAGAGGCTGATTTATGGCACTACCAGTGTCAAAGGAGAAAAGGAGACCCTGGAATAGAGTCAGTGTTTTACCAAAGTCCTGGAATGCATTCCTGAACCCTCAATTGCAGTTCCCGTGCTGGGGGCATGTGGGGGGCAGCCCTCGGGTCACTTCTGCCCTTTCCAGTTGTGAACACGCCCTTCAGAACCTGATGCTCTGGGCTCTGGCCACAATTCCTCATGGACGGGCCTTTTATGGGCCCATTTTTCAGCTGCCCAGAGCAGCTGTGGCTGCCCCTGGATCCCTGGAAGTGCCCAAGGCCAGGCTGGACGGGGCTTGGAGCAGCCTGGGACAGTGGGAGGTGTCCCTGCCATGGCAGGGGGGGTGGAATTACATGAACTTTAGGGTGCCTTCCCACCCAAACCATTCCATGATACTGATTTCTATGATAGTGTTAGAAAGGAGCTGGGAGTTGAGTTTTTGGGGAGGGAGGGGTTGGTTTGGGATTTTGGGTGTGGTTCATCTTGGGGATTTTTTAATAATAAAAGTTATTTGTTGCATCACTCTGTATTGCCCTGCTTTATCAACACAACAAAGTGAGGAAGGTTTCATTGTGGAAAGATGATTATTTTTATTTATGGATTTATTTTCCCTCACCGTGGACCCTCCCTGTCCCTGGCAGTGCGATTGATGCCAAAGTGAGAGAAACAAAAACTCAGTGATGCTGCAGGGATAATGCCTGGTTGAAAGCTCCTTCGTCAGGCAGTGTTTGCCTCTTAAAACCTTCCATTGTCATGGAGAGCAGAGATCCTGCAAATGCAACGTGATTGCGGCTGGAAAAGATCGAAGGGCGGCGTTCTGACCTGCAGACAAAATGTGTCAAACGAGACCTTTCAGCACGGAGAGGCTCCAAGCTTCTGATGGAATCTGTCAGGTACAGATGAGTCGTTAACCTGCCTTTCATTGTCCCAGCTTATTAAAATCATTAAAAGCCAGCAATAATTATGATCCTTTCTGACTGCTGTGTTTATGTCAATGCCAGGGATCTCATGCCTGCAGAAGGATTCTGCTCAGATGGGAATTATTGCAGAAGGTCACTGGTGCTCCTTGCCGGCATCAGGAGGGGGAACTGGAGGTTTTTCCTCTTTGCTTTCGTTTCTAAATGCAGGATCTGACCTGTAGAACACAAACAGGGGATTTTTGCTAAATGTCTTTTTTTCCTTTATCAATTAGGAATTGAAAATGAAATCAGCTTGTATTCCAAACTGAGCAGTTCCTGATCCTCTGCCATGTGAGACAGCCCATGGATCTGCACAGGATTGAAGGAAGATGATGGGCTGGAATATTACCTGAGGGAAGAGCTAATCTTCTAAACCAATGCATCCTCCCAGCGACATTGTATTATTTATTCTCTATTTTTTGGCCCCTGGGCATCTCCTGTGTCTTTTCTCCACATTTTTTAAACAAGTGAAATCCCTGAGAATTCCTGATGTTCCTCTCCCTTTTCACACAGGTTGGGTGTGTTCACACAGGTATTTCTGGAAGTCTTGGTGTCAGAGCTGTGGTTGTGGCTGGGAATTTTGAGGGGTTTGCTGTGTTTCATTGGATTTTACCAACAGTGCCGCACTTTGGGGATCTGTTCCAGAGGCCTCAAGTTTAAGGTCTGAACCAGATTTGTACTGAAGGACACTTTGCAGTGGCAAAAGGTTTTTTTATACTTAGCACTTGGAACATTTTTCTACTCATGTAGTTCATAGAACAGAGCATGATGGAGCTAATTTCTCAAAGCTGAAAATACAGATTGTCATGGAAATCCATAGAAAGAAATCCATAGAAAGATTCCTGCTTGTTTTATATCAAATCCAAAAATCACTTTTATTCCTGAGTTGCTGTTTGAGCTCGTCCTTGCCAGCCAGGGAGTCTGGTATCAAAGCATTTCATATCAGATCTGGGGGTCTGACAGGTCTTGGAGGGGAAAGGGGGAGTTGATTCCCATGGAAATCCCTGTCTGATTCCATATCAGGATTTCCAGGCATTGACAAAGCAATCAGTGGAATTCTTCTTCAGCACAGATTGTGCTGTAAAAGCAAAGCCCCCCAGCATTGATTTGGGTTTGTAATAAGATGACAAGTCTGTAATGATCAGCGGCTTCAGAGATTACAGAAATGTACTTTTCATTTCTCTGACATGATGTCAATACCTTTTCCAGCTGTTCTGAACACCCTGAGAGGTTTTATCTTAAGATCTGGGTTTGAGAAAGATAAGCAAGAGAAAAGGCTGATCTGCCATTGAAACAGTGTCACTTCTACTTCTGAATCATTTTGTGTTTGATAAAATATATTTTATAAAGTGTTATAAAGCCCAAAGTCAGGGAAGCACCTTTTGCTCCACCTCAGGCTGACCTAAGCCCTGTGTTTGGGTGATCTCCAGAACACAACATTCAGGGGGTTTTGGGCTGTGAGATGAGGTTTTTCTCATATTGTACCTTGCCAGAATTTTTACCATGTTTGTGAAAAAATTCACTGGTTTTAAAGGTCTTTTCGAACCTAAACAAATCCCTGGTGAGGCTGATGTGACCTGATCACAGCCAAATCCATCCCATGTGGGTAAAACAGGCCAAGGAGAGGCAGTGGGGCCATGGAATGCTTTAGATTCCTTTGGTTCCATCAATTATTGATAAGGTTTTTAGCAATGATTATCTGTAAGTGGTGTTTTACATGCCAGCACGTGCCAGAGGGATCTGAAGTAACCCAACAAGAACTTTTAAAGACATTAAGCATGTAAATGCTGGTAACACTCGCAGGATTAGATAATCTTTAGCCCTTTTTTGGGGTTAAAACAGGGATTTGCATGATTTCTTCTGATCTCCAGTGTCTGTGCTGCTCACTAAGGCAGACTGGCCCGTGTGTTCCTTTGGGTCTGCTGCTGGTTGGACACACTCAATTCCCCTGGCGATGGATTTCCTCTGGATACACATTCATGGAAGTGGACTCTGGACTGCATTCCTCACCAAAATTCCTGCTGCAAACGCTGGAGCTGCTCTATCAGCTCCTTTCTTCTGCCTGCAGGGCACACAAACCCTTCTTGTCCCTCACTCTCCCCTCTCTCTACATTCTGCACCGAAGTTCCGTGAATTTGGGGAATTTAGTTGAAATTCAGGCATTTGTTTTGTGTTCATGTCACACGTTGTTTCTGCCACAGTTGCTCTCCTTCCCCCCTCAGCGAGCAGCACACGGAATAAAAGGAGCTTGTGTGAGATTTGGCTCAGCAGCCTCGGCGCTGCCTCTGTGCCAAGCCCCTTAAAGCTGCAGCAGGCCCGGCTGAGCTGAGAGCTGCAACAGCCCGGGCTTGTCAGGGCTTTTCTTCTTCTCTTTTAACTGTTCCAGATCCTCTGGCAGGGAAGGAAATGAGGAGGCTCCAGGCAGAGTCACCCAGTGCTGTCAGTAATGGACCAGCACTGGGTAAAATGGGCAGTGCCATGAGCAGTCGGGGAAGAGCGTGCTGGCATTTCTCAAAGTGAAAAGAGGGGAAATTTAGATGGGATATTGGGAAGGAATCCTCCCCGTGAGGGTGGGGAGGGGCTGGGATGGAATTCCCAGAGCAGCTGTGGCTGCCCCTGGATCCCTGGAAGTGTCCAAGGCCAGGCTGGAGCAGCCTGGGACAGTGGGAGGTGTCCCTGCCCATGGCAGGGGTGGCACTGGGTGGGATTTAAGGTCCTTTCCAACCCAAACCATTCCAGGATTTGATGATGATTCCATGAAAAGCAAACTCTGGGCTGATTAAACCTACCTGGGGGGATTTTTTCTGTGCTTGCACCTTGTGCCAATCCCTGTCCCTGTGGCTCTTCCTCACAGACACTGGAAACATCCACGACAGGGAGGTTTTGCTTTGCTTGGCTCAAGTGCCTTGTTGGAATGTGATAATAATGGTCAGCTGCTCAAAAATTATCTATGCTGGGGTTCAGGGCCTAAATTTAACTGAAACTCACCCCAAAATCTCCTGAGATTCCAGCTTCCCAGTCAGTCAGGTCCCCCAGAGGGTGCTGGGCACTGCCCAGGCTCCCCAGGGAATGGGCACAGCCCCGAGGCTGCCAGAGCTCCAGGAGCACTGGGACAGCGCTACCAGGGATGCCCAGGGTGGGATTTTGGGGTATCTGTGCAGGGCCAGGAGTTGGGCTCTGATCCCTGTGGGTCCCTCCCAGCTCAGGATATTCCATGATTTTATGATTCTGTGGGGTTATTGAAACAATTCCCTTTCCTTTCCCTCGTGGATTCCAACAGAGGCTTCACCCAGCACAGGGTCAGGTCCTGCCTGGGGGCTCCTGTCACTCCCAGAAGCACCTAAATCCCTGCCAGCATCTCCTGCTAGAAGGGATTCCCCTTTGCTCTTCCCAAAGGTAAATAAACTCATACTAACATTTTTCAGGATGCCAGAATAAGCTGTTTTCTCTTTATAGGACACCACGCTGACTGCCAGCACCCTTGGAAAGTTCTTCCTGCACAACAGCTTTGAAACCCATCCTGAAGTTGTCCTGAAGGGAAGACTCTTGCCTTTCTGTTTCCTTGATTTGGCTTTGCAAGGAGAGGGCCTTGTGGCAATGGGAAGCACTGCAGGAGGCCTGGCAGCACGTCCTGGCTTTCCTACAGCATTTGTAGCCTTGGGCCACTCATTTGGTGCTTGTGCCTTTTCAATGTGTGCATTTAATCCATAAACACCAACGGCCTTCCCAGAGCTGCTCCTGGCTCTGCCTCGCCAGAGCACAGATTTCCTGGAGCCCTCCTGGAACCCTCCTCACCCAGCAAATGAAGCAGAACTTGGCAGAAGGAAGAGGAAAAAACTTGTGAACTCTGTGTTGGAATCTGAACCTGGGATATTTCATGGAATGCTGGAATGGTTTGGGTGGGAAAGGACACCAAAGCCCACCCAGTGCCACCCCTGCCATGGCAGGGACACCTTCCACTGTGCCAGGCTGCTCCAAACCCTGTTCAGCCTGGCCTTGGGCACTGCCAGGGATCCAGGGGCAGCCACAGCTGCTCTGGGAATTCCATCCCAGCCCCTCCCCACCCTCCCAGTGCATTTACAGCCCTTTGCCTTGTCTTTAGCTCAGTGACTTTGGTGTTAGCACCTTGGGTTGAAGATTGAATATTTTCATTAAGTCCGGAGTCTTTTCCACTCCTAAAAGCATTTCTGTAGCACTGTTTACTAAGCACAATCATTTGGCTATTGATGTTTATATAAAAACAAAGAAAAGATCTCCCTTTTCTAATACTGTGAACTCTCCTTGCCATTTTCCTCCTGTGATGACAACAGGAGAATTGCCTTTAATTAAAATAATGCAAAGCCGTGAGAATTCTTGGGAAAAAAGAATATTCAGAGCAGGTGGTGGGGGAGAAGAAATGGTAGAGGATGAAACTGATTTTTTTGCATGAGCTGTAATGAAATATTTGGGACCGGGCCTGCTGACAGCCTTCCCTTCCCTTCCCTTCCCTTCCCTTCCCTTCCCTTCCCTTCCCTTCCCTTCCCTTCCCTTCCCTTCCCTTCCCTTCCCTTCCCTTCCCTTCCCTCCCTTCCCTTCCCTTCCCTTCCCTTCCCTTCCCTTCCCTTCCCTTCCCTTCCCTTCCCTTCCCTTCCCTTCCCTTCCCTTCCCTTCCCTTCCCTTTCCATAAAATCATAGAATAGTCTGGCTTGGAAGGGACCCTAAAGATCCCCCAGTTCAATCCCCCTCATCCATTTCCATCCCCCATATTCCCACTTTTTTGGGGGGATGTAGACAGAGAATGTAAAATCCCTGGGAAAACATAAGCCTGGTCTGGGTTTTTTTCCATAAAAAGTCCACAGCATTGAGCTCCCTTTAATTAATTTTACAAGACGATAAATTGACGACATTACAACATCAGAAAGCCTATCCAGCAGAACTTTTATGGGAATGATTTGTAAATCTGCTGCTTGTAAAATATTAAAGAAAAGCTGTAGTTAAAACTCGAGTTTGCTGCGTATTGATAAGGACTGGCCCTAAAATGGGAAAACACAGAAAATGAGTCTGGTGGAACCTGGGTTTGGGGACTCTGTAGGCAAAAAGAGGGAGCTGAAGGGGTGCTCTGGGTGGGCAGAAGGGAAGTAGGAAGATATCCATGGATTTCATGGAATCCTGGAATGGTTTGGGTGGGAAGGGACCCCTGGGTGGGAAGGGATCCCAAAGCCCATCCAGTGCCACCCCAAACCATGGCAGGAACACCTCCCACATCCCAGGGTGATCCAAGCCTCATCCAGCCTGACCTTGGACACTTCCAGGGATCCCGGGGCATCCACAGCTCCTCTGGGAATTCCATCCCAACCCCTCCCCACCCTCATTCCTTCCCATTGTCCCATCTAGCCCCGCCCTCTGGCAGTGGGAAGCCATTCCTAACCCTAACCCTAACTCTAACCCCTCTACTTTGCTTTTGGGCTATGCCTTCTTGGAATTCTTCTTACTCCAACAAGTTTTATAAAAATTGATATTTTTACATTTTTTCCTTACAGAGCATGCAAACGTCCTGAAATACTTAATTTATATATTTTTTAATTATTATTTTTAAATAGCACTGTGCATAAACTTCCCTTTGGTTCATTTGGGGGAAAATACGGCTGACCTAAATAGCAAAACTACCTTTGATCGTGCAGAGATTGAACTGTTAGCAGAAATTAATGACTGAAAAATGAACACGTGTGGCATCCCTCCAGAGAATAAAACACAGCTCTGAATCAAAGAATCCCAATGCAGAAGAAGCCAACTCCCCACAAAGCTCGTGCTTTTAAACAAAATGATTGGAATTTTAAAGAGGGCTCCACGGGAGGGGAGTGACCAGGCTGTGCCCATGGTTTAGAGATGAAAGTTGTCCACTGTGTGTTGTGTGTTCCTCATTTTGGGCTATGGGTGAATTCCAAGTGGGTCAGCCCTTGCTGGCTCCCTCTGAACAGCTCCAGAGTGTTGGAAAATCAGAAATAAGAGGCATGAAATCCATCTTTGGAGGCTGAGTCTGAGGCAGGAGAGGTGGGGAGTCAGTGCTGCCCCTCCAAACCTTCCCCACAGGCAGTGCCTGGATTCTGAGCTGGCGTTTGGGGGAGGAAAATGGACAAACAGGAGCTTCCACAGGAAGCCTGGAATATGTGGCCTTGTTTTCAGGACTGACAAGCCCTTGGTGTTGATGGAATTTGGTCTTTGCTCAGCACATTTGGAATTCTGAGTTGTTACAATCCTAAATGCTGAGTTAGAAACTCACATTTCTGCTCTTTCCCTCAAAATTTATGGGGTTATTTTCCCCCGAATCTTAGCATCTTTCCCCCTCTAGGACAAGGGGAAATGGCCTCAAATTGTACCAAGGCAAGTTCAGGATGAATTTTAGGGAAAATTCCTTCACTGGAAGGGTGGTTAAATATTGGAAGGGGCTTCCCAGAGCAGAGGTGGAGTCCCAGATCCTGGAGATGCTCAAAAATGAGTGGATGTGGCATTTGGTGGTGATGGTTTGGTTTAGGTGGGATCTGGTCAAAGGTTGGACTTGATGCTCTTGGAGGTCTTTTCCAACCTTATCAATTTCATTATTTTATATCAGTTCTCCATCCCTAGAAAAGGGCAATATTGGGGGTTTTTTCTCTTTTCTTTCTCTTTACTTGTATCTAAATTCCAGGTTCTTCAAGGTCAGTGCACAGTCCTGAGCACCCTGGCCTTGGATTTCAGAGAGGTTCTCTAGGAGGTTCTTTAACGTAATTAGCAATGGTCAATCTGATTTAAGTAACAAAATGTGTGTAATACTCTGCCCATGGAAGGCTTAATTAATTGAAATTCACTGAATGTATCACAGAGCTTGCTCACTGAGGAGCATGCTGGAAACACCAAATATTGTTTATTACTTCTGTAGCAAAAAAAGAGGATAATAACTTGAGTTTGTGATTCCAATTTACAGGATTTGTCTATGAAAACTCAAATTCCCTGCAAGATAACTTGACCTCAATTTCCACTTATTGACGGCGTGTCTGGCTGTCTCACCCTCCTCAGGCATTGTGGTGTTAATGGGAGATTTAATTAAAGAAAGAACCAAAATTAATGCTTCATTCTGCACCCTCTTCCTGGCTGATGGCGAAACTGGAAGCATATTCTTTATCAGAATGTGGATTATCCAAAGGAAATTCCTCTTCCAGCTCTATGCTCCTTCCTTTTAGAGGTTTTAGTGGCACATGAAGTTCAACTTTTATTTATATTATTATTTTTAATTTGTTTCTTCCAGCTCTATGCTCCTTCCTTTTAGTGGTTTTAGTGGCATATGAAGTTCAACTTTTATTTCTCCTAAGTTTCTAACTGGGAGTTTTCCAGCTGGAACTCCAGGATCTAAAACAGCCAGGACACTGCTGCAGCAACACCAGCCTGGCACTGCTGGGCTTTGCTTCCTGATTTCCTCCACGTGCAGGCAGTTCCAACATCACCTGGACACCTGGGTGACCACTTGACCTTCCTTGCGGATGGCCTGGTGGGTGCAGGAGTAGCAGGGGCCGGTGTAAGGAGTGTCCCAAAGTCCCAAAACTGGCCAGAGTGGTTGGCAGGGCCACCTCCTTGTTAGGAGAAGCCTGCCACAAGCTCCCCGAGGCGAAGAGGCAGAGAGAGGGAGAGTCCAGGTGAAGTCCAACAAGGATTTATTAACGACCTAGGGTGAGGGAGAACTCTTCTTCTCTCTCCCTGCGCAGGGGGTTTGAAAGAGCACAAAAAGGAGGAGGATTTAGGGCAAACGACCAAAGGGAGGAGAGCAAAGGGGAGGATACCAATCTCAACATCCAATTACCTGCAGCCAAAGGGGGGCGGGGGGGGTTACACATAGAACCAATTAACAACCGAGTACAAACGAATTCTCTGGAAGCCTGGGTGGTGTCCCTTCTCGGCGTCTCTGCCCACGGATGTGCCCTCCAACTCCAGTTCATCCACCCTTCTGATGGCCAAGGCACAATGGACAGGTGCCGGGCACAGCTCGCTGGGCAGGGACACCACCACACCTGGGAATGTATTTGAGTGGCAGATTGGCTTTGATCATGACAGTGTAAAGCTGGTGTAGGGCCTGAAGCCATTCCAAATTCCTCAAACAGGGAATTTGGCCCATGGGGTCTTGTTCTGGTGTGGAAGAGGAGAGGTGGAGCCTGACCTTTGTGGTGGGACACTTGTGGGGCTCAGTGCTGCTGCCTGGGCTCAGGGCCGCCCTCCTGGGCCAGTGCCAGCAGTGCCAGGGTTGCTGATGCCACAGAATTTGCTGCAAAGCTCTCAGTGCCTCTGCAGCTGCTCTGGAGTCAGTTCCTGCTTTGGTCCTGCCACACCTCCTGATTAAACCCCCGTGTCAGCCCTGTGCAGTCAGGCAGCACAGGCTGGGTGTCCAATAATTAAATGTGATTAAATCAATAGCAGAGAAGTGGGGGTTTGTAGGGGGAGAGCTGGGCAGGTCTCCTCTCATGTGGTGTGTAGGAGGCCAAAACAGATCTCTGGAACTTGTGATTTCTGTCCTTTGTAGCTCCCCGGGAATGCATTGGGGAAATCTGCGGGTGGACGCATCCTCCCAGAACAGGGGGGTTTTGGGGAGCCCAGAGTGCCACAGGTGCTGTAGTTAAAGCTGCCCTGACAGAAATGTGCCTGTCTGCAGCTTTAAGCAGCCTGCAGACAGTCCCCAGCAAAGCTGTCATTATCTCCAGCACAACAGCCAAAAATACCTTAACAAAGTGCTGCCTTTCTTATGGAACACTTCGGTCTTGTGCTTCTGCCATTGTCGTGTGACAATGACTGCAGCTGCTGTGTCCTGTCTGCTGGAAATGTGCTGAGAGCAGGCTGGGCACGGGCAAACTGAGAGCTCCTTTGTGCTGCAGGTAACTGCAGACATCATTTACCTACTGGGGCACTGCCCAGGAGCAGCTCCGCACAGTCCGTGGCAGGAGAAAGGACCAGGAATTGCTTTGCATCTGTTCTTGCTGCTAATCCTATTACCAGCAACAGGATTAGTTCATAAACAAAGAGCTCTCCTCGTCTGCTCCCTGCTCTGAAAAACGAACGGGGTTTGTTTTACATGCAGCACCTCCCGCACTCAGCACCACATCCAGCTCTTCCAGCGGCTGGAATTCCCTGAACTGATACAGAGATTTTGTGTGATTTCTGGGAAAACAAAATAAATAAGAATGTAGCAATCATCCTAGCTTGGTTTGGAGGGTTATATATTATTAAATGTATTTAAAAACATAATTTTTCCAATAGATTTGGGGGATGGGAAGAGGCAATAACTTGGGATGTTATTAATGAGGGGACTGCCCCATGTGCCCCTGCCTTGCTCTGAGGACAAGGCTGTTGGAAGGAACCGGATTTCCTCACCAAGTTACTCACCTGGAAATGGTTTTAGTGATGCTCAGTTATTGCTGGAGGCTGGGAGGTGCCTGAGATTCTCTCACTGCTCTGTAATCCCTGGGCACTGCTGCTAAATCCCATTTGCACCCAGTAATCGGATGGAAACTCCAAACTTCCTGCAGCTTCTCCTCGCCCTCTTCCCTCGCTCCAGGACTGTGCTCGGAGGTAGCAGGGAAAGGAGCAGGGAGAACATATGTGAGCTCTCCTGGCAGGACTGAAGGGTAGCAGAGACCCGTCTTTGCTTTTATAATTACTTCTGCAAAGCCGTGCTGGCAGCTCCTCCCTGTAGAACCGCAGCATATGCCAGCAAAACTTTCCGTGCTGGCGCTGCTCCCTGAATTGCTCAGATGATGTGAGCTAAGTTGACAAAAGCAGTATTTTGTCAGTGCTGCTACATCTCCTGGATTGAATATTTCAGGACCGTTCTTCCTGACAGTGCCGTTCTTCCCTCCCTCACCTCCTTCCTTGCTGCTCTTCCTCTCTTTCCCTCGAGTCTCTCCTCGTCACTTTCTCCACTCAACAGAAGAAACAAACCCAAACCCCCTCCATGCACCCAAGGTTGGCAGCATCACCCCAATCCCTACAGATCCTTAATTGCAACAGCACAGAAATACTTTTTCATTTTGTGCAGCTTGCCTGACCCACACCTGTTACAGGTATTTCCCACCTGGGGATCTTTGCTCTCCAGGATAGACTCACCTCTGTTGCAAGCCATGAGAATCCTGGCAGAGGAGCCCCAGCCAAGTTCTGTGCAGTCACCCTTATCAGGGCCTGAGGAATGCAAGAAGTGCTAAATTGGGAAAGAAGACATTGGAAGACAGAATAACAAGGCAGCAAGAAAGCAGATAAAGAGGGACTGAACCATCCTGGACTAGAACCAATCAGGTCCCCTGAGAGGTGCGTGCAGGGCGCGGGGACAATGCGGAGGGTCCAATCGGGTCATGCGTGATCGTGTGAATGACACTTACAGAAATGCATAAGGATGGAGTCATGGAAACAATAAATGGATTCCTGCATAATCAAATTGATTCGTTGTTCAGGGGTCCCGTGTTCCCACACACCTCACCCAGAGAGAGCAAATGATGTCACTCGGCCTTTGGTTGTATCTGACCAGGCTGGGGAAGGGGAGATGAGGAGCAGATGGATTTGTGGCAGGAGCTGGGTGGCAGATGGTGCCTGCAGACAGCTCCTGACGTGGCCTCAGTGGCTGCGGGTTTCCCCTTTTAGCAGCGCTGATAAGGCTTTGAGAGGTGTGCTTGCGCGTTGTAGAGATGTGCTGATAAGGGACTGCCTCAGCATCAGCAGCAGGACAAACTCTGATGTTTAGTCTGAGGGTTCAAGGGTTCATCTTTAGTCCTGGGAAAGAAGAAATCTTCCCAGGCCATGTGATCAAATCTGAAAATTCTTGAATTGCCCTTTTCCTGACACAGTTCATCTTCAATGCATGAGATTTATTTCATCTGATATTAATTGTCACATTAATTCATCTGATAATTTTTGTCTGGGTTCAGAATAAACCCAGAGCCTTCTGGCCATGCCTGCACAATTGGAAACAAACTTTTTTTTTTTTTTTTTTTTAATGTTCATTAGTTCCATCATTTTTGAAAAGGTTTTTGGGACTGGCTTAACCGAAACCCAGAGCATTCTTAGCCTTAAGCTTCTGAGCAGGCTTAGAGTGTCCAGCTAGGAGCAAATGCAGAGCACTTCTGTTCCTCGGGAGAGCATCCATGGAGGAGCTGAGAGAGACCGAGATGATCAGGTTGATTTGTTCTCTTCAGTGCATCCACCTCAGCAATTCCCAGCTTTTCCCTGCAACTGGAGCTCGAGCTGCCCCAGCCCCCTGCCAGGAGCTGCAAATCTGTTATCTGAAATCATCTCTCTGGAGTGATTTGTACTCGCCTGACTTAGCATTTGTAGGGCTGCCCGGTGACATCCTCAGTGCTGGGCTAAACCCCAGCTTTGCCACATTGTTCTTTACTGGGCTGCTTTCAATTTCCCCTTTCCCCACCTCCTGAATTTTTCATGGCCTGTAAAGAAGGATTGTCTTCTGGAGTCAAAGGAGAAAGATGAATTAAAAATGAGGATCGAGTGGAGTTGGGTTATAATAGGTCAAGTTGCTGCTTTGGGGTTTTATTTGTGTAGGAATGTGAAATACAGCAAAGCAATTTGGCTGAGACAGCCTGGAGGAACCTGAATGTAAAGATCTCTAAAGCCAAGAGCTGCACAGAGATGAGGAGATCCCGCTCTCTGTGAAATGGCTGCGGTAAGATGTGGTTTTAACTGAAAATCAGGGCAGAACGTGGCTCAGGATGACATTTTAATTCCCAAACTAAACCAAAAAGAGGTTAAATGTTTATATTTTACCTCTCAGCACTTCTCAGTTACTCTCAATATGTACATTGACACTGTGCCACAGGGATGCTCCTCCTGTTGCCAGATTTTTTTTGGTCCTAATGTCAAAACATTCTTAGTTTGAGAAATCCCAATAGATTAAGGGATTGGAAGATCCATATGTTAGGGGAACGTGGTGTGAAATGTAGTGAAGTTTGTGTGCTTGGTATTCTCTCAAAGCATATGGGGGGAGCAAAGAGTTAACTTTGAGGCAAAAAAGTATTAAATGCTGCAGTTCCAATATTACTGAATCTGAATGGCATTAAATCCAACTGCCTTTGATGTAACACACCAGTGGAATTGGGAATTGAGGCCACTGGGGTTGCATGAAAAATCAGTGGCCAAGGCAGAGCTGGGGAGGGAGGGAGCATGGGGGCTCCCAGACCTGGATTTCGCTCCCTGCCTGGTGTCCAGGTGGTTCTGGGGGCACTCACATCATCGAATTTCAGGGGCAATCACCTGGAGATGGGAAGGTGCCTCTGTGATTCCCAGCCTCTAAAAAAGGAGTGCGTTTTGGATCACCCCTGGAGCACTTGCTGTGGATTTGGGCTGCTCATCTCCCTAAAGTTGAGGCTTGTGACTCCCTTCCACTGATGCTCCCGTTTTTGTACTTGGTTAGTGGAGATAATGATGCTGGACTTGTTTATGAAGAGAGCTGAGATTCACAATTTGGAATGTTTCTATCTCTGAATGAGACATAATTAATTTCTTTCTGTCATTACATGCAAAATTCTGCAACAGATGGACCAGTATCATTTGGCAAATAATTCATCTGACATTTCCCTCATCAATCATTAAACAATTGGTCCAGTTCTTCATTGTGGAGCCAGCTTTAAGCCCTGTTTTGTTCTATGTTTCACAGCATGCTGATGGGATTGGGCTGGATCCATCGGAATCAGGGAGGGGACTGACTTGGGAGCTCTGTGAGCAAAGCACTCACCTCCTGTCCATCACAGAATTCCAGACTGGACTGGGTTGGAAGGGACCTTAAATCCCATCCTGCCATGGCAGGGACACCTCCCCCTGTCCTAGGCTGCTCCAGCCCGGCCTTGGGCACTGCCAGGGATCCAGGGGCAGCCACAGCTGCTCTGGGAATTCCATCCCAGCCCCTCCCCACCCTCATTCCTCCCCAATATCCCATCTAAACCTGCCCTCTTGTGGTTTGAGGCCATTCCCCCTTGTCCTGTCACTCCATTCCTTGCCCAAAGTCTCTCCGTCTTTCCTGCCTCCTTGGAAGGCCACAATGAGGTCACCCCAGAGCTTCTTCTCTCCAGGTGAACAATCCCAGCTCTCCCAGCCTTTCCTCCCAGCAGAGCTGCTCCATCCCTCTGCTCATCCTAGACCCTCCTCTGGACTCTCTCCAGCAGCTCCAGCTCCCTCCTGTGCTGGGCCAGGGCTGGGGCAGCTCTGCACGTGGGGCCTCACCCAAGCCGGGCACAGGGGCAGAATCCCCTCCTTGACTTTGTGGAGAAGTTTCCTGATATTTCATCACTTTCTGGATGTCCAAACTCCCTGCTGTCATTAACAGCCCAGCCCCAGGACAGTGATTTGGTTCTGTGTGGCTGCAGGACAAAGGCTTGTCACAGCTGACCTGGGTGAATCCTGCCGCCTCATTAAACTGCAGCAGCCAATAAATCCTTTTTATAACAGTCTCTTGAATTTTTAAATCTTGGAATTGCTAATGCCCAGGCTGGGGATGTATGGAAATGGGTATTTCTAAACTGGGCCCTAACTTTAAGCAGGGTGATTTGGATAAATGATTTCACTTTTCTTCCACCTTTTAATTACAATCATGGTGGCGTGGGCTGTGTGCTCCAACACCTTCCTTTAATAAATGGCATTAGGTGCCATTTCCTTCCAGGGAATTACTCCAGATTAACTCTCTCCTGTCTGGGATTTCCTCAACCCTTTGCAGGGTTTTTTGCCTTTTCCCCGTCTCTTTTCTTGCTTCAGCATGCGCTGCAAACCCGGGGGCTTCTCCATCCTAAGCGGAGATAATGAGCCCAATCTTAATTCCACTCCAGCTGCTGCAGGCATGTAAATGAACCTTTCCTATGTCCAGCCAAGCAGCCCGAGCCTCACCCGAGCAGCAGGAGCAGGCAGGGAGGTGAGGGGGAAAGGAGAGGTGAGGCTGAAACCAGCTGGAATTCCCATGTCTGGAATTAAGATTTCCTACCCCAATCAATGCCGCTGTTCTCGGCAGAATTATTTGTTGTGGGGCCTCTTTTCCTCTTTCCCCACCCACTGAGCTTGACCATCATTGGCCTTTTAGCACCAAGACAGACACGTGAAGCCCTTCCCAAATTTTTGGCCGTGCTGGCTTCAGTCTCTGGAAGCTGTGTCTACATTGTGCATGGGCTAATTAGTTCTGCCTCTCAGCAAACCTAATTAATCCAGACCACTCCTGAGCTGCTATGACCTGTGAGTCCTGGCCAGAATTAGTTCATGGCTGATGTGACCCAAGTGTCTCTTGCTGGTGCTTTTGCAGCCATGCCCCAAGAAATCCCATTCTGTTGGAGTTGTGTGGGATGGGAGGGAAATATTGACTCTGTGTATGGCCTCTTGTAATCCATTTCTGCCTTACCAACACACAGAGGCTTCACAGAGCCCCAGAAAGGAAATAATTGGTTTTTAAATCAGGTTTTGTCTGTGTAATGGTGCAGTAAGGAATTGTCAGTGGTTACAGCAGCAGGAGAACGGATAACTCTGCATTGCTGTCGGAAGCAAGCCCCATTCCCTACATCCCTGCCATTCCCACTGCTCCAACACCCAGTGCCACCCTCCTGGGCACAGCACCCTGTGGGAATGGGCTCGGAATGGCTCCAATTTAACCAGAGGGTGGAGGAAAGCAGAGTGTGATTCGCTGAGTGGGGGCCCAAGGGAAAGCAAGGTGCAGAACCTATTGACAAACACCTGATTTCTGTGAACTTCAGGGGTCCCTCATTACAGATTTGGGTCCTCCAGGGAGGCAGCTGGGCAGGAAATGGAGCCTGAGCTGCTTGTTTGTCGCTGTGAGGGGCTCAGAGGTGCAGGACAGCACCTAAATCAAGAGTTGTGTTGGTGCAGCCCCAGGGAGCTGAACACTGGCAGGTGTCTATCAGGATCTCCTCACATAAGAGCAGGTTTGAAATCCATAAATCCCTATTCCATAGAGTTAAGGCAGAAATAAGCAGGGAATCCAGAGCAGCTGTGGCTGCCCCTGGATCCCTGGCAGTGCCCAAGGCCAGGTTGGAGCAGCCTGGGACGGTGGGAGGTGTCCCTGCAATGGCACGGGGAGCACTGGATGGGATTTAAAGTCCCTTCCCACCCAAACCATTCCAGGGTTCTGTGATTTGTCCCAGTCTTTGATGAAGCTGGAATCCAGGTGGCCATTTTCTTCAGCTCTCTCTTATTTAGGTGTTAGGATGATGGAGCTGTTCAATGAACTCATTAATGCTTTAGAAAGTGGTGCCTTTACTGGAAGGCTTGTGTGGAGGGATGCAAGGAATCGCCTCAGAGTCCTGGGGAATTGATCTGGGACTGAATTGAAAAGCTCAAAAGAGATTCTTCGTCATTATTGCTACAAAATAAAAGAGCTGAAGCCAATTTTGCCAAGGAGTTGTGGAACAATTTGGAGGTAACACGGAGGTAAAAGTGAGTCCCTGGAAAAATTTGTATGGGAGAGACCAAAGCAGATCCTGAGGAGCTGTTTCTGTGTGTGCTGAGATGATGAAGATGAAGACGAGGTTCTAACTTTGATTTTGTTAAAAGCCCATCAAACACACTGCAATTGTGATGGGCACATCCAACCTCTCCTGTAAATAAACGTGGTAACAGGAAATATTTCCTTATTACAGGCTCTGGAGCACCTGTAATTACATTTAAATAATAGACTAAAGCAGCCTTTTCAATAGAATAAATAGAAATGTTTATAAATGTGAGAAAATATTACTAGGTTTTGTTCACTCTTGAAGAGCTTTTTTCCTGGATTTTCTCTGCAGTGGTGCTGGATTTAGTTCCACATGTGGAGAAGGCCCAGGTTAAACATTTCTCACCATGACTCTGTGTTTGCTTTGCTTGAATTCAAGGATTTCCCTAATAAATCAACATTTCTAGGGGCCAGAAAGGTCACGGGGGTCTGGTGCCACTTCCTCCTGCTGGGGAACATCTCCTGAGGTTCCTTCCCTGCACAGTCGTGGTTCCCACCCTGCCAGAGCCCAAACCCAGCCGGTAACAGGGGAAAATCCTGGTCCCAGGAGGAGGCAAGGTGAGAACAGACAGGGGAAGGGATTTGTCAGAATGCAGCCAGAAATAGAATCCAAATTTCCACGTTCATCCCACGCTGTCTGCTGAGGGATTTTAGTTCTTACTGTGTGTTTTTCCATCCATTATTTCCTGATTATTTTTTTTCCATATTAGTGCAGGTCAGCATCCTTAGGACCTTCATGATCACAACTTGGATATCAATATCGATATCCAATATTTATGAATAACTTCCTGTAGTGGATCCTTGGTTTTTTTCCCCTCAAGGCGTTTGTTGCTAAGAATAATCTTGTATCATTCTCATTCTACGGGAGAATTTAATCCCAAATGATGAGCTGGACAAAAACCAGCAAGGACGGGATGTCCTGTAACCTACCTGTCCTTGGAGTGCCTGTACTTGTATAGAATGGAGGAGTTCTGCAGATAAATAAGAAAATATTTTCATTTATCGAGTTAGAATTAAAAATAGTCGCTGCCTGATACATTTCCCAACAGTTGGACAAGTTTTTTACATGCTGAAATCCACTTTATACATTTTATGCACACCATCGAAAGGGCCTCAGTCAAGATAACCCCTCACAACTTGCCCTGGTCTTGTAAAGCAGAAGTCAGGATTTTAAAAAATGACTAAAAAATGAGTAATTGGCCTCTTGAGTATAAATACAGTCTGTTTCTGAAGGACATTTGCTTGTGTTAAAATCAACCTTTCTCCTCAGCTAAAAAATAGATATTTTTGTGGCACTAAAAGGTAATTGCCGGAGTTGTTTGTGTCACAGTAATTTATTAATCTGGAAAGATGAAGACACTGCCCAGAGGTCGTGGCTGACCTGGTAATGAGCCCATCAAGCATCCCCATCCATAATTAACCCAAGACACATTACTGGGGAACTTTTATCTGCTCCCCTTCCTTGGGCATCTCCAGGTCCTTCATTATCTGCACATTTGTGTGATGGCTGATCCCAAACACTCTATAATTAACCCTCCATGGGAATGTTTGGGGCTGATCCCAAACACTCTGTAATTAACCCTCCATCGGAATGTTTGGAGCTGATCCCAAACATCCTGCACTTAACCCTCCATGGGAAGTTTGGAGCTGATCCCCAATGGCAGAGCTGCACCTTAACCCTCCACGGGAATGTTTGAAGCTGATCCCAACATTCTGCACTTAACCCTCCGCAGGAATGTTTGGGGCTGATCCCCAACATTCTGCACTTACCCCTCTATGGGAATGTTTGGAGCTGATCCCCAACACTCTGCACTTAACCCTCCACGGGAATGTTTGGGCTTGGAGCATCCAGTGCCCAATCCAGGCAGGGGCTGGAGCCCAGGGCTGTGTCCTCCTGACTCACGAATATTTCCAAAAACAAAGCCTCCACAGCCTCTTTGGTTGAGCTCCCTCACAATAAGCAGCTTTTATTCAGTTTAAAAACCATTTCCAGGTTTCAGTGTGTGCCCATCACCTCCTGCCCTGGCTCTGGGCAGCTCGGGCAGTCTGGCTTGGGCATCTCTGCTCCTTCCCAGCAGTTGCTTGGATGAAATTCCCTTGATCCTTCTCTTCCTGAGGCAAAGGCATCCCACCTCTCCTTGCCTGATGTGCTCCTGATTTGATCTCCTTCTCTATCCACATTTCTAGTTTCAAGCAGGGAGGAAAAATTAAAATTAACCTGATCCGTAGCTAAAACCTGAACAGGGATGGAGTTGTTTTTCCCTCCCCACCCCTCCCTGGGAATGCAGAGCTCTTGGGAAAAAATCCGTTAAACCCTCGGCATAGGATAGGAATTGGGAATGGAGTATCCTGGCAGTGGGGGAGGTTTGGGATGTATGGAAAAGGGGATGAAGTTGTTGTGTGACCCCTCAGGAGTCAGTGCCTCCTGTTAGCAAGGATGATGATCACTGTGTTTACCTGAAAGGCATAATTAATCTGAAGTTAATTGAGTAATCCTGTGTTTAATCTGTTATAACAGAGAATTCGATTGACTTCCTGAACCAATCAATTTTTCTCTCTCTCTCAGATTGTTCTGGGTCTTTGCTGGTGGTTTTCAAGCATTGTCCAGTCCCAGTTTGGCTTCACGTGCAGCAGATCCAGCAGCTCCCTGCATTCCCTCTGGGAGAGGAGAGATGTACAATTCCTAAGGGATTTGTCAGTGTATCCCGTTCCATCACCGGGATAAAAAACACTGTGTTGGAAAAGTCCAGCAAATACCTTTTCACCCCCATTAAACGCGCCCGGTACCTAAACAATTGCAATTGATTTTGTCTGCTCCTGCAAACACGAATTACCCCGTAATCATCCCAGCTCCCAGCCCGGCCTGCACTCCCTGCCTTGGGTTTTCAAGTGGGAAAACGCTGACTTTGGCATGCAAATAGGAAAAGTTGGAGGCGAGGAAAGGTGGGGCTCTCCCTGCTTGGCAGGATGTGCAGCCACTAGGATTAATTGTCGCCCTTAGAGCTTGTTTAGCACCCTGCAAGCTCAAAATCAAATAAATTGCCTATATTTTTGCTTTTGCTTGTGGTTTCTGCTAAACGCCTGCTTCAGGGGTCAGCAGTGCCAGGCCCTCAGACTGTGGCATTGTTTGATTTTATCCAAAACGGGCACACGCAGCAGAATCCTGAAGGGGACAGGAATTTTCAGCTCCAATCCATTTCTGTACAAGCCAGGCTCTGTGGCTGAGTGCAGGCTGAGTCCTGGAGATGGAATTATGCAGCCAACTATCCAATTTGGGGTAACAGGGATGTCCTCCATGGAGAGGCCAGGGATGGGCATCACTGGGACTCCCTTTTCTGGCTGAGGTGGTTTATTTTTTAAATGGCTTTATCCCCATTTTCCTGTTCTCTCATATTTTTATATGGCTTGCATTTCCTTTATTTAGTGATTTCACAGCTGCCTTGGGTAATTTCCCTTTCTTTACTCTTCTGTCCTACAATGTCTCTCTCTGCAGATCCTTTCTGTATTTAATCCTAAAAGAGCCATATGAAATATAATGGCCTGGAACCACATTGTCCAATCTATTTATCCTGCCAGAAACACAAGGCTCGTTCCTGAAAGGGGGATGCACACCCACCTGTCATGGAGAGGGATCAGGAACAGAGTATGGAGTGAAAATCTCAACCCCAGGGTGTTTTACCTGGGTCCTGAGGTGAAAAGGAGCTGCTCTGAGCATCTCCCCCATCCAACACACGTTCAGTTGTTCTTTTCAAGTGTAATCCTTCTCCTACAAGAGGCTCCTGGGGCAACTCTGAGGAAGTAAAGCCTGATGTGGCGAGGTGCTGAGTGCCCTTGATGTTGATGGGTGTGAAGCATGCTCAGCCTCTGGAGAGAGAGCTCTGGACGAGGCTTTAACCCGGCTGGGAAGAGCTGGGGTAATGAGAAGAGGCAGGGCAGGATTCCCTGGTGGTGCTCTCAGGGTTTCCTTCACGTGTCAGGTCTCCTGCAGGAACTTCTCGGCTTCTTTTCGTGTGGGGTTGATGGTCAGTCCCAGGGCTTACAGGAGGTCTCTGCCCTCTTGGGCCATCTGGGTCCTGAGCTGAGGTAAATCAGAAGATTCCTGTGAGCAGCAGCATAAGGGGTAGGGTGACCAGGGGGAAATTCAAGGAAGCCTTTCCGAGTTCCTGAACAAATGGAAACCACAGCAAAGATTCCTGTGTTTCGTACTCCAGGTTGTGCAGAGAAAACCATTCCATCACACGTGGTCCTTCACTGGATTCTTCACAGACTCATACAGCCAGAACCCAGAGAAATTCATTGGTTCAGTGTTCATTAGTCCCAAGTTACAGAGTTCCTAGTGTTTGGTTTCCTGTTGGTTATTGATCCCTTCACCTTCGGTGGGAATCAGGTCCTCATTCTTCATTCTCTCACCGATCTTTTCCCACCCCAGCTGTCTCTGACACACCAGGGAGATGTTTGGGCTTTGAGGTTCGTTGATGTTCGTGAGTGGTTGCTTCTCTCTTGTGCATCCTCTGGCAGCTCCTGGTCCATTCAGGTGTGGAGCTTGTCAGGCCTTGCCCAGGGAACAAAGTCTCTTGAAAAGAAACTTCCTTTTCCTTTCCCCCTGGGTGAAGACAAACAAAACCCCTGACTGAAGCTGGTAACAAATTTTAGAAGTTGTCTCATTTCCCACAGCTGGACTGCAAGAGAGGTGAGCCATTGTCGCTGTTCTCACTGCGGCCGAGTAGAGAAACGACACCAAGACCAGGCCCAGGGTCAAGTGGCAGCAGCCATTTAATGAATTCTCAGAAAACTTTTATATGTTAGTTCACAAAGTGCATTAAGTGGCATAAGGTGATTGGTTTTGCCATCCACCCCCTAAGGGGATTGGTCAAGTTCCAAGACACCATCTCTGGATGTTTTCTAGTTAGAACCATAACAATTCTGCTAAACAACCCACAGGTGCAAGAAGTTTACAATACTGTAACCTTGCTCAAAGTAATCAGCATGGGAGAGACAGAACTCTCACAGAATTGCTGCAGAGAGCTGAAGAAATTCTCTGCTGGAGCTTTTCAGCTTCCATAAGCCATGGGTGGAACATGAACAGGCACTGGCTCAGCTCAGATTTGTTGTGACACTCGGGGCACATCAATCCTTTGAAGTTTCGGTTCTTCATCGGTCACATGGGACACTCCTGCTGCCTCTGCAGCCCTTTGGCTCCCAAACTGTGTCTCTGGCAGGCAGAGGAGCAGCCCTGCTGAAGGCATGTAGTGGAAAAGGGCCTAATATTTGATGACTTTCTGGATCTTTAATTAACACGGGCGGTTGTTCCTTCAATTTGGCCTGGGTCGAATTAGTAAAATGCCGAAATACTGGAGGGGTAGGCTCAGAGAATGAATTATTTAAGAAATTTATTGTGAACAGGGCCTTACAGAGTCTCACAATGGGAGAATTGACCTCTGTCCCTCCTTTCTGTTGGTCTAGGACCCTTTTAATAGTTTGATGAGCTCTTTCAACTATAGATTGACCTGTAGGGGAGTGGGGAATGCCTGTGGTATGCCGGATACTCCTGCGTCCAGAACAAAACCCATGGAGCACAAACAGCCAGGAATCCAGAGGGGTTTGCTGCACTTGGGTTTTAATGCACCAGCCCAAGGCAGTGGTCAGGACCTGTTGACAATTAAACACTTAGCACATGAAGAGCTGGAGATAAGAACTTGGATGTGAGCGCTGCCATCAATAATTCACAGGACATTAGAGCCTCAATGTCAGAAGTTGTACCAAGCATGCCCTGACAGGGTATTAATGAAGCTGCTCCAGCCATTACATGCCAATTGCTAATTTATTCATCATTTACCAGCGGTGGGGAGAGGGGGGAAGGAAAACCCAAGGTCTGAGTTCTGCAGCCCTTGAAACAAAACTGCACGGGGGCTGCGCTGGCAGCAGCCGGTTCCTGAGCTGTGGATCTGTTTCATCCTTGGAGAATGAGACCAAATTAAATGGGAGCAAGTGAACGCAGCCCAGATAAATTGACTCCAAGCAGGCCTTATCACCAAATCATTCACTGCAGCTGAATGCTAACAGAGCGAGGCACTCTTGTGGGCAGGAGGACAGCGAGGAACATGTTCTCATTTCCCTAAAACCCACCCCGAGTTCGTGGTGTTTATTCCTAGGATTTGGGGTGTTACCAGTGCCTGGTTCACGTGTCTCATACCAAAGGATGTTTTATCCCTATAAAAAAGTTCTTTTTACGGGTTAAAAAGCATTGATGAGGTAAGGATATTCCAAAACCCTGCCCTGACCATATTGGCTGCTGTGTGAGCAGGGAAGCAAGACAGGGACATTTCCTGGGGACTTGCAGTGCATTCCTGAGCAGTCCCACTAGTGAGGAAATGTGGGTGAAACCCACGATGGTTTCCATCAGTTCTGCTCTCACGGGGGTGACCCTGTCACCAGAGAGGCCAGTGCCACCTTCACAGGGTGTGGCAGCCCTTCAGAGCAGAAAAACCCAGAAAACTGGGACATTTGGGTGGTCACTAACTGTCCAGGGGGATTCTGGATGCATTTGGCTTGTGCTGTCACTTGAGGATGAAAGAGTTGACCACTTTGGAGGAATTAAATGTGTCCCAGCCTGGCACCACAGAATTCCAGAGTGGTCTGGGTTGGAAGGACCTTAAACCCTGCCTCAGTTTGTGACAAATTTAGGAGGAAGTGTCCTGAAATGAACTTCTCCTCTAAAGAAAAGGCAGGTTTTGGCACTCCCCCACTGATATGAAAGGAATTTTCTTGGATGAAAGTGGAAAAAACTCTTTATTTAACTAACAAAGTGCTCGTAGGGCATGGGGAAGAAAAATGAGTAACTGTTAGGATATTAAACCTTCTTTCTGTGGAGAAAGCTGGTGGATTTCAAGTTCTCTCTGTAGCTGGCTCGGCCCCTCCCAAGGTCCAAGGCTGGGGTTTGTCCCTACAGCCTCCCCGCGGCCCATGGGTCCCATGATCTGACCCTGGGATCATGGCTAGGCCAACAGCTCCAGAAGAAGAAGAAGAAGTCACCAGAGGGTCTCGGTGTGCAGGTGTGCAGCCCTGGGACAACTTTTTGCCTCAGCTCCCAAGCTGCCTAGAAGCAGGAGATGTGAGTGTCTCCTGCAGGCAGAGCCCAGCAGTGAGTGTGTGAGTCCTGGAGCACAAACCACACTGCAGAATTCACCCAGCTGCCCCTCACCTTCCCCAGACCCAGCCTGAAGCTGCAGGAACCATTCCTGGCATCAAGCAGGTGATGGGGGAATACAGCATTGCCATAAATCCACCCCAAGGCAAACCCACCCTGTGCCACCCCTGCCATGGGCATGGACACCTCCCCCTAGCCTGGGGTGCCCCCAGCCCTGTCCAGCCCCGGCCTTCTCCATGAAGAGCATCAGGAACAGACTGGGCAGGAGAGGAGTGACCTGAGAGTGATGCCTTCTGCAGGCACCCAGAAACAGAGACTGGACAGGAGGAAGGGAATAAAGGTCGGTATTTATTTGAAGGCCTTCAAGGCACACCCTGGGGGAGCCAGAGGCTGCCTCCAAAAATGGACCCCAAGATGGACCCCAGGTCACGAGTTCTTCACACCTTTATAGGTTTGGTTCATTTCCATACCATGGTTAATTCTCCAATTGAAGCCCCAGTTCAATGATGGAATTCCCCTCAGCTTGCTCCCCCCTTAGAGGCTTTGGTTTGCACATTTTGGGCCTAGAACAGCCTGGCTGTCCTTGAAGGCAAAGCCTGGAGAGGCTTTGTTGTGTCTGCCCAGCACGAGAGGGCAGAAATTCCAGGCTACAAGGAACTGCAGAGTTACACTCTGAGCAGTACAGAATTTGAAAAATATCAAAGTTAAAACCTAAGGCATCAAGAGGGTGCAGAAAGAAGAATTTGGCTAAAGAGCAGCAGCTCTGGAGCTTCCAGTGGCTGCTCCTCCACTGGTCCTACAAGGTGCAGTTCCTCAGGGTTGTAAATCCCCAGCTGGGACCACAGGAAATGCAAAGGTGTGCAATGCTCTCTCCAAACCTGGAATTGGGGATCTCGCTGGGATCACTCCGGCCTTGGTTCCCTCAGTGGAGGTTTCTTGACCTCCATTTCCATTCCTGAGCTTTTACTCCCAAAATTTGGAGCTTTCACTCCAAATTCCCACTCTGGGATCCGTGTCCAGCTCAGCAGCACATCAGGAAGGGATGGCAGGGATTAATTCCATCTCAATTTGGAAATTCAGAGGAGTCTCGTGGCAAAAAATTGGGTTTTTTGGTGGAGGTGAGTGGCCCTGGGGACTGCTGAGCTGGCACAACTCCCAAGGGGATTTTTAGCCAAAACCAAACGTGTTCTTCTCTCCCTTGCAGGCAGCTTGGGAGGGCTGCTGGTGCTGGTACCTGTGGCATAGTTGGTGGAGCATGGAAATATCAGTTATTGTTAATTTTAAACTATTTCTGCATGGAAAAAAGTGGGTACGATGAAAATTCCAAGCATATTTTACACCCTGTGTACATCTGTGTCTCTGTGTTTGTGTATACATATATCCATGCACATGTAAAATATTATAAATGTAATATATATATATTTATAGCAGAAATAAACATTTAAATCTATATCTAATAAAGGTATAACTAGATAACTAGGGAAATTTATAAATATATAAAAGTATATACGATAACATATAATGTGTAATAATACATATATAAAATACATACAGTACTTGTGCATATATGTATTATTTCTGGAAATATAAATAAATAAATAAATAAATAAATAAATAAATAAAGCACTGATCTAAATAAATAAATAAGTAGATAAATAAATAAATAAATACTTACACACGCACACACACACAAACATATATTCTTATATAAAATAACCACAACTCAAAATCAAACACTGAGGCCTGTCCAGATCCATTTTGCTGGAAGAGAAACCACAGATCCCGTGGCTCCCACCCTTCCCAGGGTGGATAATTTCTGCAGGGAACCCTTGCTGGGATGGGAGGGAGCGCTGCCAGCCGGGCCAGGATCAGCTGCACACTCAGAACATTCCCGGCTCCTCCGGGCAGGGATCTTCACCTCTCTCCCTGCTCCAAGGAAATGGAACCAAACCACCAAATGCCCTTTGCAACCTCCTCCTCTCCATGTGGTTTTTAGCCCCCAGAGTCCCTTATTTAGGCTGATTAAAACTTCTCCATTTCTTCTCCTTTGGCAAATGTTCAAATGGGTTTGCTTTCTATTTCATCAGAAAATGTGAAATAAAAATTAAAAAAAAAGAGGGGGTGGCATTTGTGCTGCTGATTGAAAGCTCCCTTGATTCAGCTCAGCTCCTCAGGTTTTCTGCCTTGCAATTTGTGAAATTTTCCATTAGAGCATCACAGGATTTTTAAAGAAGAAAAATCATGCCCACCTTTTGGTAGGAATGTGGGGATTTTGAGGCTCAGTCCGTGGCAGAAGGAGAGTTCATGGCAGCGCTGCTTCAGCTCTCGTAGGATCCAAGGATCTGTGAAAAGACATCCCTGGAAATGGTGCAGTTCCTGTGGCCATGGCTCTGCTCACTCCCAGATCTGGCAGAGTTTCAAATGGACCCATCCTGGAGAATTATCAACACAAGGTGGAATAAATAACTGCACACTTCAGCTTTTACATTTATTGGGAATAATAAATACGAATTCCTGCCCCAGTGTTCCTGGCTGTGATGCAGATGGGGTTAACTGAGATATGGGAAAGGTATTTTCAACATCACTTATGATAATTAAGTTCTGAATCTTTTTTGAGGGAGTTGTGTGTGCTGCTGTCCAATCCAGAATAAAAATAGTGATTAATGATGATATTTTTCATATGCAAATGAATATCTGATCTATAGGTAGCGACAAATTGTCATAACAGAACAAACCAAGCAAGGGTTTTTATTCAGAAGTGAATATTTATGCGCTGTGGGTGCAGATGCAGTCTGGATGCAGACATAGGGGAGGACAAGTTGGTTTCTGGGGATTGTTCTGTGGGTTATTATTTATTTTTCAGAATGGAGTTGAACTCTTGGCCCATCCTGTGCCCGTCTTTTTCCTGCTCCTTCAGAGGGCTGGATCCTGGGGCTGCCCAGGGGTGACTCCATCTGGGATGGATTACAGGGGCAAGTAGTGAGCCAGGAATAAGGAATTAGGATGGAAGAGCTGGGATCTGACCTTGAGATTTGTGCAGTTTTCATTTTTGGTACAGAGTGGGGTCATCAGTGGCACACAGACACCCCCAGAGATCCAGGCTGTGCAAGGCTGAGAGGGGACTTCCTAGGCCACAGTGGGAAATACGTTGAATATTTAGAAATTAAATAACACACAGTGGTTGGCTCATGACTGACTTTATAAAGTACTGCCACCATTTTGGCAGCTGAACTGGGATTTGGGCAGGGAGTTGTTTCCTAAATAATTGTTGGGGGTGTTCAGCACAGGGAGGTATGGAAATGGCACAATATCCAAATTTTAGGAATTGTTAAAGCTGTTCAGAGCAGTCCAGTGCTGCCTGCTGGGCAACCTGAGTGTGCCTGAGCCACAAATGGTCCCTGTGGGATCCTGGAGCTGCCCCAAGGATTCAATTCCCTGCAGCTCCTGGATAAAGAGGCTCCCAGAACCAGCTCAGGGAGCTCCTGCTGCGCCTGCCCTTGTTCCACATCCCTCTGACACCTTCCTGGTGAACTGGGAATTAGCCCAGCCCTGCTGAACCGGGAATTAACCCAGCCCTGCTGAACTGGGAATTAACCCAGCCCTGGCGACCTGGGCAGACCCAGCAGGAGGTGTCGCAGCCTGGATTCCACCCTGGATCCGGGGCTGGACCCTCCAGGATCCCAGCTCCGGGACTGGGAGAGCCAAGGGGAGAAGAGTTCAGGAGGAAAAAAGGTGTCACTGATTCTGTAGCTTCAGTTCTGCCTTGTTTATCAAAGTCAGTATTTTTCTGACTAAAAGGCTCTTAGATTTAAAAAGAAAAAAATTACAGGCTACAAGGCAGGGAATTAACCCTGTCCCAGCCACAGCAGGACACGGAGTGTTTACATTTGGAGTTGCTGCCTGCAGTCAAACAAATGCCTTTTGTGGGGATGATCAGTTTGATCACAGCCCCTGCCCCTCGGCCCTGTACCGAGACTTTGCTTTTAACCTGCAAACATTCCTTTTCCTGTCCCTCCTCCCCCGGGAATGCAGGAGAAAAAGAACAGTTTAGGATTTGCCCAAGCCAAATACCCAGGTCAGGTGCATTAGAGCAAGCCCAGCTTCGGCAGATCCCAAGGGGAGCGGGTGTTTTGTCTGGCGTTTCTGCCAGAAAATCCCGCACCATAAACATTCCATAACCCAGGGGAGGCGGAGGGGTCTGGGAAGGGAGGGCGGTGGGCAAGGCAATGCTGTGTCTTTAATTTTCTTTTCCGAGGGAAGCGAAGTCTGCAGAGCCATGACAGCCTCACTTGTTCAGCCTTTCCTGCGCGCTGGGTTTTCTCCAGTGGAGGGCACTCCGTGTTCCACAAACTCCAGCCTCAGCACTAGCGAGCTCCGGAGCATCATCGCTCTCTGGAAAGCCTCGGAATTAGACGAGAGCTGCTTCTCAGCACAGCTACAAAACACTTTAAACCCGACCAGCTAAATGGATAAACCGAGCCTGCGGAGCTGCTAAGCCGGGCTCTGGCACAGCACGGGAGGCCCTGGCTGCTCCGGGAGCCGGCGGAGGATGGATCGCTGTGCCCGGCGATGGCAAAAGGCAGCAGAATGAGGGATGCGAGGCGCCGGCAGAGGTTTGGTTCTTCCTCCCAGAGAAGTTGGTTCGCCTCCATCGCCCGCTCCGGCTTTTCTCGCCGATTGCCGCTTAACGCCGCCGGTTCTCTGATGACTTCCACAATGGCTCTCAGAGCTTAGAGTCCCTCCCTACCCCCCCACACTCCCCCCCCCATCCTTCGTCCTGTCTTCCCCACCCCCAACCCCTTCCCTATCCTTTCCCTTCCTCATCCCCAAAATTCTCGCTGGTCCTCTCCGGGGAACTTTGTGGGGTTCCTGGCAGGCACGCTGGATGGCGGCGGGGCGAGCGGCAGCCGGGCTGTGACATGAAGATGCTGATGGTTTAAAGCAAAGGGACCAGTTTTAAAAAGAGAGAGAGAGGCGAGGGGAAAGCAAAAAAAAAAAGGGAAGAGAGAGGAGAAAACAGCAGGAGGAAGGCGAAGGAGGACGTTATTGATGACAAAAGGATGGGTGAGTGAACTTTTGCGGTTTGTTCGCTGGCACAGCTGCAGCTGTGGGGTGGATTTTGCAGCTGGATTATTCGGCGGCGGAGGATGGGGGGGCTCGGGGAGGCAGCGGCAGCAGCGCGTTCCTCCCTGCCAGGTGACTCACTGTACTTGCCATTGTATTTTTAGCCCGTGTCCCCCGCCTCCAGGCACACGCACACCTTTCCTCTCACGGAACCCGCCGGTGAATTCCTGCCCCGCAAACCCCCTGTGCCACCCACCCCCGCCCCTGCACCCCAAATCCTGCCGGCTTCTCCCCCCGACCCCCCCGGCACCGCTCGGGCTGGCGTTAACACTTTGCAGGATGTAGGAAGCAAAGGGGAGGGAGGGGGGAGTTGTTTCTTGCTTAGGTGGTTTTGAAGAGGCTGAAAAGATGCCCCTGGTACCTCTGCTACATTTCCAGCCGTCATTTGCCAGTCGGGCTTTTTTCCGAGTGTGACAGGTTTATTCCCCTCCTTCCTTCCCCCCTCCCCAGCCCCCGAGTCTGTAACAGCCAGAACATATTTCTAGCTGGCTGCTGCTGGCAAAGAGAACAGAGCAAAAAATGAGGATTTAAATTAGAAATCTACCCATTAGAGTGGAAGGCAGGGGCATTCTAGACCAGGAATTATTTTTGCAGATTGCCCCTTGGTTTAAAATTGGATTAAAGAGCTGCAGCACTGGGTTGGTTTTGTGTGCGTGTGACAAATAATAAAGTGATTATTTATCAAGGAGATACCAGCCCTTGAAATATTTCCTGTTGGAAGAATGCATTTTCATTCTTAGCAAGGCTGCAACTCTGGACAGAGGCAGCAGCCCTAAAATTATTCCAGGCGTGCAGATGGGTGTTGGGGGTTCTGACACCCCCTCCACGCCCTCTCCTAATTATTCAGGATTCTATATATTCAATTATTACATATGTCCTCACATCCAGCACTGCTGCTGCGTGACAAATCTGATATCTCAAAGGCAAACCCTTAAAATCAATCAGGAGAGGGGAACTGAAAGAGAAATATCCCCCTTTAAACTTTCTGGGGTTTGCTGCTATCTGGAATGTTGGGGTGGGTATTTTCATCATCGACTGGATTAATTCAAATTAATAAATGTTTAGGTATTCACAGCCACCTATGGATAAGTTTAGATGAACATGGGTTAAGGCAGTGGTTCATCTGAAAGGAATATGTCTCCTACCTTTACCTGGCATCAGGGTCCCATGCCCGCTTTCCTGGTACACTGTGGATGAACTTTGTTTCTCTGCATCTATTTCTGTAGTTTAGGTACATAAACCCCATGAGTTTTACTTAAACCGACTCCTAAACCTGAAACACTCAGTGCCAAAAGCAAAACCTTTACTTAGTGCCTCATTTTGCAGTGAATACATGTTCCAAAGCTGGATCAAACTTCAGGAGAAGCAGATTTCACCCTTTCTGGAGGAATGTGGGGGGGGATTGGACTTGCAGTTGCTTTCCTTGAGGAACACGTTGAGCAGCACACATGAGCAGGAGCTCTGGCTCATTTCCTCTCCAGCACTATGGAGCATCCAGCACAGTGACTTGACAAATATGTTTATTGTTCCAACCTCGGCACAGAGCAATGAGGACATCCCAGCTCCTCGGAGAGCCAGGGACAGGAGCAGAGCCAGGAGGGAGCAGGCCCATGGTGCTCCTGAGGGACCACAAGCCCCACACAGGGAGTCTGGAGGCAGTGGGGGCAGGAGAGATGGCCAGGCAGGCGCTCAGGGGACGGCGATTTGCAGCACAAAGAGCCGAGGCAGGAGGTGAACAGGTTGTCTCCCAAATCCCCCGCTCCACTCCGGCTTACCCCGAGCCCCCAGTGACGCAATAATCTGGTCATTTATCTGCCAGGCTTTCCAACGCCCCTTTTTCCTTTCGGATGTTGCAGGTTTCCATGTAATCAAGCAGCGGGGAGGCTCCAGGGTGCTGCTGGGGCTGCTTCCCCTGGCGCTGCTGGCGGGGCTGGCGGGGGCTCAGCGAGCCTGCCCCAAGAGCTGCCGCTGCGACGGCAAGATCGTGTACTGCGAGTCGCACGCCTTCCGAGACATCCCCCACAACATCTCCGGCGGCTCCCAGGGCCTGTCCCTGCGCTACAACAGCATCCAGAAGCTGAAATCCCACCAGTTCGCGGGCCTCAATCAGCTCATATGGCTTTACCTCGACCATAATTACATCAGCTCCGTGGATGAGGACGCCTTCCAGGGGATCCGCCGGCTGAAGGAGTTGATCCTGAGCTCCAACAAAATCACCCACCTGCACAATAAGACCTTCCACCCCGTGCCCAACCTCCGCAACCTGGACCTGTCCTACAACAAGCTGCAGGTGCTGCAGGCGGAGCAGTTCAAGGGCCTCCGCAAGCTCCTGATCCTGCACCTGAGGTCCAACTCGCTGAAAACGGTGCCCATCCGCGTCTTCCAGGACTGCCGCAACCTCGACTTCCTGGATTTGGGCTACAACCGCCTGCGGAGCTTGTCCCGCAACGCTTTTGCCGGCCTTCTGAAGTTGACAGAGCTCCACTTGGAGCACAACCAGTTTTCTAAGATCAATTTTGCCCACTTCCCACGGCTCTTCAACCTCCGCTCCATTTACTTGCAGTGGAATAGGATCCGCTCCATCAGCCAGGGGTTGACGTGGACCTGGAGCTCCTTGCACAACTTGGATTTATCAGGCAATGACATCGCAGGGGTAGAGCCCGGCACCTTCCAGTGCCTGCCTAACCTGCAAAAGCTGAACCTGGATTCCAACAAACTCACCAACATCTCCCAGGAGACCATCAACACGTGGATCTCGCTCATCTCCATCACTCTGTCCGGGAATATGTGGGAATGTACTCGAAGCATTTGCCCCCTGTTTAATTGGCTTAAGAATTTCAAGGGAAATAAGGAGAGCACCATGATCTGTGCAGGCCCCAAACACATCCAGGGTGAGAAGGTGAGCGACGCTGTGGAAACCTATAATATCTGTGCCGAAATCCAGGTGGTGGCCACTGAAAGGTCCTACCAGGCTCCCAAAACCCCCCAGAGACCCGTGTTCATCCCCAAACCCACCGTTTCCAAACTGGAAAGCCACCAGCCGACATCCGCCATGCCGAGCCCTTCCGCAGACATCCCGACGCCCGCGGTGGAGCCGGAATACGAGCACGTGTCCTTCCACAAGATCATCGCGGGGAGCGTGGCCCTGTTCCTCTCCGTGGCCATGATCCTGCTGGTCATCTACGTGTCCTGGAAGCGTTATCCCGCCAGCATGAAGCAGCTCCAGCAGCACACGCTCATGAAGAGGCGCAGGAAAAAGGCCCGCGAGTCGGAGAGGCAAATGAACTCCCCTTTGCAGGAGTATTACGTGGACTACAAGCCAACAAACTCTGAGACCATGGATGTATCCGTTAATGGATCTGGGCCCTGCACCTACACCATCTCTGGCTCCAGGGAATGCGAGGTATGAACCATGATCCTCCTAAAACCATTTCAGCTGCTGGGAAGGAGAGGTAAATGTTCGAAGCTCTTGAGGTATCTCTGAATATTAGAAAGATTAATGAGATTTTGGTGGTTTTTTCCTGCTTTGGGGTTTTGTCTGTAGAAGGTTCCCTCACATTAAATGACAACAGGCAGGGAAGGGATGGTGATTATTTTGAATAATTAAGACTTATTAAAAAAGTGATTAAGTTGGAGTCAACAACTGTGATAAAGGCGTCTGGAGTGTTGTTCTCCTCCTGTTTGCACCCATTTGATGAGCTGTGGCTACAAGACAATCCTATTTTTAATGGATTGGTAGATACAGAGGAGCTTAAGAGCCTTTTCTGGTTTAAAACTAAGTATGGAAACTGCTTTTCTCCAGACCCCACATCAAATCTTGAGGGGTTTATGGCCTATTTAATGATAATGCCAAAGATTTCCTGCATTTTTGGTCTGGTTCAGGAGCAAACCAGGGGACAACAGGACTGCAGCACGATCTTGGAGTTGTTTTTCTGGAGCAGCAGGAACACAGAGGTTTCTCTGCACATGAGCCTTGGTCAAACAGCACAATTGCAAATATCTGGGTTGGGAGAAGGGGATACTTGGAGGGTTTAATTTCATTTTAGTGATCAGTGGAGGCTTAGACAGCCCTCCTGGAGTTGATTTCCGCAATCTTCAGGCCGTGTCGGGATTTGACTCAGCAACACGGGAAACACAATCAAGGAAAAGCTCTCAGCGCATCTCTTCTGCTGTCCGGCTTTGCAAGGAAATTCCAAATTGTTTTGTTGCTCTCCTGCCAATGACTCCACTGCTGTGGAGGCAGGGGATGGGTTTGCTTGGAATGCTGCTGCTTATTTAGAGCTGGCAGAGGAGGAGTTGCACTGTTCCTTTGCAGTCCTGGTCACTTAACCCTGCTCGTGATGTGGCACCAGGGGACCGCGCTGGATTTTGCTTCCTTGGTTGTGGATGTTCTACCTGGGAGTGCTTCATGTGCCTGTTGGAGTTTATTCCCACCCCTTTGTGCAGGTTGGGATTGGCTGTGGGAATTCTGAGCCCTGGCTTTGGCAGCCAGGGGCTGTGGGAGGTGTGGTGATGACGAGCAGAGTGGGATCTGCAGTTCTGGGATCTGGATTGTTTAAAACCCGGTGTTTTCGCTCTCTGACAATGGGGCACCTTGGAGAGGTTTCGTATTTGGCACCTGAAATCCCCAGCTGGTTTTGGACCATGGAGTTAAAGGGAAGGAAGAAAAATGCAATGGTTTGGGGTTGCTTTCTCTGGAACAGAACAGAAAACCACCTGCCATGACCCTGTCACTGCTCCAGGATGAAGGTGTGGGGTTGGGTTATTTGCTGTTACCAGCACAAGTGGAAAATGTGTGACATTCAAGTCATCTCGAATTTCCCCTGGCTGTCACAAGAAGCATTAATCTGGCCTGGAAGGCTCTGTCCCCTTCACGCTCAGGTTTAACAGCACTGAAGTTTCATTAGCTTGAGTAAAATGTTTAATTTACTCCACGGTGGTAAAACAGACAGATGAATGTGCACATGGTACCTGAGCATCCAGGTTGTGACACCACCATCCCTAACGCAGTTTGGATCACAGAAGACAGGGATGATGTTTGGGAGACTGGAATTTGGATAATTTGGATTATGGCAGGTAGTTACAAGGTTGAAGGGTCCTCCCAGGTGTAGTAACAGGAGGTCGGGGTGGTGTAATTCCCCCAGGTGGTTGTTACACACAGCATTAAACACCAGGGGACCCCAGCTCACCTGGGTTCCAGGTGCCGTGGCAGCACCAGAACAGCTTTATTTTGGTTAAATTTAACTGATGACAACTTTGCAGGACTCGGGGGTGGCATTTTTGGTGTCCCTGGGTGGAAATCAGACTGTGCAACACACCCCAGTTCTGTGTTTGATGGGTCACTCTGTGTTGGTGTGATCACTGAACATCCAGTGGCTCTTTGCACACGGTTAGAGACTAATAAATAATGGAGAATAATAAAGACTTCAGGAGGTGGAAAGCAGATCATTGAAGGCACATGTAGCAACCCAAAGCCCCCACTGAAATCCTGTCTTCAGCTTGGATTTGACATTCTGAGTCTCCATAGCTACAAGGTTCCACTTGTAAAAGGAGAGATATTCACTGTACAGCACTTAAAAATGGTAAAAAACCCCTTGTAGAGTCTTCAGCAGTGGAAAGGGTTTGTGTTTAGTGAAAAAAATAGGAAATGGAACCTCTCTTTATTTCCTCATTTACCCACACTTGTGGAAAACTATTATTTAGTGCAGGTGATGCAGCTCAGGCTCATCCTCCCCCCGGGCTGCCTGGCTCATTCCCTGTGCACAGTCTGAGGTTTCTCCCAAAAAAAAGAAGCCCTCAGAGGGGAGAGGAGTGCCTGGACACCTGAGTGAGGGCAGGCAGGCTCCAGGACTCACTGCTTAGCAGCTGATTGATTTTACTTCTTTTAGCAATATTTTCCAGAGCATTGTCTGCTTTCACGTGTCCACCCCATGTCTGGGGGCAGCTGAGGGCCCAGAAACGGAGTGGTTTTGGGAAAGGGGGGAGGGATCAGTTCCATTTGGACTGGGAAAGGGCAGAGATGCCTGATCAGATGCTGCTGCTGGTGGTGGGGTGGTTTTTGAGGTCAAGTGAGCAGAGCTGGTATCTTCACAGGGATCATTTTGGGTGTGGGAGCATCCAGCTCATCTCATCCATAAACCACTCATTTTCCATGGCAGAACCATGGAATAATATGCTGAGATATTTCCACCCATTCTTTTCTCCACAGCAGCTCCAGGGCTGGTGCTGTTTTTGAATTTCAGAAGGTTTTGAGCATTCAGCAGAGGCCCACAGGTGAGAGCTGCCCTGCAGCAGGGCAGGTGCAGCTGTGCTTTGTGGGGCTGCTTTTGCCAGTGCCCGCTTCAGGAATTATTCCTTTGCTGGGGAGAGAGAGCCAAAGGCAGTCTGGCTGTAAATGGGAGCAACTTTGGCAGCAGTGGGATTATAATCACTGACACCTGGCCTGTGCTATTTTATTTAGTCTCTTGGCAAGGCTTGCTAAAATAACTGGATGCTCCTGATTTTGGCTCTGGCCATCCAGTTAGCTGCTCCCTCAGCCTGGGATTTGCTTTGTGCTTCTCCCTCCCTCTCACTTTCCCATTTGTTTGGACATTTGCTGGAGATCTGGAAGCTGTAAAAAGGGATTTCATAAAGCCAGCTATGATATTCTGTATTTTATGCATATCACACTCACAATATCTGGGAATGGCTTTCTGGGAAGGTGTTGTGGGGAGAAGGAAAATGTTTCTGTCTCCTGGAAGGTCATTCCTATCCCCTTTCCCAGGCTGGCAGGGACAAAACAAACAACAGGCAGACAGATGAGCAGCTTTCTTTTGTGAACTGAGCGCTGTGAGGTCGCTTTTTACACCTCTCCTTCTCCCTGTCTGGCCATACCCCGTGGATAAACAGCCACTGTTCACACTCAGGGACAGCTCTGCTGTGTTTTCCACCGGGGTGAAAACAGAGCTGCTTGTCACTCGTGTTCGCACATTTTTAATCAGCCACACAGAATCACCTTCGATTGGAATTCTGTTCCTTCCCCTGATGCCTTAGGTTTTAACTTCGATATTTTTCAAATTCTGTACTGCTTAGAGTGTAACTCTGCAGTTCCTTGTAGCCTGGAATTTCTGCTCTCTCGTGCTGGGCAGACACAACAAAGCCTCTCCAGGCTTTGCCTTCAAGGACAGCCAGGCTGTTCTAGGCCCAAAATGTGTAATCCAAAGCCTCTAAGAGGGGAGCAAGCTGAGGGGAATTCCATCATTGAACTGGGGCTTTAATTGGAGAATTAACCGTGGTATGCAAATGAACCAAACCTATAAAGGTGTGAAGAACTCGTGACCTGGGGTCCATCTTGGGGTCCATTTTTGGAGGCAGCCTCTGGCTCCCCCAGGGTGTACCTTGAAGGCTTTCAAATAAACACCGACCTTTAATCCCTTCCTCCTGTCCAGTCTCTGTTTCTAGGCGGCTGGAGAAGGCATCACCCCTATGGATGCTGACAAAGCTTCAGTAGAGGATTGATTTCTTCAGCTCTCTGCAGTAGTACATGAAAGCTCTGTCTTTCTCATGCTGAACTATGCAAAACATGATAAGGTTTCTGTAAACCGAGTTTGCTATCTTGCACCTGCAGATATAATTAGAATTGTTATGATCTCGACTAGGAGAATGAACGATGTGAGAACTGACCAATCACTCTGGTAGTTAGTAGCAAGAGGTCCAATAACCTCGTGCCATCTAGGTAGACACTAAGAGAACTAAACACATAAAAACCCGTTCTTTATTAATTAAATAATTCCATCTATTTGCTGGACTGCATTCCTGTCTCTGAGTCTTTCTTTACTCTCCAGCCGGCGGCTGCAACACACACCCTCTTGCCACTGGGAAGAACACATTGATAAAGGAATTACAGATATGAGGGCTGGGTGGGCTGCCACAGACCTTCTTCTGAGCCTAATTTAAAGGGAAATGTTGACGTGCTGTTTTTATTATTTATTTATTTATTAACCATCATGGTGCGTCAAGAAGCAAAGAGAATAAACCAGAATAGTTTCTATCTCCAGAGAGGGTTTAGGGCGAGGTTCCAGTTCTGTAACTCTGCACTAAAAGGGGTGCCCTGGGGGCTCAGCCTGAGCTCAGGGGTGTCACTGCCGGTGGGAGAGTTAAGAAAGACTCAGAGACAAGAATGCAGTCAAGAGAATGAACGGAATTATCTAATTAACAAAGGACAGGTTTTTATGTGTTTAGTTCTCTTAGTCTACCTAAAAGGCAAGAGATTATTGGACCTCTTGCTAACTACCTACCAGAGGGATTGGTCAATTCTCACATCGTTCATTGTCCTAGTCGAAATCATAACAATTCTAATTATATTTGCAGGTGCAAGATAGCAAACTCGGTTTACAGAAACCGTATCATGTTTTGCATAGTTCAGCATGAGAAAGAGCTTTCATGAACTACTGCAAAGAGCTGAAGAAATCCTCTGCTGAGACTTCTTCAGCATCCATACAGGGGGTGTTGTGACCTCATGGGAGAAATCACTCAAGGGCTGCCTGAATTTTCCAATTTTTTTCATTCTTTTAAGAGCAGTGGTTGCGTTTTCTTTGGTCAGCAGCTGAGGGGGTTTGTGAGGGATGCTGAGCAAGGACCTCATGGCTGAGGTGTGAGTTCATCAAAGCTTGGGGGAATGGAAAGGAAGCGATCCCACAGGTGGGACACTGAAAGGAGGAGGACACGGAAGGTGAGGCGGGGGGAGAACGGGGAACAGAAACTTTTCATTGACCCTCTGTGCTCAGTGCAGGGCCAAAGCAGTGTGGGTTTCTTTCCAGTGACTGTTCTGCAACACAGGAGGATGAGCACTGTTAACTGAACTTTTCTGCTTCCTTCTGTACTGTGGCTCCTTCTCTCCTCTCTTCTTCCACACCTCCGTGACTGTGGGACTTAAATTCATGTTGGGCTGTAAACTGAGGGTAAATCAGCCCAAGGAGAGCGTCCCAAGCTCTGGGTTTGGATGGGGAGAGTGTGGAAAGGGGAAGGTGACAGTGCTGCTCCTCAGAGCTGTGCCCACGGGAGGAACAGCTCAGGAGGGGCTCAGAGAGGGCACATTTTAGAAATCATTGAATGATAAAGTGGTTTGGGTGGAAGGAAACTTTAAGAACACCCAGTGCCAGCCCCTGCCATGGGCAGGGACACCTTCCCCAGTCCCAGGGAGCTCCAAGCCCCATCCAACCTGGCCTTGGACATTCCAGGGATGCAGGGGCAGTTTTTATTCCTCAGAGCCTTTATTTGCCCTTGGCATTGCAAATACAACACCCCCCCCCCCCAGCCTAAGGGGAGCTGTGCTGGAGAAGCACCATTGTTGCAGCAAGAAATGCACAGGCGTAAATTTTCCCTGGGCTCAGCACTTGTAAAGTGTGAGATTTCCCAAAGACGTTCCCAAAATTGACTGGCCATGTTTCCGGCGGAGCTGAGCCAGCTGTGCCTCCTGCAGCAATTGAAGGCTGTAAATTTGGCAAGGAAGTGCAGGAGGATGTGGAACACTTCTGAAACTTACTCGGTGCTTCCTCTGGTGCCTGGCTTAGAGAGGAGCTCATCAGGAATTTGGGCTTGGGATACAGATGCTGCTGAGACCTTGGAAGTGGATTGCTCTGGGATAATGCAGAGCTCAGAAGAAGGAGCTGAACCCACCTCTCCCAAACTCTCCTGAGCTCAGGAACTTCCCTGAGCAGATCCCAGGCACTGTATTTGCTCCACTGGGTCTCGTCCTGAGGCTGGCAGCTCATTAACAGAGCTCTGTAATTGCACTGTGGATTCCCAGCCTTAGGCACAATGTCCAGCTGGGATCATCCTCCCTCTGCTTCCTCGTCACCTTTTTTCCTATTTCCCCAAATGTTGCCACTTCCCAGAAACCTCGTGGCTTTCGGTCATGCCCAGTGAGGGTGCTCAGAGAGGCTGCTGCACTGCAGAGCTCTGTACCAGGGGAGGACACTTGTTATTCCCATTATATTCCTTGGGAGGTATGCCTGCACTCCTGGAATTGTGACAGATGCCCTTTTCCCTCTCCATCTCCCTTCTCCTTGCTCTCCACCCCTCCCCTGCCTTTGCTTGCACTCTGTGATGTGCTGCCAGTGTTTTAAGGAGGAGAAAAGAATCGATTTTAGTTTATTGTGTAGCTCGGGAGGGAGAATGCTCATGGAATTGGGGAAGGAACCTGTTCATTTGTGGGTTTTAATTCTAAACACACTCAAAACATGAAAGGCACACCGCAGGGGGCAAACAATTTTATTAGGAAATGTCCTGCTGATGGAAACGTTCCTGAGACTCTCCTCCTGGATAACAGAGCTGACCTGAGCCTGGATGTCGGGAATTTTCCCTGAAATCCAGTGGCTGCAGCAGCATGAAGCGGGCTGGGAATAACCAGGGCTGTGTTTGTGGTTTGTTCTGCTCCTTTGGACCATCTGCCCATGGCAGAAGACATGTACAGGTTTCAAATCCCTTGGGATTGCAGTTCAGGCCTCAGCCTTCCCTGGAGATGCTCCCGTTACCCCTGGAATTCTCAGTCTCTCCCAGCCAGAGCTGCCAGTGCTGGAAGTGTGGCATCCCTCTGCCATCCATGGTGTAAACACCAGGACATGAGAAGCTCTGTGTGATCCGTGTCTGCAGCACCCCCGGGTTTGGTCATTCCCAGCCAGGAATTCCAGCCCCGAGCACGGACGGGCTGTGGCCGGCAGCGTTTCTGACACGGCTCAGCTTTTATCACCTCTGCCTCTTGTGCAGCCAAATGAGCTCAGATTGCCTCTGGATCTTCCCACCTCCACAAAAAGAGGAGTGGATCGATCCTGAGGGGTTTCCAGGGAGTTGTCAGCTCTGTCCCAAGCTGCAAATTCCACTTTATTGGAGCTGTAGTACACAGGGAAGGGATGACACGAGAGGCCATTGGGAACGTTGGCTTCTTGGCCTGGAGGATTTGTTTTGCTTTTGCCTTTTTAATTTACAGGGAAATAGGAATCTCTTCCTGGCAGATGGATCAGTCATGGCGTTGTCATGGGCAATGGATCGGGAACTCCAAGAAGGAGAAGGAAGGGAAGGCCAGAAAATGCTGATTATCTCTGATTTCTCACCTTCTGTGCAGGCCCAGCTACAACAATACCCCCCCCTCGTTGTTTCTTAGCTCCAATACAGATTTATTTTGGGGTTCTTTAGATACATTTGAATAAAATTGGCTGGAACAGGAGCAGTTCATGGGTGCTGGCAAGGCAGAGTGTCCTAAAAGTTCTGTGATCCAGGGCTGTGTCTCCATCTGTGGGCAATTCCCTACAAAAAGGCTTTGTGAGGATGCTGGAGCTTCTCTGCTTTGTTATCTCTCCTTTGTGGGACTTTCTTTCCATTCGTACTTTAAGTTCTCAAAGCTCATCAGATGAGGAACATTCTCTTAAGTTTTAGTCCCTACGTCACCTACTTGGTGATCTTAGGCAACATCTCTTTGCTCTGAAAGTTCCTTTTTTTCCTGTTCTTTCACCATCTCAATTTTATTCAGTTTCCTCTGAAATGCACAATAACAAAAGGAAAAATAATATTTGTGGGTTTAGGCTGTGGGGAAAACCAACACGATCAGTTTGTCCATGATCCAAGGGAACCTTTGATGCCGTGTCCTTGTACAGGTGTATATTTTGTTCATGGGGAAGACTGACCTTATCCTTGATTTTATCCTAAGTTTTGTGAGTCCTTTAGTCAAATAAAACCAGTGAATATTGTCTGCCTGAGCATTTTAGCTGCAGAAGGGTTGCGTCAGGAGAGAAATGAGCTGGCTGTGAAGTCACTCAGTGTGAAATGTGGAGGGGATGTGGCACGTCCTTCATGGCAACGGGCAGAGCTCAGGAATTATGTGGTGTACAGAGCTTTGGATCCAGCACTTCCAACTGCTCCTGGAATAAACACACAGAGTGGGAAAAGCAATCCCCATCTCCAGTTTTGATAGGCAGTGAATGAAATAACCACTTAGAGAGCAGGAGGTTCTTTGTCATTTTTCTTCCCCCATGTAAACACTGGTCAAGATTTTCTTTCTTGTGTGGAAGAAGTGGGATTTTCCTTTTTGTTACTTGGGTGTTAATCCAGTTTAAAAACAATAGATGGTGAAAAAGGTAAGAATTATTTGCGTTTGCGTAGCAGCTGACAGCTCCCAGGCTTAATCACTGTGTGGAAACACCAAAGGAATCACATTTGTGCCTGGTAGAACAGGACACAGCAAAGAATCTGACCCAGAAAGAGGAAATGAGACCTGAAGTGTGATTTCCTTGGAGGAGTGGGTCAGGGAGTGGGGCTGCCCAGGGTTTGGGAATCCTTTGGCAATATCCTGGTTTTGGATGCTCCAGCTCTCAGCCCAGGGATGGAAGAGTTCATGCCCAGGTTAGGCCTCGGGTTAGGCCTTGCTCCAGGGCATCAGGCCAAGGAGGGACCTGTGTGGCACCGAGGGCAAGCTCCAAGGTGTCCATGGGAAGGTCAGGTTCACTCTCCATGTCTTACACTCTCATCCATCCCAGCCCCATTTTTCCAGGCTTTTCCAACGCACCGAGGGTGTCTTTGGTGAAGAGACTTGAGCTGTGTGGTTTTGCTCATTTTTCAGTCAGTCCTCATTAAAAATCAGCTCCTCCCTCTGTGTGATGGCCTCTGAGAGCCTGGCTGATTCCTCACTGCTCTCATCCTTCACCACCACATCCATCTGGATTATCTTTGGGCCATGATGGATGTTTTAAAAGGAACCAACAAGGCCATCAAATTCCTGCCCCGGTTCAACCAGCATTTGTTAATGTTCTAAATCATCTTGGGCCTGAAATGTGCTGCTTCTTAAATTTAGAACGATGTGATTGCCCAAAGCCTCTCCATGTGTTAATTAAATCATCATAATTGTGGTTTCTGGAGACTGACAGGTTATAAATAGTTTTCCTTCTCCCCCTCCTGCAGTAATTGGTGGGAATGACAGGCAAAGCAGCCATTGTTTAACTGGGCCTCTGACACTGCTCTTCCATTCCAACCCCATTTCTCTGCTGTGACTTGATCGTCCTGAAATAATCAGCAGTGTCATCCTCAAAGGCTGCTTAATTGCCAGGCACTTCTCACATTATGGGACAAGGAGAGAAGTGGTTTTCATCATAATCCCTTTAATTTAGCAGGATGGGAGGTCAAGAGCTCCAGAGGTCAGGGCAGAGGTTCCATGTACACACTCGTGACAGGACGCTCTGAATAAATACTGACATTTGAGTCACCATTTTACCTCCATCTATCCTGCCTCGTCCAAGATTTTGTGGAAATAGAAGCCTTGGTGTTCTGAACATCGTTTTCCTCTGTTGCTGCCATGGAACCCTGGAATGGTTTGGGTGGGAAGGGACCTTAAATCCCATCCAGTGCCACCCCTGCCATGGGCACCTCCCACTATGCCAGGCTGCTCCACAGCCCCTCCAGCCTGGCCTTGGACACTTCCAGGGATCCAGGAGCAGCCACAGCTGCTTTGGGAATTCCATCCCAGCCCCTCCCCACCCTCCCAGGGAAGAGTTTCTTTCTAATATCCCATCCAACCCTTCGGTTCAAAGCCATTAAAGGCAGTTTCAATCACCTGGGCAGGTCCAGCTTTGCTGTGCAGTCACTGGGAAAAGGCAGAACAACCCCTTGGGATCACACCTGGCCTGGCAACAAATTCCAGTTCAGAGGATGGAAAAGAAAATGCTACAAAGACTGAAGCCGACCAAAACTTCTCACCCATCTCTGCTTCACTTTAGATCTCTCCCAGCTTCAGAGCAGCTCTGTCCTGAGCGTGTGGGAATGAGGCAGGAAGGACAGGAATGGGAGCACCCTCAGGCTGTCGTGATGCACGATCCCACTGGGCACTTGGGCTCTGCTGCCCTATAATGTGGGGCTGCAGATGTTTACAGCTCTAATTTGCAGAAGAGCCTCAGGCTTGAGCTTGGGCCACTGCTCTGGATCCTCCTTCCTCTTCCAGTTATCCAAGGAAACCACACCAGCTCCTTGAGCTCTGGAGTGCTGGGGTGTGCCCTGCTGATTGGCACAATCCAGGGTTCTGCAAGATTCAAGGATGTACAGAATTTTGGAAATCAAAATGGAATTGTTTAGGTTGGAAAAACTCTCTAAAATCATTGAGTCCACTGCCAAGGCCACCACTGATCATGTCCCCAGTTCCCACATCCACACAGATTTTAAATCCCACTGGGGATGCAAACTCCACCACTGCCCTTGTTCAATGCCTGAAAACCCTTTCGGGGAAGAAATTTCCCCCAAGATCCAACCTAGCCCTCCCTTGGTGCAACCTGAGACCGTTTCCTCACGTTGGAGAAAGTTTCTACCCAGGAAACTCAACCCTGCTTTCCAAGACTGGAGGGTGTTCCTCGTCCCTGTGAATTCGGAAAGCAGGAGGACCCAGGATGAGGCCATGGGGTTTGGGAACTGTTGTAAACTCTGCTGTAATTTATTGTGAGCAGGCAAAGATCTCCTCATCACAAACTGTTGCACATCAAAAGAAGAAAGCAAAGCTTGCTCACGTTGACTTCCATTAGAACCTGAGCACTGAAACCGGCCCTGGAAGCTTTGAAATCCCTCCTGTCTCGTTGTCCCTGCCCTCCCCTCCACTTACTGGGATGCCCTGCCTTTCACCGCTGCCTTTGTGGGGGCTTTGGAACAGGGCTGGGGTTTGGCTGCTGCTGCAGCATGAAAGGGAGAAGTATTGTCTGGAGCCTCCAGGGCCCCCAGCCGCGCCTGTTTTGTTCCTGCCATAAAAGCCAGGCTGAAGAGCTCCGCTTTGTCTTGGGGAGGCATTAGCACAAGGCTGTTTAGTGCTTTTAAAACTCTATCCTATATTCAGATGCAGCAGAGACTGACTTAGAGCCACTCAGGTGCTGCCTTGTCCACGGAGTGAAACTGCACAATTCCAATGGAAATTTCGCAGCCGTTTCTTCCCCCAGAGTTATAATTTTCTTTCTCAGAGCCTCTAAATCACACGTTGGGCTGCTGGCTTTAAAAGCCACATCAATGTCACTTGTGAAGGGAAATGAAGGCAGAGCGTGGTTTCTCTGCAGTGGGAACACAAATTGTACAAATCAGGAAAGGAAGGAGCCCACTGGCGATTTTGAATTATGAGAAATTTTTATTTGAAAACAAAATCTGTGGGTATTTCCTTTGGTGCCATTGCTTTGTTGAATATATTAAGAGTCCCAGTGTGTATAAAGCCTCGACAATCTGAGGAATTGATTAACCTCTCTCTATTTATGATTATCTCCCAAATTTATTCTATTAATTTTCAAGACTGAGGTCTAGATGCCGCTGCTTTGCTGTGAGAAGTGAGGGACTGGAATTAATGTTGCCTCAGTGAGTTTTCCATGGAGGTGATAAGGAAAAAGTAGGGGGAAATCAATCTCCTATTTCCCTGGTGTTCCTCCCTGAGTCTCATAAACGTGTTGGTGTAATGAAGGTGTCCCTGCCCACAGCAGGGCAATGGAACTGGATGGGCTTTACAGTCCTTCCCAACCCCAACCATTCCAGGATTTTCTGATTCTACATAAAAAATTGAGGTAGGGCAGAGGCACTTTCCCCCCTGCTTTGCCTCCTTGTCTATCAAGGGCCACCCAACATGACAAATTTCGCTGTTCCCACCACCAATAATTTCTTTGCACTCGAAGGTGCCTCCACAGAGTCACTTGAGGACTCACAGAGCAAACTCCACTTCCCTGATAATTTTTTCCAAAGGTTAATAACCTCCACAGCACGAAATAACTCGTCCAGCTGTTAAAATCATTCCTTTCTCCAGCGTGGCATTAAGCTCATCTGGGAGGAGGACGAACCTGGGGTTTCATTTGTGGCTCGGGAGAGCTCCGTGTGTTCCCCACTCTGTGGCCACAAACCCGCAGGGAACCACAGGGAGATTTGCACATGGGAACAGCCCCACTCCTGCCCCTTGAAGAAACTGCATTTAATGGAACCGTTCCAGGAAAAGAGAGATTTATCCCAGGTGCTGATAAGAAATTCCCTGCTTGGCTCTGCTTCTCCTGCTCCTTTCATCCCATCGTTTTGGCTCAGGCTGTGACTTGTGGTCCTGCCTTGCTCCACATGGGAGTTATTCCCAGGTTTTCCCTTCATGGACTTGCTGTCCCAGCTGTCTTAGGCCAAAAGAAGGAACCAGACACCCTTTGTGAGCCTGTGATCTCCACATTTCTCTCCATGGAACACTGACCACAATCTGGAAGGGACAGCATTAAAAATATGGATGTTCTTCCATGGTGTGAAATACCATTTACGGCCAAGTACCATTTAAATGCTATTTAAAGTGGTGCAATCCACGTTCCCATTAAGTTGGAAGCCACCAAAAGCCCTGTGCATGCAAAAATCACCGTAGACCAAGCTCAATATCATGGAAATACATTCTCAGATTGGTGGGAATTCTGGAAGTTGTTTCCTTTCTCATTTCGAGCAATTTAACCCAGTATTAAATATCAACTGTCCAAAAACAGCCTGAAGAAAAGATTTTTTTACCACCCAGGCCCAGATATGGGAGGGTTTTGGCCTCACCCACATGGAATTTTGTAGTTTTACTTTTAGTCTCCTGCTCCAGTGGGGATGTAATGATAATTATTTAACTCTACACCCATAAAAAAACAGGCTCTGGAAGGGTCAGGGTTATTCTGGAATAAGTAAATTCAAGAGCTTCTGTAAATTCAGGATTTGGGCAGTGGAGTGAGGAAAAAGGGAAGGTGTTTGTCAAAGCCCCCAGGCCTGGCCTGTCCTGCAGAAGGAACAAATTCCTGGTTACAGGGAGTTCATTAAAGTCCTCGAGGGGGTCCTGCAATTGCACCAGTTCTGTTTCTCCCGTTCATTTGGGATCAGAAGCTGCTGAAGGTGAAGCTGACGTCAGGAGAGAGAGGGGATCCATTAAGTCACCGCAGGTCAACAAAAGGACAGGTTTTGTGAACATCTTGTTTTCAGAACATCTCTTTTTCCAGAAACATCCTGGGGTTTTGACACCCTCATTAAAGCTCAAACTTGCAAAATGAAGGTGTTTGTTCCCAGGAAAACCCACCCAGCCACATCCCTGAGGTGTTCCCAGGGCTGGATGTTTGCAGTGGATGATTCCTGACTAGGAAATGCTTTTTTTCCACTTTAAACAAATCCGTAACAGTTTTAGCCAGGGCTGCTGAAGAAGGAGCTGAATGTGCTGAGTTCTCTCTGCATCCTTCCTCCCAGCAGTGGATGAAATTCCTTCTCCTGGTCCCACCTGGGGATGGATCCTTCAGAGACAGAACATTACTACAAACTAAATCCTCACCTGGAGTCTATCTCTTAGCTTGAGCTAGAACAGCAGGTTAAATCACCACTGAGGAGAAGAACCAAGATCCAAAAGGGGGGAAAAATATTATTCCCTTTGAAAATGTGGCAGGTGAAAAGAATGGAACTGATTTCTCTTCATTCCCAGGAAGTGTCCAATCCCTCCTTCACTGGGGGGGAAGGGAAGCAGGACAAGTTTAATCTTTAATATTCAAAAAAAGGAAAAGCCTTTGAGCGATTTAACTATTCCATGTTCACTGTTTTACATAATTATCAGGTATTAACCCAAATCAGCAGCATGCAGCTGAATTCAGGTCAAAGGAAATAAATAATAAAACTCCCCATACAAACCCCATAACCTTCCCCATACCCCTTTTTTTAAATGTTAAAGTTTTCACAATCCACCTCTGGCTGTTATTTTTCATCCTGACCTGGTGGCCAGGTAAGACAAGGTAGGGGCTGGCCTCAATTGAAACTTAAAACAGCAATTAATTAATGGCTGTGTGCACATTTTGTAAGTGGTTCAAGAAGTACTGGTTAAACACTGATGAATTTTAAAGCAGGATAAGCACATAAATAAGAGGTCACATGTGATTTCTGATCATTTCTTACAGCATGTATTAATTTTTTATTAATTCTGGAGAGCTGTTTACAAACTGCCTGGCACCAGCTGCAGTCAGAAAGCAAATAAAGTGCTCAGAAAAGGAGGGAGATCTCGACAGAAACACCTCCCTCCTTCAGGGGCATCAGGATGAGCCATTCAGGGAACAAAACATGGGCTGGGGTTGTTCCTATTGGATGCTGAGATGGAAAGGGGGGGTTGTGGCACCTCTGGGCCAGTCCCAGCCTGGGAGCTGGTGTTTGAAAAGGCAGCTCTGGTCCAGAGGTCTCAGTTTGGATGTTTTATGTTATTCCAGACTTTTTAAACACAGGAGTGGTGTGGTTTGAGTTACCTTGGGGTCAGAACAGTCACAAGGGGATCCCTGTACATGAACACAGACTTGCCTTACTATGAGCTGTAAAGTTCCTCTTTGGAGCACCTTCAAACCAAGGAGATTTTATCTATCCTGGAGGAGAGAGGTGGGAGTGGCAGCTTGGGCTGTCAGAGGCTCCCACTGGTGCAAACCACTCTGAAATCCGTGGGTATCTTCTTGTTCTTTGCACAAAATCGTGGCAGAGGTCATAAATCAGCGCGGGGGAGGGAAAGACCCGGGAATGGCAGAACCTGGAGCCACTGCAAACCCATCATCCCCACCCCAGGTGGAACAAACCCTCTGGTGCTTCCTTCAGTGGCAGAAATGATGCAGCTGTGTGGGAGTTGGGTGCTCCACACAAATCCAGGTTCTTATCTTCACCTCTGGGACGCTTCACCTCAAGCCCCAACAGATGAGAAACGCCTGCAGATGTTGTTTCAGGTTGTTTATTTCTCCTTATCTCTGCCAGCTCTCAGCTCCGGCCGCACATCTGATGCAGCCGAGTCCAAGCGGGCACTGCCCAGCCCTGGGCTGTCCCGGCCTTTTTGTGCCCTTTCCATCATCCAACCATTCTTCACAACGGATTTATTAGTTACTGTTCTATACCAATTCATTTGCACCTATTCTAGACATGGAATGTCTACCTCTTTTTCATTCTACCAATCATTTTGTGCCACCACAACCAGAGAAGATGGAGGAGAGGGAGAAGAAGAAGAACAGGGCAATGCCCAAAATCCTCCATCTTAAACCCTTCGTCCTCATATTAAAAACCCTAAAATCTACTTTTTTACCTTGTAAAATACTAAACCACTACTCATTTTCACACTCTGGTGGCTTGCAATGATTCTGGCAGTGTTGGTAACTTTTCCCATGGGCTGAGGTCAAAGCCGGTGCCATTCTGGGCTTCTTGTCGGGGTCTGGGACCCCCTTGCTGGGGCTCCTGACCCCCCAGGGCAGCCCGAGGTGTGCCCAGAGCTCCCAGGGCAGCCAGAGCCGTGCCTTGGATTCCAACACAGGTGGAGGAGTTATTCCAAAATACCCCAGCTGTGAGCGGCTCCAGGGCTGTGTCAGGAGGATTTGCTGCTCCCAGGTAACATGCACCCCTTGTCCTGTGAATTCTAGAGGCTTTACAAACCTTCCAAAAAGAGGAGTAGCAAAAAGAAAATCCTTTTTCCTCTCAGCTTTCCTTCCCTGAATCACTGTTGATGCACTGGGATCCCACGGGGAGCCCTGCTCATGGCAGAGCTGTCCCTGGGCATCAGCTCTGCCTTTGTTTCAGAGCTCTGCAGCATTTCCCTTCTTTCAGGTGGGCATTCTCTCTCTCCCCTCTCCCTGTGCTGACTGCTGATGATGTGGATGTAAGGATTGCTTTGTTTCCTTTGGAAAGCCTTTGCTTGGGACTGTTTCATCCTCAGCTTGGAATCAGACAGTGGCAGGAATATCAAACAGAGCTCTCCGTCCCACCTGTCTCCCTGCCAAGAGGCAATTCTCATCTTTTTATTTCATTTATTTCCATCCCTTCATCCATTTGATGCTTTATCTAAAGCTTTTCTATCCTCCCTCCCCCTGTTTCACTGGCAGGTGTTTTTTCCCTACCTCTGAGCCTCAGCTGATTTCTTCAGGGAAGGTCCTTGAACTTGCCAGGTTTCTTTACAGGAAGGATCCTTACAAAGGCTGCTGCTCTGGTGCTGTCCATTTTTATCTTTTCCAAAGGCACTTTGAAGTGTTATTTCCCTCCTCGTGTTTTACGAGGCAATCTTAAATTTTCTAGTGAAAAATCACTTTATTCATAAAAGGTCTGATCATCGTTTTCCTGCTATTTTTGCTTTCCATAACAACCACTTGTATTTATTGGAGGGTGGAGCAGAGAGGCTCTGCTGAGTCTGAGCCCCTGGTCCAGAGGCTGTGTCACACTTTGGAATGTCCCTGCTCCAGTGAGCTGGGCATCAGCAGAGCCTGGCTTTGTGTCACCGTGTCCTGGGCTCAGGAGCCGTCTCTGGCCTGGAATGGTTTGGGTTGGGATGTCCTTAAATCCCACCCAGTGCCACCCCTGCCATGGGGACACCTCCCACTGTCCCAGGCTGCTCCAACCTGGCCTTGGGCACTTCCAGGGATCCAGGGGCAGCCACAGCTCCTCTGGGAATTCCATCCCAGCCCCTCCTCACCCTCACAGCCAGGAATTCCATCCCAATATCCCATCTATCCCTGCCCTCTGGCAGTGGGAAGCCATTCCCTGTGTTCTGTCCCTCCATCCCTTGTCCCCAGTCCCTCTCCAGCTCTCCTGGAGCCCCTTTAGGCCCTGCAAGGAGCTCCGAGCGCTCCCATCTGCAGAATCTCTCCTTTTCTTTCAAAGTCACCAGGCTGGAAGATTTCTGTGTTTTTCCACAACTTCTTCCACTTGTGCCATTAACCAGATGACCTTTGGCCTATAAACTTGAGTTTTATAATCTTCTTTCTCAGGTAGTGAATCCCATTGGAGCCAATAAACTCTGAAATGGCCTCAACCACACAGCAGAACCAGGACTTACCCAGTTTAAACTGTTTTTCCTTAAGCCAAGCAGGTAACGAGGACCTCCAGTCTGATTCCCATTTTAGAACTCACTTTGTACAAAATTTACCAGAAAACTTTGTCCTCTGGAATGGAATCTCATCCAGAACATCTGGGAATGAGGAATTCAGGAGGGACATGCTCTTCCCCTTCACTGGAGCTGCTTTAGAGCAGGCTCACCACAAAATTCTAGATTTTTGTACATGTGCAAGGGCAGAAATGGGACACAGGGAATATTTATGGAAACGAAGCCTAGAAATGAAAATTGGGATGGGTCATCCTCCATTCCAAACTGCAGGAAGACCTTGAAAAGCTCTTTGTGGTGCTGGCAGGGAGGGTGTGACCCATTTCACCAGGCCTGTGGTGCTGAGCTCTGTGTGAGCCACTCATGGAGCAGTCACAGAAAACTCCTGAGCAGGGCAGGGAATGAGGCAGGGAATGGTGTTGGTCTGGCTGTTGTCAAGCTCCTGCAAGGGGCCAGGACTTGGACTCGAAGATCCCACTGGGTCCTTTCTGGCTCAGATTATTCCATGGTTCTGTGAGTGCTTCCCTGGTGGAAAAGACTCGTCCCCTCTCCTGGAGCCTGTCAGGGCCTCCCCACTGAACATGGGAATGCCCAGGGTGTGGGGTGAGTGCTAAAACCATTTATCAACAGGGATGGGGAGCCCACCTGGAGCATCCCCAGCCCCCCAAAACCCTGGACAACGCAGGACACGGGGCCTGGGGAACATCTGAGAGCCTGGGGCCTCTGGAGCCCCGGCCAAATCTTACCTCCAGTGTCAGTTCAAACCCAGCTGCACAAAGCTGGGAAGGGCCAGTGCTCTGTGGTGTCCTGGCCTACATGGAAAACACTTTAAAATACTCAGGTAATTTCTTAAAGGGTGGATGGAAAGGATGGAAAAGGACAGAAAAGGATGGAAAAGGACGGAAAAGGATGGATGATTTTCCCTGTTTGTGTAGCACCCAGAGCACTGGGATCACAACAAAAGAAATAATCCCTGCAGGATTAACCCACTGTAGAAGCAGCACTTGGGCAGCCACCCCAGGAATTAAAAACTCAATTATTCCCTGGGGTTTGGAATGTTGTACCTGTGTGGTGGCAGCGAACAGGGGAGTTCTATCTGGAACATTTCCCTCCCAAAGAACCCGTGTGCTGCAGCCAGGCCCGTCCCAGCCCTGGGTGCAGCTTATCCCAACCCTTCCTCAGTGACAGGCAAAGGAATCAACCATGGAATGCTTGTCCCAAGCTGCTGGACTTTATTCCAACGTATGCAAGGAGCTGATCCTGGGTTTCCTTAGGAACTCCTCGTGTCTTCCAGAAATGGAGAGGGAATTCCCTTCCCAGCTCTGTCTGTGCTTCCAGCTGAGGCCTCACCTCTGCTTTCAAACCTAAGAGAAAACTTGAGGTTTTTTGATCATTCCCAACAAGAATTGTGAGCTTTTCCACTTGTACTTAAAGAGGAAAAGCATAAAATTGGGAAGCAGCATTGTTCCTTTGAGAGCTCCTTCAGAGCCACGGGTTCCTGGTCTTTCCTTCCTTCCTTCCTTCCTTCCTTCCTTCCTTCCTTCCTTCCTTCCTTCCTTCCTTCCTTCCTTCCTTCCTTCCTTCCTTCCTTCCTTCCTTCCTCCTTCCTTCCTTCCTTCCTTCCTTCCTTCCTTCCTTCCTTCCTTCCTTCCTTCCTTCCTTCCTTCCTTCCTTCCTTCCCCCTTTCCCATGGTCCCTTTGTCCAGCCCAGTTCTCTCGGATGGGGCTGTCCTGCCCCTCAGCCTGGGAGCCTGGGATGCTCCCTGGCTTCCAGAGGTGAGGAATTGGAATTCTTTAGCCAGGACTCCCTCAGCAGGGTGAGGAAAAGGCACAAGAGAAACCCTGCTAAGAAGCTCTTGAACAAGAGGCTGTTCCAAAGAAAATTAAGGAGAAAAATGAAGGAAAACCAGCAAAAACTCAGGGTGCCACTTGTACTTTGGGCTCCCTGTGGGGTTTATTTCACTCTGAACTCATAAATAAACACATTTCTCCTCTGGCTGGGTCAGCTGGAAGAGGGCTGAGCTGGAATGAGGCACATTTCATGCAAGGGGAACACGAGCCTGGAATTCCCTGCACGGAATTCTGGCTGCCCTCATCTCTAAACTCTCCCTGCCTCTTACTGGTGTTACTGGTGGCTGTCGTGGTGCACAAGAGGAATTAAGCAAAGAGCATTTTTTGGTCAATACAGAAAATTCCTTCTGTTTACTCCTCCTGTTACTATTTCGTGCTGTAAGGCGCTGGAGTGGATTGCAGCTGGAATAAACCATCTGCTGCCTGTCACAGCTCCTGGATATCCCACACCTGGGAGAAATTGCTTATTGATCCAGCCAAGTGTGAACAAGCAAGGAAACCATGGAAATATTCGTGTGTCCCATGGACACTCTCAGGGCTGACAGGCTGCACTCGAGTCCTGCCTGGAGGGCATCAACTTCTAGGAAAAAAAATCCATTTCTAAAAAAAAAAAATAAAATCAGTTTTTAAAAAAATCTGTTATTTCAACAGGAAATATACAGCTTTAATGAAAAACTTCTTGGAGAAAGACAGGCCATGTGCTCAAAGACAGGAATGGGGGCATTTTAGTGACTTCCTGTGGTTTATGTGGTGGCTCCTGCACAAACTGGAAGTTATCTCCATCAGCTGAGTCACCCGGAGAGCCTCGATGTTCTTGCTCCATACATTTATTTAACCAGTCCTTTGCACACCCTGCATGTTATTTTTAACCAGTTTGACACCTGAAACCAGTGCAAGAAAGGGCTCCAGAACAGCCTGAAAACTGGCGTTTTCCTGCAGGGATTCCAATGTCTCAGTCTGGAAATGAACTGCTCCTGTGGCAGCGAAAGTTGGGGAATTCCAGGACTTTTGGGGAGGGAAATTGGAGCATGGAGTGGATTGGAGAAGACTGATTTGTTGGGAGAGCATTTCAAGCAGAGAATAAAAAAAAGGTGGAGAGCTGTGGAAGTCAGAAGTAGCAGAGAACCTGTGGATTGCTGTGTGGAATTCCTGAGGAATTCCCAGCTGGGACTGGCACTTCCTGAGGGAATCTTGTCTTCGGGCTGTGCAGTTGGAGCTGGTTCTGCATTTAGGCCGTGGCTGCTCTCACAGACATTTGTGCTGCATTCTCCAGTGTTTGTTATTTTAGGAGCTCCCTCCTCTCCATGTCATGATCCTGCCTCTCCCTGGAAGGGAAAAGGACAGAGTTCTCCCTTCCACACAGCAACAGAATTTCATCCTGGATTTCAAAAGCTGTGAATCATTGCTGCTGGAATTGCTCATATATCAATATATTTCTACATTTTAACCAAGTTTGCAAATACAAAAATGCCAAATAACGATCAGAGCATCATTTGTTTGGCTGAGGTGCGGACTCACTGCAGTAAGGAGGGATTGTCCAAGTGCCCTTCTGCATTTCCCATCAGCATTTCCGGAGGAGCAGAGATTCTTCCACCTCTGCTCAATCTTTGTGTTCCTTATTTATGAGCTTATTTTGCATTATTCCCTTTTTCCATCAGAATTTCCTTGTCACAGGCACTGCCTGGGGGCGTTTTCCTGACTGAATTGTGGGATGGGTGGTCCAGGGCAAAGTTCCAATGGGAGAGACCCCCTTGGAGGCACTCTGGGTTCGTCCTGTTTCGCTCTGGAAGCAGCTGTGGCTCGGGGGTGTGGGCTGAGCTGGCTCTGGCACAGTGAAATCTCTGTGTTTGTGTGCGACTGTGCAGGGATTTCGCTCCTAAAACGATAACTAATTAAACAGCTAATTAATTTTGTGTTATAGTCTCTGGTAGGGATTACTGAGCCTTGCTGGATGTGTTTAGAGAAGGAGGGAAGCGAGTTTTTAGTGAAATAATTTAGGATTTTTGGGGCAGGCTGGGTTTAGGTCTCTGCTCTCCCTGTGCAATCCCTGCCCTCGCCATCCCCATTCCCAGCTGGGGTGGCAGCTCTGCTTTTCCTCCAGATTTAGGCCTTTTTTGAGGGATAACAGGGAATGCAAGGCTGGTGCTGCCTCCTCAAATGAGGCACCATGATGAGAGGGATCAGAGGAATGAGTGGGTTTGTAAATGAATTTCTGTGTCGTGCTCTCCAGATCCCTGATTTTTACAGCTGGGATCCGCTCACAAATGGACCTGAGTAATGCAGAGGAATTGGCCGAGGTGAAGGAGTCATTTGGACTCTGAAGTTCATCTGGGTGGCTGTGACCTGCTGCTTAAAATGAACAGAATAGAAATTAATTTATAAATGCCTGCACAGAACGGCCTGGGTTGCAAAGGACTTCAGAAACCATTCAGCTCCAACCCAAGCACGGGCAGGGACAGCTCCCACCAGGCCAGGGTGCTCAAAACTCCAAATTAACCCACCCTCTGTGGGTTTGCAGCTGTTCCCTCATGGGACAGGGCTGGGACAGGGCTGGGATGGGGCTAGGACAGAGACGGGACGGGGCTGGGACAGGGCTGGGACAGGGCTGGGACAGAGCTGGGACAGAGACGGGACAGAGATGGGACAGGGCTGGGACGGGGCTGGGACAGGGCTGGGATGGGGCTAGGACAGAGACGGGACAGAGATGGGACAGGGCTGGGACGGAGCTGGGATGGGGCTGGGACAGGGCTGGGATGGGGCTAGGACAGAGACGGGACAGAGATGGGACAGGGCTGGGACGGGGCTGGGATGGGGCTGGGACAGAGATGGGACAGGGCTGGGACAGGGCTGGGACAGGGCTGGGACAGAGCTGGGACAGAGACGGGACAGAGATGGGACAGGGCTGGGACAGGGCTGGGACAGGGCTGAGGACAGAGACGGGACAGAGATGGGACAGGGCTGGGACGCAGGGCTGGGACAGGGCTGGGACAGGGCTGGGACAGAGACGGGACAGAGATGGGACAGGGCTGGGACGGGGCTGGGATGGGGCTGGGACAGAGATGGGACAGGGCTGGGACAGGGCTGGGACAGGGCTGGGACAGAGCTGGGACAGAGACGGGACAGAGATGGGACAGGGCTGGGACAGGGCTGGGACAGGGCTGGGACAGAGATGGGACAGAGACAGGACAGAGATGGGACAGGGCTGGGACGGGGCTGGGATGGGGCTGGGACAGAGATGGGACAGGGCTGGGACAGAGCTGGGACAGAGACAGGACAGAGCACTCCCTGCCCCTCCCTTCTATCCCTTTCACACACACTTAAAGCCCACCCTGGGAGAAGTTTATGGGATCCCAGAAGACTCCAGATACAGATTTATGGCAATGACTCAATGCAGCACAAAATATTTGGTTTTCATTCCCACACTGCCCTGGACGCAGCCCCTGCCAGGAGCAGTGATGGACACAAATAAACTGTCAGGAACTGTGTGATTGCAGCCCGGGGGTGAATCTGCTTCTGACTTCAGAAACACAGCTCAAAACCCTGCGAGAAACCACTCTGGGTGGTTTTAACAAACCATTCAGTGTAAAATACATATAATGTGCCTCTCTTAGACATTTCCCTGGTGCACAGAGGGTTCCTCACGTGTGGCAAAGGCTCCTATGAGGTGCAGACCCCTGGATGCTCCCATAGAGGTTCCAGAGGCAGGAGCCCCCAGGTTTGCCCTTTGCAGAGGAGCCTCACAAGGATTTTCTGTGGATTTTGCAGAAAAAGGATGTGCTCGACATCCTCTTTCATGGATCATTTACCTGCAGCCCAGAACTATTAAAAAATGCAAATGTTGAAAGTCTTAAAAGCAACCCAGATGGGTTTTGATGAATCTCCTCATGAAAAATAATCCTCCTTTCTCTTAGCAGAGAAATGCAGATGGGTTTGGGGGCATTAATGTCCTTTGGGCTGTCAGACAGCTCCAAGTCCCAACCCTGCCCTCCAATCGACAGTGAGCTGCTCTGACAGGGAGAATTTCCACCAGCATCCCCTCCTGCCTTCCCAGCTGAGGGAAAAACAGCAGCGAGGCTTTGGAGCTTGTTAACCTCTGCTGTTCATGGACAAGTCACATTTGTCTGTGCAGAGTGGAGATGGGATTCAATTAAAGGCCCTTCTTAACGGTTCTCAGAATGCTTTTCTTCCTGAGCCTCTGAGGCAGATACTGGAGCTTTGAATATCAAAGGGTTTTTTGAGTTTTGGGTATTTTTTCTTCGTTTCTGCAGTAGTGAAGCGCTAAGTTGATCAGGTTTGGCCAAGTACAGATGTACCCAGTGGCTTTTGACTGTTCTGGTCTAATTAATATTGATATAAGGCACCTGTGCTGTGTTATCCTGGTGTTCACAGGTGCTGAGCAACCCTCTGAAGCCCAGAGAAGCTTCTGATTTTCTGTCAAATCAAGAACCTGACTGATCTTACCTGGTAAATTTCAGCTGCTGCCACCCGAGTGTGTCAGTCCTGCCTCGGTTTCAAAGCAGGATCTTCTAAACTGGCAATAAATCCTCTCCTTTTAATCTGCTCAGCAGCGAGGGGCTCGTGGTGCATCCTCCTAGGCCCTAACTTGTGAATTTTCCTCCCTGACGAGATCAGTAGATACCACGTTCAATGGATCTGAGAGGGTGTGGGTGATCCTGCTCTGAGTTATGGTAAAAAGAATTTCAACCCGAACGCTCTGCTTAGTTAATGATAACACTCGAGCACATTACATCTTCCAGGAGCTGTACAAACATTAACTAATTAGTACCCACAACTAACACATAATCACAGGCTGCAATTATGCATTGCTGTCAGAGCTGGAGGAATTATTCTCTGAGAAGAATTTATCTGACATATTTTGCTTTTTTCCCCCCTTTCCTGTGGTGAATCTGTTCGCAAAATATTCCCAGGTGTGGCTGTAGCTGACCCCACCTCAGCCACAGTGGGAGCAAAAGGTGTCCTTGGGATTCTAAGCCATCAGTTCCTGCAGCTGTTTGATCCCAGAATCCCTGGATGGGTTGGGAGGGACCTTAAAGACCACCCAGTTCCAACCCCCAGCACTGGTTTGGGGCTGTTCTTTATTTTGGGGATTCTCCTGTCTCCATTTGCCTCCAGGCTCAGGTGAGTCAGGCCTTGAGGTACCGGGGCTTTGCCTCCCTTCACTGCCCTGGGTGTGAATTAATGGCTGGATGCCTTGGAGGCTTTTCCAACCTTAATAACTCCATAAAATTGTTACCAAGGGAAGGAGCAAAGTGGTGGGAAGAGAAACGGATCCAGGGGGAAGAGATAAAAACCCAAACACCACGATCAAGTAAATCCATGCTGGATGGTTGTATTGGAATTTAATTTCGTGAAAACCTGTGTACGTGTCTCTATATAACACAGATATCTCGCTATCTATATATAGAGACATCTATCTATAGATGTATTTGTACCAGGAGGGAAGTGCACTCTGTCACTGCTTCTTCTGCAAATGTCTCTGTATTCAGATTTGCTGTTTAATTGTTGCTGCTTTCCCAGCAGTTTTGGGAGCATGAGGGAGGTTGGAAGTGTTTAATCTTGGAAAAGAGATGACTGAGATGAGGCATGATTAAAGAATTCTCAGTAATGGCTGATTTCAACCAGAGTTATTTGGAGCTTCTCCTCTGTCTGCTCAGAAATTAGGAGATAGTGAAACTGAAAGATGGGAAGCAAAAAAAAATCAGGCAAAAATACTTTTCTTCATTGGGAGAAATAAATCTGGGGGGGTCATTGTCACAAGATGTCCATGGGCTGAGATTTCCTGGCTTTAAAGAGAGCTGGGCAGAAACAACTGAAAATGGATCGGGTGATGCTTTCAGGATATGTAAAGATATTTTAGAAAATAAGTGCAGGTATTTTATAGAATATGTGTAGATACTTTATGGAATGTCTGTGCATTTTTTAGAAATGATTCCCAGGTTGTAGTGGACACTTCCCAGCCCATGGCAGGGAACCGGATGAGCTTTGAGGTCCCTTCCAACCCAAACCACTCCACGATATAAAATTTCATTCTTTGAGTTTAAGCCAGCCTCGATTCATGAGGAAAAAGATGAGTTTCTCATCTGGTAAAGTATTTTTTACTCCTCTTGCTGTCTCTCGTGGCTGCTCTGTCCACACCGGTCTGAGGGAGCTGGAAGTCCCCGGATCTGAAACGTTCCCTTGGGTGAAACGAGGCTCTCCCTTGACAGAAAACACCCCTAGAACAACATTCCTTATGGAACTCCTCTCCTGTCTGCCATATTCACACTTTTTGTTAACAGTTGCTCGGATTTTGGTCTGCTGCTCAAAACCACACTCTAAAAATTCCCCCTCATCTCCTGGGGCGGCCGCAGATGGAGCAGAAGGCTGAGGGGAAGAGCTGCAAGGGAGTCTCTCCTTCCCTCCCCTGGTATCTTTGCTCCTCTCCTTTAGGGAAGAGGAGGTGAAAACACAAATATGGGCTAAATGCAGCCTGTTAGTCCGGGAAAGCTCCGGGATCACTGCGGTGGGCACAGCATCCTGCAGGTAACCACAGCAACCGGAGGGGTTGTGTTCAGCACGGGGAGGACCCAGAAAATGCCACTATTTTGTCAAAAGCGGGAAATTTATAAATACCTGCCTGGAATGTGCTTCCCAGAATTGGTCCTTGTAGTAATTTTAGTGGTGCTCCATGAAAAAAGAAATGTTAAAAGGTTTTGCTGAGGAAATAAAGGAGGGGCACTCATGTCTCAGACGAGAATTTGTCACATCCCACTGCAGGATCTGTGTTCAGCCCGTCCAGGTGGGCTTGGCTGGCTGATCTTCAAAGAATTTCCGAGCAAAAAGGCATTAATTAATTCTCAAGGTGGCTTTTGTGCATGAAGGGTCTGGAAAGTGATGCTGGGGCAGAGGTGCTGTGCCTGGGGAGTTTCCTCTCCCAAGCCCAAGGAACAACATCTGGAATCCCCCTGCCCATGGCAAGGGCCTGGAACTGGATGAGCTTTAAGGTTCCTTCCAGCCCAAACCATTCTGTGATTTTATGATTCTTTGATTCTAATCCCATAATTCGGAGCCAGGGAATCTTCTGGCCAGTTTCTCTGGGGGTGGGGGTGGAAAATTTGCTGTTTAGTGGCCCAAAGAGTGAGATTTGATGATGAAAACCAAGCATTGAGACAGAGAAATCAGCCCACGGGCCTTTGGGGACACGAGGAGCTGTGGCTGGGTGTCCTGGTGTGAGGGAGATTCCCTGGAGACTCCGGGTGGGCCAGGGTTGGTGCTGCTGCTGTTCTGCATCCCAGTCTCAGCTGCTCTGGCTCCGTGTCCCTGAAGATGATGTTCCTAAATGCCTGTTTCCCTGACAACCAAAGCCTAACAAATGATTGGTCAATTGATAAATATTTTTAGGATTGAGCACAGTTTATAACCTGCTGCCAAGTTTCCCGGGGAATGGGATATTGGAGATCTGAGCCCCAGCTTTGGCACAGAGTCTCCAGGCCTGTCTGAACCTCAGTTTGCTCTGTGGTGGTTTTGTGCTCCTTGCAGCCATCAAATCCAAGTGCCTGCTAATTAATGACAAATGAGAACCACCCAGAATTCTCACGTACCCAGGGATGCACAGGCTCCCCTGGCTCCTTCCTCCCAGAAGCAGTCCCCAGATGATCCCAGGGATATCCCACAGGGCTGCTCCTGACAAAGCTAAATTAAGGAAATGGATGCTGCTTCATTTCTCTGGCAGGGAGATGAGAGGTGCTGCAGCTGAGGCGGACACGACACTCACGAATAACGCACACCAACTCCGTCAGAAAGCAAAAGGACAGAAAAAAATGTTTTATTCTACAAAGTCTTCATTTCTAGAGTCTCTTGGCTCTCGTGCTGTGTCCTCATAGGCTTCTACGTTAACACCTCTTAAAACTTCCTGGTAGGTTGCAACCACCACCCATAAGAAAACAAATCAAAACTAAAACCAACATCCCTCGAAGAGCTGCATCTTCTCTTGTTTTGGTTTCTTGCTTCTGTTGATGTTAAAGTTCTCACGGGTGCAAGCTGAATTCTCAAGGGTAAAGAGTGATTGTGCTGAAATCGATGTCTGTGAAGCTTTCGGACCAGCTCTCAGTTTCCACGGAGAGGGATCGTGCTCGTTCCTCTCTGTAGATATGGAAACTCCCCATTGTACACATTGCAGAATCACAGAGTCACAGAATCACAGAATCACAGAATCACAGAATCACGGAATCACAGAATCTCCAGGTTGGAAGATGTCGCTGTTCTCACCGCGGCCGAGTAGAGAAACGACACCAAGACCAGGCCCAGGGTCAAGTGGCAGCAGCCGTTTAATGAATTCTCAGAAAACTTTTATATGTTAATTGACAAAGTGCATTAAGTGGCATAAGGTGATTGGTTTTCCCATCCACCCCCTAAGGGGATTGGTCAATTCTAAGACACCATCCCTGAATGTTTTCTAGTTAGAACCATAACAATTCTGCTAAACAACCCGCAGGTGCAAGAAGTTTACAATACTGGAATCTTGTTTAAAGTAATCATCATAGGAAAGACAGAACTCTCCCAAACTACTGCAAAGAGCTGAAGAAATTCTCTGCTGAGGCTTTTTCAGTATCCATAGGAAGAGACCTTCAAGATCATCGAGTCCAACCCATGCCCCAACACTTCAACTAAACTAAACCATGGCACCGAGTGCCACATCCAATCTCCTTTTAAACACGTCCAGGGATGGTGATTCCACCACCTCCCCGGGTAAACCATTCCAATATTTTATCACTCTTTCTGTAAAAAACCTTTTCCTAATATCCAACCTATATTTTCCTTGGCGCAACTTAAGGCTGTGTCCTCTTGCTCTGTCAGGTGTTGCCTGGAAAAAGAGACCATCTGTCATGGGCACTAAAGAGAGCGCCTGAAAAAGTTGGGCTTTTGAAGAAAATTCATGGCAGCGCCCTGCATTATGTGGGAAAAAGGAGGACATCATATCCAGGCATTGTTTTTCTATCCTGTCTTACTGAAATACTAAGTTAAGGTCTCTAAACAGCTGAAATTTGGGGTGTCTGTAATTCCTGGGTTTGGGGATTCTTGTGAGTCTGGTTCTCTTTGAATTGTTTAGCCCTTCCATTAAAAACATCAAGTGAGAGTAGCAAAACTCATTTTTCTCTGCTTATTTCCTTCCCCAGCCTGGTTTATAAATGACTTGGGAACAGAGGAATTCTCACAGTGGGAGTGGCACAAAGGGGATGATCTTGCTCAGTGGTTCACATCTGCTTAGATAAACTGATTTTGGAGTAATCTTTACCTATTCTGTGGGTTTTTTGTGTGGTTTTTTTGTTGGTTTGTTTGTTAGGTTCTGATGAACTGAAGTTCAGGAAAAACAAGGGATGAATCGGAGTCGTGGCTCAGGATCCAAGTCTTGGTTGCTTTTGATGGATTTAGAGCCAGAAAAATGAGATTTATTGGCCCAAAATTGCAGCAGTTTTCGAGCAGAGCATGGAATTGAGGTCAGGGCTTGCTCCCAAACAAGTGGGACTTTTTGTCAGGGCAAGAAAGAATCTCCAAACACTTGACACAGAAGGGGAAGGAATGGGCAGCAGGAAGAGCTGTGATTTTATATTCCTCCGAACAGGTACGTTGTTTATTCCAACAGACACCAGCAAAGGTGGAATCCCTTCCCCTGGAAGCTGGTGCTGGTGACGTCATCCTGGCTTTCCCAGCTTTGGGCCAAGCTTTTATTCCTGGCTTTAGATCCAGCAGAGGTGAGAGAGCAGCCTCACCTGATGTCCAGGAGTTCCCTCTGCACCAGGAAAAGGATGCCACAGCCTCAGTGTGCTCAGAAGGACACATTTAATCTCTCTCCTATTGATGCCTTAGGTTTTAACTTTTATATTTTCAAATTCTGTACTGCTCAGAGTGTAACTCTGCAGTTCCTTGTAGCCTGGAATTTCTGCTCTCTCATGCTGGGCAGACACAACAAAGCCTCTCCAGGCTTTGCCTTCAAGGACAGCCAGGCTCTTCTAGGCCCAAAATGTGTAAACCAAAGCCTCTAAGGGGGGAGCAAGCTGAGGGAAATTACATCATTAAACTGGGGCTTTAATTGGAGAATTAACCGTGGTATGCAAATGAACCAAACCTATAAAGGTGTGAAGAACTCGTGACCTGGGGTCCATCTTGGGGTCCATTTTTGGAGGCAGCCTCTGGCTCCCCCAGGGTGTGCCTTGAAGGCCTTCAAATAAACACCAACCTGTATTCCCTTCCTCCTGTCTGGTCTCTGTTTCTAGGTGGCTGGAGAAGGCATCACTATGGGTGTTTAAACTTTCATTGCAAGTGTGCAGCTTTCTTTAGCTGCCCTAAAGACCTCAGGGGATGCAAAGTTCATCAGAGCTGTCTGTGCTGGCCGGCTGCAAACACGCCTGAGCAGCAGCTCTGAAGGTCTTTAATTAAACAGCAGGAGCTCAGCAAAGAGACCTGCAATGATCCGAGCTCACGGACTCATCATCATCCCAAATTCAGGGGTTTGTAACCATTTGTGAACGGTTTGGTGTTAGGATTCCTTTCCTTGCCTTGTTACTTTATCCCAGGTCCCTTTCTCAAGGACGGGTTTGCAAATTTTGTGCTGAGAAGGTGGAAAACCAAAGAATCCAGAGTTCAGTCAGAGAGGTGCCATGCACCTGGAATGGAGGCTTGGAGGCCCCACATTTTACTGGCTTTCCCAGCCTCGTTTGCTAACAGTTTCAAATCATCACTGTTTTAATTTAATACTTTATTTTTACATTGAAAAGTAAATCTGGCTGGGGGGAAACCCAGGCTGGCTCATGTCTCGCTTCTTCCAATTGGTCTGGAACTTCCTGCCCCTAAATTGTTTCATGGGTTTTTGCCTGCCTTGGGCTCTCTTATGCCATGGAATTGGTGGAAAATTTGAAAGAGGGATGCTTCACTTCCCTGGAATTTGCTTGTAGAGCACCTTTATCATCACCAGGATGCCTGGAGGGGATGTTGGAATTTGGGAGTTGGCCCGAGAGCTCCAAGGGCGGCCAGGACAGTGCTGGCCTGAGGGGCCTCGTTCTGGGACAACCAAAATGCCCCGGGCTGGGAGCTCAGGGAAAGCTGCTCCCCTTCCCCATGAACAGGCAAACACCAGCATCAGTCTATCTGCTCCCTTCCCTCATTAGGCTCATAAATTTGCAAATGAGATGACACCTGTGGGCTTAAGAAGTGTTTGTAAGGATGTCTTAATTGGCGGGGGGTGACGTTGTCAGGGTGTCGTGGCAGCATCCTCAGAAGAGCTTCTGGGACTTGGTGGTGCGAGTCCTTTTATTCCAATTGTGTTATAATCGTCAGGAGTTTTTAGCACTTTGGAATTTTGTTTATCTGGCAGGTCAGGCAATCAAGGGTTAATAATTAAACAGAAGCCTCGTGTGCTCATTACCTGTCACTCATCAGCCCAGCTGCCCTGGGGCTGAGGCAATTCCTGCCCATTCTCCTCCTATAGAATCCCAGAATCAGGGAATGTTTGAGGGTGGAAAAGAGCTCCAAGGTCACCGAGTCCAAGCTGTACCCCATCCCCACCTTGTCCCCAGCCCAGAGCCCTGAGTGCCATCTCCAGGAGTTCCTTGGACACCTCAGGGATGGGCACTCCAAACCTCCCTGGGCAGTCCCTGAGCACCCTTTCCATGAGGAAATTCCTGCTGCTGTCCACCCTGAGCCTCCCCTGGCCCAGCCTGAGGCCGTTCCCTCTCCTCCTGTCCCTGTTCCCTGGGAGCAGAGCCCGACCCCCACCTTACTACAACCTCCTTTTCCCTAAACCTGCATTTTTAAAGTGGTTCTGATCCCTTCCCTTCCCAAAGATGGTTGGAGAATGAAATAAGTGCATAAAAGCATGCGGTGACAATAGGGAAGGAAAAGCAAGTCCAAGGAGGGGATGGCACATCACTGGAAGTGGAGGCCCAGGGTTTCCTGACCTGCAGCTTGAGAGGCTGATGGGAACTGAAGTCTGTCTGGAATTTTCAATGGATTTGTGCTGAACTTCTTGTTCCATCGAGTATTTGCTTCCTTTGGTTTGGATCAATGGCAAATGCAAAAAAAAAATCCAAATTCTCTGCACAGCCTAAGATCTAGTTTTCAGTCAGCCATAATTGCAATAGATTTTAATTTTAGCCAGTGCTTCAGGGGATGGAGCTTGGAGTTTTAGTGGAATAAGTGAAATTTGTGGTGGGAACAGACAGAAAGCAAAGCAGGAGTTTCATTCTGTTCAAAACTGAGGAGGATGAGCATTGTTACATCTGGGGAGAGAGATCCTGCTTGAATTTCAGGGACCTGAAAGTGGATTTATTCCATTTTTTAATGTGTTTATTTATTTAAATCCTTCCTTTCTGTAAACATTGTTAAAGGACACTGAGACAAGTTTAAAATAAGCATTTTCTTTATCAAAACACACAAATATTTACATGGGTAGGAGAATATCCTGGAGCTGGATGCCCCTTAATAGAGCTGCAGCTCTTCCCAGCCTGGAAGTTTCCTGAGGTTCTGGCTGTCCCTGGCTCATCCCTGTGTCCACTCTGTCCTTTTCCTTCGGCTTAGTCCCAAGTATTTCACCTCACAAAGGTGATGGATCTTCCTGCCTGTTGCACATCACCTCAGGATGGTGTCACACTGCACTGATATTCCAAGATCAGGAATGATCAGTTCCTTATTCCCAATTAAATGTAAGGGGTCAGGTTGGCCATCAGGAGGAATTTCTTCATGGGAAGAGTTGGAAGGGGCTGTCCAGGGAGCTGTGGAGTCCCCATTCCTGGACGTGTCCAAGGAACACCTGGATGTGACACTCAGCTCTCTGGGCTGGTTGTCTAATTCCCAATTTCCAATAAAATTCAAGATTTTCACCTCTAAAATCCCAAATGTTTGAAATTTGCCTGTGAGATTCCCAGAGCAGGAATGGAGAGGAACTCGAGCCCGGACCCTCCTGGCTGTACAGAGGAGGGAGGTGCTGGCAAGAGACATTTTCCCAGGGACACAATCACTGTTGGAGCCCTCCCTGCTCCCTCCGGGGCAGGCAAAGCTGTCGGGAACTGCAACACACTGCAAAATGGATTTATTATTCTGGTGGAGAAGGGGGGCAGGAAAAAGGCTGGATGCACCTTTGCTCCAAGAGGGTTTGATGGTTAATTCTGGATAATTCTGGATAATGATTTCCTGGCTGTGATGTTCCCTCACGGACACTGTGAGTGACCCTGAGATGACCCTTCCAGCCCAAAGGGTTTGGGAGTGGTGGTGTCCCCTGTGCCCTGGCTGCTCCCTGATTTTGGGACCCTGGTGACATGAAAGCTGCTTTCTGTGTTTCAGTAATATTTCACTAAAAACTCAGCACTTTGGGGGCTGTGGGTCACACCTGCATTTGTGTTTGGCTGATTCATCCCTGGATCTGCTGATCTGGGAGGTCTTTTCCAACATTCATGACTTTGTGGGTGGTTTGCCTGCGTGTTTGAGGCAGAGATTTCCATGGATTGGTGTCTCCAATAATCCCAGCATCAGGAACGGGCTAAGCTGGCGCCGAGGCTGTACCTGGGTCCCTGGATCCTCGCTCTCCACTGCTGTCTCTCCTCAGGCTGCAGCTCAGATTTCACTTTTCAGTGCTCCTGGTGCTCCTGGGGAAGGTTGTTTACCTCCCTCGCGTCCTCTCCACCTCCTTTCATGTCAGGATTCCAACAGAAACTCCTTTCCCTTTGAAAGCTTTACCTGGGTGTGTTTCCTGGGGATGGAGGAGCCAGGCATGAATCAAAATCAGGCACCCAAGAAGTTTTGCTGTTGGTTTGAAGGGAACCAGGATTCCATTTTAAGTGAGCAGAGGAGCAGTAATAGTCCAGCAGGGAATTCCGTGAAGGGAATTTATGTGGAAGGGAATCGATTTCCTGCCCATCCCCAGCTCAGAGAGAATTCTTGCTGGTTTTGAAGCAGCAGCCAATACCTGTGGGGTGAGTTCAGCTGTATTTACCTCTTTTAGATGAAGAGACACAAAAGTTTCTTTCATTTCCCTAAAATCTGCACTGAAAGTGGCACTGGAGCAGCCCCTGGCTGGGGATAGAAATCATCATTGGCATGGAGAGTCCCGGAGCGCCCAGGCCAAAGCTCTGGAGCTGCTCCAATGACAAACGAGGTTCATTTGGGGAGCTGGAGGAGCAAGTGGACGTGTTTACCTCCCCAAATGCATCCTGGATACAATTCCTCATTGCTGACTGGAACTATTGGCCAGAGCATCATTTCTGCACGTTCCTGTGCCTGTTGGAGCTCACATTCCGCTGATTTTGCTGCAGATTCTGTTTTATTCCGTCGTTCTGTTATCAGGCAAACATCACTAAAAAGATGAACATTTACAAACTCAGAGCACACACCAGCACAAAAGCATCTGTCTTAAGTGGGAGAGAGTCGAATAATGTGCATGACAACAACAAAAGAGATTTGTCTTGCTGAGAGCTGGGCTGACTCTCATTTGCTGTATGGGGAATTATGGCAGATATTGTATTAACATTGCAGGGCTCTGCCTCAGATCAAATCACAGAACACAGAAACAACCCTGGAGTTGGTACCAACAGCAAAACTCAGGGGGCCTGAGCATACAGAGCGGGACAGGGGGAATGGCTTCAACCTGAGAGGGAGTAGATGGGATATTGGGAAGGAATTGTCCCCTGGCAGGGGCTGGGATGGAATCCCAGATCCCAGAGAAGCTGTGGCTGCCCCATCCCTGGAAGTGTCCAAGGCCAGGCTGGATGGGGCTTGGAGCCACCTGAGATAGTGGGAGGTGTCCAGGGGTTGGACCTGGATGAGCTTTAAGGTCCTTTCCAACCCAAACCATTCCATGGTTCCACGATTCTCGGATTTTGAAAGTTATTTGAGTGGGAATTGGGGGAACTCAAAGATGGGGAGCAGCTGCTCTGGGCAGGAGAGAGATGAGGAGTTCCCCGTGCACAGTCATTAATTATTTATATTCCAGTGCACTTTAATTGTCATTAACACCCGCTCTTGCCTCAGGTTTCTCTTTAATCTGTATCAAAACCCCAAGTTCAAACCCTGCTCTGAGGTGATTCATTTAGACAAACGAATATGGAGCTGCACAACAAATTTTTGGCAGTAACTTCATGCTTTTCCCTTCTCCCATCTTTTCCTGCTGCTCCTTGACCAGGATTTGTGGTCCCTCTCACAGCTCTGGGGTTCAAGGCTCAACCCCAGGGCCCTGCCACTGCTCTGTCCCTAAAGGCCACCCTAAAGCCACTCAAACTCATCTGGCAGAGGACACATTCCTTGTTTTCCTTGGCTCTGTGTGCAGTCCTTTCTACAGGACAAAAAGAGGCCTGAAATTTGTGCTCTGTCAGGAAGATAATGATGAACATCCTGTTTTCCCTGCTCTGAACCAGAGCTCCAAGGCTGAGGGCAATGAATAACATTAATAAAATAAATAAATAAATAAGATATCATCTGAGCCACTGTTCCTCTGTGGCAGCAGGGACTGCAGCCAAATATTCACCTCAGTCGAGTGCAGAGGCCAAAATCCTCGAGGATTTGGGGAGGGAGGCTGCAGGATTTAGGCCTCAGATATTTTAATTCTTTCAGTAGCTTATTAAACAGAACTCTGGAGTGCAGATTTGGTGGGTGTGGGCAGCTGTGAGGGATTAAATCCCTTCATGGCCTTTGTGGTCCCATTTCTTTTCCATCTCGGGGTTCTGCATGTGTTGGTTTTGATTACAGTTTGGTTCTAAGCTTGAACCAAATTCTTATATTAATTACATCGTCCACCTTTAAAAAACAAACAAACCAAGGGAAAAAAAAGACCCCAAAGTACCCCAAACCCACCAGAGAATTCAGAGGTGTCCCAGAGACAGAAACAGAGCCACTTGTGGCCAACTTTCCCTCAACTCCCCCAATCCTTGGTGACCCCAAGAGCCTGCACAGGCACCTCGTCCCTCAGAGCTCTGGGTCTTAACCAGACAAATCACCCCATAATGCCCCCCAATATAACTTATTATAAATGTATCATTTATGATAGACACAATTTATATAATTATTCTTTTGTGTTATCGTTTATCAATATTGCAGGACTCTCGGTGGGGGGAGACCACAGAGGTGCAGGGTCTTTGCAAGCAGGAAGGTGGAGTGGAATTCCACAAGGGAAGAGGCAGGAGGTGTTGGGAAGATCACTTTGTGCCAGCGCAGGCTCTGAATTTAGTTCCTTCTCCCAGCCTGGGGGAGGAGAGCTGTTAAAAGAACATGAATTGTAAATTCCTGCCGAGAACACGTAGAATTCCTTTTCTCTTTAAGAAACAGGAGCAGGAAAAACGCAGAAAGGACCCTCTGTAAATCTGAGCTAACGGGGCAGCTGCGTTCCAGGCGCTGCAGATGTGCAGTTCCAGCCTGGGGACAGCACTGGGAGCTCCATCATCATTCCTGCGAGAATTCTGTTCCAGGGGCGAGGGGAAAAAGAAACCCTCACACGGGTGGGGGAGAAATCTGTTTAGTGCCATCCTCCAGCTCCATGGGCTGAGTTTTCCATATGTTCTGACTCAGGCAGGCTCTGGAAATGGGAAGAGGCTGTTAGAGAGGATTTATCATAGTTAATTGGGAATATCCAACGTCCCAAAACACTGGAAATTTTGGGGTTTGCTTCTGCATCTTCTTTAGGTCCGATATAATTTGATTTTTTACACCAAACTGCCCCTTTGGGTCACTGAGTGTTCAGGAGGAGGCATCGCTGCCCTAAAAGTGATTTATTTAATGACATTTAATGGAGTGCAAACGAATTATTTTTTCAAACGAATTATTTTTTTCCGTGGGGTCTTGAGGTCCCTGAAACCTGAAGTGAATTAATCAGCTCTCAGCAATACCTTTCCCTCTTCACCCCCAGAGAAACCCATGTGAGCAGCAGCAGAGCAGGTTTCTATTCCGGCTTCTGCCTCCCAGGAAGAAAAAGATCTGATGTTGAGCCATGTTCCCTGGGCAGATCTGCAAAACGGGTGTCCCGTGGTGCCAGCGTGCTGCAGGATCAAAGGAATTTTCCACATGGATCAAAGCACGAGGAAGTCTTGACCGCATGGTGCAGATTTCGGTTTTCAGCCCTCCTTAATTAATGATGGAGTTAAAACGTGGGATGGGAGATGTGGTTAAGCAAGAAGAAGAGGCAATTAGTCAGAGAAATGGTGGAATGTCCTGAGCAGGAAGGGACCCACAGGGATCATCAAGGCCTGATGATCCTGGCTCCAATTAAACCAAAGGCAGCGACAAAACGGTGTTGCTGCAGCTGGAATTCTGCTTTAGGGAGGATCCTTCTCTTTCTAGAGCAGTTGAAAAAGAAGTTAGAAAAATATGGAATTCTGATGACATTCAGAATGAAATGTGGTGATTCGGGGAATGTCTTCTAGCTCTGGGACAGCACTTGGAAATATCCAGTGGAAGAGGAAAAGCGTGTGTGTTTTGGGACTGATAATGCCCTGTGGCCATCTGACCTTCTTCAAAAGCCCTAAAAGTATTTAAATTTGTTGAAAGATTTGCTGAGCTCCCTGCACTGGCAGCTTGCACTGCTGATGTTCTCCCCAAGGTGTTGGGAAGCAGCTGCGGGGAATTCTGGGCCCATCCCCAACCCTGCAAGTTCCCATTTCCAGGCTGACTCCAGGGATTGGGCAGGGGAGGAAAGGAGGGCTGAGGTGTCACTGTGAGCCACAAATCTCTAGCACAGAGAATTTGGGGGTTACAGGGAGGGAGAGTGAAAAACTCCCGGTCTCTGGAGCACCGAGTGCTGCTGTTTGACATCAGCCTTTTTCTGCTCAGTGCCAGGCCTTGGTTTGATTTCCCACCCTGCAGAGGAGTTGTGTCCTGGAGTCTGCAGATTCCTGCTGCTCAGTGCTCAGGAAGGAAAGCACCCTTGACTTCCCCAGATACTGATTCTTATCCCTGGCCACATCTGCGCTGTCTCAGGAGCTCCCATCGTCTCCGTGTGGCCTCCTTTGAGCTGTTAAGGATCTCTTCAGCACAAATCCTGAGAGCCCCAGAGTCTGGCTGCTGCAGTGTGAGCATGAGAACGGCTCTGCTGAGCAATGGATTCCCCCACCATTCCCAAAGGGAAGCATTTTCCCCTCATCCATCTTTCCCTGTCACTGCTTTCAGTGCTAAGCCTTGCTTTGTTTAGGTAAAAGGTACAGTATTTATAATTTTTAGGCACACATTGAACAACAGGGCCTTTTCAAGGGTAAGGATAAATTACTGCTTCAGAACTGCTGGAGTGTGGTTTTCCAGAGCAGCAGAATTCCTGGAGAGGAATAATTAATTTCTGATAAAAGCCCTCAGCCACCTGTTGCCCTGGAATTACAAAATCCTTCGCCAGGACTGAAGTTTGTGTCTTTCTGCCCCATGTTTGTGTGGCACTGATCCCATCCTCCAGGGCTTTTGTTGGATGACTGCAGAGACCAGGAGGAAAACACCTTCCCCTTCCCCTTCCCCTTCCCCTTCCCCTTCCCCTTCCCCTTCCCCTTCCCCTTCCCCTTCCCCTTCCCATGCCAGCTCCTGCAGGGAGCTTTTTCCCTCTCCTCCGCAGTATTTCCAGCCAGCAGGGCCACGATGGAATTTAGGAGATTTCCCAGGCTGTGCCTGGGCTCGGGGTGGAGCCAGTTGCTGGATTTAGAGTTGAGGAGGAATATTTCCTCGTGGATCAGGTGCCAGGGGTATTCCACCCTTCTTTGCAGTGTGTGGCAAGGCTGGGGGGTTTCCTTTCTCCTCAAAACTCTCCTGCTCTCCTGAGGATCTTGGATATCTCCTGCCCCTTTTAAAATTTTTCTCTGGTGCGTCAGAACTGGGGTTTGCTCCAGGAGTGTGTTCCCTGGAAATGCTGGGGGGTTTTGGCTGACATGGATTTCTCTCGGGTTATCGGCCTCAGGGTACCAGAGACAAGCCTTTGTCACCTCCGGTCTCGCACTGCTGCTAGGAGTGTCCCCACTGCCAGGATTGGGATTCAGGATTTACTAAAGTCAGGTTTGTCACTTACAGTGAATTAAATAAACCCCTGAGTGGCCCAGGTTTGCACATCCCGGGGCTTCCAGAGCTGGAAACCTTCCCCTGCCCAGGAAGGTGTCCCATGGCATGGGTGGAATGAGAGGGTCTCTAAGGTCCCTTCCAACCCACACCATTCCATGATTCCATGATATTCCCGGGCACAGACATGGATTCTGTGCCTTTGGAGTAAGAGCCCCCAATTCCAGTTATAGTCCTGTCCACGTTTCTGGAGTCAGGTCAACACCACAGGTCATGGAATCATCATCAAATCCTGGAATGGTTTGGGTTGGGAGGGACCTTAAATCCCACCCAATCCCACCCCTGCCATGGCAGGGACACCTCCCACTGTCCCAGGCTGCTCCAACCTGGCCTTGGGCACTTCCAGGGATCCAGGGGCAGCCACAGCTGCTCTGGGAATTACATCCCAGCCCCTCCCCACCCTCACAGCCAGGAATTTCTTCCCTACATCCCATCTATCTCTGCCCTCTGGCAGTGGGAAGCCATCCCCTGTGTCCTGTCCCTCCATCCCTTGTCCCCAGTCCCTCTCCAGCTCTCCTGGAGCCCCTTTAGGCCCTGCAAGGGGCTCTGAGCTCTCCCTGGAGCTTTCCCTCTCCAGCCTGCAGGACCAACCTTTGGAAGCCCCGGAGACAGGCCCAGAACACACAGCCCTGGGCTTTTGGAGCTGTGGAAAACCTGGCCCCTGAACACATCCCAGGATTCCTCTGCAGTCCTGTTTGGGGCTGGGAAATCAGGACAGGGAGTGCAGAAGGCAAAGCTGCCATTTCCTGTAGCCCTTTGAGTGCGACATATGCGATGTCTTGTGAAGGAAAAGTGATCCCAACTGTTGTGTTTAATTTGTTCTGTTTCATAACTGCGCGTGGTTCCAGTGAAACCCCTCTGCCAGCAGAGCCGGGCAGAGGCAGGAGGGAGGAGCAGAGGAAGCAAAGTGGCTCCATGGAGCTGGAATTTGCCTGATCAGGCAGAGCAAAAGGAAATGCTGTAGAGCCACAGCTCGTTCACATAATGCCAGCCCAGGGAGGAAGCACTGGGGAAGGACTGGGAGGAACCCCGAACTGGGGGTTCCCACTGCCCCAAAACCTGTTGGGGTCCTGTTCCCAGCAGGAATCATCAGCCAGGAGGTGACACTGGAAGCAAAGTGTCCCAAAGATGGGTTTGGTTTTACCTTCTGTGTGCCCATCTGAGGAGGGGATGAAGAGCAGCTCTGAAGGAGAGTAACCCTCAAATAATGAAAGTACTTGGGACTTTGGCATCTCTTGATGAGCAGCCCTGTCACTGAGCAGAAGTGTGGGACAGGCTCCCTAGCTGGGATTTTTAAGGAAAGAGGCATTTTTCCCACGAGATCATTCCTGGGTGATGACTTGCCCACACCCAGCGGTGGCTCAGGACAGGTCCCACTGCTGGAGGTGGCCCAGGTACAGCTGCTCCCACACCAAACAGTTCCAGAAGCACAATCAGGGGCTGGAAAGCTCAGGAATTTTAGGTGGAAGAGGAACTGGATAGCACACAGAGTGTTGGTGCATCTGTGTGATGCTGATTCTTAAGGAAAAAGCAAACCCCCACTGAGCTGCATTTTCAGCAGGCCTTGCTCACCCAGAAATCAAAACAAAGGACCAAAAATCCCAGTTTTAATTTGCATTTAATAATACAATATTTTTTCACTTGAAAGGATGTTTATTTATTAAAAAAAACGAGCTCATCATTTGCAGCCTAAAGAGCTTACACCTCATGAAATTTTGAATATTTCCAATACTGGAACAGAGAATAATTATGAAAAATAAAATCCCATGAAGGAAAAAACCATAATGCTGCGGAGAATTTGACTCAGAATCAATCATTTAGGCTCAGTTTTGTATCCAGCCTGGTTTCTTTCTGGTATCCACATGTTCCTTGGAATACTCCCTGTGTGGGATGAGGGGTTGGATTTGTTCCCTGGTTATGGTATTTGGGACCATTAAAGACAGCATTTAAAAATCTGGGCGTAATCTTGGTACCTTCTAATGACTGATTCTAAAGGTGCTGAGGGGAAAAACATCCCAAATCCCCTGAACATCCCAAATCATCGGAACATCCCAAATCCTCTGAACATCCCAAATCCTCTGAACATCCCCAATCTGCCGCGGTGCTTGCCAATGGGCTGGCTCGGCTGCACCCGAGCCCCGGGCATTCCTTGCCCACACCTGCAGAGGAGGAGGAGGCCAAGTGTTCGTGGGAGGATGGGCAAGGTCTCTGGCAAGGCTCACCCCAACCACCAGTGGACAGGGTGTGGAGGAGAGAGGAAGAAGGCAAGGGACTCTTCTTGGGGATAACAGGTGTGGGAGCCGGGGACTCTGCACAAATCCGGGTTCTTTATCTTCACCTCTGGGACGCTTTACCTCGAGCCCCAACAGATGAGAAACGCCTGCAGATGTTGTTTCAGGTTGTTTATTTCTCCTTATCTCTGCCAGCTCTCAGCTCCGGCCGCACATCTGATGCAGCCGAGTCCGAGTGGGCACTGCCCAGTCCTGGGCTGTCCCGCCCTTTTTGTGCCCTTTCCATGATCCAACCATTCTTCACAACGCATTTATTAGTCACTATTCTATACCAATTCATTTGCACCTATTCTAGACACGGAATTTCTACCTCTTTTTCATTCTACCAATCATTTTGTGCCACCACCACCAGAGAAGATGGAGGAGAAGGAGAAGGAGAAGAAGAGGAAGAACAGGGCAACGCCCAAAATCCTCCATCTTAAACCCTTCGTCCTCATATTAAAAACCCTAAAATCTACTTTTTTACCTTGTAAAATACTAAACCACTACTCATTTTCACACTCTGGTGGCTTGCAATGATGCTGGCAGTGTTGGTAACTTTTCCCATGGGCTGAGGTCAAAGCCGGTGCCATTCTGGGCTCTTGCCGGGGTCTGGGACCCCCTTGCTGGGGCTCCTGACCCCCCAGGGCAGCCAGAGGCGTGCCCTGAGCTCCCAGGGCAGCCAGAGCCGTGCCTTGGGTTCCAACAAACAGGAACAGGTTTATTGACACCAGGAAAGATGTCAAGAACAGCCCAGAACAGCCTCTGACAAGGGGTTTTCAGCTGGGGCGGAGCAAACATCGCATAACCAATGGCAGAGCTGTTAAGGGGCGGCACTGAGATGGGGAATGTTGCACAGCAGCGAACAGGGTTGTGGCACTGCTTGTTCGGGCAGCATTTGTTGGTATTTGGGGCTCCCCTTATAGGGGCAGGGAGCCCCTTTGTAGCTGTGCTTGCTACAAACCCCTGGCTTATCAGGAGCTACTCACGGGAGCCATAAATTCTTCCTCTGGAATGCTCCTCCCCAGCTCCCCTCCACACGTCGGACTTCTTAAGTAAAGAGATGGAACTATCAGCGTTTCAGGAGGTTTATTACTTAAAATAACAAACACGGCATCAGTCTCAAGACATGAGAGTCTAAGTAACACACCACCAAAATGGCGAATAGTCACAAGATTCAGCATTACACTTCTTTTTATAATTTTTTAATCCAATGGGCATTCAAAAGGACACCTTGTTTTGACCTGTTGACCTATCAGCTATAATTCCTTTCTACTGCAATGCAGAGGTCTCTCAACCAATGACCTGTCATGTCATGTACCCCCATGTACTTCTACTATAACATCTGAATTCTTAACTTGAACTATAAAATCACATTATTATACCTAAAACCCTCCACCACAACACCCAGCACACACTTTTACTTATAGCTATAGAAACATAGGTTTGTACTTCTCTTGCTTACGTGTCGCTGTTCTCACCACGGCCGAGTAGAAAAACGACACCAAGAGCAGGCCCAGGGTCAAGTGGCAGCACCCGTTTAATGAATTCTCAGAAAACTTTTATATGTTAATTGACAAAGTGCATTAAGTGGCATAAGGTGATTGGTTTTGCCATCCACCCGCTAAGGGAATTTGTCAAGTTCTAAGACACCATCCCTGAATGTTTTCTAGTTAGAACCATAACAATTCTTCCAAACAACCCGCAGGTGCAAGAAGTTTACAATACTGGAATCTTGTTTAAAATAATCAGCATGGGAAAGACAGAACTCTCACAAACTACTGCAAAGAGCTGAAGAAATTCTCTCCTGAGGCTTTTTCAGTATCCATACTTAAGGACTATAAATCTCTGTTAATTATGCCAGACCAAGTTTCTTCCAGGGTTGTAAATCAAATCCACCACTAATTACTGAAGTTCTCCCCTCTCGCTTTCCTACAGGACAGGGAAAGGGGTGGGTGGGGAGGGTGAACATGGGCAGATCCAAAGTGGTTCCATAACTTGGAGGAGGAGAGTGTGGCGGCCTTTGCTTGTGTGCGAGGTGTCACGTCTTTCCCCCGAGGCCAGCGAGCTTTCCCGCCGGGCCACCTCAGGGCACCCATGGACTGACGGGCGGCTGTCGCAGGGGGTTGGGTGCTGGTCAAGCACCAAAAGCCAGGAGCTTCCTAGCAAGAGTGTCCTGCAAAGAGCAGCTCTTCCAGGGGCCAAGGCAGCCTCCCTGCACAGCAGGGATCTCAGCAAGTGTAGGGATTTCTCAGCTCCAAGTGATTTCAGCTCCTGTGATTCAGCTCTTTGTGAGATCACCCGAGGCAAACTCGGGGACAGAGAGACAGGAGCCGATGTGTGGCAGTGCCACAGAGGAGCTTTATTGTCCAGCAGTCCCTGCAGGGACATCGACTCCCTGATTCAGGGCAGACCCAGGGCCTTTTTATGGAAAAGGCAGGGGTGGGGTAGAACCCAATTTACCCACTGGGTACAAGGTGTTACCATACAGAAACAAGGCATGCTGGGGGTGGTTCAGTCTCTCACCGTAACCTAGAGAGAAGTTTCTTATCTCTGAGTCCTTTTGCCCTCAGCCTTCTCTCCTCCAAGGGAGTGCAGAGGACTCCTGAGTCAAAGGCTCACAGCCCTCCACAGGCAGCCATTTGATGGCTCCTGCACCCTTGAAGGGTCAAATCATTGAACCTTTTGTCTGACCAGGTCCAGGACACCATGGCAGGAACTACTGCTCACTGCAACACAAATCCTCTGAACTTCCAAATTCATCTACACATCGCAATGCATCTGAGGATCCCAAATTATCTGAATATCCCAATTCATCTGAACATCCCAGATTATCCGAGCTTCCCAATTTATCTGAAGATCCCAAATTACCTGATCTTCCCAATTCATCTGAACATCCCAATTCTTCTAAACCATTCCAATCCCTCAGAACATCCCTCAGGGAATGATGGCATCAATTGACTCAGAATTAATAGGTGGATTTTGCACTTCCCAGGGTTGTGAGGGCAACAGGTTTGAGCAAACTCAGTTCTTTTTTATTCTCTTCTCTGCTGCTGCTCCTTATTTGAAAAAAAAAAAAAAAATTAAACCAGGTCTGAAGGTTTTGAAGGGATCGGAGGCAGTTCCAAATGTTTTGATTAAAGCTCCCTGTGTGGCCAGAGCTCATTCCCAGCTCATTCCAGGGCAGACAGGGATGCCATCCATGCCCAGCACGTGACCATGATGAGGTCAGACACAAAGCCCAGGCAGAGCACACCTGGTTTGCAGATTAATCACAGCTGAACAGAGCCTGTGACAGAGGCAGTGTCCTGCAGTGGGTGATAGCAGGGATTTCAGTTCCTGCAATCTCAGGGGCTGGATGGCTCCTTCCAGGGCTGTGCCATGGGATCAGGGAGTCAGGGAATCATGGAATGGGTGGGGTGTGAAGGGATTTTAAAGATCTTCCAGTTCCACCCCCTGCCGTGGGCACCTCCCACTGTCCCAGATGGCTCCAAGCCCTGTCCAGCCTGGCTTTGGGCACTTCCAGGGATCCGGGGCAGCCACAGCTGCTCTGGGAATTCCATCCCAACCCCTCCCCACCCTCAAAGGGAGGAATTCCTCCCCAATATCCCATCTATCCCTGCCCTGCTTCACTGTAAAGCCATTCCCCCTTGTCCCGCCATGGGTTACACTTGAAAAAAGCCCAGTTGCTCCCTAAGTGCCTCTGACAGTCAGTGGAAGTTACCTCTGAATCCACACAAATATTTGATTTTTCTTTTAAAAATATAAAAGTAACTTGTCTGTGTCGTGTTCCTTTTCCATGGTGTTTATTCACTGTGCAAATCTAGACATTAATGACCGTTTCATCAGGAAGAACCCTTGGATCTGATAAGAAAGCCGTGTTTTAGGGAGCTTGATCCACTTCACTGCACGCTGGCAGCAAGTGTTGGAGTCAGCATTTCCCTTCTGGACTGGAGATGCTCCTTAATGAAATCCTGGAGCCTAATTTTACACAGGTTCTCCATTAATTTCCTACAGGGAGGATTTGGGCTTGCATCACGCACAGACTCTGCTGTAACCCCCGAAGAACATCGTGTTCTCAATGAATGTTTTAAGTTACAAAGAGCACAGCCCGGGGAAAGGGATGGGAAGAGCAGAGGGGCCCTGAAATCCTCTCTGATCTGGTGATTTGGGATGTGGAACAGAGAAACACAGCCAGGCTGAGCTGCAGGTGGGAGCATGGAATATCTTGGAATTCCAGGATGGTTTGGGTGGGAAGGGACCTTAAAAACCATCCCATTCCAGCCCCTGCCATGGCAGGGACACCTCCCATCATCCCAGGTCTCTCCAAACCCCACCCAGCCTGGCCTTGGACCCTTCCAGGGATGCAGGGCACCCTGTGCCAGCTGCCCAGAAGAGGCTGAATACAAAGGTGATTAATCCCAAAATTCAGAGTTTATGTCTTTAAATACAGTCCATAAAACCCCCAAAGCCATTTAAATCAACAGAACTCCAAAAACCGTTTGGTTTCATGTTTTGAGCATTTGAGGACTCTCCCTCCACATTTTCAGGATTTTCTCTGTACCAGTAGCAGACCTGGAGCACTTCAGAGGTGGAATCCAGGTTTGGTGAGGTTTGGAGCAGCATTAACCTTTTGCATCCTTCCCACCTGTGCAAAACAGCTGAAATATGAGCACAATTCTTTGCCATTTGAGCAAAAACCCACCCAGGCTGCAATTTCCTCTGACAGTGACATCGCCACCCTGATTTTTGAATTAAATTGGTGAAGCAGAAATGAGGTGAGTTCCAACCCAGAGCAGGTGTAAATCAGATTTCTGTTATTCCCATATTGGATTTAAAAACCCTGTTATGAACTCTCTGCTTCTGCAGGTGTTGCATCCAAAATCTCGGACTTATCAACCTTCAGCTAATTACAACCCAATTAATACTATTGGGGTTTATATAGGAATAGCAAAGCCAACTGAAATAAAAGGTGGGGTTGATGTCAGTGGGACAGGACCAGTTCCAGGAGGGTCGGAGATTCCATCTGCTGACTTCAGGAATCAAACAGATAATTTTTATTGGGATTTTTTTATTTATTCACTGGTGAATTGGATCAGATGAATAAATTCCACGACACAGCCAGAAGTTGGTGGTGGTGAACATGGAGTTGCTCTGGAAAAAAGACAGGAAACCCAAAAAAAGCCCAGTTATGGCCCAACTGTGCAGATTTAGCTGCAATAAAGTCACTTCTGGCTCAACTGCAAAGGAAAATCAAAGAAAAATCTCGTGTTTCCTTCCTATTAGGGGTGTAATGCAGGTATGAAAATGCAATTTATAGAGACACTCCCTTCAAAATGCTCTGAGGCAAATGTTGTCTGACTTGTGTTTGTGGGACGACAGCAAGGAATTCTTTTGTCCAAACTGGAATTTTGCTGTTTGCTCCTTGTTTGAGTCTGGCATGATCCGAGTGCTGGGTGAGGAATGATCCAGGGAAAAAGGTTGTTCCCAAGGCAGTGTCTGGGTTAGAGTTTTTCAGTGTGAGAGGTTTTTTTGAGGGTGAATAAGTTGTATATGAAAAGAGAATATGCTTTCAGAGCTTGAGGTTTTATTCCTGCTCAGATGCTCCTGGTGAGTCCCTGATCTCCCATTTGATTGCAGTAAATTTCTGAAAAGTAAAGAGGAAATCACAGTGTGGGAGCAGCTCCATGATCCCAAACTGCAGCGCCACACCAGGATAAGGGCACGGGGAGGTGGGAAGAGGGTCCAGGAGCTCAGGGAGGAGGTGATGCTGTGGCATCACCTCACACGTGGCTGCTGAAAAATTCCTGGAATTCATAGCCCAGCACTGCATATCCTCAGATTTCCCTCATTTCTCCCCTCATTTTCCCTTCTGCTCTGGTTTTCCTGCATGCCCTTGGTGCCGGCGAGCTCTGCAGGAGCAGGGTCTGGCTCCCAGGACACCCAAAACGCCCAGCAGCTTCATCCCAGTGCCGAGAGGAGGAGCTTGGAAGTTTGGAACTGGCAGCTCTTCCAGCCATCACACCAGGCTGGACCAACTCCAAGGAAGTTTTCTTGTGGGGTTTCTGCCCTCACCTGGCTCTTGACCCCACACACAAATATCCACAGAGCCCTCCATTTGATATTTTAATTTATTTTTAGCTTCAGAATTCCAGCTGGACTGATGTAGCCCTTGGTGAAAACAACAATTTAAAGGAAATCCCATATAAGCATTTCAGAGTTTGAAGGGATGCAGAGGGAAGCAAAACCAAGTGCATTTTAAATTTGCCTCTGGAAATGGAAGGGGATTGAGGTTTCACAAGGAGCTGTGTCCTGGAATTCACTTACAGGGGTATCCAGAGGGAAAATGCCCAGGGAGATTCCTGGGCTGGTTGCATTTTTAGGACAGGATGCAGTGGAGCAAATATTTGCATTTAGCCAATATATTTATATATAAAATACAGGAAAAAAAATATTCTACATATGAAATTATATTTATATCATGTAGATAGGAAATTACATATATTAAAGTATAAATTCTCTATATCACAATAGATATTCTATATATTATACTGCATATTCTATGTTTAATATGCAAAATCACAGCGGCGGGGTTGCTGTGGGAGCTTTTTAAACTCCAGGGGTGGGCAGGTTATGGATGAGCCCTTCCTTCCCGTGGAGAAATGGAAGCTGTTGAACTGGAAATTCCCTCCAGGACTCTTCCCTGGTGTTCCCCAGGTGCCTGAGGAGCTGAGTGTGGGTCCCACGGGACTTTGTGCCACTCGAGGTGTGGCACAGGCACAGCCTGAGCTGCTGGGAGCTGCTGCTGATTCCTCAGAGGCACCGAAAGCAGCTGAGGGGATAATTCTCTGTGAATGATCAGGGAATGGGATTGCAGGAATCTTTTTGACTTCTTCAAAACCCTTCATCAAAGAGGATTTTTTTTTTATTTCTCTCATTAAGTTATTTAAATAAATTACCTGGAACTTTTTAGGCAGGGCCCAAAGTTGTGTCTGGCTTCAGACAGAGGCAGTGCCTGGGGGGAAATAATCTGATTACTGAACTTAATTCTTTCTACTCCATGGCCCCGGTTTGTTCCCAGTCCTACCAGTGCTGGAGCCATTTGTCACTTCGGGGAGGGCTGGGAACGATCCCTTTTCACCCCCTGGAACCTGGGAATGTCTGTGGGTAAAAGCAGCTGTGGCTTCCCAAAAAAAGCATTAAAAACCAGGAGCTGTTCTGTGTGACTGGAGCTCAGGCATGGATTGGAATTTGCTGTTTCCAGTCCAGCACACAAAGGCATTCCTCGTCAGCCATAAATTAAATATGAGGCTTTGCTGTACCTTCGTCCGTCACCGAGGCTCGGCACACGGGAGAGGCTCCCGCTCCTGGCCTGCAGAATATTGAACAAATTCCATATGGTAATTACGTTAAATAATTTATACAACAACACTGAGGGGGTGTAAAGTCCAGACAGCTCCATAAAGGCTTTGCATGCACTAATTTGCTTTAAAAATGAGAACGTGTCAGGGCTTACATGAACTGAGCGTCAGCTCCTGGGCTGACAGGAAACTTGGGATGCTCTGGATTAAGGATAGCTCCCTGCTCGTCAAGGAGGGCAGGAAAAGCATCCCATAGAACCTGAATTCACTTCAAAGCCCGAAGAATAACAGAACCTTTTGAGGAGCTGACAGGAAACATTTAAAACAAAAGCTTTTCAGTGGATTTTTTTCCAGCTTATGTAACATAAAGTCATTCTTTGGAGCTCATGACTCTGAGATGGCTTCGAGATCCAGAGCAACAAGGGGTAAAAATAACGTATTTTCAAAGGACAGGTTTGTGATTAATGAGGATATTCAGGGTTATTATTCGAAGAGAAAAGGATACTCAAAGGTTATTATCCTGGGTTTTTGGTGGGGATGCAAAATCCTAAGTTCAAGGACATAAACTGAGTGACCAAGGCTGAGGTCGGGAGGTCACGATGTCTCACAAAAGAATAACAACCAGTAAATTTTAACCCAAACCAGTTTCTAACCTATCTGAGGTATGTTTCGTGCTGGCCGTGGTTTCTCAGCTGTGGTTTGGAGCAGCACAACCCCGGGTTAAGTTTCAGTCCCATGTTCTCCCTGCTCTCTTTCCTGCTCCCTCCCCCGCACTCTTTTTGCCTTCCCCGTTGGCCACGTGGAGGTGAAATGGGCTGGCACAAAGTGTTTTAGATCAGCACCACACCCAACAACTGAGTTCACAGGGAGTTGTTGGAGGGTTAATGAAGTTCCACCAGCCCTGGTGCCAAAGTCCTCACTGGGTCAGGCTCACCTGGCAGGTTTGGCACAGCCAAGACCTACAAAAATAATAACAATTATCACTCCCATCCACTGCTTCTTCGGAAATGTTTTAACGCTGCTGTGATACCTTTAACCCAAGGATTTGAAAATACTAATACGAATACTAATACTACTACTAGTAAACAACTACCATGAAAGAATTAAATAAGTGACCAAGGACAGATTGGGGAACTCCCAAAACTTTGTGTCCCAAAATGCAGCTTTTGTCATTCTTTGTGATCCTGAGCTTGCCTTGCTCTCCCTGCCCTTGTGCAGCCTCCCAGAGCAGAGTTTCTCTGGGAACGTCTGGAGGAAGGAGGAATTCCTGAGCTCCTCAGCTCCCCGAGAGCTGGGAAAGGAGGGGTTTTTCAGGTCTGAACAGAAGTGCAGACTCTGAGGGGCAGTAACTGTAAATGGAATTTTAAACTGCTCCCAACATGAAGGCAGAAGTGCAGTAGGAGGCTCCTGGAAATGCAGGGGGTCACCACGAGCCCTTCCAAAAATCACCTTTACCAAGGCACAGGTTCTTCTCACTTCTCCTCCTCCCACAACAATTTTTTTGCTGCTTTCTCACGATCTGGTGACTCCCAGCCATACCGGAAGAGTTTTTGCGTGGTGCTGACTTTGCTCCTGGAGGAGAAAAGCCTGAAATCCTCCTCCCTCAGCAGCATGGAACTTTCTGGAACAAACTGTGCCAAAGGGTTGGCGTGCAAGCCATAGACTGGGGAAAAAACTGCATTTGGCTGGGACTGGGCACAATCTTCCTCTTCTCTGCCAGTAAATCAAAGAGCTTTTGACAATAATTGTGCAGCATTGTGCAATAAAATGAGTTCATTTTTGTGGTTTTAGTTGTTTATGACAATGCTGGGGTAAAGAAAAGGCTTAATTTGGGTCCCAGATACAAAATGGGAGAAGTGAGCACATTGTTTTCACTCTGGCTGCAGAATGAGAATGAGCAGTAACGTGACTTTGGATCAGAAGTGTCCAGCTGGGAATGTGGCTCCCTCTGCTCTGTGCTCCCTCCCTCCCGCCTGCAGAACTGCCTGCATCCCACTTGGAACAGTGACAGGATCAGAGGAAACACCCTCAACACCCCTCCAGTTGTGCCAGGGGAGGTTTAGACCAGATTTTAGGGAAAATTTTGTCACTGAAAGGGCTGTAAAGCACTGGAAGGGGCAGCCCAGGGAAGCGGTGGAGTCACCATCCCTGGAATTGTTCAAAAACCGTGTGGATGTGGCATCTGGGATGTGGTTTAGTGGTGGCCACGGTGGTGCTGGGTTGGCTGGATGTGATGACCTCAGAGGGCTTTTCCAGCCTCAGTTCCATGGCTGTGCGCTGGGATTGCTGCCCCTCAGGGAGCCCTGGGGCAGCTGGAGCTGGGATTCCATCGAGTCCCAGCCTGGCACCTCAGGTTTTGCATCATTTTGTTGCCAGTTCTGCTGTGAGGCCGTGAAACCCCTGGCAGTGCAGCTGCCAGCTCCGCAGGCTGCCAGAGCTGTGTCACACAGCTCACAACTGCCCTGTCTGCAGATTCCGAGCACTCATGGGATGAGCAGTGGTGGTGGCGAGGCCCAGAGCACTTTGAAGGGCAGGGTTTGATAATTTTCTTTCCTTCTGAAGAAGAGTCCAAGACATGGACAGGAAATGGCCCAAATTCGATTGCGGTCCACTTACAGCCAGAAACAGCCCCAGAATTTTAAAGAGTTGGCTTGAGCTCCTTGCACTTAGGGAAATGACTGGGTCTGTCTGGGACAAACCCTGACCAGTTCCTGAATGGCCAGTTCATTATCCAGCAAAGGGATTCATTTTATGTTATGGGGTTTGGCAGTTCCCGTCAATTCCACCCTTGGGATAAGGTGTGAAGAGAAAGCATGAAAACAACCATTATTATGATTATAATGATAATAATAATGGTAATAATAACAACACCACCACCATCAGGAATCTGGGTTTGCTGGTTTGCTAGGTTTGTCCTGTTGCACTTTTGTGCATCTGTAGCATCACAAATTCTTCAGGACCATCAGCAGCAATGGACGTGGTGTGGAAGGAGGAGGAGAATTGCCAACTCCATCCCAAAGAACTGGGGAAAATTGCTGTGTTTTGAAACCATAGTGGAAAATTTATTGTGGGCTTCTTGGAAAGTCAGGGAGGAGATGCAGGTGGTCCAACACTGGCTGGAAACGTGGAGCAGAGTTAGAATTACCTGACTTATTAATTATACCTTTGGGATTTCCACCTGCACTGCTCCCGAGTTCTGTGATCCTCTCTGGCATTTGGATCACATTTTCTCAGCTCTGGCCCCAGACCCTGAAGCCATGATCAAAGCCAGTCCTCTCTTGGATTTTTTTGGGCAAGAGTTCACTCCAGGGAATGCCAGGCAGTTTATGTCACACTCCGTGTCACTGCCAAAAGAGGAACCCACACATCCCCTGGAAATAGAGATTTTTATCAATCACTCAGCTGGGGATAAAAGCCTGGAGTTCCTCCTGATGGGTGTGCCTGGAGTTCTACACAATATACAGCTGGGATGGATGGGATGGAGTGGTGTAGAATGGAATCACGGAATTCCAGAGTGGGTCAGGCTGGAGGGACCTTAAAGCCCAGCCAGTGCCAGCCCTGCCCCGGGCAGGGACACCTCCCACTGGAGACCCTCCCGGTGATGCCTTAGGTTTTAATTTTATATTTTTCAAATTCTGTACTGCTCAGAGTGTAACTCTGCAGTTCCTTGTAGCCTGGAATTTCTGCTCTCTCGTGCTGGGCAGACACAACAAAGCCTCTCCAGGCTTTGCCTTCAAGGACAGCCAGGCTCTTCTAGGCCCAAAATGTGTAACCCAAAGCCCCTAAGGGGGGAGCAAGCTGAGGGGAATTCCATCATTGAACTGGGGCTTTAATTGGAGAATTAACCGTGGTATGCAAACAAACCAAACCTATAAAGGTGTGAAGAATTTGTGACCTGGGGTCCATCTTGGGGTCCATTTTTGGAGGCAGCCTCTGGCTCCCCCAGGGTGTGCCTTGAAGGCTTTCAAATAAACACCGACCTTTATTCCCTTCCTCCTGTCCAGTCTCTGTTTCTAGGGGGCTGGAGAAGGCATCACCGGTGCACTCAGAGCCAGGGCTGCTGGTTTTATTCATCCAATAAATGCTGACAGGGCTCTGGGCCAAGACTCTTTGATGGACATGGGGTAATACAACAAGAATTTGTACTCGCCGTGACACCGGCAGCAAAAATAAAGTGAAACACCTTAAGCAAAGCCAAGCCCCAGAGGAATAACTGGGTTTGGGCTCACAAAAATAACATCCCAACGTACTCCAAGGGCAAGCACTTAACTGCTCACTTATTATAGAGCATTAGTCACTCCAGCACACCTCCAACCTCACTTTTTGTTCTTTTCATTTCTTCTGCACTGGCTTATTTTTAGAGAAACTTGATGCACTCGGATTCATGCGCAGCAACGCAGCCTAAAATATCAGCCTTTAAATTAATTCTATCCCCCCCCAGGAAAACAACTAAAATTACACTGCCTGGCAGATCCAGGCTCTGCCTCTCCCCACCCTCTGCTTTTCAGGGAGGACGAATCTCTGCAGTCCACGTGCCGTGCCTTGGCTGAGCCAATTCCACCTAATGGTGTTGAAAAGGACTTTGTGGCTCTCATTTCTACCGAGCTCCCAAGTTTGGGAACAATTCCTCTGGATGAACAGCTGGAGATGTGAGGAGGATCTGAAGGAGTTTAAGACTGGCTGGGACCCCTTCTGGTGGCCCCAGCAGGGAATTCTTTTCCAATACCCACAGGGTTTTGGAGATCTCAGAGTGTTCTTTGCTGGTGCAGCTCCTTGGAAACTCTCCTGACTTCCTGGCAGTTGAAATCTGTGATTAAACGTGCTGTTAATCAGCTGCCAATCAGGCCAATTATGGATAAATTCTAACCTGGGAGACTCCAGGATAAGCACCAGGATAGGATCAGCAGCAGACTGTTGGAAATATGCACTGATCTCACTCCCAGCATTAATTCAGAGCACAGCACACTGAGTTTCCAGCAGCTGATCCAATCTCTTGAGCTCTGGGCAGACATGGAGGCACAATCCTGATTTTCCTGAACTTGTGTTCTGGAAACCCTTCATGCTCCCAACCAGACAGCAAACCCAAGGGTTTGGCCCCAAACATTTCTTCAAGGATCTGTTTAGAAGAGACTCTGTTTGTTCTGGAATATTTCTCTGTGTCAGCTCACTCTGCACTTCAATATAAAACTACGAACTTGTTTTTCAGGCTGTGGCTGCAACACAAACCTGCCCTGGGAGAGAGCCAGGGGCAGCCAGGGTAGATCAGCAGGATTTGGGGTGTGGAAAAGCACCCAGAGAGTGCTGTGGGTTATCCATCCCCTGGGATGTTACCTCAATTCCTGCAGCCTTGCTTTGGATGCAGTAACAGGTTAAAAGCAGTCTCCTGCTCACTTCCAGACATCATCCAAGGAAAGTTATGGCCTGATCCAAGGAAATTCTTTGTTCCCTCCTCATGTGCACCTTCCCCTGTCCTCCATGCAGGATTATTTATCCTGGATCATATCTCTTCATCCCATGTCAGTTCTCCCCCTATCAGGTTCTGCAGCCCCTGCTCTCCATCCTTCCTTGTCTCAGCTTTAATGATTGATGATTTCATATCAATTAATCATCGATGATTTAATATCTTGCTTGGCTAACTGGCATTATCCTGGTTTTCCATCCTTCACCCCGATAGATTTGACTGACCCTGAGGAGCATTTCGGGCAGGTGACAGGAACCCAGCACTGCAAGGTTTGCCAGGCACTCAGAGCTGTGTGGGGGTGTTGGGATGAGATCCCTGGGGCATTCCAAGCTCTGATCCTGTGGACAGATCTGATCAGGCCCTCAGGCCAGGAAGAAATCACCTCCTGATTTTCATTTCAGGAAGGAAGCAGCACCTGCAGCTGGCACCTTTGGAAAGCCAGCACCTCCTGCTCCTGGCCTGCTTTCCTTGGCTTCAGTGGCCAGGTGACAATCCTGCTGAACTTCCCCCTGCCATTCCATGTCGGAAGTTCCAGCCCCTCCCTTGATTTAAATCCAGCACTGATGGCTTTCTGTGAACCCACTCCTGAGGAATTAATCCCCTAAAAAAAAATCCCTAAAAATTACCAGAGTTAATTCCTTCCCTTTCCCAGCCAGGTTTATTGCTGAGACCAAGGGGTGAGGCAGAATTCACGTCCCCCACTTCAATTTTTCCCATTGTGGATCTAAGAGTGGATCCTTCAGGAATTGTCTGTATTGTCTCTGTGTTTGATACAGCTCCAGTGAATTCTCTCTTCATCAGGATGTTTTTAGGTTTTCCTATGGAATTACTCGGGTATTATGTGGTGTCACTGTACGAGTTTATTCGAAAGAAGTTGATTTATATCCTTCATTTATCAATTTATCCTCCCTTTGCAGCTCCGTCATCATTTACCCAGGCACTGTGAGTGCAATCAAACACCTCAACACCGGAGATGCTCTGGAGGGGCTGGGCGTTGCTTTAATTCCTTCCTGAGGTGTCTGGGTGCTGTGGGACTGGGTGTGAACGTGGGAGGCTGTGCCAGACTCGGGGCCCAGTTTGCAATAATTAAGTAGGTCACTGTCAGAGAAGGCAAAGAGAATTTGGGAAGTTTTTTGGGTGTTGAAAGGATGTAAAGTGAGGGAGGAGGAACCAGCCATGCGTGCTGTGCTCTGGCACAACTGAGGCAGGAGCCAGCAGCTCCTGGGCTCCTCTCCCATCCTGGATTGCCAGAACGCCACTGGAGAGGAATTTAGCCCGGTGTGACCCCAGGCAGAGCAGTGACCCCGACACGGATGCAGACACGGACACGGACACAGACACGGACATGGATACGGACACGGACATGGACATCGACAAACACCAACACCAACACCGACACCGACCCCAACACCGACACTGGCACTGACACTGACACCAACACTGACATCGACAGACACTGACACCAACACTGGCCCCGACACCAACACCGACCCCAACACCAACCCCGAGCCCGGCACCGACACCGGCACCAACCCTGACCCTGCCACCGACACTGGCACCGACACGAACCCCGACCCCGAGCCAGCAGGCACAGGGAGCGCTGCTGGGCTGCTCCGGCGCTCCTGCCCTGGTGGCCCCTGCACATTTCCCCTCCTTCCCTCTCCCCACTTCAGCTGCCAGCGGCTCCTGCTTCCCCGAGGAAGCCGGGACAGGTTTATGGTCAGCTCTGACAGTGCTCCCTGTGATGCCTTAGGTTTTAACTTTTATATTTTCAAATTCTGTACTGCTTAGAGTGTAGCTCTGAAGTTCCTTGTAGCCTGGAATTTCTGCTCTTTCGTGCTGGGCAGACACAACAAAGCCTCTCCAGGCTTTGCCTTCAAGGACAGCCACGCTGTTCTAGGCCCAAAATGTGTAACCCAAAGCCTCTAAGGGGGGAGCAAGCTGAGGGAAATTCCATCATTGAACTGGGGCTTTAATTGGAGAATTAACCATGGTATGCAAACAAACCAAACCTATAAAGGTGTGAAGAACTCATGACCTGGGGTCCATCTTGGGGTCCATTTTTGGAGGCAGCCTCTGGCTCCCCCAGGGTGTACCTTGAAGGCCTTCAAATAAACACCGACCTTTATTCCCTTATCCTGTCCAGTCTCTGTTTCTAGGTGGCTGCAGAACGCATCACCTGGAACCAGGGCTGGGTGCAGCTGGCAGAGCGCTCCGTGTGCCCCCGCTCCTCATGGGGATGGATGGGTGATGGAATTCGGGGATCCGGGGTGTCTGATCCCCTAACCTCGAGTGGGTGATTCTGTTCCTTCAGAAATCCTTCTCCCCGCTTGTAGGGCGGGGATAACGATGGTGATTTGGCCGTGAAGTGCTGCAGACTGTGACAGTGACGGGCTGTCCTTGCCTCAGAGAGAGATTTCAGAGAATTCCCACCCCTCTCATCAGGGCAGGCACAAACTGGCAGCTGAACTTTAGCAGGAGACGTTTCAGCAGCCCTGTCACAGCTGCTGGCAGCTGCAGGGGCTTGGATGTGCCAGGGATCAGGAACGGGACGGCTCCGGGGACACGATGAGACGGGATCGTGGTGCAGAGGGAAAAGAGCCCCCAGTTAAAGAGGAGTCTCCAATTAAAGCCAAGCCTGGGATGTGAAACCCTGCTCATGCTCCCAAGGAATATCAGATGCCAGTGGGCTCCAGCATGTGTTCCATTTTTCCTTTTTTTTTCCCTTGCTTTTTTCCCCTTTCCCAAGGCCTGCTGCCTGGTAACTGCAGTATTTTTGGGACTGATTCTTTTGCTAATTGCTCACCAGAAATAGCACCTAAGTTTGGCAGAGATTTCAGGAGAAGAATGAAGGCTTTTCGAGGTGGGGGAGAAAATTCAGATATGCATGAAACTTGCACAAAACCTGGTTTATTCATCTTGCTGAAAATTCCCTCCTCAGACAGGGAATGTGCAGGATGAATGTGATGCTGACGAGTGGGAAAGGGTCCAGAAAAGCTGGAATGCTTTAGGGAGGTTAAAGTTCCAGCAATCCTCTTTTCAGCCCTAAAAAGAAACTGGAGCTGGAGTCAGAGGCTCGGCAGGAGCTCACAGTGGAAGTGTCTCACCTGGGAAGCTCCTAGGGATGTTCATGCTCCTGCTGGAACACGAGGCTGTGATGCCAAGGGAGAGACAGTGAAAGAAGGGAGCAAGAAGAGAGGAACGGTTTGGGGTCTCTCCTCTTCCTAAAAGGTGCTGTGCAGGGATAAATGGGGCTGGGGAGAGCCTGGCCTGGGCAGTGGGGCTCGTTTCATCCAGAAGCTACAGCAGCACTCAGGAAATGTGGGATTGCTGTGGTTTTGGGATCTGCTGCAGATCCAGCAGCTCCTGCTGGAATTTGGGATGCTCTTGACTTCTGCATCCCAGCTGGCAGCATGTCCTGGTTCGGGAGGAGACAGTGGGAGGTGCAGAGCTCCTTCTGTAAGGGAAAGGTCCCTTTTTTATGGAAGGAATTCGTCCCTGCAGGGGGGCTGGGATGGAATTCCCAGAGCAGCTGTGGCTGCCCCTGGATCCCTGGAAGTGCCCAAGGCCAGGTTGGAGCAGCCTGGGACAGTGGGAGGTGTCCCTGCCATGGCAGGGGTGGGACTGGGTGGGATTTAAGGTCCCTCCCAACCCAAAACATTCCAGGATCCCATAATTCAAAATTCCCAAATTATCCCAAATTCCCAAATTATCAACCTGCATCTGTGTCTTTCTGGGTTCATGTGAGAAACACAAGCAATCTTTATTAGGGACCAAATTCCAGAGGTTTTCCTGGTGCTGGGCAGGCAGCTTTCCCTGCTTTTCCTCACTGACTCCTGGAGTTAAAGGAGCTACACCATTAAAATTTCAGTGCTTTCCCTCCTCCCTGGTGCCACCAACCCTCCCAGGCCATGGGAAGCCAGGCAGTGCTGGAGCCCCCGGAATGAAGGAGGTGGACACCACAGCAGGACCTGTTGTTGGGAACTCCTGGAAATGGATGGGATTCAACTCCAGGCTTTTGTGTGAGCCCATCACTCAGCAGGGGATGCTATAATTATTTTGTACTGGAGGCTGATATAAAATATAGCCATTTTTATTTTTTCTGACTCACATATTTTTTATGGCAACTGCAGAAAAAAAGAAAGCAGATAATGCCCAGAGAGGGGAAGCTGGAAATGAACCAGCTTGAAGCTGGAGCATCTGAAAATGAGCATTTAAAGTAAAAATCAGGAAGAAAAGGAACAAGTGGAGTGTTTTTTTGTGTCATGTTGCGCCTGAGAACAAATCAAAAGACCACAGAACTTGTCCAAGGGTCCCCTAATTAACCTGGAATCAAGTGGTACAATTCAGTCCTGCAGCCTTTTCTCATGTTAATTTTCTTTTTTCCTTAAAGTATTTTTTTCATCTCTGGATGGTTTTTTCCAAGGAAGCTGGGACTATCCTGGACGCCTCTCTTGGTGTGGCACATTCCTGTTGGCAGCTGTTTGGATGGTGCTAATGCACCACAGCAGCTGCTTTAATATTTCAGGCTGCTTTGAGGGTTAAATTTACTCATTCATCTGCTTTTGTTGTTATTTGTTGGACAATTGAAGCCTCCAGAGAATCAGAACTCTGGAATTATATCCTGGACACAACTGGAGTGTGCCTGTTTGGGAGGATTTGGAATTGCAGCCAGTCAGGAAACTCAAATTACAAGAAGAGCAGGGGAGGTTTTTCATAGATTTACCCTTTCCCCCCACCCTGCATTGACATTCCTAATCCTAGAAAAAAAAAAAAAAAAAAAAAAAGAAGAAGAAGAAAAAGAAAAAAAAGGATTTTAAAGTGAAGGAAAGAAACCTCCAAAACAACCAAATCCTGACATATTTTCCTGGTGCATCTTCTGTGTCCTCCAGCTCAGAAGTGTAAGAAAAACCTGTGTGGGGAGAGGGAGATGTATTTTGAGGCAGTGACAGGGAAATGGGTTTAGGATTTTTAATTAAAAACTTTAAATTTTTCTATTATGTGACTTTTTTTTTTAATCTAGGGAGATAAAACCCTCAAAAACCAAACAAACAAATAAAAAATAGTGAGGGGCCGGCTCCTGAACCTGCACGAAGTGATGGCTGTCAGATTATCTCCTGTCTGTACAGAGCTGCATGGGTTTAGTCCCATTTACAGAGTTCCTGCTGCAGAGAGGCCTTTGGAACTTCCACGGGTCTCCAGCAGATCCAGGGTCCCTCCAAGCACCTGCTTTGGGATGTTCCCATTTTATGAGAAGGAGTTTTTCACAACTACGGCTGGGGTGAGAAAAACAGAAACTGGGAAATCCTGTCCTGCCCCTGTGGTTTGGAAAAGCCATCAGGTGGGGACGGTGTTAATCTGAGAGAGCCTCTAATTAGGGGAGGTTGGAATCAGGTTATGTCCTTGGAATAAGTGGGATAAGCTTGACTCTAAAGTCTGATTTTTCAGGAAAGACTGAATACAATGGCAAGCCTCGTGCTATCCCTGCGATAAATCCGTGACTCCCAAAGGGCAGCTGCCTCCCTGTGGTGCCGCAGTTGTGAGCCCCTCGCCTCAGTGTCAGTGCCCTGATGGCCACAGGCATGGGATCCTGTGGGGCTGGGAGCTCCTGAGAGAGCAAAGGGAATTTCTGGTGGTGCGGGGACAGTGGCAGCCTGACTGCTCCATGGTGTGGCCCTTGTCAGGAAAGTTAATCCACCAACACCAGAGGTTTGTGTCCAACAAGGAGACAGAGGAGTCCTGGTGCTTTATTCGAATAAAGGGAGAGGCCATGGGCATTCCCCTGGGGTCTCTCAAGTCGTTGGAGGATGCAGCCTCCTTTTAATTCCAATTTCCCGGCTGCATTTCCCTCTCTCTTTCCCACTGGCTGAGGTCCATGAGAGGTACAGACTCCCCGAATCCCCTAATACAGACCCCTTCCAATGTAACCCCCCTTTTTGTTTTCCTTGTATCAATTGTCGCCCTGGTTTTTGCAGTGTTCTATGTTTTTACTTTCTGTAGTAGAATTTCTCATGCATTTTCTATGAACATAGTCCTTGTTTTTGTAACTGGCCTAGATTGTTTTCTGAACTTCTGGATTGTTTTTCATTCCTTTCTCCTAAGGCAGAGAAAGATGATAGACTGTGTCACTATCCTGTGGAATTGCAGAGGTGTTAACCTCATCTACCAATCTATGGTTGTCTTCAGAAAGATATAAAAATGAGAGAATAAAGAGGGGCAGGGCTTTTTGCTCTCTTGGCCCTGCTTGGTGGTCCTAACCTGCTGCTTGAGTCTGCGTGTTCCTTTTGTGTCCAACAATGCGACAGTCAGTCAGTGGAATTCCGATGGAATTTATGGCTCCTCCCATCGCTTCTTTCACCTCTCAGTACCTGCCCTTACCTAGCAGCCCCCCAGTTTGTCTGTAGAGACAAATCTCATTCCTTCCACCCGTGCTGCACTGAGTAACGAGCTGTTGCAAGCCATGAGAATCCTGGCAGAGGGGCCCCAGCCAAGTTCTGTGCAGTTTCCCTTATCAGGGCCTGAGGAATGCAAGAAGTGCTGAATTGGGAAAGAAGACGTTGGAAGAAAGAATAACAAGGCAGCAAGAAAGCAGATAAAGAGGGACTGAACCATCCTGGACTAGAACCAATCAGGTCCCCTGAGAGGTGCGTGCAGGGCGCGGGGACAATGTGGAGGGTCCAATCGGGTCATGCGTGATCGTGTGAATGACACTCACAGAAATGCATAAGGATGGAGTAATGGAAACAATAAACGGATTCCTGCGTAATCAAATTAATTCGTTGTTCAGGGGTCCCATATTCCCGCAACGAGCCCAGGCTCTGCTGGGGCAGGCGCAGCAAATCCCCCCGGAATCCCCAGCAAAGGACAGAAGCTGCTCTGGGCTGGTGCTTCCTGCACACAGAGGTGATGGTTGGAACACCCTGGAACGGAACTGGGAGCTCCCAGGTTTTGCCAATCCCGTCTCCATTCATTTGGGTTGGGAGCTGCCCGGGCAGGAGAAGCATCCCAGAAAAACGTGTCCTTTCCCTCATGGAATTTGGTTTGGTGAGCTCCCTGCTGGCAGCAGGGGATGGGGATGGAGCCTGGCGGGGCCGGGCAGAGCTGCCCACAGCAGGGTCACTCAGCATCCCTAAGGTTCGGCAGGGCCAGGAAGCGGGGGGTGAACGCTGCCAGCTCTGCTTGGTAGCATCGGGTTAAAATGTTCCTAAAAATCATGGGAGTTAAGATAGGTCTTGGGAACGGGAAGGGCATTGTCTGTGCTAAAATCGTGTGAACCTGTACCTGGTGTACCCACCTGTACGGTAGATGATGAAGTTAAGTGATGATTTCTTAGTAAATATAGTTAAAAATAATCATTTAATTATTACAAGAATCACGGGGAAGGGACAACAATCATGAGGGACGTTGTGGGGAGGGGGCTTACACCCATGCTTGGGTGGAAACAATATACACAACAGAACAATATCAAGTTGATGATTAACATATGATTATACCACAGTTATGTAAGGAAAGGGTATAAAATGTATCCATCCCGAATCCATGGCAGGATCAGATTTGGGTCTGTCTGTACCCCTGATCCTCAGAGAGCTCTCAATAAAAGCACCTGCATAAAATCATACCCTGATTATGTGTTTCTGCACTAACACACTCAGCTGCTGCCGAGGGCCATGCGGGAGGGCTGCTATTGTTTATGGTAAATTTGTCCCTTTTAATGAGGACACGCTCCTAATGAGGCAGCGTTTGGGAGAAGGGCTCATTCGGCATTTCCTACTCCTGTCACGGCTCGGGGAGCTGGAAGGGCTGGCGGGGCACAAAAGCTCCTGTGCCGCTCTTCCAGGATATCTTGGGATCCTCCCTGGCACGGAGCAGGGCGGGCTGAGGGCTGGGAGGGGGAAATGGGAATTAATTCCACATTGCTGGGAGTGTTTGTGCCCAGGAATCCTCCTAGGGGAGCCAGAGGGGCAGCAGCTTCCCCCAGTGCTGCAGCTGCAACAGAGGCGTCTCCTGTGCTGCCCTTCAGGGCAGACTGGCGAATTTTGGGGTATTTACCCCAATCACCGACTTCAAAGTGAAAAAAATCCCTTGGAAGGAGCCACGTAGGCACGGGTTTAAATCCAGTTTAGCATGGAGGATAAGAGCAGGGAATCCCAGGTGACAGATTCGGGGTGCAAAGCAGCCACCTGAGCACCCCCCCCCCGGATCCTTGTGCTTCCGAGGTCTGCAGCTGTGCTGGGAGCGGTGCAGATGAGAGGAATTCAGTTACCATGGAAATGGAGGCTACATGGGGAGGCTCCATTGGAGACAGCAAACATGGAAGAATTGGTCTGCTGTGGTGGAAAACCCTGGGTTTGCACAGCAGCTCCTGGTGGGTTTGGAAAAGCACCAGTGTATTTTCCTTTATTATTATCATGGTCATTATTATGGTGACACTCAAAGGAGGCACCAAATCATGAGCCCATGGTGGTAAAAGCTGTAGAAACAGAGATCAAAGAGGTGGCCCTGGCCCAAAAACCCCAAAAATGCACATATTTGTGTCTCTGCACAAATACTCCACTCAAATTATTCCATCTGGCTCCTGAGCCCATCCACCACAAGGACAAACACGAACAGAGGAGCGAACTGAGGATAGAAAGGGTGTGCAGAAGGCGAGGAACAGGTAGAGTTTTACCCAAGCAGAGAATGAGAGTCTTGGAAAGAGGAGGAGCATTCAAATCCTCTGCTGTGGTTCATTAACACAGGGCTGGGACAATTAAAGGTGCCCCAGTGAGTAACGAGCCAAGGCTCAGGCACAGCAAATGCCCCCAGAATCCCCAGCAAAGGACAGAAACTGCTCTGGGCTGGTGCTTCCTGCACACAGAGCTGATGGTTGGAATGCCCTGGAATGGTGATGCCTTAGGTTTTAACTTTTATATTTTCAAATTCTGCACTGCTTAGAGTGTAGCTCTGAAGTTCCTTGTAGCCTGGAATTTCTGCTCTCTCGTGCTGGGCAGACACAACAAAGCCTCTCCAGGCTTTGCCTTCAAGGACAGCCAGGCTCTTCTAGGCCCAAAATGTGTAACCCAAAGCCTCTAAGGGGGGAGCAAGCTGAGGGGAATTCCATCATTGACCTGGGGCTTTAATTGGAGAATTAACCGCGGTATGCAAATGGACCAAAGCTATAAAGGTGTGAAGAACTCGGGACCTGGGGTCCATCTTGGGGTCCATTTTTGGAGGCAGCCTCTGGCTCCCCCAGGGTGTGCCTTGAAGGCTTTCAAATAAACACCGACCTTTATTCCCTTCCTCCTGTCTGGTCTCTGGTTCTGGGTGGCTGCAGAAGGCATCAACGGAACTGGAAGCTCCCAGGTTTTGCCAATCCCGGCTCCACTCATTTGGGTTGGGAGCTGCCAGGGTAGGAGAAGCATCCCAGAAAAACGTGTCCTTTCCCTCACTGAATTTGATTCAAAACAACTCTAACACCCTCTAGATCTTTGCCTGTTGGCACAATATGGAGTTAGAAATCACCAACTCCTCCTGAAAAGGGAAAAACCACGGAGTATTTTCCAAGCTGAGCATTTTCTACACATCCTGCAGAACAACTTCACCGTTTTCACAGCCTTTTGTTAATTTGCTCCTTTTAAAGTGCAGATTCCAGGTTGGCTGTTACTGTTGAGAAACACCTCGGTACCTCATAATGAAAATAATTTTTCATCCTGAAAGGGCCTTAATGAAAGGAGCTGTGACTTGGTGCTGTGCTGGGTTCGCTGGCGAGGCAGCGGAATGGGACCTCCAGAGCCAGGAAATGGGATTTGATTGAGTTGTCTGCCTTGTATGGAGAGGGGGGATGGGAAAGCTCATCCAGAAAAGGGCTGGCTCGGGAGGGAACGAGGAGCTGTTCCTGGTTCCTGGGTTCTGATTGTGCCACTCTGAGGGAGGGGATGGGGCTCTGCTGGCTCCAGGCACAGGGAAGGGACAGGGAGCACCCCCAGCGCAAAGGGGATTCTGGGGTGTGGAGCCCAGGTCCCTCTGGAATTCCTTTCTCTGTGGATCATGGAAGTGAAAACTGTCCTGGAACAGAAAAAAGTGGCACCAATTCAGAGCTGAGAGTATTTTCCCTTGTAGGAGGACATGGACAATTCCAGCTGGAAACCCCTGAGTCGTCACCTCACAGCAGAGGGGATGGAACATCACCAGGAATCTCTGTTCCTGACAACTGAGGGGACATTTAATTCAGATTTTGCTTTGTTTGTTGAGGTTTTGTGTTTGAACCAGTTGGATAAAGCGAACTGGGGTGAGAATCCTGCCACAGCTGTTGGACTGAGGCTGGGATGGAATTCCCAGAGCAGCTGTGGCTGCCTCTGGATCCCTGGCAGTGCCCAAGGCCAGGCTGGAGCACCCTGGGACAGGGGAAGGTGATTGAAGGTGATTTAGTGGGATTGGGATTTAAGGTCCCTCCCAACCCAAACCATTCCATGGTTCCATGGGCTGGTTCAAATGGGATTTTGGGATGGAATTTTTGGCTGTGAGGGTGGTGAGGTTGCCCAGAGGAGACCTCAGAGCCTCTTCCAGGGCCTAAAGGGGCTCCAGGAGAGCTGGAGAGGGACTGGGGACAAGGAATGGAGGGACAGGACACAGGGAATGGCTTCCCACTGGGAAAGGGGAGATTTAAATGGGATTTTGGGAAGAAATGAGAGTGGGGAGGGGCTGGGATGGAATTCCCAGGGCAGCTGTGGCTGCCCCTGGATCCCTGGCAGTGTCCAAGGCCAGGCTGGAGCAGCCTGGGACAGTGGGAGGTGTCCCTGCCATGGCAGGGGTGGCACTGGGTGGGCTTTGAGGTCCCTTCCCACCCAAACCATTTCAGCATTGCATGCATGGTGGCCTTAAACTGCTTTCCTTTCTCTTGCCAACATTCCTGCAGTCAGGATGGTGTCAGACAGCAGCTTCCCAAAAGCCCTGGGCTAGCAGGAGCTGGGTGGTGGCACACGGGCTGAGAGGAGCTGGGGGGGCTCCGAGCCCTGTCCCTGCCAGTCAGGAATGAACTTCCAGCAGGAGGATCCACGGGATCCACCTCTGCTCCCTCGCTGGGAGCCCGAACCCCAGAGCAGCTCTCATTAAAGAGGTCACTGCTTTAACAAGATCAGGAGTTTAATAAATGCACAGACATTGATAATTCCCGGGAATGTCACAGGGCTGGGAGCTCAGACTACAGCTCAGCCTCAGGAGGAGCAGCAGCTCCAGGCAAAGGCTGGACTGTGCACGAGGAAAATGGGATTTGTTGTGGCCTCACCATCCCAGCCACCTCCACAGGCCCTGAGTTCTGAGCTGTGCCTTAAAAACAAACATTCCTTGGGAATTCCGCCCTCTTTGCCAAACAATTGGCCACAAGAGCAGCCCCATCACTGAGGTGGCTCTGAGTTTTCGTGGCGGGGTTGTGAAATGTGGCCAAGGCCCCCGTAATTATCCCGATAATCCCTCTCCTCTGTGCCAGCTCAGGGAGGGAAAGCTAAAATTTCCTCTGCAGTGCTGTCCAATACGGGAATCTTTGTGGCATTCCCGGCCACCTGGGCTGCTGCAAATCTCCCAGCAGCACAATTCTCCATCAGGAAATTCTGATTGTTGCTCAGCCCTCCCTGATGAGACACAGCAAACAGCTCCAGGCAGGTACAGCCCTCCGGGGAAGGCTGAGCACGGGATCCTTGGGAAGACAAACACAACAAAACCACTTCCCCAGCAATGATTTAATCTCCCTTGATTGCTGATGGACACCCCAAAAATGTGGCACCTTCACAGCCCCTCCCATCCCTCACTTTAATTCACACTCTCCCAGATTTCAAACACGTTCTCAAGGTGACTCCATGGAATTTTTTTCCCTTTCCCTCTTCACAAATGAGAAGCAGAGGAGTGATGGGAGGCCTGAAATGCAGCAAGTGCTAAACAGATTGGGATTTCTTTTTTGAAGCCATAATAGGGAAATGTTATTAGTGGGAAAATGAAATGCTTGACGTTGGCACTTTCTGGCAGAGCAGCGAGCGGAGCTTTGGGGGAAGATTCTTTGCGAGGTATTAATGTCACCTAATCAGCTTCTCCAAGGAGACAGGATCGCACAAATCCTCCCAGGACCTTCCAGCTGGGAGTTCAAAGTGCTTTTCACACAGAAAAGTTACGGCAAGTCTTTTGAAACGCGAAGATTTCTTAGGGGAATCCTGAGGTTTTAGGCAGCAGCTGAGGGAAGTTGCTCCTCTTCAAGGCAGAATTTAGGGTTGTGTTAAATTTTAGGGTTGTTCTGAGGTCCTGAGCGAGCCCAGCGGGTTTGGGGTGATGAAACTAAATGAGCTGTGATGGGATTTTCATGGAAATGAAACAGGGGATCCTGTCCTGGGTGGTTATCCCGAGAAGTGGGGAGAAATGGATGTTCTGGATGCACCAACTGAGGGAATGTGCTCCTGTGTCTGCCTGGAGAGGAGGCTCAGCACCACTGGCTTATGGTGGGAATTCAGGAGAGGCTCCCATCCTCCTGGGACAGGGCAGCTATATGGCACAGGAGGCTTCAGGATGGACCTGCAGGGAAAATTTGGGCAGGAAAGTCAGGATTTGGTCAGGATTTGGGTGAAACTGCAGAGCGGGAAGAGTTGCCCTGACCGAAATACAGAGATAATACAGAAACAACGTTCATAAAAATAGTAAAAATATTCATTTCAGACTAATAGTTGATTATAATTAATATTAATTTCATACTGAAAAAAAAGGGATCTGGGGAGCAAAATGAAACAAAATGAAGGAAAATGAAGGCAAATGAGCAAAATGAATTTGGGGAGCTGTGTCTTGAGTGAGAATGGAGAATAAAATAAACAACCAGCCCTTTAACAGGGCTTTAGTGCAAGTCAAGGCAGTTTTAGGTCTTTTGCAGCACAAACCAGGACAGAAAACCCCAGTTTCCTGAGGCCACCCTGTGATCCTGTCACAGACCTGGATCAGGGGAAGTGTCCTTAAGGTGCTGGGAAAGGAGAGAGGTTTCTGCATTTGTAGGACTTTCATATCGTCAGGCAGCTCCTTTTTGCTCCTGCCTGGAATTACTGGAGCCCAGGGAGTCTGGGAAGTCATTTCCATGACCTCCTGAGTGATGTTTCCACGGGAGACAGATCCTGTCTCTGCACAGGTGAGGGGCTGGGGGAAATCGCAGCCAGATGGGATCGGGATGGAATGCAAATATCCCCATGACATCAGACACTGGAGTGTTGGAGCACCTGGGAGATGATGGAAAAATAACGACCCGTTTTCCAGGGAAAGGAACTCAATTTGCTCGGAGGCTGTGTCTGACTGGAGCAGGAATTGGAAAACTCAGTTCTGTCTCCAGCCCATCAGTGCTGCTCAGCTCATTGCAATTCCCATTTTCCCATTCAGAAATGGTGCTGCAGCCCCCGAGTTCCTTCTGTGGCACCTGGAGGGTAAAATTGTCATGATTTCTGTTTATTTTCAGAGCCACAGGTCACTGCCCGCCCCTTCTCCCCGAAAACCCTCCCTGAAAGATGTTAAAATTCCAACAAAATTCCTGCTGTAAATATCACCAGGCCTGAAGGATTTGCCTCTCCTTCCTAAAAGAGCAGGATAAACACCGGTTAGAATAACGAGTTGGGATGTGGAAAAGGGCCCATTTCTTCCCTGTCTCAGGAGGTTTGATATGTGCATTATGCTGAGAGGGAGGATTTCCCATGGGATGCTGGCCAAGAGCACTCCCAGGAAGCTCTGGATCACTGGGTGCTGCTGGTGGCCGACGGATTTTCTGTTGTTTTGCTTTGCCTCCCCTCTTTCTGTGACGTGGGGGGTTTGCAGCCACACAGACCCGCAGCTTCTGCCATGAACTGGAGAAGAATTTGGAAGGATTTTACCCTCCTGCATGTCCTGAGAATCCATTTCTGAAGTGTCCCCTCAGAGACTCTTCAGGTTTTAACAGTTCCACATTTTCCTCTTCGTGTGTTTGCTTCGTGAGCTGAAGAGCGAGGCCGTCGGTGCTGGACACAAACCCTGAGGGAGCGGGACACAAACTCCTGGGGCTGCAGCTGGGATGAGAAATCACCTCCGTTTGGGCTTCGGGGCCCAGAGAGAGCAAAGGGACACAAGGCATCACTGGAGCCAGATGTGCTGGGTCATCCCTGAGCCAGATGTGCTGGGTCAGCCCTGAGCCAGATGTGCCATGTCATTCTTGAATCCAGATGTACTGAGTCAGCCCCGAATCCTGATGTGATGTGTAATTCTTGAGGACAGATGTCCCTGCTCAGTCCCAGATGTGCCTGCTCAGCCCAATCCAGCTGTGCCCACTCAGCCCCAATCCAGCCGTGCCCACTCAGCCCCAATCCAGCTGTGCCCACTCAGCCCCAATCCAGCTGTTCTGGCTCAGCCCCAATCCAGCTGTGCCAGCTCAGCCCCAATCCAGCTGTGCCGGCTCAACCCCAATCCAGCTGTGCTGGCTCAGCCCCAATCCAGCTGTGCCAGCTCAGCCCCAATCCAGCTGTTCTCTGTCAGCCCCAATCCAGCTGTTCTGGCTCAGCCCCAATCCAGCTGGGCCAGCTGCTCAGCCCCAATCCAGCTGTGCCCACTCAGCCCCAATCCAGCTGTGCCGGCTCCGCCCGCGCCGGGGCAGCCCCGATGAGCTCCGCGCTGCAGCCTCTCCTCTTATCAGCAGCCCCTGATAACGACCCCTCCTCCTCAGCCCCCGATATCGGCCCCGCCTCGGGAAGGTCTCCCCGGGCCCGGCTCGGACGGGAGCGGCTCCAGCGAGGATCCAAACCCTGCGCCCCTCGCGCTGGATTTCGCTTCTCCCAAGCTTCTCCCAAGCCCCGGGCTCCCGCTCCGGGCTCTCCCCGTTTTCCCACCCAGGTCACAAGGAAGGCTGGGCAGCTGCGGCTGCAGCCTCACAAAATTCAGATTTCAGCTTCTTTCGTCTGTTGTTCGCATGGCAGGGACACCCAAGGATCCTGCAGGGACACCCAGAGATCCTACAGGGACACCCAGGTGATGCCTTTCCTGGTCTTAAAAATCAAGAGGCGAACACGGTTAGAAGGGGAAAAAGGGTTTTACCTTGGTATTTATTGTAAGGATCCCTAGGTGCACCACGAACAGGTCGAACACACCTCTGTGCGCCCCCCCATCGCCACCGCAAAGTCCCCCTCTCCTAGATCTGGTCTTACATTCTAGGTCTTACTAATTAGCATATCTATCAAATATTCCCCAATGAGAGGCTCAAATGAGCCCCTCCTCCCAAGGAACCTTCCCCTGGATGGTTCTATCTTAGTTTACAAAATGTGTTCTGGAGAGGACCTTGGGCTCTGGGCACCCTGGCACCCGAACTACGAAGCCTCTAAAATGTTCAGTCTCTTAGCTTAACAAACAAGTCCAAGAACGCAGGCAAAAAAGCACCAAGAATACAGAAGTTGCAAAAAGGTATAACGGGTATAAAAGAAAAGGCAAAATTCATCATGGCATCACAGGGATCCTACAGGGATTTTGGTGTGGTTTGTGCTGGAAAAACACAACCTGTGTTTTCTCAGGGATTAAAATAAAGATGAATTCAGGGTATTAAGGAAATCTAATGGACAGCAGGAGAGAAGTGGGAGTTTTTCCCCCAGCTCTGCTGATCTCTCACGTGAGCCCCTAAAAGCCCCTCTCTAATGGTTCCTCTGATTCTTTATAGATTAAAATTCTCTGGGAAAAAAAGTCTCCTTTAGGAAAGATGTGCCCAGCGGTTCCCATGATCCACGAGCTTTTGCTCTTTAGATAGCGGTGTTATTTATTAATTAACAATACATGGAAATTACATTTTCTGCAGTTTGTTTAAATGAATTTTCCTTTCCCTCCCTGGATTACAGGAACAGTAAATGGGGATCTCTGCTTTATTTGTGCACTGACACGTCCTCAGTTGTGTGCAGAGCCTGAATTTCCCAACATCCCAATGGATAATGCCAGGCTTTATTGATTTTTCCTTACAAATGCAGCTGATTTCCAAAGTGCCTCATTAACTCTGGGTATCAGATTCCTTCGCTGATTTTTCCATGGAAGTTTTCACAGTGTGGATCCTTTTAGGGATCTCTGGCAGCCTCATGAAAGTCAGTGGGAAGCAGGAAAATGATCCAGGGCTTTGAAAGTGTGGGAATAATGAGAAATGTGTGGATTTCAGGAGTCTTGAGAATCTTCTACAACCCTGAGTCCACAGGATATTCCAATTTTTATCCCAAATCCCCACAAAGTCACTGTCAAAACCCAAATATTTTGAGCAAAATCTAAAACAGGGACTTGAAATGTGGTTTTAGTTCTCAGAGAGGTTGTTCTGAGCAGCAGTAATTTAATAAATTTAATTATTGTGGGGGAAAATCCTGCCTTTAAGTGGTCTCCCCTTGCACAAAACACTCCCTCCTGGAGATGTTCCCACGTGTCCCTTTTTCCTCCTGATCCTCATTCCAGGAAGGCTTCAGTGCACAGGGACCGAGTGACTCAGGAATAGATGGAAAATATGGAAAGCAAGCCAATAACTCCCATGGTGGAGAGATTATGGAAAACCTGAGCAGGGAAAAACAATGGGTCCAATGCAGAATTCGAGTGGTTTGATGCAAAATTCTGAATTATTTGAAATGGAGGTGGGAGATTGGTTTGGGATGTGGAACCAGCGAAACATTCCAGGGGCACTGGCAATGGAGAGCCCTTGGAGGGAGTTTGGAATTCGGGTGGGCAGCTCTGGAACCTGGCAGAGAACCAGCTCTGACCTTTACCTGAGCCTTTAAAATTCCTTTTTTCAAATTTCCTTCTGATTTCCTTTCTCTTCTGAAATCCCTCCTTTTGTCAGAAGGCACGGGTAAAAACTGGGAAATAGGGGGAGAATAGGAAAAAAATAGGAAATAGGAAATTTCCAGCTCACTCAAGCTTTCCCTTGAGGATTTACAAACTCCAGCCACAAGGTTTTGCCCCTGGGAGAATCCTGCAGGAGCCTGGGGACTGGGACTGAAGAAATGGGGAGTGAGGGAAGAAGAATTAAATGGGGTTGAGACTTCATTCCTGAGCTGGAGCTGAGGCAAAGCCGGCAGGTGGAGCTTGGAATAGCAGAGCTGGGAGCAGCTCCTCAACTCAGACTTCCTGAGGCACAGTTCAAGCAGAAAAAAGGGTATGAACTATAAATATCGTTATAATATTTATTATAATAATATTATAAATGAAGAGGAGATGATTTGTCTGAGCAGCAGCTTTATTTGTTCAGCTGACTCCACCTCGTTCTGGGAAGCAGCTCAGGAATTCCGTGCAGTGGGAATATTCCAATCCTCAATGCCTGTTTTGAGGTGGGAAATGCAGGCAGTGAATGGGGGCTGCTGGGTGTTGCCAGGGGCTGCTCAGACAGATTTTAACAGATTCACAGGCAGCGTTCTCAGAGGTGCTCTGGAAAATTTGCCTTGGATATGAGCACTTGGAATTATGGAAGCAGCAAACACTGGGACTCATTTTATCCTTGTCCTCAGACATGGAAACAGGAACTCACTGCCTACAGAATGGGCCTGTAATTTTGGATTTTGAAGTCTTTAATAGCAAGCAGCAGATCAGAGGGAAGTTGACACCAAGTTAAATTCCTTATCGGAATGCTTTTGTTGACATCACCAGGTTGGCAAACCCAAGGTATTGTTTTCATAGAATAAATAATTTGTCTTTTTAGACAAAGACCTGGCCTGGAAGCTTGGATCATCTCAGCATCCCAGCTCCAGAGCAGCATCTCCTGTCCAGCATTTCCAGCAGTGAACAGTGCTCTGCTTTGCTTTTATTTTATCATTTTAGGACTTCTGGTGTTGCTCCCTGACATTCCCGTGATTGCCCTTCACTCTCTCCTGAAGGAAATTCCACTCCAGGGGAAGGACTTTTAAGATTATGCAGGTTCTCTTTCCTTCGTTCCTTAATTCCATTTAATATTTTCTCCAGCCTAAATCAAACAAATGCAGGTATTTTCTGGGCAGGGGTGAGAGCTGTGGGTCCTGCAGACTTTCTGTTTAAAACCAGACCAAAGCAGCTCTAAGCTCCATGACCCCAAAACCCAAGGCCTTCCCTCCTTTCCCCAGGCTTTGATCCATTCCCCATCCTCTGGGAGCCATGAAGATGCTGCCCCGTTTCTCTCCTCATTTCATCACTTTTTGGTTGAGTGCCCGGTGAATTCTGCTGGCTTTAATGCTTTGTAAAAAGGAACTGTGTGGTCCAAGGTAATTTTCCGGATTAAATTCCCTCTGTGAGTTTTCTGGGATGGGATTTGACCCCTGTGGCTGCTGTGAAGGATCCCACCCCTTTCCTGGGTGTCCCTTCCAAGGGGGCTCATTGATTGATTAATTACCATTGGATGTTAATGAGGCATCTCTGGGTTTTACACTATTTTCAGGCTGCAATCCAGACTTTCCAGCTCAAGCCACGGCAGAAATTCCCAACGGGAATTTGTCTTGTTTCTGTTTCTTTTGGCCCCAGTTCAGGAGGTTTGCGCTCATCTCCTGTGGTTGGATCTGGGCTGTGGAGATTCATCCAAGGGATAAAAGAATTAGTTGCTTCTTTCAGGAATAATGAGAAAATCTGGGAAATTTCGCTCCTTTTTATGGACACAAAATTCCATGTATGTGCTGGTGTAGGAACTGAAAGATTCAGGGGAGAATAATCCAAAAGAGATGGAATTTTTCAGGAAGCACACAGAAGGATTGAAAGACCTGAGCATTAAAGAGCCAAACAGCAGCAAGTGAAGATAATTTTGAGTCATTATGCACCGGATTTTCCAAGGAGAAAAGTATCTGTTGGATAACAACCCCTGAAAGCAAAGGGGACTCGTGTATTTTAAATCTTACAATTCCAGCCTGGATTTTCAAAGGAGTTTAGCATGTGGAGTGCTGATGAGAGCCTAGCAAAAACGAAAGGAGGTGGGGGAAAAAAGAAATTATTTTTCTTCTGCTGGAAGTTTTGCTGAGAATGAAAAGCATTTTGTGTTCAGATTTTGATTGGCTTGAATTTAGGGGAACACAGGAAGGAGCAGGGGGTTCTAGGAAGAGGAATAATTCTGTATAAAAAGGCTTGGAAGAGCAGACAAAGTCCAGGATCCAGGAGACGACTTCCCCCTGGGAGCTCAGGTACGGCCAGGACGCGCTTGTTTGGCTCTGGAGCACAAGGACATTTCCAAACAGGGCTCTTCAGTTAGAAAAGTCCTGGAACAGGTCCCACCTAGAATTTCTAGGTCTGGGATCAAGTTTCATATATTGTGGGATATCTGTGGCTTGCTTTTTCTTCAGAGTCAGGATAAATAAAGTGAGAGCCAGGCTTTAAAACTTCAATTGTGTCAAATTTTAGCATCTTGAGTTTCTGTGGCTCCTCCCAGCCAGTGGCCAATGGCAAGGAAAGGGCAGCTCAGGGCTGTGGGACAGAACTCCCATGGGCTGCATAATTCCCAGATCCAGGGAGAGGGACTGGGACAAGGGATGGAGGGACAGGACACAGGGAATGGCTTCAAAGTGACAGAGGGCAGGGGGAGATGGGATATTGGGAAGGAATTCCTGGCTGTGAGGGTGGGGAGGGGCTGGGATGGAATTCCCAGAGCAGCTGTGGCTGCCCCTGGATCCCTGGCAGTGCCCAAGGCCAGGCTGGAGCAGCCTGGGACAGTGGGAGGTGTCCCTGCCATGGCAGGGGTGGCACTGACTGATTTTTACCATCCCTTCCAACCCAAACCGTTGTGTGATTCCAAGAATTTCCCAGCCTGGAAAACCCCTGTGTCCCACTGAGCTCTCCCTGAGCCGCCTGCTCCCCGGGCTGTGCCTGTGCAGCCCCTTTGCCCTCTGCTCCCGTCTCTGTTCTGCAGCAGTGAGCGCAAACCAAACTCGTCCTCTTTGCCCTCTGCTCAGCGTCGTGCCCAGAGCTCCAGAGCCATCGAGCGGAACGTTCAGCCAGTAAATACCAGTGAAAAGGATCCCTTTCATTTGCAGTTCTATTAGTGGAAGGCACAGTTAACAATTCCAATCCAGGGAGAAGGATAATTGCAGGAGCTGATTGCCAGCCATCCTCCGATCTTGACTCACAGGGCAAAACGAGGGAGAGTGAGAAGGAGAAGCTAAAATTATAGCCCAAGTCTCTGAGGAATATTAATGTAATAGTTTTAACATGATCCTGCTCACAGTTTATCAAGGAATGTTAATGACAAGGAGGGCAAAGCCCTGATAATTTTTGCAGTATTCCTCTTTCCTTGGGATAATTGGGACTCAATGCTTGCTTTGCAAACGACTGAAACTTTTACAGGTGGGAATGTTTTTATAATTTTTGCGTTATTCAGGTGCAGATTGTACTTTTGGGCTGGGGAAGTGCATTGTGGAATGTTAATCTCGTTTGCTGAAATGCTGCCGTGCCGAGCCCTGCAGGCGCTGCACAGCGAGGGATCCTTCCCCGTGGGAACTCATCGTTATGAAATCCCCGGGGTCGCTCGGAGCAGCTCGTTAGCGATGCACGGTGGGGTCATTTGGGGTGGATTCAAAGATAAAATGTCCATGGCAGCCCCAGTCGAGGCTCTGGGCTGCCCACACCTGGCACAGCCCCAGCACCACGCACACAGCCCTGCCCTGGAGGAGCCGCGAGCTCCCAATGGATGCGGGATCAGGGTGCGGCCCCAGCAGGGCTGGGTGAGGAGCAGAGCTCAGCTCAGGGCCAAGGGCTGAGTGGTTTGTGGGCACTGAAGTGAAGATCAGCCTGAGCCCTGTGAGACTCCAGCCCTGTGCCCTGGGCAGTGTTGATATTTGGGATGTGCCAGAGCCATGGCATGGATTTGGGGAGCTCCAGCATCACAAGGACTGACGGAGGCACCTGGGCCGCCCTTTCCTCAGAGGGTGGTCGGATGTTGTTGGAATCCAAGGCATGGCTCTGGCTGCCCTGGGGGGTCAGGAGCCCCAGCAAGGGGGTCCCAGCCCCTGGAAGAAGCCCAGAATGGCACCGGCTTTGACCTCAGCCCATGGGAAAAGTTACCAACACTGCCAGAATCATTGCAAGCCACCAGAGTGTGAAAATGAGTAGTGGTTTAGTATTTTACAAGGTAAAAAAGTAGATTTTAGGGTTTTTAATATGAGGACGAAGGGTCTAAGATGGAGGATTTTGGGCGTTGCCCTATTCTCCTTCTTCTCCATCTTCTCTGGTGGTGGTGGCACAAAATGATTGGTAGAATGAAAAAGAGGTAGAAATTCCGTGTCTAGAAAAGGTGCAAATGAATTGGTATGGAATAGTAACTAATAAATGCGTTGTGAAGAATGGTTGGATCATGGAAAGGGCACAAAAAGGACGGGACAGCCCAGGACTGGGCAGTGCCCGCTCGGACTCGGCTGCATCAGATGTGCGGCCGGAGCTGAGAGCTGGCAGAGATAAGGAGAAATAAACAACCTGAAACAACATCTGCAGGCGTTTCTCATCTGTTGGGGCTCGAGGTAAAGCTCCCCAGAGGTGAAGATAAAGAACCTGGATTTGTGTGAGAACCCAACTCCCACAGGGTGTCACTCCTGGACAGTCCCACAGAAATCAGAGGCTGCTGAGAGTCTGAGCCGAGAACAGGGAACTGAGGAATGTTCCAGCTGTGTCCCGTGGGGTGGATCAGTGGGAGCCTGCCTCTGCTCAGCCCCACACATGGCTTCTCCAGCTCCTCTCTTGGGGAATCCTGGGTGGTTCATTCCTTCAGGAGGGTCTGGCTGCAGCTGGAATGTTGTGGGCAGCACCTGGCACTTGAGCTAAGGAAGGGCCACCCTCCAGCCAGCGAGGGAAATAATAACATTTAAAAAATTAAAATAAAATATAAAATAAGCTCTGTCTTCTCAGGTAATTTACCTTCAAGCCCCACGCCCTCTGTCACAAACACACGTTAACCCTTCCTGGAATGGCACCAAACAGGATTTTTATGCTCTCATTACTAAGGCAGACTACACTTTTCCCCATTCCCAATGCAATTCCAGGTAAACTTATTTTTAACTCTCCTGCTTTTCTCCTTCCCCTGTACTCAGGTTATTGTTTGCTGTCATTTGCTCGTGCATCCCCCTGCCCAGGCTGCATGTTCTGTACACAAAACACACCAATTTCTCTTGGGTTTGCTCTTCCCCCTTGTACCAGGCAGTTAATGAGCCAGGCCAGACTAAAACACATCCTTGTGTGCTGTTTGGGGCAGGCAGGAAGCAAACGCTGCCTGTTCAGGCGGGGCTGATGGGTTCTGGCAGAAGAAGGCACCTCCTGGCTGTTCCTTCCTGCCCATGAGATGTAAAATAGGTTCCCATTTCCCTGGGGTGATTGCAGTGCTCACTCCACCAGGCTGCAGCGCACAGAGATCCATTAAAAGTTTTAAAACACCTGCTGGCTTAGAAAAACCTGCTTTGGGCGGGAGGGGGGGGGGGTGTGTCAGCTTTCCCTCACTTGTGTCCAATTAATTAATTTAATAATTAAGCCATTCAGGCTTGATTGGGGCACCCAGAAAACACAGGTGCTGCCCCTCCCCTCAGCACTTCCCCTGGTGGCCAGCACAGAAATCCTTCTCTGCATAAACGACTGAATTACTGCTGACTCCGCCTTCGTGCCACTCCGGGCTTTCGTGCCTGGCTACTGCTCCTTTGGATACTTTAAAATCTTTTAAATTTGGATTTTAAAACTCTCCTTGGTACTATTTGCTTCCTCAGGAGTTCTGTGCTCAGGATAAGCTGCTCACTCTTTTGCGATGGCATAAATAGACTGAGAATTTAAAATCTCGTGCTGGAGGAGGTTTTCTCCAGCCTACCACTCATTTTTCATCGTCTTGCTGCATTCATCCCAATTTTCCAAACCCCTCTGTAGACTGCAGCACAAAACTGGACATCTCAGCCGTGTAATTCTGGGTCTCCGAACAGGGGTAAGGGTTGAGGAGGAACTCAGGATTTATATTTCACACACCTCTTCCTGCTCAGATAAACCCATTCCCTGTTTCTGCCAATGCCACTTCAATTTCTCTCTGCTTTTTCAGGAAGCTGCTGTGTGAAATCCTGACAAAACAACCCAATATTGGCTTTTCTTGTCCAGTGCTTTGACCATTCCGAAGGAAAATCCCTCTGCAGGGCCTTGCAGGGTCTCAGGGATTTGTTTTATTTATGGGAACAGTTTGTCTCTAACGAGAGTTCTGCCTTCCAGTTCAGGAAGGAGCCAAACGAGCCCAAGGACCTGGATCTCTGCTGTGAGTCAGGAATTGATTTCAAATATTCTTTCAACATCCAAGAATGTTTATTTTTGCAGGAGGATGAGTCAATACCATCAGCTGATGTGCAGGGAAGGGGAAAAGAAAGGAAAAAAAAAAGAGTAGGCCTACATGGCCGAATGGATAATGGACTTTCTGCCTGAGTGATAATGGCTTTAAACCTGCCCCGATCCCAGTGGCCAGAATTCATTCCCAGCAGCAGCCAGCACAAGGACTGGATTTTAGGGAACCCAAACAATATTAATCCCAAACTCCAGCTCTGTCAGCAGCACACATGCCCAGCTTTGGGCTCTAACCTCACCTTTTCCACACCTGCAGACCCAACAAACCCTCCAAACCTGCCCCTCCCTCCTCTCTTCTGTTCCTTGGTGAAATTCAGCTGCCCTGCTGAAATCTGATAGATTTAATTAGTTTGGAACAGAGAATTCCGGTGTGGGAAGAGTGTTGGTCACTGAGTGAGCTCCTTACCATGCACAAACGTCCCCCAGGGCTTAGTTGGAAGTTTATGCTTAAACACCTGGCAGAGTGAGGCAGCCAGGTCAAGCAGATGCTGGGATCAGGCGCCTTTGGAGACTCCTGGTGCTCATCCAGGCGAGAGGAAACATTTTGCAGGGCAAGTGGTGAAATGCTGAGGGTCCTGTCAGGGTTCAGGAGGTTCATCTGTGTGGTTTTCTCTGTTGAAAAGGGCATTGCTTTTACCTTTCATTGCCCTCATCCACAGCTCTGCAGCCAGAGGAATGGAATTGGAGGCTGGATGGAGTCAGGGGAGAGGACAGAGGTGATCTGCTGTCCTTAGAGCCAGGGATCAAAGGCAAACGTTGGGAAGGGCCCTGCTTGGTGTTGTCAGGGTTGAGTATTTACCAATCTTCTCTCTCAGCTGCTGACAGTGAAACACAGGACCTGTTCCTGCCTGTGATCCCCCGGGGATTCTCCTCCCTTCATCTCGCCATGGAAACAGTGAAACCAGGGACACTCAGCAACATTCAGCAATGTCACAGCATTTTTACCTTTGGAAGGGGGGATGCTTTTAGAACACATCCTCCCGATGGCATAAAAATGTCACTTTTGTCCAGCACTGGGCAGAAACCAGGAGAGACCAAAACCTCCACAGGTGATCCCAGAATTTTGGAGCCTGGTTTTCAGCTCAGCCTCCTTTTTTGCTGACATCCAGCTGCAGTGAGGGCTTGGAGCTCTCAGTGATGAGCTGGCACTTGAGGTGCTTTGCATTTAAGACACTGAATTGATTTCAGACACCTCCTGGTTTCGGAGAACTGATCGTTTTGCAGAGAATTTCAATGATTGTGGCAATTTGATGAAAGGAATGAGGAATCCTGCCCAGAATCCAACAACCTGCTGCCCAGCAGTTGAGCATCTCCTTGTTTTGTCGTGCTTCCAATGCGGAGTGAGGACTTGGTAACCAGGAAAAGGAACCCAGGGAAGAACAGTCCCCAAATCTGAGAATAAAAGGGGAAAAGGGAGTTATGGAAGGGAAGTTACAGAAGATTCTTTGGAAATAACTAACTCAGCTGCACTAAAAAGTAGAAGAGTGAGGGAAGGAGTGGAATCCCCTGCAAAGAGAAGCAGGGGAAGGACGGAGCCTTCATGCTCAAGAGCTTCATCATAGTCAACGGCCAATTATAGTCTTGGAACAAATGAGGATAAAATAGTGGATCTTGAAATCGCTCCAAAGGCAGACAGGGGAGCCTGATGTTTTCCATAATTGATTTCAAGGCTCGGATGGGGAATTCTGTGAATTATAGAAACATCAATTGTGCCGTTTTCTTAATAATTTAGACAAGCCGCTGCTTTGATAACGATGCTCCCAGCAGCTGTGGCAACAACTCTGGGTGAGCACAGGGCGAGGGAGAGGCGAGTGCTTGGCACCAGGAGGGAAAGCCTGCGCTTCCTGCAAGAGTGCTGCAAGTAAATCAAAGGAAATCCAAGGATTTGGAGTCCATTGTTTGGTCATTTGGATGCAGATGGTTCCTCAATTATTTTATGGCTTCCTGGACCTGCGGGAGACACACGCAGGGATTCAGGATCCAGCTGGATATTGCCAATAATATCCACCTTTTCCTGATGGATGTCTAAGTTTTCGCAACAAAAGCTGTTTTCCTTGTTTTAAAAAAGGGGAAACTGAGGCATTTATTGATTCATGGACTGATTTTAGCCATGAACATCAAATGCCATTCCTTGGCCAAGTAACACCTACTCATGGTTTGTGGAGTTGCTTTAATTTGTCTCTTAAAGTAGGACAAAAATGACTGGTTTCCCCATAAAGTGATAAATTCGGATGACAACACCCTAAGAATACGTGAGCAGGTGGTACCAAGGACGTGGTTAATTGAAACACTGGTGCCAGCAGTTGGTATTTCAATTATTTACCCCCAAAATAGCCATTTTCAGAGCTTATTAAAGGCACAGGTTAAAGGCCTAAATCTTTATCCCATTCTTTACTGTAATTCAGGAGCAGCTAACACACAGTGGTGTCCAAAAGGATGTCAAAAGAACAGACAGTTACAGATATCCCCAAATTCAGAATCTTATGGGATCAGGTGTCTCATTTCTGGAAGAGCTGGAAACTTTAAGGCCAACTGTGAAATCACAGATTTTCAGAAATCTTGCTGAACAAAAGTTCAGAATTTGAAGTTTGGAGTGAGCCAGATGGGGTTTTTATTTTCCTTTTTTCTTTTCCAATAAAAATCAGCTCTGAGAAACAAAGCTAAAAAAAAAAAAAATCAAGTTTTTACCAGAAAACACTGCAGAATATGAAACCCCTCCATACTGAATAAATACATGGCCAGCAGTTCTAATTGTCCCAGATTGTCCAACAAATCATTTCACAAGTTAACAAAAAACCCCAAACCCTTTGGATATCACCCCCTGCAACCCAGCTCAACATCGAACCGGGCCTTGCCATAGCTGCAGCTCAGGAAAACGCATTTTTCTCCCATATTTATAAACAGGGATGGCAAAGGGGGAGCTCTGGGGAGCACCACACAACATCCAGCAGCCCCAGCTGCAGACAAACCCCAGCCCTGGGGAGCTGTTCCTGGCCCCTTGGAGCCCTGGCGCAGAGACAGCGCCACTCCCCTAGTCCCTTGGCCTCGCACCAGGTCCCGTCCCCAAGGAGACACTGGAGCAGTTCTGCCCTTTGAAATCCCAGGAATGCCATTATTTGGCTGGAGGATCAGCCAGCACACGCAGAGCTGGATTTCTGGTGGGGTTTTTTGGTGGTTTAAGGTGGTTTTTTAACTTTTTCCTTCATGTTGGAATCCAAGGCACGCTTCAGGCTGCCCTGGGGGGTCAGGAGCCCCAGCAAGGGGGTCCCAGCCCCTGGCAAGAAGCCCAGAATGGCACCGGCTTTGACCTCAGCCCATGGGAAAAGTTACCAACACTGCCAGAATCATTGCAAGCCACGAGGGTGTGAAAATGAGTAGTGGTTTAGTATTTTACAAGGTAAAAGAGGAGATTTTAGGGTTTTTAATATGAGGACGAAGGGTTTAAGATGGAGGATTTTGGGCGTTGCCCTGTTCTTCTTCTTCTCCATCTTCTCTGGTGGTGGTGGCACAAAATGATTGGTACAATGAAAAAGAGGTAGAAATTCCGTGTCTAGAATAGGTGCAAATGAATTGGTATGGAATAGTAACTAATAAATGCGTTGTGAAGAATGGTTGGATCATGGAAAGGGCACAAAAAGGACGGGACAGCCCAGGACTGGGCAGTGCCCGCTCGGACTCGGCTGCATCAGATGTGCGGCCGGAGCTGAGAGCTGGCAGAGATAAGGAGAAATAAACAACCTGAAACAACATCTGCAGGCGTTTCTCATCTGTTGGGGCTCGAGGTAAAGCTCCCCAGAGGTGAAGATAAAGAACCTGGATTTGTGTGGAGTACCCAACTCCCACAGCTTCACTTCTTGTGCCGGCCTGTGGATACTGAAAAAGCCTCAGCAGAGAATTTCTTCAGCTCTCTGCAGTAGTTTTGGAGAGTTCTGTCCTTCCCATGCAGATTATTTCAAACAAGATTCCAGTATTGTAAACTTCTTGCACCTGCAGGTTGTTTGGCAGAATTGTTATGGTTCTAACTAGAAAACATTCAGGGATGGTGTCTTAGAACTTGACCAATCCCCTTAGGGGGTGGATGGCAAAACCTGCGGGAACATGGGACCCCTGAACAACGAATCAGTTTGATTACGCAGGAATCCGTTTATTGTTTCCATGACTCCGTCCTCATGCATTTCTGTAAGCGTCATTCACACGATCACGCATGACCTGATTGGACCCTCCGCATTGTCCCCGCGCCCTGCACGCACCTCTCAGGGGACCTGATTGGTTCTAGTCCAGGATGGTTCAGTCCCTCTTTATCTGCTTTCTTGCTGCCTTGTTATTCTTTCTTCCAACGTCTTCTTTCCCAATTTAGCACTTCTTGCATTCCTCAGGCCCTGATAAGGGAAACTGCACAGAACTTGGCTGGGGCCCCTCTGCCAGGATTCTCATGGCTTACAACAAAAACCAATCACCTTATGCCACTTAATGCACTTTGTGAACTAACATATAAAAGTGTTCTGAGAATTCATTAACCGGCTGCTGCCACTTGACCCTGGGCCTGGTCTTGGTGTTGTTTCTCTACTCGGCCGCGGTGAGAGCAGCAACAGCAGCCTCAGTTTTAGTCATCACAGAAACACTGGAGGAGGTCATGGATAGGCAGCCTTGGATCAGCAATGCCACTGCCAGGCTCTGAGGCTCTGGCTGACGCAGTTTTAGGCACATAATAATGTGCCTAAATAAGAATAATTTCAATTTTTTTGTATAAATAGAGCTCTTCCCTTCCCCATGAACAAAAGTTTGGGTTGGACAATAACACAAAAAGCAGCAATTGGGATTCATTGAGATCAGCTCCATGTTCTCCCAGGAGGATGAATCCTGGATAACCGGATCTGCCAGGAGTGCAGAGCAGCTCCAGGGCACCCACTCATGCCAAAAGCTTTGGGAATCCTGGATATTCGGGCTGAAATCTCCAGAAACCCTTTGCTGTTGCAGCAGTTTTGTTCCTATGGAAGCAAATGGGGAAATGGTAGACAAACCCCAAATAGTGACTTTTAGTTGATGGAAGGGGATTAAATGTTGAAATCTTTGAAAACCTTTCTAAAGTGTTTTTTGCTCGGGACTTGTCTCAGGAGAACTGAGACAGGGATTTTAAAGGTACAGGTGTTTACAAATTGGGGGTACAATTTTCTCACTAATTCAAACTCAAATTCCCCTTCCTCACGCCCCATTTTTTATGTCCTTGGTCCTTTGCTTTAACACAGAACTCCCAGAGACGTTCCTTTTCCAAAGGAATTCAGTTTAGCCACAGGATCAGTTTATTCCCGGTGTTTTGCCCTTCCCCAGGCCAGGACTGATGCCGAGGTCGGAGCAGGAGGGACAAGCAGGAGGCACAGACAGGAGGAACCATCATTCCCTTTTATCCTCATCAGACTCCACTGATCCCGCTTGTTTTCTCCATTTCTTCCCTCCCACTTTTAAAAAAATTAATGAGCCATACGGACAAGGCTGATAATGAGCTGTTTATTGGCAGGATCATGGGTTGAGGGTGTAATCTGTTGGTGTTGTTAGAGAAAAACATTTCTATTCTGGAGCATCATAAAATGTTGGGTTTCAACAACACCTTTTGTGTGGTCAGGCATGGATTTATGAACAGACTGTGCTCCTGGACCTTGTCTGAATCTTCTTAACAACAGGTTGATTTATTTAGGCTTAGGCTTGGTTCAGTTTCAGTCCTGCCTTGTGCTTTATTTTTGGGGAAGCTCAGAAAAAAACTGTGTGTGTTGTTCCCAGGAGCTGGGGATTTTTGGTTTAACTCTTCACTGGCTGCTGATTTTATTTGTTAGGGATTGAGTTCTGTTTTTAATAAACACGTCATTGCTTAAGTGAGTGAAACAGTTACTGCTGGCATTAAGCCCCAGGAATCGGGGGTAAGGGGGAGAATAACCACAATCGAGCTCAGAAATGACAAATTGAGAACCAGTATTAGCAAAGAGATCTCTTAACGTCTGCATGGCAGCTCTTATTTAAATTCTGATGCAAATCTCATGGTAGAATCCAGCAGAATGTTATTTATGTAAAGAAACAGAGCTCGCTTTCATCTGCACAGGAGGGGTGGAATTGTTTTCCTCGATTGTTTCTGAATTTCTCTGTGCCCAGCTCGCTTTGATGTCACCGTTTGCAGGGGCACCACTCGAGTCAGCTCTTGGCTCACGTGTCACACCCTGACATGAGATTGACGCTACTGCTGCCTGTCAGCCCTCAGCTGGCAGAATAAACAACTGGCAAAATCCAGGAAAGTCACAGAATGGAGACATTTTCTTCCATAAGGGTGGAATATTGCAAGGTTTAAAGGATGGAGCATTTCAGACTGGGACACTGGGTGACAGATGCCCACAGGAGGCTTTGGGGCAGCTCGTCCTTTTGTCCAGGCCATGCTGGGTTTGTGCCACATCTTCGGAGCTCAGGAGGATTTTTCAGAAGCGTAATTGAACAAAATAATAGTGTGTCTTGCAATGTGTTAATGCAACACCAGCCTTGTCATTTCTGCTGCGAGTGGAAGCTGTGATATCTGCTGGGTCCTCGCCTGGCTCTGGAGGAAGGGAGAGCAGAATCTTTAATATCTCTCAGCTCCAAACTCTGAACCTGCTGGAACTGCTGCAGTGACACAGAAAGGAGCTGCTTTCATTAGTCTCTCCTATTTTCATAACGAAGTGCTGCTGATTCATGAGCATAATTACATTGTTCTTTTTGCCTTTTGTGTGGCAGGGAGAGAACAGAGAGCAGAGCTGCTCCTGGAAACGCCTGGAATAACCTCCTTGCTGGCTTGGTGCTCCAGGGGCTGCTCTGAATCCCTCTGTCCATGCCCGGGGCACAAAGTGGCACCTGACAGAGCCCAGCACGTGCTGGCTGATCCCATCTCACCCCCAGATAAAAACTTCTCCCTGCAGCACCAGTCTCGGTTCTTATTCCAGAGGGAGCAGAGCATGGGCTGGTCCATGCTGGGAGCAGGCTGGTGCCTTTTCCAAGCCACAGCAGACAAGGTCACTCAGCACCAGCCGATTCAGGGTCCAGCAAGTGCCAATCTTGCATTTGTTTAAGTTCTGCCAGTCTGCAAGTTACCTCCAGCTGGATTCGCATCCTGGCGGTACCAGAGAGTGGAGGGAGGTGACTCAGGGACAACTGAGCAGAACTAATTCTGGAAGTTGTTTGCTCTCCTCTGTGGATGCCCCAGCAAAGGGGGTGCAGAGCATCCCTGGGAACTGCTGGAGGCAGAAGCAGAAAAGAGATAAACAGTAAAGAAAAAATGTGTGTTTTTTAAAGGACTTATGTGATGGAGGGAATGCCAAGGCCACACACTCTTGACTCCCTGGTACTGAGCTTTCCATATTTACCTCAGAATGAGCAGCTTCTCTTCTACAGATTCCGTGTGGAAACGGCACCTACAGCTAGATCTGGTGTGGGCTCCTCCGGAGATAAGAGCTGTTCAAAGAAGGGATAAATGCTGTGTGCTCGGCTCCCCCAGCAACGGGGATACCACTGGTAGTTCCAGGTGATCATGGAATCACAGAATCATGGAATTCTTTGGTTTGGGAAGGACCTGAAAGCCCACTCAGTGCCACCCCTGCCATGGCAGGGACACCTCTCCCACTGTCCCAGGCTGCTCCAGCCTGGCCTTGGGCACTGCCAGGGATCCAGAGGCAGCCACAGCTGCTCTGGGAATTCCATCCCAGCCCCTCCCCACCCTCACAGGGAGGAATCTCTCCCCAAGATCCCACCTCCCCCTGCTCTCTGGCAGCTCAAAGCCATCCCCTGTGTGTTGTGCCTGGTGGCCGAGCAGCAGCTCCTGGCTTTGCCACCAGTCACTGCAGCATGGCCCTCGCTGTGCCACCTCCTCCTCCTCCTCCTCCACAACTCACATCCAATCCCATGGAAATCCTTGGATTTCTGGGTGTGCAGTGCCACGGGTGAGAGCCACAGCCAGGCTTCTGGCTAACTAGAAATGGTTGCCATGTATTTAACTCGCTGTGGAGGCATTCTGGGAAGAAAACATTAAATAAGCAGGATCTCTGGGAAGTGACGTAGTGTTTTCCATCTGGTATTTGCATTCTGGTGACAACCAGTGGTCAGATGGTTTGGAGTGCAAATAAATTCCAATTATGGCTTTTACTAAATGCATGCACTCGGATATTTGCATTTGGAAAGGGAAGCCAAAATCTCTGATGGAGCAGCAGGAACGAGTTTGCCAACAGAGCTCAGTGAGGGAGGAAAATCTCGCTGAGTCTCTTCGTACAGGACAAGAGCCAGGTGTCTTTTAGGAAGTACAAACCACAAGTTAGAGAAGAGGTCATGGAATGAAACCCCAAATGGTGCAAACTTCTCAAATTGAGTGAAAAGCTACCTGGGAGTCCAAGGAATATTTGAAGGAATGGTTAGAAATAAAGTAACAAAATGCCCATTGTTTGACCCATGGGTAGGATAAGAGGAAGTGCTTTATGAGTGTGGCAGTGAATAAATCCAAGTTTCCAATGCCCTGCTCCATGGATTTTCTGATTGTTTGCACAGCACTTGTTTTTAACTTTTCACAGCTCAGCCTCCAAAGAAACCCAAAAGGCAAAACCAAAACACTCCATCCCCAAAAACCCATTCTGGTATCCCTGAGCTGAAAACATGTCCTGTTGAAAGTGTCAAATAGAACAGGGTTATCTTTAAAAAAAAATCAGTTGCATCCAGTCTTGCTGCTGAAACCTTTATTTGAGTTCCACATGGCTTCAGAGGAGCCTCAGGGCTTTAAAATCCACTTGCCCCAGTTATTTAATGTGTTTATATACCCAGAACTGACCCCCCAGGGGTCCATGTTGTTATCTATAGGATCTGGATTTAATTCCATGGATAAGACAAGCCTTGTTGGGTTTGGTTTTTTTTTTTCATTTTTCTGACTGTGCATTCTGTCAGTAATTCCTCTCCTACAGGTGGGATGATAGCTGTTATTTTCCCTTTTATCCTTAACTACTGGTGTTTAGTGGAATATCTGCATTTTCTCCCCCCTTTTTGCATTAAGCCACTAAAGGGTTTCACTTTCGCCTGTCTGAAATTAATGTTGCATTGAGAATAAATTGTCCTGTTCTGGGGTTGATTAAGGTGACAGATCCTGCAGGATAATTGCCACTGCTATGGAGCTGCTCCCAGCAGGAACAACCGACATTTCCCAGCGGCAGGAGGGAAGTTTGGGAATCAGAAATTCAGGGAATGGTTTGGCTGGGAAGGACCTTTGAGACCAGCCAGTTCCACCCCTTTGGAGCAGCCTGGGACAGTGGGAGATGTCCCTGTCCATGGCAGGGGTGGCACTGGATGGGTTTAAGGTCCCTTCCCACCCAAACCACTCCAGGATTCTGTGATTTGAGAGTGGCTTTGCAGCCATCCCACACCCAGAGGGCTCCTGTTCCTCATCCCCTGTTCCCCCACACTTCTCTCCCACCACCTCTTCTCTCCAGAGGGAAAAGAACATGTTCCATTATGACAAAAGTGGAGTCCCCTGAATTTTCTGGGAGCCATGGATGGAAGGAATTGCCTACGAATTGAACCCAGCTCTCCAGCAGCTCTTCCCTTGCTCTACACCCCCTTCTAGGATGAGTAGCAGTGTAAAGGAGAGTCACAGCAATATCCAGGTGACTTAAATCGAAATGTCAATGTATTTTAATGATATGCTGAGGAATAGTCATGAAATTTCGTGGTTTATATAACACAGATAATCACTTTTCTGTCAAAACCTATTGACACACATTCATTTTGACTGATAAGCATCGTGTTGAAACTCCTGATGGGGTTTTTGAATCCCAGGCTTTGAATCTCTTTGAAAACAGTAAGTCAGAACCAAGTCACTCAGCACCAAACCGGAGATTTTGGGCTCATTTGGCAGCGTTTGCCTGCCATCATCAGTGGGTTTTTGGTGTGCAGACACACAAAATTTGGATGTGTGCTGCTCATGGTTGAGCATTGCCTGGTGTTGGAACAGCACAAAGCAAATCTCCACGGTCAGTGTTGTCTTTCTGTTTGTTTTTTGCATCCTGGGTGCAGAGGGATTGCAGTTTCTGGGCAAACTGCAATGGCAGAGCTGTCTGCCATCCCTCTGTGTTAAATAATTCTCAGTGTTTGCTGCTCTCAGAAACCTTTGAAGTCCAGGCTGCACTGAGGGGAATGAGAGGCTTCGTGCTGATCCCAACAACTGCTCGAGCAAAGGCTGATTTTGGAGTCAAATTATGATCCCTCAAAAGTGCGCTGGGAGTTCAGCAGCTCTTTGCCTCTGAACAGCCCCCTTAAAATGCTTGATGCAATTTTAAATTCCTTGGATTGTTTTCCTGGTGCAAAAAGGCCCACAAAGAGAAGAGGCCAAGTTCCTCTGAAAGTCATTAGAAGGGGGGATGTTTAATGCTTGGCCTTTCCTAAGTAGTCACTACGGAATAGGGAGTAGAGTCTGCCTAAATTTGGGCTATGAGGATTGTGCAGCTTTAAGGATAACCTGGAGTGCAAAAAAAAAGAGTATTTTATGTTTCTTGGTGCCTTTTAAGAACATTTAACTTTCTCCCCCTCTCCCAGACACCGGGGTGAACAGGAGGAGGCCCGATAGGACCTCCCTGTTAGGCCTTGCTGTGGATAAGAACAAAATCTTTAAACAGTGGCTTAAAAATAGGTCTTTTTTCCTCCTCTCTGCCTTGTCTGTTATCTCAGAAAGATGCTTTGATGACTCTTCATTCCCTTCCTGACAGAGCAGAGATGTTCAGGCAGGCCTAATAAAAAATATCCCCCTCTTCCATCATGCTTTTGCACAAATGAGGGGATGATTTGCATCTTTTGATTGTGTGCTGGTCACTGGAGGAAAACTAAGACCTGGTGCTACTCAGTGAATTGAAGTGTGAGATTTTCCCACTCCCACTGGTCCGGATTCCATCAGTATCAGGGACATGGAGCAGAGAGATTCAGTGTAGGATGTTGGTAAGGTGAAAGACGTGAGAGATGAAATGAAGCTCGTGCTCTCTTTAAGAAAACAATTGCATTTTTGTTGCCAGGTTTTCATTTTTAACATGTGGAAGAGAACAAAATATTCTTATTCAAGGGTTCAGAAAATGAGCTTCCAGAAGAAACTGAGCCTATCTGGACTCTGGCAGCATTTCCAAGGCTGGCAAACACTTCTCTCTGGCATTTACAGTGAGACAAATGACCCTTTATAACACTACTTTGGATTTTTGGTGTCTTCTTTTAATTTCAGAAGGTAACTTTACCTTCAGATATGTTCAGTAGCAATGACCAAAGGTCTAGGAGAACCCAAATTAACCTCTGTGCCACCCCTGTGACCCCCAGGCTGGGCTGCTGGTGGCCACCACAGCCCTGGAGGTTGGAGAGGAGTGTCCAGAGCACTCAGCAACATCTGCTGGGACATAACTGCATTGACGAGAATTAGACATTATGGCTAACGAGCCTCTCCAAAAGCCCTGCTTTCTGAGGGGCTGTGAAAACAAACAAGGGCAGCACTGCTGGCTTGTCCCTGGGTTTTAGGCTGCTTTCAGCAGAGATCTCGACAGCTCTGCAAAATGGGCCAGAATCTGCACTAAAAGCTGAGAGGGCCTCGTGCTCCAAATCGCCCTCTCTGTGTGCCACAGAGCTCTGTCGATTCCAGGAGGGTGGAAAGAGGGCAGCCCATGATTTCCAGTCCCCAGAGCGCTCCATGTGCAGCTGGAATGAGGATGGAGGTCACTGGCATCACACGCCCTCATTAGCAGGAGCTGTCGGTGCCAAAAGCCGGGGCACGAGGCCTCTGTTGGAAATGCTGGGTCTTAACATTGGCAATCACATAAATAATTCAAGTGTTGGCATGGCTGGACCTCAGATAAATGTTAATAGCACAGCTCAGCCCTGGAACTGAGGATTTCAGCCCTGGACCTGAGCTCCCTCAGCCTGGAATTGAGGATTTCAGCCCTGGAACTGAGCCCCTCAGCCTGGAATTGAGGATTTCAGCCCTGGAACTGAGCTCCCTCAGCCTGGAATTGAGGATTTCAGGCCTGGAATTGAGGATTTCAGCACTGGAACTGAGCCCCTCTGCCTGGAATTGAGGGTTTCAGAGCTGGAACTGAGCTCCCTCAGCCTGGAATTGAGGATTTCAGTGCTGGAACTGAGCTCCCTCAGCCTGGAATTGAGTATTTCAGCCTTGGAATTGAACATTTCAGCCCCCAGAATTGAGGCTCTCAGCCTGGAATTGAACCCCTCAGGTCTGGAATTGAACCCCTAAGCCTTGAACTTCCAGCCCCTCTACCCTCGAATTGAGGATTTCAGCCCTGGAATGAAGACCCTGAGCTCTGAAATTCAGACACTCAGGCCTGGAGTTGAGCATTTCAGCCCTGGAATTGAGCCCCTCAGCTCTGGAGTTGAGTCCCTCAGCTTTGGAATGAGCCCCTCAGCTCTGAAACTGAGCCACTCAGCCATAGAATTGAGTCTTTCAGCCCTGGAATGAAGAACCTCAGCCCTGGAATCAAGTATTTCAACCCCAGAATTCAGTATTTCATCCCTGGAGCTAAGAATCTCAGCCCTAGAAGTGAGCCCCTTAGGCCTGGAATTGAATCCCTCAGGCCTGGAATTGAATATTTCAGCTCTAGCATTGAGCCCCTCAGGCTGGAACTGAGCCCCTCTTTAACCCGTAGGCCATCCCAGTTCTGTGTTCTTTTGAGACACGATCCAAATGCAGATTCCTGGCAAATTTAGACTGCACAGGCCATATTTGCCCTCAAAGCCCTGAAATGCTGAAAAATCAGATGTGCAAACCAGAATTTCTTCCTGCTTTGCCACTCCTGCTCGACTGGTGGTACCAGGGCCTGGTGGGGGAAGGATATTGGATATTTATCACTCAATACTCAGGGCTGTGACTGTGATAAATGTTACAAAAATATGATCATTTTGGATGTTAAATCAAATAAAAACGGTTTATTTAACAATTTAAAAAACTGGAGCCAAAAAGCCCCGAAAAATTGGATAAAAATTGAAGTCCGAGATTCCTTCGAGCAAAGACTCTTTTTTAGCCGGTTAGGCTATTAAAAACCCAAGCATAGCTTTTTTCTCGGCGCAGAGCTGCCTAAAAAAAAAGGCAGAAAAAGTTATTCTATGGCCTAATGCCCACGTCCGAGGCTCCCTCGTGGCTTGTCCAGACTAAAGGAGAGAAAGAACTGAAAATCCAGCTTGGGATCTACGGGGAGTCTTCGCCCCCCCTTCACTCCCAGTTCTGCTTCCTTGTCCCACGGTGATTGGTTGTTCACTCTCCAAGCAGTTCTCAGCCAATGGCTCGTGAGTTTCTAGGGTTGCCGGCAGCCCCCGTGTCTGCCGCGGGGGGATGAAATCATCTGAAAGCGTGCTCTCATAGCGCTGGCTGCAAAAACTAGGATCTTGTGCTTACAAGGTATGAGGATTTAGAATGTAAGACAGATAACACTAAACTACAGCTCTTAAAACTACTTAAACACTCTTAAAACATTTTCATAACTATCTAAAATAAAGGAGTTTGTTAATTCTATATTTTAGTTAGAATAATATTTCATTAAAATATTCTTTAATTAGTAATTAGTTAGCAACTTTGATACTTGATGAAAGGTGATGCGAAAGTCTTAAAAGGGTTCATGCATAACAATAAACAAAGATTTATGTTATAATCGTTGACATTCCAAATAATTTCCCAGGTTGCAGCGAATTTCTCACCGCTGGGTCAGCTCAGGGATGGGGTTGAGCTGAAAATGCAAATATTTTGCAGCTCTCGCTGTGCTGGGGTTACCTTTTGGAATTTGTCTGTCCAAACAGTGATTCTGCATATTGAAGGTGCTTTTGCTCCATGGTATTTAAGCCTCTGAGGTAAAAGGGATAAAAATCCAACTGCTTATCCCTGCAGTGCCTTGTCAAAGCAGGAGTTGTGCATCTGGCTGATTACAAGCTTTTAAACTTGCTCTAGAAAACTGCAGTGCTTTCCCTCAAGTTTTCACACAGCAGTGGTTGATATTCTTCAGCATCTTTCAGCTTCAACTCCTGTTTGTTCAGCAAAGGCCAAAATCTGTGCATGCAACTGCCGGAAAATGTCATTTCCTGCTGTATCCCTCCTTCATTCTGCCCTGCTGCATTTTCCATGGTGTCTGTGTGTGTGAGTGGGAGAAATGCAGCTTCCCTCTGCATTTACTGACAGTCAGGGGCTGCTGGAGCCGTTTGCAGCTCCCCCCTCCAGGTTCCTCCTTCCTCCAGGGTGGCATTGATGCTTCCAAAAGCATCTGAGTGAAATTTATGGTAATTCAGCAACTGCTGCACATGGAGTTGAGCTATACTCTGGGTTGGAAATTACTACATCCCTCCTACTCCTGAACCTGAGCTGCAGGTATTGTAGAAAATAACCATTAGTGCTCATTTTCATCTATATACACATTTATCTCTCGTAAAAGCCTTTCATGCGGGGCCAAGTGTTTTTTCTCCAAGACTTTGTTCTCCAGAACCTGCTTGTGCAAATCAACATAATGCCCCAAACATGCTGCAAACACAAATGAGATTGATATGAAAGAGTTCAGTGAGCAGCACTTTGAATGGGGTCCATAATGGGCTTTTTAATTAAATGAATATAGTCATTTCATCGAGGCAGTTCTCATTAGCGGGCCAATATTGAGCTGACCATTTCCTTCTAATTGCATTGTGTTTTTCTATAAGAGGCTCTGGTTTAGGGTTGATTTGAATGGATTGATATGTGATTGTGTCTTGACACCTGGTGCACATAGAAAAGGTGGAACAGCTCTGCTCTCTGAATGAAGCTGTTAAATATTCAGTGGAACAAGGGAGAGTTGTTTACTGTAGCCTGGCTTGGCTGGGCATGGCCACGCTGCCCCTGCTGCAGTGTTTATGTAACTCCAGATATTTGCATTCCTTTGCCAGCAGAGTGAATTTTATTAAATCCATTGTGTTCCCACTCAAAAGATGAGACCTGTTCTCTGGTGCATGTCAGAGACTTCAAGGGACTGTGGATTTCCTACCAGAACTAAGAAAAATTTTCCTTCTTTCCCTGCTTTTCCACGTATTTTATATAGGAGTGACATCTTTTCCTTTACTGATTTAACAGAATCATAATAGTGTTGTCAAAAAATTGTATTTCCTTCTTTTCCAGAGTCCTTCTGTCCTATTTTTAATACTCAAAGAGAAATACTGATTGTCCTCGGATCAAACCTGTGAAACTGCCAAGGAGTGATCTGGAAAAGAGGGTAAACTCTTGGGAGACCGGGAATGTTCGAGGAACTCTGACTTCAGCACCCCAAAGTCAAATATAATTCTGAGTTTCCTCCTGCCGGCCCTGCCCTTTCCAAGAAAAGTAAATAATTCTGTCCCATTCCATCTGCTTTGGTGCTCCTGCTTTAATTGGGAAGCTCGCTTTGGAAATTCAGTGGGAGCAGTGAACAAAAAGTTCTTGCAGAAGCTTGAATTTCTTATTTTTTTCACCCAAAGATAGGTGTGTTATCAACTCACCAGGGTCAAGCTTACTGTAATCCTCTGCTCCAAGATCCCATTTGAGCAAAACTCTTTTACCAAAGTTAATGGAACATTTTGTGAGGGATTTAATCCTGTTTGAGAAGGGGGCTCTGATCTCAGGCGCTGAATCACCCCAGGAGCTTGGAGCAGTCTTTAAATGCCGGCTAAATCTGGATTTCGGTGTTTTTGTTGTCGGAAGTCAAACACAATCAGCCTCCAGTGGGTGAGTGGTTCAAACAGTTAAAGCTCCGTTGTACCCGCACAGCTGCACAAGTGCTTTTATAGGAAGAGCTAAAAATGTCAAAGCACAATTTAAAAATGTTAATTAAGTTTCAGTCTTTGTGGACAACATTGTTAATCACAGTGAGTGAGTAAAGCAGCAACCCTTGGGTGTTCTCACTGTCACTTCCCATTGAGCAACTGCTCGTTCCCACTCCTGTCACTTCAACTTACTCCAACCTGTCCATTAAAAATCACTTCGTATTGGTTTGGTGGGCAGAAACTTCTGTGAAACGTTCAGCAGCTGCTGGGAAGTTTAATCTTTGTCATTTTTCCTTTTTCTTTCCTGAGTTGTAATTATTACCGTGGCTCTGCTGATGTCCCAGAGGCTCTGTGCTTTGCAAGCGTGAAGGCTTTGAACAAGGAGCTGCTCTGGAGGAGGTGTCACTGTCCAGGAGAGACCCGGCGGTGTCTGCCCCATGGATGTGCTGCTGCTTTGGGGTCGGGAGTGCCTGAGGAGCTGGATTCCTTTTGGGGCACAGGTTTTCACTCAGGTTTGCTCCCTGGAGCGGAGCTGTTCCAGCTGGGCTGGGAAACAAGAGCCAGGATGGGCCATCCTTCAGTGCTGGGGAGCTGCTGTGCTCTTCCCTCCCCTGATTCCAGCCGGGAACAGCCTCAGAGTGTGAGGGGATTTTGTGCTTCCCTCCCCTGATTCCAGCCGGGAACAGCCGCAGGGTGTGAGGGGATTGTGCACTTCCCTTCCCTGATTCCAGCCGGGAACAGTCTCAGGGTGTGAGGGGATTGTGCGCTTCCCTTCCCTGATTCCAGCCGGGAGCAGCCGCAGGGTGTGAGGGGTTGTGGGGGGACACGGGAGGCAGCACAGCCTCATCCCCTCACACACCCAGTGTGCTTATTCCAGACACCCTCTGGAGCCTCTGGGCTGCCTGGGGGGACACGGGATGCAGCACAGCCTCATCCCCTCACACACCCAGTGTGCTTATTCCAGACACCCTCTGGAGCCTCTGGGCTGCCTGGGAGGAAGGAGATCCAGAAAGGAAGGGCTGGAAATGAGGGACATCATCCACGGCTCCCTCACAGTCACGGAGGAGTTGTTGTCCAGGGGGTGTTTCTGCTGCTCCCCGCTGCAGGCACCTCTGATGGCATCGGGTTAAAATGTTCCTAAAAATCATGGGAGTTAACATAGGTCTTGGGAACGGGAGTGGGCATTGTCTGTGCTAAAATCGTGTTAACCTGTACCTGGTGTACCCACCTGTACAGTAGATGATGAAGTTAAATGCGATGATTGCTTAGTAAATATAGTTAAAAATAATTATTTAATTATTACAAGGGACACGGGGAAGGGACAACAATCATGAGGGACGTTGTGGGGAGGGGGCTTAAACCCATGTTTGGGTGGAAACAATCTACACAACAGAACAATATCAAGTTGATGATTAACATATGATTAATACCACAGTTATGTAAGGAAAGGGTATAGAATGTATCCATCCCGAATCCATGGCAGGATCAGATTTGGGTCTATCTGTACCCCTGATCCTCAGAGAGCTCTCAAGAAAAGCACCTGCATAAAATCATCCAGTGATTATGTGTTTCTGCTCTAACGCCTCCAGGTCAGGGAGGGCTCCCTGGGACGGGGAGGGACCAGCAGCGGACTCGCCCCGGGCTGGGCAGAGCTGGCCAGGGGCTCCTTTCCCCGACCCTGTGCACAGGAGAGGGGAATTCGGCTGCTCCTTGGCCGCAGGAAAAGCAGGCTGGGATTCCCCAGCTCCTTCCTGCACAGGTTTCCAGCCTGTCCTCGGGAAGGGTCTCTCTCTGTGGTGTCTTGGTGGTCTCGGAGCCAGGAGAGGGGGGACGAGGAGAGGAAATTTTGGGGTTTAGCTTTTCCCTGGTATTTCAGTGCTCCTGATCCCTGTGCTGCTCTTCCAGTGCCTCTGAGGGTGTCTCAGCCTCTCTTCACACAGGACAAGCTGGCACTACTGCTTCCCCATCCCTCCCCATTCCCTCAGGGATGTGGCTCATTTTCCCATCCCTCCCCATTCCCTCAGGGATGTGGATCATTTTCCCATCCCTCCCCATTCTCTCAGGGATGTGGATCATTTTCCCATCCCTCCCCATTCCCTCAGGGATGTGGATCATTTTCCCATCCCTCCCCATTCCCTCAGGGATGTGGATTACCTTTCCTTCACCATCAATCCCACACTGGCCACGGCTGTGCCTCCTCAGGCCTTGGGAGTGATGTTTAATGCAGTGCAGAGCTTTGCACTGTGCTAATGAGTTTAGAATACTTGGAATTTATTTATCTTTGCTCATTCCATCCCCTCCCCGAGCCCTGAGCCTGGCCTGGATGAGTTTTTGACCCAGACTGAGGTATCCACTCTGTTACTCACAGTAGTTTTGCCTCCTGATGCTCCCCCCTTCACTTATTTCCATTTCTCCGAGGCTGCATTCTTCCCCTCAGCTGTCAAGCCCTTGCAGAGGGTTTTATCCCACTAACTGTAATAACATTTCTTTTTCTCTCTTTATTGAAGTTGCTGCTTAAATCATACTGGCTTTGTTCTCCCCAAATAAAGGAGGATGCTAACAAGGCTTTCCAGGGTGCAGACATATCCTAAATGCATTTTGGAGATGTGCTTTTAAGCTGGCTGAAGGAGATGCAGAAATTCTTGGGGGAACATTGTGCTTAAAAAAATAAAACCAAACAAACGAGCAAACCCAAAAAAACTCCAAAGAAACAAAAAAAACCAAAAAAACCCCAAACAAAAATAAAAACAAAACCAAAAACCATTCACAAAAAAGCCCCACGAAAACCTCATGACCTTGGATTGTCCTTTAGTCCATCAGGCTCTGGTTTCCCTCTGTATTAAAAGGGGAAGAGTGGAAGAATTCCTGTTAGGAATTCCAGCCCCCAGGAGGGCCAGAATTGACTTTGGACAGGTTCTGCCTCTCCAGAGCAGGGTTTGTTCCTCTCCAAAAGTCTCTAAAAGTGTGGAGGGTTTGGATTCAGGTTTAGCTCTAGGTTTAGATCCAGTGGAACCGAAGCTGCCCTGAACCTGCTGCTCCCCTGGGACGCCCAGGAAATTCATTACTAAAATGCCTTCTTGCAACTTGTTTGTTTTCCTGGTCTGAAGGCAGATTGTTGAGAGCTGTCTGGAAAGGGGGCCTTTAATTAAACAACTTTTGCCTCGATCTACTGCCTTCCACATCTGGGACCGCCGAGCTGAATCAGCTTTAATTAAATGTTCTCCACACCTCCAGAAGCTGCCAAGGCATCCTGGTGCAGATATTGAATATGGGATTTCCAAAATCCCACCTGGTTGATCTCCTCTGCCTGCAGTTGACAATTCTCAGTGGTTTGAATGTTGTTTGTCAATCTTGCTCTAAATTAAATTGTTGCCTCATGTGATGCTCAGGCAATGGGCAGGGAGGGATCTCAAAAATCCCAATTCTGATCCTTCTTGCCCACTTTTGTCTTCTCTTTATACCACCATTGTTCAGTGAGTTGGAAGAAAAGAAAATACAGACTCCTGGAGAACAAACAGGGAATTCCTCTCAGCTTCTGAAAGTTCAGAATTAAGAAAAATACAAAATGCAGAGCTAGGAAATTCTGAGCCAGAAGTCAAAGGCTTCATGCAGATGCTACAAGAAAGTTAAAGGATCTTTTGTAGGAATCAAATGGAACAATTCCTTTGTGATGTTTCTGTTCACCAGCGAGGGTGGGAAGAGGGTTCCCTCCAAGCCATGGCCTCTCCTTTCTCTCTATAAAGGTCCCTGGGTGGGAAATGAATGAGATTTTTTGCCTTACCAGAATTTTTAGTCACAGTAGGTGCCTAAGAAAGTGGTGTTTCATCCATTTGGAGCTTTCAGTGCTTGGAATTTCCCTGTAGCAGGCAGTGGGTGTCACAGGAGAATAAAGTGTTTTCTTTGTACTTCTGATTGGGTGGAAATAGAAATCATGTGGTGCTGAGAACACTTCAAATTGTATTGGCATGAAGTTATTTGCTATGAAATACTGAGATTATGGAGAATGAAACCCCAAACGTTTTGTTATGGTGTTTTGTGCCGGTTTTGGCCAAAATCTAGCAATCTATCCTCTGGGAGAAAGTCAGGTTACAACTACCCTTCCCCCCACCAGGTTCAGGGAAAAAAAAGTTCCGTGAAGGAGATAAAACCTATTTATTAACAAACACACAGGAAAAGGGTAATAATACTAAATAGTAAAACCCCTCACTATAATTGAGAAAACCTGGGAAGAAATTAGAGTCCTCTCGTAGGTGTGGTCCCTCCTTCTCAGAGCTGCCATGGGGGGTGGCCTCAGGCCCCCTCTGGGCCTGAAGAGAAGTTCTCCTGATGTGTTCTGATGTTGTTGGAACAGTCCAGAAGAGAAAAAAAAGGAAGGAAAGAAAACTCACCAAAGTCCTAGGAAACACGCCGGAGACAAAGGGAAGAAAAAAACCCCAAAAAGCTGCAGAGACAGGCAGGGAGCTCCCTCCGTGCTCCTGCAGCTGGAGAACGCAGAGGGGTCTCTGTCTCTGTGTCCTTGGGAACTGCTTTGAAAAGTTCATTTGTTTTTTCCTCCCCTCTCAAGCTCAGTTTAAAGGCACAAAACTAATTTTTTTGGCATAGAGCCGTGATAGGGGATCCACATCATAGAGTCACCCCAAGTTAAAAGCCATTAAGGAAAGGGGATGAGGAATTAAAATCAAGAGATGAGGCATCAGATGATCTGGGACTGGGGGGTGGGGCTGCTCCAGGAGGGGCTGCTTGGAATGGGAGGTTCTCCATGACCCCTTGTACAGAAATGCTGCAAAACACCACAAAAGCAGGGCTGGGGGCAGGCTGAGCTTCCTTAGGAAGGTATAAATCCCCAGGGATGCAGTGGAGGAGCCAAACCTGTGTCTGGGGGAATTAAAAGCAGCCCTTGGGAAGGAAGGATGTGATGTTCATCTCTGTCCTGCTCAGTGCTCCTTCACTGCAGCACCAGGGAACGGGAGGGAAGCAGGGCAGGAGAGGAGGGCTGAGGGCAGTGACCTCTTGAATCCTTCTGTAAATCACAGCTGGCCCCAGGGGTGTGCAGAGCAGGGAGGGCTTTGCCAAACTGGCACCTCTGGCACCTCCTCCAGGTTTCCTCCCAGGGAGGTTTTCAGCTCCCAGCAGTTTCACTGAAGTCCTGACAGGTTCACAGGGCTTTCATTGGGTTTTCCCCAATCTAAATTGCTTTTTCTGAGGTATAATCACAGAATCCTGGAATAGTTTGGGTTGGAAGGACCTTAAAGATCACCTAATTCCACCTCTGCCATGGGCACCTTCCACTATCCCAGGGTGCTCCAAGCTCTCTCCAACCCGACCTTGGACACTTCCAGGGATGGGGAATCCATAGTTTGTCTGGGGAAAATGATGTAAAATAATGAGTAGGACTGATGCTTTCTTGCAGCTCCTGGAAGCCTGGCTTTATTTAGGATGCCTCCACCCTGCTGGTAGGAGCCTCTCCCAGGACAATCTGCTGTGCAGCAGCCAGCCCCACATTATCAGGATCTTCATGGACCAAATACAAATGTCACCCTTTTTTTGTCCTATTTACACCACGGAGCTCCCTAAATTGGTATCTGTAGGTCACTGGTGGCTCATGGAGAACTGGCTGCTCCCAAAAGATCCACTCCTCCTCCTTATTTTCCCCCTCACCAGCACATCCCGGGGCTGTGCTTATCTCAGAGGTTCCTAAGTGCTCTGTGTGTAGCTCTGTCATCTGACCATCCACGGGAGGAGGCTGTGAAAGAAGAAGAGGAATGGAATTGATCCTGCTGATACAACAGCCAGGTCCAGGAGGGGAAACTTCCCACTAAAAGTGTGCACCGTGCTTAGAAAAATTATTAAAAATCTTACTCTAATCCTCCTCAAAGATCAATCTCTTAATCTTTCTGACAGTGGAACTGGCTAATCAACGGAATGGGATTTAAAGCCACTGAGACACTGACAAGGCTTTAACCTGGGAATAATTTACAGAGGTTTTGTTTGGTTTGGCTGTTCTTGATTGTCCAGCAAAGCTTCCCTTTCCCCATTTCTTGATTCATCATTTCTTCCCCTGGAGGTAGAAATGAGAAAGGCAAAAAGCTGTTCTGGTGTTAATTACAAGTGCAACAGCTGGAAAACTGTTTAGGAGATAAAAACCACTCCAGATTTGGGATCCTGTGGCTCTTTGAGGTCTGTTTTTAGGGCAGTTTTGCATAACAAATACGAGTCTGGAACCTCAGGCTACTGCACTTGAGTCTCCTTCCACATTTGGGAGAAGAGTTTCCTGCTTGCAATGCATTTAATCTGTTCCTTAGGAGATGATGAATTTTGAATTGTCATTATCTTCTTTTTTCTGGGTTTGGTTTTTTTTCCCCTCTTCTCAGCAGCAGAGCTGTGTTTGACCTGAGCTCTCTCAGTGGAAAACCTGCTGGAGCTCCACGTGGTGCACGCAGCTGGACCTGCCTGAGCTCCTCACCCGGTGGGGGCTTGGTGTCACTGATCCCATCCTTGGCAATTGTTGGGAAAGAGGAAATAGGAAAGTCTCATGGATGTGATTACCTGGCAAAAGATGCTGAGAATATGGAAACTATAAGCGAGATTGAAATGAAGACAAGCTTTGAGTTACCCAACCCCAGTTACTGAACAACTGGAAAACAATGGTGTGGCCGGCTGAAGATAATCCCCCTTGATTAAACAATGCCCTCTGGTTGCAGAAAGGTCCAAGGGTCAGAGCAGACCCTGCCAGCCTGGCAGAGGGTCCAAAACGTAGTTTTTAGAGTTTAAAATGTAACGCCATATGGTAATGCAATGATTCTTATAGGCTGTATGTAAATGTTGTAAGATTTGTAGCTTGTTCTAGATTGGTTAATGGAAATTAGAATATTCAGCACAAAAGATGATTTATTGTGCTGCAAATGGAAACTCTCTCTCTTTCTACACCACTTCTGCACCCCTGCATCTCTTCACTGCTTCTTTACCTTTTACCCACTCCTTTATTTCTCTGCCCTGCTTCGAGCTGTGTCTGGCAGCTCCTAGCAGGTCCCCTATACCCACGCCCTCATCAATAAATCTCCTGCTCTAAGACCAGCACCAGAGATCTCCTGTCTCCGTCTGTCCCAACCATCCGAAACCCCACAGACCAGAACCTTACAGGCAATGTTTCTGAAATGCTCTTGGACCCAAGGAATTTGTGCAGACTGTCCCGTTTGTTTCCTCCCCACACTTGAGGTGCTCTGAGCACAGCCCTGCTCGCAGGGATGCAGCTTTGAAGGGCCATTAAAAGAGCTGGAGAATGGGAAAAAGTTTCTTTTCTGCTTGGGTTTTGGGGATAATTTGGTTGGCCTCATGTAGCAAAGGCATTTCTGTACACACAGATTTGTGGTAGGTTTAAATATAACCCTTTAAAAGATGGTTATATTTAAAATACAAGAGATATCAAGAGATAAAGAGGAGACACGAGTCACTTGCTGAAAATTAAGTTGCAGATTAAGCATAGCTTTGTATACATCAGCCTTAAAGTGACTCTGGGAGCCAGGTCAGAAATCGCCACCATCATCATCTGTTAGATGTTCAGGTGCTGAAGGAACAGCTCAGCATTTGTAGGGATTGGAGGAAGCACTGGGAGCAAACTGAGCTGGGGCTGTCTGATATTCCCAGGAAATGATGGTTCTGCTCAGTACAAACTACAGGGAGAAACAAAACTGAATTCCAGCCCTGCTCTGAAAGCTTCCTCAGCTTGGAGTAATTTTGGGGAGATTTATGAGAGCCCTGGTGTCAGGAGGAGAATGTGTTGCAGATTTCCTTAGGGAATGGCCAAGAGCCTGGAATGAATCTCTCTGCACAGGGAGGGCTCCTTTGACCTGGGCAGCTGAAAAATGCTGCAGGCAACGTTGGGGGACTCCTTAAGCATCTTGTCTTTCATAGTCCAGATAAAACATTTCCTCCACAGCTGAATCTGCATCACTCTGAGTCTACAGTTAAAGTTTTAAAATCTGGGGGACAGGTGAACATGGTCTCACATTAAATCTGTGCCCGCTCAGCCCATCTTAGCCCCAAAAACTGAGGCACTGACTGCCCTCAGCATGGAATTCCTGCTCTTGGAGAGGCTGAAATCCTATTTCCAAGTGAGCGAATGAGTCTGCTGAGACATGGACAGGGGAGCGTGGGATAAGCGGGAACAGGGGTGGGCAGAGATGGCTGTGCCATGGAGAGATGACAATTAGGGAAATATTCAGTAGTTCAGAGTTTGTGTTTCTGGTGGCTCCTGTGCAAGTGTCCCAGTGTCTGCTGGCATCAGTAATAGATGGTGCAGGTTGGAATGGATTTAAACAGTGCTTTATTTGGGCTGCTGTAGAGTAATGATAACATTTTATCTTATTCCAGGCTGACTTAATGCATTTCAGTTGAAATAAACCCATTTCCAAAGAGCCACGTCCCCCCTGGATAATTTATGGGAATATTTTTTGTATTTTTTTTAATGTGGCAAGCCCTTCAGGGTGGTTGTTGACACCTGTTCCACCAGTTCCAGGAGGAAACTGGAAATACAGCTGGAGATGGTGGAAGTTCTACCCTTTCTGCTCCTGCTTCCCACCCTCTGTACCTGCAGAGTTTGTTGGAAGAGCAGATGGAAGATCCTGAGTGGGAATTGCAGGCATTGGCAGAGTAGGAATGACTCGGTCGGAGCCCTGAGAACTCCTGTTGTTCTCTTTGTTGTCCTCATTTTCATTCAAATTGAAGGGTGGAATTGCAATTTCTTTCCTTCTGTCCATCTCCAGATTGGATGGATCTCCACAAAAATGTGTTTGCAAAGGTGGATCTCTGGCTCTAGGGCAAAGAAGGACTTGCAAAATTCACATGGTGAGGCCCCTTTATAATAGGAAAGAATGGGAACAGGTTCCAAAAAATGCACACAGGCGCCTAATGAAGCTTTTTAAAGACTTTAAAAATATCTCACGTAATTCCAGATCTCCCACTGAAAGGACAAGGGAGCTGGGCAATCCCAATTGCATCGTGCCCTTGGAAATGGTGTCAAAAAGTGCAATTACAGACACCAAAACAGCTCTGTGAACTGGGTTGGGCCTCTCAAACATTGTTCCTGAGGTGATCCATTTAACTTTGTGTCATTCCTTTCTTGCCAGAGCAAATAACTCCCCAGGATTTTAGAAGGAGACTGAAAATACCTCGAGTTGAGTCTTTCCAGGGTGCCTGGGTGAATTTGCCACACCTTCCCTCAGATACCTGGCCCCTTTTTCTCTCCTCCAGTGCTCAGGCCCTTTCTGCAGCTCCTGTCAGCATTCCCAGCTGAACAGAATAATTTCCCCTCCTCAGCTGACAGCAGCTGTCATTAGGAAAATTGCAGGGCCAACTTTGACAGGATTCTCACAATGGGGGAACTTCAACTTCTCACAGGCTCCAAGAAAGCCCAGGCTCTTCAGCACGTCTTGTCAGTCGCAACGCAAGCTCATCTCCTCTCCGGGAGCACTTGGCAGATGAGAAGATTATTCTGACAGATCTGAAACAGCCCCGATGACATCTTCCAACAATAAAATCTCTGCCAGGGGCTGGGGGAAGAGGGGGAAATGGTCTAATGAAAAAATTGTGGTTAAAAAAACCAGGTGAACACTGAAATGGAAGGGTTCTCAGTGTTTGCAGCTCTCTGTTTGGAATTCCTTCCTCTTCCCTGGGTTAAATATTCCCAGTTGTTAATGATCCAGGGATTTACAGCTCTTTCCTGCAGGATGTTCCTCAGGTCTGAAGGCTCCTTGGAGCTGGAGTGGGGTTGTTTTGTGCCATCAGCAGGAGGTGTTTGGACATTAGGGATTAATGATGGCAGCAGTAGGAATTGTGGCATAATCCTGGAAGTGCCCGGCGTTCTGGAATTCTCTGGCATCCTGGGATTGCCTGGGACTGTGACCATCCCTCGGGAAGGAGCCTCTCCACTGGCAGGGTGTGTGACTGCAGGGCTGGGCTTGTGCTCAGGGTTTTGCCCCTTTGGGGGAGGTGGATGCCGCAAGACTCTTTTCTTGCTGGGGTTATTAATTGGGTCTGCTGACAATTAGGGAGCTCGTTTATGTCTGGCAGGAGGGGGGGAGCGAGAAGGACCAAACCCCACAGATTTCTGCTCTCCCTAATCTCAGCTTTCCCAGCCCAAAGTGCAAACACGTCCTGAATCGAGTGAAAGCAAGAGGCACAAACGGCTTAAATGTCCTTGACAGTATTTAAAGTTTATCCTTTCCTGTGGCATCGGGTGTCTTTCTGCCCATCTTTAGCCCTGCTTGCTTCCAGAGCTGGTTTTTCTCACTGTTTACCCTTTAAGAGCACAGTGGGGATAAAATCCCATTTTTCCTGACTGTGTTCCTGCTGGGGAACAGAGAATCCTTTGGGAACACGGCAGGGATTTGTACCTTGTCCGGAGTGTTGCAATTCCCTTTCCAACACAGCCAGAACTCCCTCTCCTTGTTCTGCTCCCATGCCCAGGATCATCCTCCTCAAAGGCAACAGTGATGGCAAATGAGGCAAGAAACAATTAAGGGATGTGAAAATCGAGGGTGCTGCACCTTGGATTCTGGGTTTTTTTTATTTCAGAGCTTTTAGGAAAAAACAGATTATAAAGGTTCCAAGCTGTGTAAGCCCAGTGTGCAATCAGTGTCCTGTGGGCTCCAGAGCTCGATTTGAGATCCCCAAATGCTGTACAGGAAAAAGCACCTCATTTAAAACCCTTTAGCTGGGATTTGAGATCCAGCAGCCATCGGGAAGCAGGATGTGTAGCTCCTGAAATGCTCTTGCAACTCATGGAATCAAGGAATAGGCAGGGTGGGAAAGGGATTAAAGCCCATCCAGTGCCACCCCTGCCATGGGCACCTCCCACTGTCCCAGCCTGGCCTTGGGCACTGCCAGTCCATGGCAGAGGGGCTCCAGCCCTTGGAGCATCTCCTGGGCTTGCTCCAGGCTTTCCTCTCCCCTTCCCTGCAGCAGGATGAAGGCTGATGGATCTGGGATGCAGCCCGGGCATGATCCCTCTATCTTCTGGGATAAAGGTAACAATGGAAAACCATCAGCAGAACTGGTCTCATCAGTCCTGATCCTCACTGGTTTCATCAGTGCCTGATCCAGAGCTCACAGACCCCAGGCAGCTCCAGGAACCTTTTCCCTTCCCTTAATTAGTGAGAAGACCTCGCTTTTATCAGGAACTGCTGAACTGAAGAAGGCAGGTTTTACACCACATACTTGAGATAAAAATATTAAAAATATCCCAATCCCAGCTCCTCAAAGCCGTCAGTGCAGAGTGGGAATGAGCACAAGTGTTCTGGGGAACAGTTTTCTGTCACAATGTGCAATTTCATTAAAACTTCAAGCATTTCATGGAAACATTTCTTTGCTGGCAGAGCAGCTTCGTAACTCAAGACATCTTATTCAAGGGTTCCCACTTCATTCTGAGAATATCCTGATATTTGGTGGTGTTGAGATGGAATAATTTTGTTTCACCATTTACAGTGAATTCATTCAGTGTGTATATGAAATGAAAAAATCACTCTGATTAGGTGGGGTTTATTTTTGAAAGTTTACCCCAAAAACAGATCGGTTTGTGTTTGGTTGAAAGAGATGCTGAAGCACCTCATTCCAGCCTGTCCTTGCAACCCACACCTACAGCCTGCAGGGAATTCCAGCTCCTGGGCTGCTTGTTCACAGTTTTGGGGATGCAGGTGGGGATTTTGGGGCAGTCTGGGCTGTGCTGGATACAGAAAAACCAGGGAATTAAAGGCTTGCACAGACAGGAAAAGCAGAGTCAACATCTGTGTCTCACTCCTCCTGGGCAGCAGTGAAAATCTAGGATCCTTCTAAAATAGGAGTTAGTGCAAATGAACCAGTCTGGGTATTTATTTTAGACCAGTTAGAACCAGTACCAACCAGGTGGGAGCAGCTGAGCCTGGCTGGAGAGCTGGGGGGGGCTCACCTGGAGAAGGGAAAGATCCAGGGACACCTCAGAGCCCCTTCCAGGGCCTAAAGGGGCTCCAGGAGAGCTGGAGAGGGACTGGGGACAAGGGATGGAGGGACAGGGCACAGGGAATGGCTTCCCACTGCCTCAGGGCAGGGATAGATGGGATATTGGGAAGGAATTCCCCCCTGTGAGGGTGGGCAGGGGCTGGGATGGAATTCCCAGAGCAGCTGAGGTTGCCCCTGGATCCCTGGAAGTGCCCAAGGCCAGGCTGGAGCAGCCTGGGACAGTGGGAGAGGTGTCCCTGCCCATGGCACTGGATGGGCTTTGAGGTCTTTTCAACCCAAACCATTCTCCATTTCTATGCCAATTCTGTTTCTCATCCTCAAAAAATATTCTTAATGTATCCATTCCTTTTCTCAACTTTATTCTGTTTTTTTTAAAGAATAATTCATATTCAGCGCAGAATGGTTATAAGTGCAAAACTCATCAATTATTCAGGTTATTTATGCAGATTTTAAAGTCAGAGACATTATGTCGCTTTCTCTCTTTTAAGAGAAATTGAAAAGAGATTTAAGAGGAGTGGAACATTTTCCTGAGCTGAGGTTGGAGTTCAGCTCTGGGATTGTTCTGTGTGTCGAGCTGTTTGGGTTTGCTGTGTGTGTTTTCCAACCCCCTTTAGAGGTGTCAATAACAGGGTGACTCAAACAATCAGACAAAGCTGAAAGAGCACCAAAACCCACAGGATTTGGGCAATTTGAGTATTCCTCAGTGACTATTCCTGGTGTCTGACACAGTGGGCAGAGCACAAAACAGGGTGTCCCGGCTGGAGACAGATTTGGAGGAACATCCGAAATGAATGGATGGAATGATGGAAGGCAGGTTGCAGCCATCCCTCCCCCACCGGGGTGGGGAAAAAATAAATTTTCCTCAGAGGAACGTGAAAGGAAAAAAACTATTTATTCAACAGACACAGTGCACAGTGGGGAAAGAATAATGCCAGATAATAAAACCTCTTGCTGTGGAGAGAACCCGGTAAATTTTCAGAGTCCTTCCTTTGGGTATGGCCTCTCTCTCTCTCCTCTACGGAGCTGGGCCAGCCAGGACCCCCTCTGGGCCTCGGTGGAAAGCTCTGAACAGCTTCAGAAGAGAAGAAGAAGCTGAAGTCCCAGACGAAAAAGTTTAATTCTCCATCTCTCTCTGGAGCAAACAGAGCCGAGAGCGGGCTGAAAAGCAGCCAAGGCTGCTTCCTCCACTCTTGCTGCTGCACACAGAGGAGCAGAGTGACCTTGGAGCACAAACTGCTTTGAAAAGTTCATCCGGCTTTTTCTTCTCTCTCACCCAGTTTTAAAGATACAGAAAGGCACAGGAATCACGTCTGGGCACAGAGTGGCAATAAGGGATACACGTCATAAAGTCACCCCAAGACACAGGGACACAGCAGCCACCAGGCGAATTCCCAGCTTGGGTTTTCCTTGATCAAATGATTTTATCCCCTCCTTGTAAACTGTTAGTAGTAGTAGTAGTAGTAATAATAATAATAATAATAATAATAATAATAATAATAATAATAATAATAATAATAATAATAATAATAATTTCTGCAAGAGTTGGGTACTCCACACAAATCCAGGTTCTTATCTTCACCTCTGGGACGTTTTACCTCGAGCCCCAACAGATGAGAAACGCCTGCAGATGTTGTTTCAGGCTGTTTATTTCTCCTTATCTCTGCCAGCTCTCAGCTCCGGCCATGCATCTGATGCAGCCGAGTCCGAGCAGGAACTGCCCAGTCCTGGGCTGTCCCGTCCTTTTTGTGCCCTTTCCATGATCCAACCATTCTTCACAACGCATTTATTAGTTACTATTCCATACCAATTCATTTGCACCTATTCTAGACACGGAATTTCTACCTCTTTTTCATTCTACCAATCATTTTGTGCCACCACCAGAGAAGATGGAGGAGAAGGAGAAGAAGAGGAAGAACAGGGCAATGCCCAAAATCCTTCATCTTAAACCCTTCGTCCTCATATTAAAAACCCTAAAATCTACTTTTTTACCTTGTAAAATACTAAACCACTACTCATTTTCACACTCTGGTGGCTTGCAATGATTCTGGCAGTGTTGGTAACTTTTCCCATGGGCTGAGGTCAAAGCCGGTGCCTTTCTGGGCTTCTTGCCAGGGTCCGGGACCCCCTTGCTGGGGCTTCTGACCCCCCAGGGCAGCCAGAGGCGTGCCTTGGATTCCAACAAATTTCATGTTGTAAAGGTGTTAATTGAGTTAATTTAACCAGCATTCCACCAGCTGATGTTGATATTTGGGTTCAATATTGATGAGGGCCAAACCACTCCCTCCTGACAGGTTCTGCTCCCCAGTTTGTGGCCAAACCCCTGTGCTGGGCAGAGCAGCAGCCCTTGCTGGGAAAGCTGCTGGATTTCAGCCCTGCAGGTGAGAAATCCCGGGTGGCACAGGAAGAGAACCCGTCTTCTGGTGTTTTTTAGATGCCCATCGTGGGAGAGAGCAGGGAACAACCCGAGCCTGGCTGGGGACAGGTGAAGCAAAGAATAAATCAGTGATATGGTCACAGAGACAGGAAATCCCTCCCTGCTCCCAAAGTTATAAATTGGCAGCTGGAAGGAGCAATTCCTGAGTCTGTGAGCACTGAGGGTGCTTGGCACTCACAGGGACTGTTCATTACCCAACTGCTCTGGCCTTGAAGTGATTAAGATCCCGTTCTGTATTGAGCAAGTGTTGGAGCAACTGGAATTGCTCTGCCTTGGATAATTGTGTTTGTTTCTCCCCGTTAAATTTACAGGCTCTTTTATGCCTTCTCCCCATGTGCTCGCCGATTTTCCAGGGCAATTTGCAAAATAACCCTGATTGCTCTTTCAAGCCCCATTTCAACATTCTGTCTGCAAAGAAAAACAATAAAAACCAACTCCAAAATGGCATTGGGAGCTGACAGTTCATGGTGCTGCTCTCCCACATCCATGTGGTTCCTGTTCTCTGCAGTTGGATCGTTAGCTTGGAAAAATCTCTTTATCCAAGCGTTCGTTTGTGTTGGTGCGTGACCAAAAGGTGCCTTGATCATTTCATAGGGTGGTCATTTGCTAAATAATGCAAAAATGCTCATTTTTTATATTTATCTGCTTATTTGTAAATAACCTCCAATATCTGATCCATCTGGGGATGTCAAGGCAGCAGTGACTGCGCATCCCAGTGTCCCTGCCCATCCCAAGAGAAAATTCCCAGAGAGAAATCCTGCTCCTCAGGATGCAGGCGGTGTTGCTGTGCACTCTGGCAGTCCCCTTGGCCCTGGGAGTGATGGATGGAGCTACTTCGGCTGGATTGGATTTGGTTTAATTTCCGTGCACACCCATGATTCATCCCGGGCTCTGCCGCAGAGCCCCTGCAGCATCCGAGGGATCCCAGAGTTCCATTCTGGCAACCTGGGAATTGTCTGCTCTCGCTGTGCTGATGGTCCAGGGAACTTTGGGGCGAGAGGGGAGGTAGGGAAGGAAATCAGGAAATGAAAATGTGACACAAAAATGAACTAGAGCCAGAGTTCTGTGTAATTTACAGCTTTGGTGAGGGCAGAAAGGAGCTCCAGGAGGCTCCACCACCCACCATGGCCAGGGCTGGGCACTGGGTTCTTTAAAAATCAGCCTCCAGTGCTTCCCTGGAGGGGTTTTGCCCCATCCCTGGAAGTGTCCAAGGCCAGGTTGGAGCAACCTGGGATAGTGGAAGGTGTCCCTGCCTGTGCCAGGGGGTGGGAATGGATGGGCTTTGAGGTCCCTTCCAACCCAACCCATTCCATGATTTTATGGCTTAATTATAATGTGTGCAGGTTTCTTCTTGTTTTTTCCCTCTGTGTGTATGTTGTGGGACATTTTGGTTGTTCTTCAGGCCACGTTTGGTGACCCACAAATGTCACTTCCCCCTTTCTTGCCTCCCTTCCTCTCTCCCTCCCCTCTCCAGCCCAAGCCTCCCTTTGCGTTTATTTTTCTCCCCTTTTGTAGCAGACTGACTCCAGACATTCCCACTGTTGCTTCTGTTGGGCTGGCAGGATAAGCCCAGCTCTGCAGAAGTTTGCAGGAGCAAAGTGAACACGGTGACAAGAAATCAATCTTGCTAATAAAATTAGCTGAGTTTCGCTTACTCTTTCGCACAACTGGAGACCGACTCATCCCCATGAAGGCGGTTTTATGGCCTCATTTTTTAATGGAGTGTAAACCAGCATTAATCGTGTGAGGAGGGGCAGAGATTGGGAGCATAAATCCCCTAAACCTCCGCCGGGGCCCTGTGCATCAACCCCACGGAGATTAGGGAAGTGAAAAGGGATTCTGTCCTGCACTTGTCAGTCAGCTCAAAGAGCAATTGGTGTAGTCAGTAAAAATATCCTGGAGGAGCCGAGTTCCATGTCTGAAACTCTGCTGCCTCAGCAGCGTTGGTGTGACTGTGCTCGATGTTCATAGGTGTCATTCCAACCTTGATGATCCCATGACATTTTGGGGCAGTTGTGTCAATTACACCTCTTGTGAGGCTGTGCTGGGGGATTTGGGTTCTTTTTTAGTACTCTATGCCTGGCTGGAATATCCAAATAAAGCCATCTCTTCATGATTTTCTCAGAGTTAAGGGTTTGAGAGGCTTCAAAGGTTGGCAGAGGTTGCCCAGGGGAGCTGTGGCTGCCCCATCCCTGGAAGTGCCCAAGGCCAGGCTGGGCTTGGAGGGAAAGAAGTGACAGGACACAGGGAATGGCTTTCAGCTGAAGGAGGGCAGGGCTGGATGGGATATTGGGAAGGAATTCCTCCCTGGAAAGGTGGGGAGGGGCTGGGATGGAATTCCCAGAGCAGCTGTGGCTGCCCCTGGATCCCTGGAAGTGTCCAAAGCCAGGCTGGAGCACCCTGGGACAGTGGGAGGTGTCCCTGCCGTGGCAGGGGTGGCACTGGATCACCTTTAAGGTCTTTTCAATCCCAAACCATTCAGTGATCCCAAGAGTGCAGTGGCAGCAGGGAATGTGGTGTTGGGTGAGAACACCCTGCCCTGGGAGTCAGGCTTGTGCAGATAGGGAAGGAAAGGTGATTTTTGCCTGTTTTATTGGTTGTTTAAAAGATCTGCAAAGAACAAGAGCATTTCTGAGCTCCTTTTCCCTGATGGTGTTGGCAGCTCACCCTTTAGCTGGAGGGGCATAAAGCTGGAGGATTTATTGCTCCTGGAGTGATTTATGGGATACAGGGAGCGGGGTGATGGCCTCGCTTTGCTACTGACTCATCTGCTGACATTGAGAAATCCTCCTGGGCACTCAGACCAGCGCTGAGAACTCTTCCCTACTCCATAAAGGGATCCTGAGGCTTAATCCCAGCACGGCTGCACAGCGCTGCTGCGTTTAGATGGACAAGAAGGTAGGAAAAAAAAAGATGTTCTTGTGAGTTTTCCATCATTTCTGATCTCAAATGGGCAAGCACTTAGAGACTTTCTGTGGTTGCTGTGTGCTTCTGATACGTGTTTGCCAAATCCTGCTTTTCACAGCTGCTCCTCTGTGCACTCCCCAGTTTTTCCAGTTGCTGTCACGTCTCAGTGCAGGGTCCGATGGTTGAACAATTCTTTTTATTCCCCCTCACACATCCTTGGAGATTTTGTGCGAGTTTTTGTGTGCTTTGTGTTCATGTTCTCTCTCCCAGAGCACACAGCTCCAGTTTGTTTAGGCTGACTCCCTTCTGGGGGGCTAAAAAATACTCTGTTCCAAAAGAAATCCAACATTCTGCACCCATTTGGACCCATTTTTGTCATTAAAAACCTGTTTAATTTCAGGAACTCTGCTTCATCTCCTGTTTGCACTCTCTGCTTCGGCCTGCTCAGTGCTGGCTTTAAACCTTCTCCTCACTGGGAGAAGTTCCCTGGGGAACTTTCTGTACATAGGGAATAGCAAATCCTGATCTTCTTTTTCAGAGTTTAGCTGCCAGGGCTGAGAGCATCCCTCTGAGCCAGCCATGGAGTGGGTGCATTCTGGGGCCAATTAAGCATTTTCCACATAACCTGGATATTTTTGTTAATATTTGAAGCTTCCTAATGTCACAGAAAACTCAGGTTGCAAATCGCGGCTCAGAGGCAATAAAATGACAACTCGAAGGAGTTCTGGGCAAATCTTTGAAGGGTTTGGGGTGAGGGTAATTTGGGTAAAACTCAAATTAAATCACAGAAGGGGTGAAGCACCGGGGACGTCTATTTTCAGTCTGCTCTGTTTCACCTCTGGCTGTGTTTGGAGTTGCTGTCACTTGTTGGCCACCGTAAGAGTTTAATGGTTAAACGCTGCCTTTGTCCGTGGGGACAGGAATGAACTCCGTAACTCAAGAGGGTAATTAATTTTCCTGACAAGCTCTCTGAGTGCTCGATTGAGATTTTAGCTCTTCCATGAATGGGATTTGACAGTTTGCATTTGCCTTCTCCCACCTCCCCCTGCAAACCCAGGACTTGCTGAGTCGGGCTGAACAAATTCCCGGAACACCCCGGAATGAGATTGGGCTTTAATGTGTAATAAAAACTTTGGAAACGACTCCTTCAAACACTTCCAGAGGTTGGAAATGCATCTATAAATATCCACTTTGTGCATAAAGTTCCCAAATCGTATTGGAAAAGGTCATTTATTCCAAAACCTGTCATTAAGCTCCGGAGCCAAGGAAATTGCAGGATGGTTTTGATGTGGCAAAGTTTGCAGCTGGAAGCAGTGGGAGAGAGGGAAGCCCTGGGCAGGAACAGCAGTGTTGGTCCTTTGCTCCCCCTCTGCTCCCTGGATGCCTTTGGAATTTCATGTTTTTCTGTTTTCCTGCAATAAATCCTAAATCACAGCTTAGCTGCTGGGTCCTTTGCAGATTTATCCTTCTGGGAAACCACCCAGCCAGCAGGCCTGTAGCACTCAGGTGTGTCCAAGGGGTTTTTTGGGCTGAATATTTCAGATATTTCAGATTTTTATCTATAGTTCCCCATGAGCCAAAATAGTTTACTGATGAATAAACTTGTGTGAAAATTGAGACGGAGAAATCAGAAAGTTTTGTTTCTAGTTCTGTTTTAACTTCTAGGGAATTCCATACATTCTGTGTGCCCAATGGAGCCCAGGCTGGAGAGCTGGGGGTGCTCCCTTGGAGAAGGGAAAGCTCCAGGGAGAGCTCAGAGCCCCTTCCAGGGCCTAAAGGGGCTCCAGGAGAGCTGGAGAGGGACTGGAGTGACAGGACAAGGAAGAATGGCTTTGAGATGAAGGAGGGCAGGGATTAGGTGGGATATTGGGAAGGAATTCCTGGCTGTGAGGGTGGGGAGGGGCTGGGACGGAATTCCCAGAGCAGCTGTGGCTGCCCCTGGATCCCTGGCAGTGCCCAAGGCCAGGCTGGAGCAACCTGGGACAGTGGGAGGTGTCCCTGCCATGGCAGGGGTGGCACTGGGTGGGCTTTGAGGCCTCTCCCAACCCAAACCATTCCAGGGATCTGTGATTCTGAGTGCAGCTGAAGGAACGTGACGCCGGAGCCACGGATTGGATCAGGAATATTTTCTTCAGAACTCTTTGAATGAAGTTCTGTTCTGAGAGGGGCTGGTATGTGCGGGGTGAGGCAAACGAGGGTGGAGTTAATTATCCCCACGTGCCCCTGGTACAGAGGGCACATGAGGATCGGGCTGGGAATGGCTTTTGGGATTTGCCAGGTGAGTTTTAATGGCCTGTGGTAAAGTAAATAGGGACAAGAAACGTGTGACTCCTCCCCTCCAGTGCCACCCTCTGGCAGCTCGGATTTATCGATGCCCTTTTGTCACTTTCCTTTCCCTTTGCTACCTCCCCCATAACCTCTTTGGGAACTCTGCACATGACTCAAGTTCATTTAATATTAATTTTAATATTAAAATCACCATTTTACTGCCTGGCACACTTTCCATATGGAGACAGCAATCCTTGCTTTTCCTTATTCCTCGTCTGTCCCTTTTTATTCTACACTTGTGGCTCTTTAATCTTCGATTTGTAAGGAAATAAATTGCATGTGACAATCCATGTGTGCTGAACTGGGAAGGAAAGAGCTCCATTTTCAGTGAGGGACTCAAGAATTTGTAATCCCTGAATCCCAGAATAATTTGGGTTGGGGGAAACATTCAAACCCATCTCATTCCACCCCATGCCATGGGCTGGGACACCTTCCAACAGAACCCCACCCAGTAAGTTTAACTTTAAAAGATAAAATCCGATGATTTTGAAAGCGGAGCTGAGTTTTGGGGGTGGGCAGGATGAGTCAATCCCTGTGCTCCAGGGAAGGGGATCTGGGGGCTCACGTGCCTTCAGTAACACGTGAGGAGTCCCAGCCGAGCTGCTGTGACCACACGGAGCTGATTCCAGGGAATTTCGCACCAGGAGCTGCTGGGTGAAGGGTTGGGAGCTCTGGGGTTGTTGAGCTCCCTGCTCTTGGAATTCCACTGCTGTTGCTGCTGTGAATGGTGGTGATACCAGGGATCATGGAATCCTGGAGGGGTTTGGTTGGAGGGACCCCAAAGCCCAGCCAGTGGCACCCGTGCCCTGGGCAGGAACACCTCACACTGTCCCGGGCTGCTCCAGGGCACTTCCAGGGCTGGGGCAGCCACAGCTGCTCTGGACAAACACCACAGTCCTGAGGGCTGAGGGGTTGCTGCAATTCCAACAAAAGCTGATTTAGTCAAAGAGAAGGAAGTCCCAGTGGTATTAATTGATAATTTTTCTGTATCAGTGAGGCCTTGGAGCACAGGGTACAACCTCACACCATTGGCTGGAGGGTCAGTTTCAGTCCGATCCTGCCATGGTGCCTCTCTCGGGTCATCCAGGATGATTCCTGGAAGAGCAGGGAATGAGATGAGGTGGAGAGTGGGATCTTCTCATGAAGCAAATGGTGAATAGATCTTTATGTGAACTCCAGATCCCTGCCCATGTCACAGGGATACTTCATCACTTTTCAGGGAAAAAGAACATAATTTATAATTAACCAACCAGTGTTCATTAATTATACCTGCTGGAATTCCACATTCCTTGGGAGAAGAGTTCTCTCTGTAGGTTACAGTTGTTCAGGCTGCAGATAAATCAGTATAAATTGCTTAGATTTACATGGGATTTGTGGATATCAGGGTGTTCTGTACATAAAATTGGAATCTGTGCTGGTGTTCTCAGTTTCTGTGCTCTGTGTTCCTGGAAACATGAAAAATCTTTTGTCTACAAGGGCTGAAATGAGTCCAGAGCTCGTTTGCTGAAAGTAGCAGGTGTTGTCTCCGTCTCCTGTTGGAGGCAGATTAAATTTGGAACAGCAGAATTTCCCTGGGAGAGAAATTCCATTTTCTGGGGGCAGCTCTCGCGCTGCTTGGGATGTGCTTCCATGGGATGCACTTCCATGGGATGTGCTTCCATGGCCAGGATGCACTTCCATGGCTGAGATGTGCTTCCATGGCTGGGATGTGCTTCCATGGCCAGGATGCACTTCCATGGCTGGAATGTGCTTCCATGGCTGGGATGCACTTCCATGGGATGTGCTTCCATGGCTGGGATGCACTTCCATGGGATGCACTTCCATAGAATGCACTTCCATGGGATGTGCTTCCATGGCTGGGATGCACTTCCATGGCTGGGATGTGCTTCCATGGCTGGGATGCACTCCCATGGCTGGGATGTGCTTCCATGGGATGCACTTCCATGGGATGCACTTCCATGGCCGGGATGTGCTTCCATCCATTCCCAGGCCTGGTTTTGCCTCCTGGCTCCCATCTGTGTCTGGAATGTCGCTGCCCTGGGTCAAGGAATGAGCTCTCTGCTCCGTCCCTGTCACATCCCCAGATCCCGATGGCAAATGGAGGGTGAGAAACAGAGCTAAGGGAGCAGGGCAGGGGCTCTGCTGGAAGTGCTGAGCTGGATCCCTGGGAAATGACAGATGGAAACACATTTTACTGCTGGAAGGCTTCACTCCACCACACTGCTGACTCAGAGGGCTGTGTTACAAAGTGAGGCCAACAGCAATCAGCTCATTCATAAGTTAAATATTCTCTGGAGCCATAAATCTCTGCAGGTTAAAGCGCCCAGGCTCCTCACACAAGACAGGTTTGAAATTCTTCCTGGCACTGGTGGATGGAGTTTGATGGAAAGGTCACTTGTCAGGATTGGGGATTGCTCTGAAGTGGGCAGATGTTTTATCACGGAGATTTTCTGTGCACTCCTGATTTACACTGAGAGGGGAAGCAGGAATGGGCAGGCTGGGAGGGAGGCAGCTGGGAAGGAGAATAAAAACAAAGTGTTGAAGGAATTGAGCAGAAAGAGCCAGAGGATGGTGCAGAGTTAAGGAAGCTGTGTCAGCTCTGTTCAATTCTGAGTTAAACTCAATTCTGTTCCCTCTGTCAACTCAGGTCTTGGTGCTCAGGGAGCCAGAGGGAAGTGCAGGAGTGAGACTGAGATTCTGTTCTATCCTGTTCCCAGCATCCAGCATCCCTCCCTGTCCCTCAGGGCTGGTTCTGGAGCTCCCCCAGCCTCGGGAGCTCCTCGCAGGGATCACAGATCCCCTGGAGTCTCCACACCCAGCAGGCTTTCAGGGCTCACTCCCCAGGCCTGTTGCTCCCACACCCCGTTACCCGGGATCTCTGCTCCCTGTGTGCCAGGACACCCCGAAATTCCTGAGTGTGAATCTTCTCTGCAGTGCGCATTGAGCAAATGAAGGCCTGGACAAGCCCTGCTGTTTCACATTCCCCATTCCCGGCCACTCCTGAGGTTTTCCTCAGCACACAATAGCAGCAGAGCCATCTTCCCTACTTACACCTCCAGTTCTTCTCCATAAATCCTCCAAAATATTCCCACTTCTGTGGATTGTTACTATTCCCCAGTGGCAGATTCCCTCTGCAGAGCTTTTAATGTAAAGAATCGGATGATTAAATATTTGACAAGTGCATTCAGCACTGAAATACTAATAAATTGCATTATCTCTGGGGGCAGAGGGTTATTTTTCTGTCATTTTAGCAGCAGAATAATGACGCTTTTGGAAGGTTACAGTTTTGCTGCCTGTAAGAGCAAGCAAGTCCTCCTTTCTTTTCAATAAGATTTTAATATAATTTGCAACCATTGTTAACTTGTCATATGCTTCCCTCCCCCCTAAAAAAAACCCCCAGTCCTTTAAAAATTCAGTGTCTGCATATGAGCCTCATGCTTTTAAAACTTGATTCTCTGTCATTGAGCAGAGGTGAATTCCAGATTCATTATGGCAAGAAAAGAAATCTTTGAATTGGTACTGAAGGAATCTCTGGTCCCACTCTTTAGTTTCTGACAGGAATCAGCTGATTTTCGAGTTCAAAATGTGAATCTCCTTTCTCTCCCCGCCTCTGACAGATGTCAGGTTGCTTTGTGTGTCCTGGCCTGAGCAAATCGAGGGAGTTTTCCCTTATGGTGGCTGAAGAGTTAATGTCAAATTTCGAAATTTAAGTTGCAATTCCTTTGTCTTTTTGCAGCATTTTGAAGTGAAGGAGGAACTTCCCAGACAGGAATTCGGCCCTGCTGATTATTCCAGTTTCCCAGGCCGAGGGACACTCCCAGGAGCAGGAAATCTTTGGATGATTTAGAAACTTGGTCCCTCCTGCAAGTGCCTCCACCCCGTACATTTTCCCTTGGCTAATCAGTTTGGGATGGGGAGGCAATATTTAAACGAGCAGAAAATCATTAGATGATTTACAAAACACTGGAACCCCCGACGAGACCGTGAGGCTTCTTTTGGAGTAGAAAATGATTTAATTATTCCTCACCCTTCCAAACATTCGTCTTGGTAAAAATTAAAATGATTTTGCCAGGCAGAAAATTGGGCCTCATGTTAATATTTGCTGTAAATGAACAAATGGCAGAGCATCAGTGGGTTCCTCTGCTGGACTGAAAAAAATGAAATATATTCTGGGGTCTCTTTAATGCACAGCAGTTTTTCAAGGCTAATCAGGACATTCTCTAAGCCTGCTTGGGCATTATATTTTAATTTAAGCACGGCTGTGTCTGTGTCTGGTGGAATTATTCTCCCTTTCCCTCCTCTTTCGGCACTGGAATTCTTGTTGTACTCTTGGCATCAGTGTCAGGGAGGTGGTTTATGGTGGTTCATGGTGGGTTATGCCACCACACAGGTGACACTGTGTGCAGCCCCCTGCTTTCCATGGGCTCTGGACACTGGGGTGGCTTTTCCTGGCTGTTTTCCTGGGATTTGGGGCTACTTTGGTGCTACAGGGATGTGAAATCCGTGCTCCTTTGCCAGCAGTTTGTCCTCAGAAACAACAGAGAGCAATAACAAACCTCCAGCTCCCTAAAAACCCAACACCAGGTGGTTGTACTTGAAAGGTTGATGGGGTTTGGGTTCTTTCTTAATGATAAATCGCCTAAAATTCAGTGGGATCTGACCAGAATCTGACGGGTGATTTCTGCTCTAAACCTGTGGGACTTCTCTTCGCTGCCAGCCATGGGACAGAGAACAAGCAGGGATGTGCAGCTTTCCCTGAGGACAGAAGTTGTCTGGCAGGGGCCAAAATAAATCCTTAGAAACCTTTTGGCCCCAGGCTGTGTTTCCATGTGCCCTTCCCTGAGCCGGCGGTGCGGGGCTGCTCCCTCTGCGGCCCCGAGCTGAGGCTGAGGACAATCAGCTGGCTCCCAGATTCCTTCCCGTGTGCTCTAAAAGCCAGAGGGAACCTCCAGATAATCCACTTTGGGCTCCTCTCTCCCTGAAGTGCTTCCCGTGTTAGCCCTGGCTGGAGACCTGAGCTCTTTCCCAAGCCCGTACTGGCTTCTCACAGTCCCAGATCCAACCAGTTATTCCTTGTTTTTCCAGAAGGAGATCAAACACGGGCTAAAGGTTACCTCAGGGACACTCCACCAAAAACAACGCGTCCATGGAGTATTTCTGTGGGTATCTTCCCCCTCCCACTCAGGGCAGGGGAGGCAGGAGGTGGGATGAGGTTTCCAGCTGCCTGCACTGCTCTAATCCCCCTGTTCCGGGTAATCCCCGGGAATGTTCAGGGAGGGAATCGCTCTGACCTCGGCTCTGAGTCCCTCTGGAACGTGACAGACCCAGAGCATCCAGAGGGGAGGGAGGGGAAGGCAAACGGGATTAGAGTGGTTGGTCCCATATGGCTTCCAGACCCTGGGCTGGAATCCCCTTAAGGAGATCCAATGGCTCCAGCCAGAGCAGGAGGAGGATTTAAATGGTTTCTGCTCCTTTTGACCCTGTTGCTACTGAAAATATTGTAATATAATATAAATAGATGTATTTGTGCTGCAGGAAAATCTGCTAAACTTTGAGTTTTCAGGCTGAATCTGATGATGCTCAAAGGAAAAGATGGACATAGACCCTTCCCATGGAAAAGGGAGGGAAATTTTACCCTTTGTAAAGCATCCAGATTTAAACCAGGAATTAAACTGCAACACTTTTAGGTTATTTTTTAAGGTTAATTTAGGTTCCTGGTTTAATGCCCCATCCCTGGAAGTGCTGGTGATGCCTTAGGTTTTAACTTTTATATTTTTCAAATCCTGTACTGCTTAGAGTGTAACTCTGAAGTTCCTAGTAGCCTGGAATTTCTGCTCTCTCGTGCTGGGCAGACACAACAAAGCCTCTCCAGGCTTTGCCTTCAAGGACAGCCAGGCTCTTCTAGGCCCAAAATGTGTAACCCAAAGCCTCTAAGAGGGGAGCAAGCTGAGGGGAGTTACATCATTGACCTGGGGCTTTAATTGGAGAATTAACCGTGGTATGCAAATGAACCAAACCTATAAAGGTGTGAAGAACTCGTGACCTGGGGTCCATCTTGGGGTCCATTTTTGGAGGCAGCCTCTGGCTCCCCCAGGGTGTGCCTTGAAGGCTTTCAAATAAACACCGACCTTTATTCCCTTCCTCCTGTCCAGTCTCTGGTTCTGGGTGGCTGCAGAAGGCATCACTGGAAGGGCTTGGAGCACCCAGGGGTAGGGGAAGGCATCACTGCCCATGGCAGGGGAGGAATGGGATGAGCTTTAGGGTCCCTTCCAGCGGAACCATTCCAGGACTCTGTGTTTCCGTTGGGGGAAGCGTGGCTGGGCTCTGGGGGAAGCGTGGATGGAATCTGAGGGATAAATCCCCTCAGAGCTGAAGCACAGGCTCACAGCCACCTGCACACGTTGCTGTCAGCTCCAGCTCTCTTTGTTCCCAGCCTTTAGTTACAATCACGTTGGTTTTTAATCAGGGCACAGCATTTGCCTAATTACAGATCTGATGTGTAACAATGACTTTAATTAAACTTAACCAACACAGGGATTTAATGAGAATTCCACACCTGTCCTTCGCCATTCATCTCACTGGACACTGCACAGCCAAATGTTTGGGTTTTCCCTCGTTTTCCCAAATCCCTCATTTGCTGGGATACCCTCACACTTTTGCCCACAGCCCCAGGGAGAGAGGGCTCGAGCTGTGCTTGAACGAGGGGAAAAACTGGGGGGTTTTATATTTGAACTTTATTTCTCCTCCCTGATGATGCTGCTGGATCAGCTCAGGCTCTTCAGGAACCTTTAAAATGCTTTTCCATAGCCAGACACCCCATCCCACGGGGAATGTCCTCAGCTCAGCAGGTCCTGGGGACAGCCCTGTAAGAATAATTTAATTCTGAGATTAGCAGGAGTTAAGACCTAGGAAATGGAGAATCCTCTTGTATCAAAATGTGGGATATGGGCAGCCCCACACTTGCTGTATTTTCTGTTCAGATTTATTGGAATGTAAGGAGACACGGGTTATATTTATATTTATATTTATATTTATATTTATATTTATATTTATATTTATATTTATATTTATGTTTACACCTATATCTACTTTATATAATTATATAGATTTTTAGATAACTATATAAATTTTATATAACTATATAGATTTTATATAAATATATAGATTTTATATAACTATATAGATTTTATGTAATTGTATCTCTTTCTATATGTATAAAAGACAAGTATTGAAGAGTGCAATATGTGCCTTTCAAGTCATGAGTTCCCCAGGAAGTGGGAGGATGCTTAATTCTGCCCAAAGCTCCCAAACCACTGAGTCCAGCCCCGTTTTCCAGCACCAAACCCGTGCTCCACCCCACACCCAGTGACTGCTGCTGCTGGCACATCCAAATCCCTTCCCCTGCAGACCCAACGTCCCCTCACAGACACCCTAAAAACCAGTGATGCCTTAAAAGCTTTCACATAAAGAGCAGGGGGTTGCACGAAGCTGCTCGTGGCATCCTCTCCCAAGTTTGGATTTGTCACACAAGTTCTGGCACCAGAGCTGCATTTGCAGGGGAAAATCCAGGTTTTGCTCCATGGGTGACCTGCCTGGTGGATGCAGGAGGGGCTGTGGATGTGTCTGCCTGGGCTTCAGCAGAGCCTGTGACCGTCTCCCACAGCATTCCCTGGAAAAGCTCGGGCAGGTTCACCCTTGGCTGGGGTAAGAACTGGCTGGAGGCCAGGCCTGGGGAGTGCTGGGGATGGTGCTGCACCCAGCTGGTGGCCACTCACTGTGGTGCCCCCAGGGACCAGTGCTAGCCCAGTCCTGTGAAATGTCTTCAGTGATGGTCTGGGTGAGGGGCTCTATGGGTGCTGAAAAGCTCCAGCAGAGAATTTCTTCAGCTCTCTGCAGCATTTCTGTGAAAGTTCTGTCTTTCCCATGCTGATTACTTTAAACAAGATTCCAGTATTGTAAACTTCTTGCACCTGCAGGTTGTTTGGCAGAATTGTTATGGTTCTAACTAGAAAACATTCAGGGATGGTGTCTTAGAACTTGACCAATCCCCTTAGGGGGTGGATGGCAAAACCAATCACCTTATGCCACTTAGTACGCCTTGTGAACTAACATATAAAAGTTTTCTGAGAATTCATTAAACGGCTGCTGCCACTTGACCCTGGGCCTGGTCTTGGTGTCGTTTCTCTACTCAGCCGCGGTGAGAACAGTGACAGGGCTCGACTCCACCATGGGCAGATTTGCAGATGACACTAAGCTGAGTGCGAGTGTGGATCCTCTGGAGGGTAGCAGGGCTCTGCACAGGGACCTGGACAGGCTGGATCCCGGGGCTGAGCCCAGCAATGTGAGGGTTAACAAGTCCAAGTGCCAGGTCCTGCGCTTTGGCCACAACAACCCCTGCAGTGCCACAGGGACAGAGTGGCTGGGCAGTGGCCAGGCAGAAAGGGACCTGGGGGCACTGATGGACAGCGGGCTGGACGTGAGCCAGCTGTGCCCAGGTGGTCCAGAAGGCCAATGGCTCCTGTCTTGGATCAGGAATGGTGTGGCCAGCAGGGCCAGGGCAGGGATTCTTCCCCTGTGCTCGGCACTGGTGAGGCCACACCTCGAGTGCTGTGTCCAGTTCTGGGCCCCCCAGTTCAGGAAGGACGTGGAGATGCTCAAACATGTCCAGAGGAGGGCAACAAGGCTGGTGAGGGGTCTGGAACACAAGTGCTGTGAGGAACGGCCAAGGGAGCTGGGGTTGTTTATCCTGGAGAAAAGGAGACTCAGAGGAGACCTCATCACTCTCTACAACATCTTGCAAGGTGGTTGTAGTGAGGTGGGAGTTGGTCTCTTTTCCCAGGCAACAACTGACAGAACAAGAGGACACAGCCTTAAGCTGGGCCAAGGAAAATATAGGTCGGATATTAGGAAAAAGTTTTTTACAGGAAGAGTGATAAAATATTGGAATGGTTTACCCAGGGAGGTGGTGGAATCACCATCCCTGGACATATTTAAAAAGAGATTGGATGTGGCACTGATGCCTTAGGTTTAACATTCATATTTTCAAATTCTGTACTGCTCAGAGTGTAACTCTGCAGTTCCTTGTAGCCTGGAATTTCTGCTCTCTCGTGCTGGGCAGACACAACAAAGCCTCTCCAGGCTTTGCCTTCAAGGACAGCCAGGCTCTTCTAGGCCCAAAATGTGTAACCCAAAGCCCCTAAGGGGGGAGCAAGCTGAGGGGAATTCCATCATTGAACTGGGGCTTTAATTGGAGAATTAACCGTGGTATGCAAATGAACCAAACCTATAAAGGTGTGAAGAACTCGTGACCTGGGATCCATCTTGGGGTCCATTTTTGGAGGCAGCCTCTGGCTCCCCCAGGGTGTGCCTTGAAGGCTTTCAAATAAACACCGACCTTTATTCCCTTCCTCTTGTCTGGTCTCTGTTTCTGGGTGCCTGCAGAAGGCATCAACACTCGGTGCCATGGTTTAGTTTAGTTGAGGTGTTCGGACATGGGTTGGACTCCATGATCTTGAAGGTCTCTTCCAACCTGGTAATTCTGTGATTCTGTGATTCTGTGATCACTCTCTACAACTCCCTGAAAGGTGACTGCAGCCAGGGAGGTCGAGCTCTGCTCCCAGGGAACAGCAACAGGACAAGAGGACACAGCCTTGAGCTGCACCAGGGGAAGTTTAGGTTGGACATCAGGAAAAAATTCTTCTCTGGAAGAGTGACTGGGCACTGGAATCCTCTGCCCAGCACAGGTGGAGTCACCGTCCCTGGAGGGGTTTAACAAAGCCTGGACGTGGCACTCGGTGCCATGGTTTGGTTGATGAGGAGGTGTTGGGTCACAGGTTGGACTGGATGATCCCAAAGGTCTTTTCCAACCCGGCTGGCTCTGTGATTCTGTGAAATCCCAGCTGTCCTGCTGGGATGGAGCTCATTTGTGGGTCACTGCAGTGATCGATGTAAGGCTCTGGTGTGTAGGGTTTCGGACAGATGGAGACAGGAGATCTCTGGTGCCGGTCTTAGAGCAGGAGATTTATTGATGAGGGCGTGGGTATAGGGGACCTGCTAGGAGCTGCCAGACACAGCTCGAAGCAGGGCAGAGAAATAAAGGAGTGGGTAAAAGGTAAAGAAGCAGTGAAGAGATGCAGGGGTGCAGAAGTGGTGTAGAAAGAGAGAGAGTTTCCATTTGCAGCACAATAAATCATCTTTTGTGCTGAATATTCTAATTTCCATTAACCAATCTAGAACAAGCTACAAATCTTACAACATTTACATACAGCCTATAAGAATCATTGCATTACCATATGGCGTTACATTTTAAACTCTAAAAACTACATTTTGGACCCTCTGCCAGGCTGGCAGGGTCTGCTCTGACCCTTGGACCTTTCTGCAAGCAGAGGGCATTGTTTAATCAAGGGGGATTATCTTCAGCCGGCCACACCATTGTTTTCCAGTTGTTCAGTAACAGGGGCTGGGTAATTCAAAGCTTGTCTTCATTTCAATCTCGCTTATAGTTTCCATATTCTCAGCATCTTTTGCCAGGCAGTCACATCTATGAGACTTTCCTATTTCTTGTTTCCCAACAATCGATGCAAGGAACTGTTGCTGGTTACAATAAAAGGGGTTTACTGTAATAAAGATTTTATTCTAATAATTAGAGAAATTTAATGAACAAATTGGCAGCATTTGCCTTTCCCAGGGTGAATTTGCTGGCCATTCCCAAATCCCCGAAATCAGGTGTTATTCCCACTGCAGGAGCACCTCTGGCTGCAGGCAAACAGCAAGGAAAGGAGGCAGGAGGAAGCAGCAGCTGCTGGGATGCTGCTCTTCCACACCCAGGGAGATCCTTCTGGCAGATATTTGTGAAAATAACCACTGGGGCTGCTTCCTTCACCTTTAAAAGCAAAACCAGGGAGTCACCCCTGTCCTGGGTCTAAATAATATGGAATTGCAGTGTTTGTAGTGAAAATGTGGGACCAGGCACCCACCTTAACCCATCCCTGAGAGCTTGCACTGAACCAGGAAATATTCGTAAATTCCTTTGAGGAACAATATCTCAATTACAACGGGGATAGAAGTTCACAGCCTATTCTTTTTTAATTTCTGTCCTAATCATAAAACATCTGTTAGCCAGCAATTCTCAGAATTATGATCTTAGCACCCCCTTCTTTGGGACTCTGGTTATTTACACATTTATTGGCAAAGCTTTAAAACAAGAGAAACATCTTCCTTTGAAGTGTTCCTGGCCATTATAATTGATCCTCTAGCCAGGCTTGTTTGTGCTGCCTGCAAATTGTTCCCGGTGTTTGGAATTTGACTGATATTCCTATAAAAGAATAGGAATAGATGAGTGTTTGTTTATTTTTGCATCGCACAGGAATGTCTTTTTCCCATTTTTTGCCTTATTGATTTTTTAGCTCAGTAATAAATATAATCCTTGTTAGTGCTGCAAAGGTTCCAGTTGATTCCCAATGAATTCAGTCCAAAGTTTTGGGGTTTTTTCCACAGTTTGGAATATTAAATTCCAAACATCAGAGCTGGTAATGGAAAAACTCGGTGCTGATGATAGCAACACTGCTCACACACATGACAAATGTGTGATGTTTGCCCCTCAGCTGATTAATTCCACAAGCACACTCTTGAGAGGCTTCTGTGGGATTTTTTTTTAGGAAAACATACAGATTTTATTCCTAACGCCCATCTGGCTGCATATCCCAGAGATAAAGCAGAGTGCAATGGTGAGAGAAGGAATTTGGGTTCCCCCGGCTGTTTGCTCCAAGTTTCCTCTTGTGCAGGGTTTGTGTTCTTAGGCTGCAACCAAAGTCCCCTCGTGGCTGGCCTCGTGCACAGAAACCCACAGTGGAACCCAAAATCCCAGAGGAGTGACCCAAAATCCCACAGGAGTGGCCCAAAATCCCACAGGAGTGGCCCAAAATCCCACAGTGTGACCCAAAATCCCACAGGTGTGACCCACCCAGACCCACAGCTGTGATCCACAATCCCACAGGTGTGACCCACCCAGACCCACAGCTGTGACCCAAAATCCCACACGTGTGACCCAAAATCCCACAGTGTGACCCAAAATCCCACAGGTGTGACCCCCAAACCCGCAGTGTGACCCAAAATCCCACAGCTGTGACCCAAAATCCCACAGTGTGACCCAAAATCCCACAGCTGTGACCCAAAATCCCACAGGTGTGACCCACCCAATCCCACAGCTGTGACCCAAAATCCCACAGCTGTGACCCACCCAGACCTACAGCTGTGACCCACAATCCCAGAGTGTGACCCACAAACCCACAGGAGTGACCCAAAATCCCACAGGAGTGACCCCCAGACCCACAGCTGTGGCCCACAATCCCACAGGTGTGACCCAAAATCCCACAGCTGTGACCCACACAATCCCACAGTGTGACCCACAAACCCACAGCTGTGGCCCAAAATCCCACAGCTGTGACCCAAAATCCCACAGGAGTGACCCCCAATCCCACAGTGTGACCCAATATCCCATAGCTGTGACCCAAAACCCCACACGTGTGACCCACAATCCCACAGGTGTGACCCAAAATCCCACAGCTGTGACCCACAATCCCACAGGAGTGACCCCCAAACCCACAGTGTGACCCCCAATCCCACAGGTGTGACCCAAAATCCCACAGTGTGACCCAAAATCCCACAGCTGTGACCCAAAACCCCACACGTGTGACCCACAATCCCACAGGTGTGACCCACAATCCCACAGGTGTGACCCACAATCCCACAGCTGTACAGAATCCATCAAGGTCCAGGATTTTTTGGGAATTGCTGTAGTATTCAAAGTCCAGTGGCACTGGCAGCATCCTGCTGTGCCCTTTCCTGCTGCTCTGCCCCACAGCCCTGATTTTCTGTGCCACCAATTCCCCGTTTCCTGAAGGAAATGGGCGTTGGGATTCCCCCTGCAGTTTCTGCCCCCCTGAGCCCCTGGAGCTATGGATGCTGAAAAGCTCCAGCAGAGAATTTCTTCAGCGCTCTGCAGCATTTCTGTGAAAGTTCTGTCTTTCCCATGCTGATTACTTTAAACAAGATTCCAGTATTGTAAACTTCTTGCACCTGCAGGTTGTTTGGCAGAATTGTTATGGTTCTAACTAGAAAACATTCAGGGATGGTGTCTTAGAACTTGACCAGTCCCCTTAGGGGGTGGATGGCAAAACCAATCACCTTATGCCACTTAATGCACTTTGTGAACTAACATATAAAAGTTTTCTGAGAATTCATTAAACGGCTGCTGCCACTTGACCCTGGGCCTGGTCTTGGTGTCGTTTCTCTACTCGGCTGCGGTGAGAGCAGTGACATGGAGCAGCGCCCGGGTGTGGAGGAGTGGGAAGGGGCTGGAGGTGATGGGAGCCTGGGGAGGGTTTGTGGTGCTGCCACAGCCAGGGGCCGAGCAGGGGCTGCCCCTCCTGCAGGAACAAACTGAGCTGGACATGGGCAGCAGGCTGGGAGAAGGGAAATGTCCCAGAATCCTGGAATGCTTGGGTTGGAAAAGAACTTAAATCCCATCCAGCCCCACCCCTGCCATGGCAGGGACACCTCCTGCTTCCCCAGGTGGCTCCAACCTGGCCTTGGGCACTTCCAGGGATCCAGAGGCAGCCACAGCTGCTCTGGGAATTCTATCCCAGCCCCTCCCCACCTTCCCAGGGAGGAATTCCATCCCATCCATCCCTGCCCTCTGGCAGTGGGAGGCCATTCCCTGTGTCCTGTCCCTCCAGGCCTTGTCCCCAGTCCCTCTCCAGCTCTCCTGGAGCCCCTTCAGGCCCTGCAAGGGGCTCTGAGTTCTCCCTGGATCTTTCCCTTCTCCAGACTGGACAGTCCCAGCTCCCTCAGTCACAAGTTTCCCTGTGCCTGGAGTTTCCTTCACCTCTGGATTGAACAGTGACCCCTCTCTTTTTGGGTTCTGTTGCCAGGACTTAAGGCATCAGTGGGAATAGCTCTTCTGCCGGGGTTTTTTTGGATCAAATCCTAAAGCTGCCCCTGGGGAGCCAGAGCATTTCTGGGATGCTCAGGTGAGGTGTTCAGCTGCAGTCCCATGGGACTGCTCCCAGCAGGAGACAGCTCTGGCCTGAGCTGTGTGTGAGGGTTTGGGTGAGCAGCTCATGGCCCACAGGAGCAGTTCTGTCTCTGCTAGCACAGAGAACAACATTGTTCATTGCCCTGAAGAGCTGGGTGGGTGTGAATTGCTGCCTTTGTGTGCAGTGAAGTCGGGGGTGACACTCGGAGCTGACACCTCGTCCATGAGCCTGGAAATCAGGGAGCTGAGCTAAATCAGAAATGGCAGATTTGAGATCGAGGACGGGAAGTGTCCTGACCCTGCAGGATTAAGCGCATTTGCTGGACTCCGAGGAGGTGCCATTTCTGAACTCCTTTTCTTACTTAAGAGTTTTATTCAGGGCTTTTGCAGTTTCTGTGGTGATCAGAGAGCACCAAGCCTGGCTCCTTGGAATATTTGCCTGTGTTCTCCAATCCTATTATTTCCAGGCACCTTGACCTGAGCCTGACTGTTCCGACCTCAGGCACCCCAAGTAGGTGATGATGTGCCAGCAGCGAGGACTTGGGGAAGCAGAAAATCCAAATCTGAACCAGAGATGACTCCAAGGCCAAGCTGGATGGGGCTTGGAGCAACCTGGTCTGGTGCCCGTGGCAGGGGTGGGTTTGGGTGGGATTTAAGGTCCCTTCCAACCCAAAGCATTCCATGATTCCAGTGACAAGGTTGGGAGAGCAGCTGAGTGTCGGCGATTCACCTTTTTTTCCATCTCTCTGGGTCTGAGCTCTGGAGTAGCCATCCCGCGGGGATGAATTCCACATGTCCATGTCCTTCCCAAAGCTCCTGGTTGTTTATTTTGTTCCCTTGTCAGAACGATCACAGCGAGTGCCTCTGCTGGGGCTCCAACAGCGATGGCAGCACTGATAACAGACTATTTTAAGCTGCTCCCTAGCAAGAGCCTGTGAAACTGCAAGGTTGTGTGAAAGAGAGCGAGGGAGCCTCACAGAGCTGTGCAGTGAATTATTAACTGCTGCTCCTGGCCCAAAATGACAAATAAAATTCTATTGCACAAAATGCTCCGTGTGTCAGGCGTCGATCTGGGGAGATGTCGAACAAATGGCTCCTGGAGAAGTTCGCAATCTTTCTTAATTTGTCTGCCTGATCAGAGAATTTGAATGAAGGAAGAGCCACCAAACAGAATTAGCATTTTCCTTCTGTCATTAGCTGTGCTTTCTTAATAAAAGACTTGGAAGCCCTGCTGATATAAATGGATAAAGCAGACACATGCAAATTTCAGATATATTTATTTCAGCTCCCTGATAACATCACCGAAGCACCGTGAATCAGCTCCAGATGTGCAGAACAGGTCCCCATCTCTGTGCTGGTGGGGTTTGGCTCGTTTGGGGCTTGCTTTGGGTTGAAACTGAGATCTCTCTCCCTGGCACTGCTGTGATCCCTTCATCGTTTGCCTGGCAAACACTCCCTGTTTGTGTCCACTCACAGCAAACAGTCGATCTGGGACAGGAAAGGGAGAGCAGTTGGAAGCTGTAGGAGCCAAGTTTTAATTCTGCAAGGTTTGAGCCCTGGCTGGGGATCAGAACCCAGAGAGAGGGAAGAGGAGGAACCAGGTCAGCCAAAAAGCTTTGCTGCTCCCTGGGGTGAACAGGGATTCCCAAGGATCCAGCTGCCTCCAGGAATGTCCTCTGGCCATGGGTAAGATGAGCAATGGATGTTCATTCCTGGTATGGACTGGCTCCTGGAGTCCTGAGGTTTTTGGCAGCAGGAAAATGGCAGCACTGTTATCACTACAGCATTTATAATTCCAGCATTTATCCTGAGAATGTTTTTTTATTTATTTGGAATCACCAAAGGCTTTGGGTGGGAAGGACCTTAAATCCCATCCAGTGCCACCCCTGCCCTGGGCAGGGACCCCTCCTGCTGTCCCAGGTGGCTCCAAGCCCCGTCCAGCCTGGTCTGGGGAAATTTTGCTGCCCCTGGCAGCTTTTAACCCTTTAATGTGACAAAACAACGTTTACAAATGGGGTATAACCCCACTTTTCCCTGGACACAGCTCTGTCACCTGCACTGCTCCTGATGCCACAGCCTGTCAGGCCTGGAGGACTCTTGAAGCAGCCACACAAAGGAAAGCTTCAGAAACCTCAAATCTGGAGGCATTTTATCCCCCAGAGGCACGAGCACCTCATCACCAATGTTCCTCGTGCAGACAGCTCGGGAGTTTCTCACTCCAGCCACGGGAGGCACAGGGACTTTCCACACTCGTTTGGGAGATGAGAGGCTGGGAGGAGGAAGAGTAATTGCTTTACAGGGAGCAGTGCAGTCCTTGAGTTTGCAGTGGTACAGAGGGCTGGAATCAGCTGTAAAGGCTGGCATTCCATCACCGTCACATCCCATTGTTCCTGCCTCCTGCTGTGCTTGCAGGGGGAGAACGCAATTCCTGCCTCTGAAGCATCTGTATTGTTTGTAAGGAGTGGAAGGAATTCAAAGCAGAGCGTGCCTTTGGCTTTTCATGTTCACACTGTCACAGATTTCTTAATTATGGTGACTTGAAATCTGTTTTAAACTTTATTCTCCTCCGTGTTAGAGTTTCAGGATGAAACTACAGGGTTGAGGTGCTGGCAAGGCATTGACACTTTTTATATTCATTATCCTGAATTTCTGCTGTGATTTAATCGACAGACAGGGACGGGGGGGGGGGGGGGGGCGCGGGGGGGGGGGGGTGGTGAGGATAAAAGACAATATTTCTAGTTGTGACTTATGGCCAAATTTGTAAACACTGAAGGATCTTGTGCTGAACAAGAGGGGTACAGAATTGATTTCCAGCGCAGAGCCACTGCTTGGAGACCAGAGCTGCTCAGGGCAGCCTGGATGTGCCAGGGCAGTTGGCACCTGGGATGCAGGGCCAGGGGAAGGGACCTGGAGTGGGGCCAGCACCGGGAGTGCCAGGGGCAGCTCGCTGTGATCCATGGAATCCCCACCTTGTCCCCAGGAGCTCCTGGGGGCCTCGCAGCACAGGCAGGGAGCGCTCGGCTGAGGGCAGGACAGTGGGGCCAAGGCTCGGGGGATTTGGGGTCCCAGGAGCCATAAACTGACAGGAAATGAGCTGGGGAGAGCCTAAGAAGTTGATCACAGCCGCTGGTCTGGCCAGAGCTACAGCCTGGAAGGACAGGCGAGTCCTTCCAGCAGCTCCATCCGATTTTGGGAGACCCTGAGCAGTGCTCCTGCACGTTTTGCTCAGAGGAACACTTCACTGGATTTTCCTTCATCTGCTGCAGTGCTTTCCCTGCTCTGCTTTATTCCCTGCTCTGCAATGGCCCATTCAGGGCATGTTTTTTCCCAGGCAAAATCAGCACCTGGAAAGCAGCGCTGTGACCTCTGCGTGCCCAGAAATGTGATTATTGTGGGCCTCAGAGGAGCTCCCGGGCTCAGCACAGGGGATTGAGAAGGGAAAAGGCCCTGTGAGCAATTTCCCTGCAGGTTTCATCGCAGTGTGGTGGGGATGTGCTCACGTGCCCAGCTCATGGGCCTGGGGGAAGTGCTGATCATTCGTCTCCCTTGGAGCAAACCAGTTGTAACTTCCTCACTCCCGGGGTTTGGGATTTCTGAGGGTGGTGGGAGGGTGTGTGAGCTCTGCCATCCCTTCTCTGTGAGCTTTTCCTCCAGATAAGCTGCAGAACACTGCAGTAGATGAGCAGAAATATCAGAGGAATGTGAAAATTTACCTTTTTAGTCTTCCAGAAGTCCTGGAAGGATTGAGGTGCTGAGGTGAAATCCATGAGCTCCCAAAAATTCACCAAAAATTCCTGACTGCTTCCCCCTTGATTTTCTCTGCAAGCTGCTGATCACGTCCAGCAGTACTGGAGGCCCAAAGATGGGAATTAAACCTCTGGGAATTGCAGCGCAGAGGGAATCGAGGGTCCCGGGCAGCTCACATGGAGCCAGCAGTGGGAATTTGGGTCTCCTGCCTGGGAACCCCCTCACGTTAACCTGGGTCAAAAGAAATGGGAGCTCCAGCTCGCTCCTGCCAAGCTTTTCCCAGCAATCGGGGGCTGTGTGATCAGGGTCAGGATTAGAGCTGGGTTCTGCTTCAGGCTCTTCATTCCATGGAACAGAGGAATCACAGGGATGGAGGGAAAGGAATTAAAAACCAACCGAAAACTAAAGAGAAAGTGCTGTTTGAAAAGTGTAAGAACTGATAAAGCTGATATGTGCTTAAATCACTGAACTTTTCCTCCCCTGAGGAACAAAATGTTCCTCCCGTAAGAAACAAACAGGAAGACCTGACAGCTTTAGAGATCTCAGCTTTAGACAGGGCCCGGCTTTAGACAGGGCCCAGCTTTAGATGGGTCTCAGCTTTAGATAGGGCCCAGCTTTAGACAGGGCCCAGCTTTAGACAGGGCCCAGCTTTAGACCTGACTCAGCTGTAAACAGGGCCCAGCTTTAGACAGGTCTCAGCTTTAGACAGGGCCCAGCTTTAGACCTGACTCAGCTGTAGACAGGGCCCAGCTTTAGACAGGTCTCAGCTGTAGACAGGGCCCAGCTTTAGACGGGTCTCAGCTGTAGACAGGGCCCAGCTTTAGACAGGTCTCAGCTGTAGACAGGGCCCAGCTTTAGACGGGTCTCAGCTGTAGACAGGGCCCAGCTTTAGACAGGTCTCAGCTGTAGACAGGGCCCAGCTTTAGACGGGTCTCAGCTGTAGACAGGGCCCAGCTTTAGACAGGTCTCAGCTTTAGACAGAGCCCCGCTTTAGACCTAACTCAGCTGAAGACAGGGCCCAGCTTTAGACAGGTCTCGGCTTTAGATGGGTCTCAGCTTTAGACTTGATTCAGGTTTAGACCTGACTCAGCTTTAGACAGGACTCACATTTAGACAGGGCCCACCTTTAGACAGCGCCCACCTTTAGACAGGGCCCACTTTTAGACAGGGCCCAGCTTTGCTCCAGTGCTAAAAATGAGAAATTTCAGTCTTCGTGGCTGAGCTCAGTCCTGGCTGATCCTACAGCCTTTCGAGAGCTGCTCCAGCCTCCCAAAATCCTAGCCCCAAGCCTGCCTAAAGGATCAGTTCAAGATGTTGCAGGTCCTGCCCCAGTGGGTGAACTCCTGCTGAAGGCACCAAACGTTGATGCTTCCCAAAGGTTCCTCCTTGCCTGGCTGCTTGCTGTCCACCCATCCGGGGTATTTATGTTTGCTGCTATTCCTGGCTGGTTTTACATAATCTCACAGAGCCTTTTTATTTTCCTGTGAAAGGAGATTACTCCGGGTAGCAACAACTGACGCCAGCACAGATCAAATGCCTGAAAATAGTTCCCAGAAATGTCGGGAATGATGCTTGTAGGGAGCATGGAGAATGTTCTTCTGCATTTACAACTGATGTGTAACTCTGGATAATCTCCCCCAAAGCAGTTCTGCTTTAAGACTTTGTGATTTGAGATTGTTTCTCCAGATTTCCCATTGTTTTCAAACGCTGTGGGGCCCTCACACTGGGGAAGGTCACCACAGAATATTTGAGAAATGGTTTGGGTGTGAAACACCAGTGTAAGGAGCAAGGACTCACATTTGAAGAGTAGAATTGCTAAATAGAAAGATGAATTTGGGTGGTTTCTTGCCTTCCTGAAGCTCAGAGTTCCACTGCTTAGCCCAGACATGTAAATTGTGAGCTCATTATTGAAAAGCCCAAGCAGCAAGCTGCCCTTCAGAGCTGTATAAACCATCAGGATTAGATTGAATGAGGGGAGGAAAGTGCTGGGTTTGAGTTCTGGACAAACACAGCCCTGGAATTCACGGTATCAGTGAAGTTCTCTGTGCTTTTCAAACCATGGAAAGGCTGGGCCGTCCTGAGGGGTCAAACCTGGAGGAATGAGCAGCAATACAGGTCCATAGGTACAGGTTTGTTTCTATTTATATTTGTTTTTATAAATCCATTCTCCAGGACAGCTTTTAGCCTCACTAAAACCAATGGAATTCTCTGTTATTCCATTAACATCCCTGGGAGAACTGACACAGAATCCAATGAAATTAAAGCACAAATCTGTCCAACCAAAAGGGATCCAACGAGAGCACAAAAAAGCACCTCGGATTGGGAATTTTCAGGACTTGTTTGCCTTGGATCAGGAATTTTCAGGACTTTCTTGCAGGCAGCTTCTGAGCTGTAGGAGAACGGGAGTGAAGAGCTTTCAGGGTGGCATTTCATAGCATTCATCCCAATTCTAACAGGAAGCTGCTGGATGCTTTCCCTGCTGGTGAGGGGAAGAGGAAAAGGGACTTTGTGGTGCCTGCAATGGAATTTTTTCATTGCAATGGGGCTGGATTAATAAATTACAGCCATGCCAGGAGGTGCTTCTGTCGTGGCAGGGGTTTGTGGCCTTGAGGGAACATTTATGTGGGAAAATGTAAAGCATTTCTCATTTTGTAGGGTTTTTTCTTGGGGTTTTTTGGTCTTTTGTAGGTCTTCTTCTCTCTACAAGGGATGAAATGATGGTGTGGTCCCAGCGAGGTGCTTTACAGAGCAGTGATGGTCACTGGCACCCCAGAGCTGGGCTGGAGCTGTAATTCTGCCCATATGGCACCCCAAATTGATAATCTGCATTATGTAACCACCTCCACATTAACTCGGGGGAATATTTGGCTTGTAAAGAAGCAGCTCGTCCGTGGATGGCAGAAACAAATGTGTTTCCTCAATTTTCCCTGTTCAAAAGGAAAAAAAACCCAAAAAACCCACACACCTCCCTCTGCCCAAGAGCTGAGATCAGATTTAATTTAGAGCAAATACTTGAACTTTAATTATGAGCGTTCACCCAGGACATTGCAGAGGGGGTCCTAATAATTAAGAGAAAATAATTTAAAATTAATTAAGGAAATATGGAAGACATTGTAGGCACCTTTTTTTCCTGTACGATTAATAAATCTGCTCTGAATGACCTGAAAGAGGGGAATAATTATCTCAGCCAGGTAATTGTGAGTGAGTGAGTGAGTGAGTGAGTGAGTGAGTGAGTGAGTGAGTGAGTGAGTGAGTGAGTGAGTGAGTGAGTGAGTGAGTGAAAGGCTGTGGATGCGTCTGCCTGGTTTTAGGAAAAGAATGATTTCCATCATTCTCCTGGAGTGTGTCCAGGTGGGCAAGGAGCCAAAGGGCACCTGGGGTGTGTGGCCACAGGACCAGGGATCAGTTTTGGGCCCCTCACCCTGAAACATGGAGGGGCTGGAGCGTGTCCAGGGCAGGGAACGGAGCTGGGAAGGGTCTGGAGCCCCAGGAGCAGCTGAGGGAGCTGGGAAAGGGGCTGAGCCTGGAGAAAAGGGGATCAGGGATGGGTTATGGGGTTGGAGAGTGTCCAGGGATGGGGAGTTCCTGAGGGAGCTGGGAAAGGGGCTCAGCCTGGAGAAAAGGAGGCTCAGGGGGGACCTTGTGGCTCTGCACAAGTCCCTGACAGGAGGGGGCAGCCGGGGTGGGGTCGGGCTCTGCTCCCAGGGAACAGGGACAGGAGGAGAGGGAACGGCCTCAGGCTGGGCCAGGGGACGCTCAGGGTCGATATTTGGAAAAGTCCTTCCCAAGAAAGGGCTGTCCAGCCCTGGCACAGCTGCCCAGGGCAGGGGTGAGTGCCCATCCCTGGGGGATGGCACAGTGCATGTGGCACTTGGGAACTTGGGTGGCCTTGGCAGTGCTGGGGTAATGGTTGGACTCAACTATCTTTTCCAGCCTACTCAGTTCCATGATCTCCTCGGCCTTCTGTCACTCCCCACTCTGCATTTCAGCCTCTCTGTGCCTTCTTTTAGTCCAGCTCTCCTCACATAAACAAGTTCGGGGGGGCTCAGCAAAGCTGAGTTACAGCTGAGTCACGTCCTGTCCTTGGTATTGCCCCTGTTTGTGTGTGTTTGGTGCTCCCTTGTAATGAATATCCAGTTCTGAGGGAGCAGAGGCCTCCCCAAGGTTTTGGGGGCAGAGCCTGACCCAAACCCCACAGAACTGAGCCCAGCTCTGGCTGCTGGTGTCAGGGAGAGCTTTGTTAGGCCGGACTCCAGTGGGAATTGAGCTCGTTAGACTCGGTGAACTTTGCCCATTTACAGTGGGATGTTGATGAGCTTCCTCGTGGTGACAGTCCTGGGAATGATGGAGTGAAGGGGAGCCCTGGGGTTAACCAGGAGCTCATTCCCACCTCTGTGAGATTTAGGGCCATGAAATGTGGCTGGGGAGAAATTTCTGCCTTCTCTCACTCAACAAGAAGAGCAAAGAACCAGATTCCAGGTAGAGCTGCGGGCTCTGCATCCTGAAAGGATCTGTCCTTGGGGAGTCAGGACAGCGGGAATTGGGTGTTTATTGAGGTGTTTATTGAGGTATCATTTGAGTTTTCCAGAGCAGCTGTGGCTGCCCCACCCCTGAAGTGTCCCAGGCCAGGCTGGACCGGGTTTGGAGCACCCTGGGACAGTGGGAGGTGTCCCTGCCCCTGGATGGGCTCTGAGGGATTCTGTGATTCCATGATTAACCAGCATCCTGCTGCCACCCAGACCCCGTCCTGGGGATGTCAAACCATTACACAGCCATTGCCTGGCTCTGTGCATCTTACAGATACTTCCTTCAATTATTTTTGTTTCTGTTCTATCCTTCTACCTGTTAAATGAACTCCGGGGCCAGAGGAGAGGATATTGGGGTTGATTTTTAATAAGTTTCATGTTTTCCATGTCCTAGAATGATCCTGTTTGATCCTTTTTCCAGATCCAATTATAATAAGCAGTGAAAAAGTTCCTTCGCTGGGCACTTTTACCTCTTTGGCACTGTTTATTTTGCAATTTAGTGGCAGTTTGTGCACCTGAAACTGGGGGTGGCTAGGACTCGCTCAACTGGACGGATTCCCATGGAATAAGGTAATTTCTGCAGGATTGTTGCTGTAGGATGTAAAGCCCCAACACCTGCAGGGGGCTGTGGCGTGGAAGGCTGCACACATCAGGCTGGGACTAACAAACGAGTGCTCTGACAGCCCTTTTGCCACAACAGCTGGGCTGGGAGGGCACAGCTGGATGGCACCAGCCGAGTTGTTGGTGCCAGGGCAGGGATAACTCCTGCAGGGAAACACCCTCTGTGTTCTGCACACCCCAGATCACCTCAGCAACCCAGTCCTTGTCAAGCAGGTCTCTTTATTTCCTTCCTGCCTGGTGACTCCCCTTTATTTATTTGAGAGCCTGGAAAGGACGTGGAATTCACTGCAGCCGTGATTCCAGAGGTTCCCAGTGCGCTGTGCCAGAACTCCAGATTGCAGGGATAATTACAGAGAATGAGATTGTTTCAGGAGAGGGACGTCAAAGAGTTCTTAAAATGATCAATGATGACTTTTAAGATTAAACTCTGGCTCTTTCCATCATTTCTGTGAGATGTTTTAAGGACATAATCTTTATCTTTCTGTCTGGTTTTACACCCCTGCAGTCAAGGTGTGACCTGGGGGTGGCCAAACCCTGCTGGTGCTCGAGGCAGCTGTGACATGGTGGCTCTTACAGGTGCTGAGAGTTACTCAGAGTTACTCAAACTCCTCAGAGTTACTCAAATTACTCAAAGTTACCCAAATTACTCAAATTTTCTTTACTTGGAGTCACCCAAATTGTCCTTCTTTAGCAGAAATGTGGCACCATCCCGCCTGGTTCTTTGGGAGCTGATGCAAATATTGGTGTGGTCCTTGGTTGGAGCCAAGCTGGAGCTCTCAGAGCACAGCTGTGACCCAGTGCAAGTCCATGAAAGTTTGGATTTCTAAAAATTCAATGAAAAATGGGATTTTCAATGCAGACTCTGCAGCTGTCACCACGCTGCAAAGTCAATTGGCTGAGCCAATTCAGCCATAGCTGTTCCATTCCTGAATTTCCAACAGATCCAGAATTCAAGAGTTCAGAGCCCAAAACAATATGACAACGGTGAAATCATCTTTACCTTGTCTATGAAACATGAAACCAACTGCAAAATGATTCCCTGTCCATGGCAAGGGTTGGATCCAGATGAGCTTTAAGGTCCTTTCCAACCTGAACCACTCTGGATTTTAATTCCAAAGCCAGTCCCAGATGTTGTGTGCTCAGTGTGGGAAGTGAAGCTATTTTTCCGTGCCTCCCATCTGTTGCAGGGAACCACAGCAGAACCTTTCCTTCTCCCAGCTTTTGGTTGGGATATTGAGTTAATTAAATTAATGAAACCATTTGTGTCAATGTACTGGTGAGTGCTGAACCCCAGCTGTGGGAGAGGATCTGCTGCTGTGCTCCCCACTGCAGAGGAGTGCACACAGGAATGTCCTGGTGGCTCAGGTTCTCCTCCCCTTCCTTTGGCATCTCCTAGAGGCCTGGAAAGCAAATTCAGCAGGAACTGGGAGTGTTGACAACTCGAAAGTCTATTTTTATGAATATATATGATATATTCTTCAAAATGGGATATTTAGGCATGGGAAAAAAAAACCTGCTACAAAATTCCTTGAGCCTTTTTCCCTTTATTTAGTGGAGCATGACCCTAAATCTGTCGTTTTTCATGGCAAATGAATTTGGATCCTCAGCAGCGCCCCTGGGTGAGCACAAAGCTTTGTTGTTCTTGCTCCTGGCATTCTGGGGGAGTTGCTGTTTGTTTTGATGTAGAAAATTCTGGCAAATTGTTTGCATCCCCAAGTGGGGGTGGGATTTTTTAAGCACAATAAAAAGGAAATCTTTGCCACACAGCACCTTCAGCTGGGGAGCTGCCTGGGAGATGAGTGTCGCTGCTCCTAATTAAAGTATTGAGAAACAACATGAAGTGGCTTGTCTGTGATTGTTCATTAAGTCACTGGCAAAAGCCTGGAATAAAAACAGGAGACGTTGCATTTCCATCCGTTGCCCTTCCAGCAGCTCCTTCTGTTTATTTATTTCTTTCTTTTTAAGGGGGTCTCCCGGGTATCTGTAAAAATCGGTTCCTTTGGGGCTTAGTGGCACTGGCACTGTGGCACCAGAGATAAAATACAAAAATACAGCTGTGCATTAATATTTGCATCTTCTGGGAGATGAGTCTGCCTCAGTCACCAGTGGGGATCTAAGACTTGCTGTTCCTCGAGCTCTTCCCTTCATGTCAAACCAGAGGAAATCAGGGCCTTGCTCCACCTCAGTCCCAGGCCAGGGAAAGGCCTTGGTTGAAAGGGAAAATCTCTTGGCAGCTCAATATTTTTATGTTCCAAGAGTGATTTCCTTAAAACATACAGTTGTCCTTGTAACGCTTGCTGGAGTTTTGGAGAAACAAGTGGGATGGGATGAGTTGGGACAGGAAGTCTCCTGGCCTGTAAAACTGCTGGAGTTACCAGGGAGCCCCTGGAATGTCTGTGCAGGGAAGGGATTCTGTGAGAGAATTAAGAAATGGCTTGATAAGTGAGGAATCCTGCAGATTCCTTGGAATATTACCTATATTTGTATTTTCCAGCTTTAAAGGTGGGACAGAGCCTGTCTCTGAGTGGCTGCAGCCTCGTGGGGTCCCTCCCAGCTGGGAATTAGTGCTGGCTCGTTGCTGCTTTGCACCAGTGGAGGTTTCAGGGTTGGATTTCTCCTTTCTCCGGGTTCTGGCAGTGCTCACAATCCTGAAGGAGCTGTTTGTTCACTGAGTCCCTGGGATGTATCCCAAGGTTTAGAAAGTACTTGGAAACCTTCAGAGAAAAGGCAGCATGTGGCAATTGTTAATTAGGGGATGTCTGGTAATTGTTAATTAGGGGATGTCGAGTTCCACACAGGGTTTATTGTCTGGGAAGGAATTCCTGGCTGTGAGGGTGGGGAGGGGCTGGGATGGAATTCCCAGAGCAGCTGAGGCTGCCCCTGGATTCCTGGCAGTGCCCAAGGCCAGGCTGGAGCAGCCTTGGGACAGTGGGAGGTGTCCCTGCCATAGCAGGGGTGGCACTGGGTGGGATTTAACCAACCCAAACCATTCCAGGATTTTATGATTGCTGCAGGATCCAGAGGGAGCAACGTTCCTGGCTTTCATAGCCACTCTCAAACCAGAAGCACCAAAGTTTGACATTTGAGCAATAAAATCAGAGGTTTTTTGTTGTTTTCCTGTGCAGGTGCCCCAGCCCTGATCCCAAGGCAGACATTCCTGCCTGGAGTGTCCCGTGCCTGGGCAGGCGTTGGAGCTCCTCATTAGAGCTCTTCTCTTTGCTGATTCACCTTTGGGTTGATGCTCAGCAGCAGCCCTTGCCCAGAGCCAGGCCATGAATTACTCAGATGGAGAACTGCTCCGTGAAGCAGCTCCCAGCAGTGTGGGTTTTCAAAGGAGGCTGGAAGGAAGAAAACAGAGAGAGAGAGAGTAAGGGAAAAAAAAATTAGAACAGAATTTTCCCTCTGTGCTTTTCCAGCTGATGGGAACGGGCTGCAGCAGTCCCAGGGCATGACACAGCATCCATTAATTCTGGAGCAGCACTCCACACATGGCTAATGATCCACAGCACGAATTCATTTCCTTTGGCTCCAGCAGCTCCGTCCTGGCCGTTTGAATGATGGATTTGTCGTGATCCCGAGGCTTCCATCTGAAAGTCAAAGCTCGTGGTGGAAGAATCCTTTAACTCCATTGGCTCCTCCAGGAAAATTCCGGCCACCCAATGGGCAGCAGGCAGGGAAAGGGGCTCGGGAGGGCCAAGCCCATGGAAACCTTGACCTGGGTGCAGGTGAAAATACCAAATTTTGTTCAGTGGGACTCCTGGAAAGGGGACAGGAGGTAAAGAAGGTGAATTTCCCTGGGCTGTCGTGGTGTTTGTGTTCCAGTTTCCACTTGGCCTGCTGGGAACTAACCCAGAGCATTAATGGGAGGGAATTCAAATAACAGTCAGGTTCTGTGGGATAAAATAACTTCGCGAATGCTCGTGTAGCAGCCCAAGCTTTAAATCGAATATTACATTAAGCTGGAGCTCCCTGTGTGAATGCCAAGCACTCTGTTTGTTTGGAATAAATCTGTTCAGGAGTTCCTTATTTTTTTCTTCCTCCCTTTCTGTGGTGCCTGCGCACGGAGCTGACCCTTGGAATGGTTAAATAGGATATATCTGCTCCTTTACCCTGTGTCACATCCAGGGAGCATCCCAGGGTCTCCTGGAGATCCCAGATGATTGCTGTCATTATCCAATCAGTGCCACTGAGGCGTTCATTAACTGACAACCCAACAAATCCAAAACAAATTCAATACAAAAGCTCTGGGAGTGTTGATTCCAGGGATTTGCCAGGACAGGGAGTCATGGACATGGGGTGGACAGGATGTCCTGAAGGAGCTGGGGCTGCCCCTGGATCCCTGCAAGTGTCCAAGGCCAGGCTGGAAGGGACTTGGACACCCACCACCCAGGGATAGTGGGAGGTGTCCCTGCCATGGCAGGGGTGGGATGGGATCATATTTAAGGTTTTTTCCAAGCCAAAGCATTCCCTGATTGTCTGGAGGTGTGTGGGTCACCTGTCCTGTCCCAAGCCCTGTGGGACTTTCTGCCCAGGGCAGATCCCATGGAGGGCTCAGTTCCCAGAGGATAAATGCACACACCTGGCTGCTCACCCCTCAATGAGAAATCAGTTCAAAACTTAAAATTTGTGGCCAGGATTCCTGAATTCCATTTGCTGCCCTGAAAATTGCTTCTCAGAGTAACTTCAGGGAAGCTGGCAGGTTCTGTCTGGGAGGTTGTAGGGGATGAGTTGTGTTTATTGCCCCATTTCTCTCAGTGCTTTAACTCGATGCAGTTTTATGGCCCTTTTTATGAAGGCAAACACATTAAAGAACATCCTCAGCCTCTAAACCACGCCTGGGCTGAAAGCTGCTGTCCTGAGTTAATACTGAAAATACTTAAAATAATCAATTCATTTAGGCCCAGTCTCGATCCGTGGCTCTCTCTGGAGATGAACAGCCAGGATGTGACAGAGCCTGGAGCAAACAGCAAAAATCTGACCCAGCCCAACCATTCCAGGGAATGTTTGAACCAGGGCAGGGTCTGCATTGGTGCTAAACCCCAACCCACTGGAGAGGGAATCACAAACAGCAAATGCAGGGAGCTGAAGCTCAGGTTGCAATTTTCTCCTGTCTCACTGCCTGCTTACAGAAATAATTAGGGGATTCATTTTTGTTTTAATTCTTTTTTTTTTAATGGGAAATTCAGGCTGTGAGGAGAGGACTCATTTTGCCAGTGGTAGATGGAATCTATTTCATGGCCAGACAGAGGGCCAGGCACTGACCTGCAGGGAGAACCTTCCACACCTGCAGAGCTCGCCCAGCTCCCTCCGGCAGCAGGACAGAGCTGAGCACATTCCCTGGGCTGGAAGGTGAAGAACTAGAAATTGTCCTGGGGAAAAATCTTACCTGAGACCTTATCCAGGGAATCAGGATCTTCAGCTGGCTGGGAACGTGAATCTCCTCCGTGTAAGCATTTCCAGCCTGATGGATGATGTTGTGAGCAGGTGATGGATGGAGGATGGAGTTTTTATTTCTGGTTGGGGCTTTTATTTCCAATTTTTAATGTTAGGGTGTTTTCTTTTCCTCCCCCAACTTCTTCTTTCTCTTTCCACCTCCTCCTTCTTCTTCTTTCATTTTTCCCTCTTGTGCTTCCTTTTTTCTCCCTTCTTATTTCCTTCCCCCCTTTTCTTCTTCTCTTTCCCCCTTCTTCTTCTCTTCCCCCCCCTTTTCTCCTTCCCTCTCTTTTCTCCCCTTTTATTTTATTTTTCCCTCTCTTTCCCCCCCTCCTTCTTCTCCCTTTTCCTGTTTTTTTTTTCCCCTGGAGAACCTGGAGCAGCTGCTATGGCTGGAAGGAGAATTCACAGCTCCAGGTTGGGCCTGGGGTATTTGTTTTGGGGTCACTGATTCCCTTCCCTTCTGGCAGTGCAGGAAGGAGCCTGGATCCCTCCTGGATCCATTGGCAGAGACTCCTCCAGAGGGAAAACCAGCATTTTTAGGGAAAGGGCAGTGCTTGATTCCCCAGGAAGGAACTGGAAGCTGCTCCGTCCATGGGAAGGTTTTTCCCCACTTCAGAGTGGAGTTTTTGGTGCTTTCCCCCCCATTTTTCCTGCTGACCCTTGGAAAAGCCAAGTGGCAGCTTTGGCTGGGGGAGCTGTGCTGCAAAACTCGGCTGAGCTCTTAATAATATGGACTTTTTTTGGACAGAAAGGAGCAGATTCCGGTTGTTCCCAACCCCACAGGATCCAGATCCCCCAAGCTCTGGACAAGACCTGATTATCGTGTTTTTAATGCCATTCTTATACTTCCAATCCATATATCTTTATAAAAAACCCAAACCATGTCATTCTTTTTTTCACAAAACAGAGGTAATGACTAAATATCCCCAGTTTGTCTTAATTTGACCTCAGTAGAACCAAAATTTAAAGTTCCCCTGCAAGTACTTGGATGTGACAAGTCCCTGTGAGGCTCCTCCTGAGTCCCAGCTGCCTTTTTGGAGACACAAAAGAAGTTTAGGAGGAATATTTTTGATTATTTGAAGTGCTGAGTCCCAGTCTGGGTCACGCCCTGTGTAAATATTTGCATGAAAACTCTTTCCAACTTCCATCTGCACAGAAATCCAGGGAAGATGCTCTGTGAATAAAAAATTTTGGCAGGCTCCAAAAAAAAAAGCCAGAAAGAAAAAGGGGGTGTGTAGATGGGGATAGAGAACATTAAATCATTGGAGCATTAAAAAATATTCTTTTCCAAGGGAATTATTGGCTCTAAAATAGAAAAGCAAATCCAATGCTTTATTTCCCTCTCCTATTAGTGCACCACCCCCTTTGCAGCTGTTTATTTCCCAAGAATAAAAATGAATGATGTCTTCGAATACCAGATGGGGACATAAAGCATCCTATTCATTAGAAAAGTCACTATTAATTGAATAATACAAATGATTAATAATTGTCCAGCTTTCCACATTAGAATTCCTATTCCAGCTCATCGACTTTGTTCTGTGGTGGGGTTGTTTTTGGGTTTTTTTAAGTGCCCACCTCGAATCATTAAAATGAAAATTAACTTTGTCATTATTAACTTGTGGCTATTAGAGCTGCTGCTAATGCTTGTTTTTTATATTCCCTGAAAATACTTCAGGCAGCGTTGCTATCTAGACATTATCATTTTCTATTCCATCCCAAATTGTTCCCAGTGTGGTTTCTGGTTGGAGCATCACGGTGGAAGAAACACCACGAAATGAAACAGAAATTTATCCGTGGAATCCTTGTCAGAGCAGAATTCACTCAGCTGGCACAGCCAGCGTGGATTTGCCTCTAAATTACATTTTCTTTCTTACTTTTTGGGACCATAAAGCTCTGACATGTCCAGCACTGGTCGAATTCAGGCATTTGGGTTCTTTTTATGAGAAAAAGGGGAAAAAAAAAAAATCTTGACCTCAGTCAGCACTGAGATGAAATTCTGAGTGCTCTCCATGCTGATTGGGATTGTTTCAGTCCTTTTTATACCCTTTCTGAGGTCTCTGGTTGTTGCACATGAGTTGAACAAGGAGGAAACTCCTTTACAGAAGAACCCTGAGTTCCTTCAGCTGGGGGAAGACATCCCAGAAAAAATAATCCATGGATTGTGCCAATGGTAATTTCTGGTTTGCCACCAGCAGCCAGGCTTGGGCAGTGGGGGGATTGTGGGGGTTTGTTTGGGGGGTTTGGGTCTGTGTGACCATCCCTGAACCCAATCCTGGGGCTCTCCTGGGACCACAGGAGATTTTTGGATCAATGCTCTGTGGGCAGCAAAGGCTCTGCAGCTCCCTCGCTCCAGGCAGGGCTGTGGAGGGTGGGCAGAGGCAGCTGCTTGGGTTTTAGCAGCACCCAGACAATTCATTTCCTCCTTTCTGTTCTTTAGGTTGTCCTTAGGGACATGTGCAGGTGATTTGGTTTGGTAGCAAACCCGTGAAAATGGCAAAAAAAAAGAAAAAAAAAGGCAAAAAACCCCATTGTAGGGAACATGAGAGGAAGCAGGCAACGTCTTCCTGTAGCTGTTTGTCAGACCCATCCATCCCTCCTTTCTTCACCCCTCTGCCTCTCAGTGCAGGCCACTTCCAGCTCTGGTGTTTTTAAAGCCACAAAAGGCAGGGAAGACTTGGATTGGGTGGGTGCTGTCTCCTGGAGATGCTTCAAACCCCAAGTTCTTGCAGTTTACAGCCTGGTTTTGGAGGATTTGGAAGGGTTTGACCAGGCTGGATGGGGTTTGGAGCAGCCTGGGACAGTGGGAGGAGTCCCTGCCCAGGGCAGGGGTGGCACTGGATGGGCTTTAAGGTCCTTCGAACCCAAACCACTCCAGGATTCCATGATTAAGGTTGGAACAGAGCTCTAAGATCACCTAGTCCAACTCTCAATAACAATTTTAACACCAGAGCCTTGACTCTTGCAGCTCCCTGAAGGGTTGGATGGGAGGAATGAAGAACTGAGGAAGGAGCTGATGATTTTTCCCGGTATTAGACTGTGAAAAAAACTCCTCCCTACGTACCCTAAATCCATCAGTGGAGAGGAATTTGCACTTCCAGAGGCTGATTTAAGCTTTCACTGGATTTCCTGACTCTCTGCAGTGTTTGTGTCTTCTTTAACTTAATCCTCATCCCAGCTAACAGAGAAGTTTGGGGTGACAAGGCAGAATTTGGGGAGTTTAAGACACCCGGATTTAACTGCACTGAGCTCCTCATCCAAAGTGTCTTACAAACATCGAGGCAGCCTCGGGAATTTGGGAAGGAAAAGCAGGATCCAGTGTCTGCAGCTCTTGAAATTGATGCTGGCCTTAAAACCCTGTAAAAACACAGCAATAAATTTCCCTGATTTATTTAAAGTGTGAAGAGGTCAGAATTTAAGTCTCTTTAACCAGAAAAACAAACAAGCAAACAAGCAGGGCCCAATTGCCGGTGGATTTAACATGCCTGTGGACAAGGGAATTTTTAATAGCTAATCTTCCCCTGCCAGCTCATGGGAAATATCAATCTATTAGGCAGGATTCGAGTGCTGAATTTTTAATGCACTTTTAGTGATTAAAGTGTTCTTTTCCTCCACTGCTTGAAAGAGATCACAGTGGCTTTAAAGAGCAGTTTAAAGTCGGAACAACAATGGGGAATTAATAACTGGAGTTGTCCATATTTCTCTCCAGGAGGGAAGGGCTGGGCCTGTTTGCATGTAGGCCTTGCATTCAGAGCACTGGGGGCAAGAGAAAATCCCTCATTTTGGGAGCAGCAATGAGCCAGAGCTGCTGCAGAAGGATCCTGTGGCTTTGCTGGCTCGGAGCGAGATGTTGGCCGTGGGTGGGAGCTGGAAGGGGAGGCCTGGAGAATGGGATGGGCACAGCATTCATGAGCATTGGTCATGCCAATGGACGTGAAGGGAGGGAGGCTCGGTGTCACTGAGGGGAAAATGGGAGTGTGCCACCCACTGATGGCAGGGAACCGGATTTTGCAGGGACAGGGGCCCAAATCCTTCCAGGAGCTGATTCCTGACTGCTATCCCAGCTCAAGCAGGGAGGTCTAACAGCACTAACTGTGCTGGATCTCTCCACTGATGCATTCTGCTCCTTTACCTTCCTCTTAAGGGGCAAAGTCCTCATTTGGCCCAAAATCCCTTTGCAAACCAGAGCCTGGCTCTCCAACCCCACTTTCCTTATAAAAATAAGGAAAACCACCCCGAGCCTCAGCTGTTCCACTGGACTTATGCAACACTGCATAACACATAACTGGAGTTATGCAGTATTTGCTGCGTCCCTGTGCCCCAGTCCTGCCCCAGAGCATTTGCAGCGTGCTTTACGCTCAGCTGCCTGCAGCCCCCCTCTGACACCTCTGCATGACACAGCCAAATCCCAGTTTTAAAAGTGATTTCAGAGCCCCTGCTCAGAACAGCCCCAGCCACCCTAAATTTGTGTTTTAAAGAAGCTTCGGAGTCGGTGCTGGAACTTCCCTCCTCTCCCTTTGCTCTACTTTGGGGTTGCTAATGGATGTGTCATTGTCATGCTGGCTGGCCCAGGGCAGTAATGAATTACAGGATTTAATTGTGGGCTTTGGGGCCTGTTCTGGAGGTAAGAAATAAACAGCAGCCTGAGAGTTCTGCAGTCAGGGGAGAAGCTCCAGGCAGGCACACGGACCTGGGGTCACAGCTGAGAGGCTCAAGAAGCAGTGCCAAAACTCCTCTGCCTGCACTGATCATGCAAGAAAGGCCCAGACAGTGAACTGGGAGGGGGAAATTTGGTTAATGAAACATTCTTGAAGCCTCTGCACCTGGGAATCTTGCAGGGATCCTCTGCTCCTCAGTGCTGGCCTCTCGGTCAGAAGATTCTCAAATAGATTTTCCTCCACCTGGTTCGGTTTGAGTTAAGGTAAAACAGGGTAAAACTCGGGGTGTCTGTAAGAATTGTTAGATATTGAAGCTAAAATAAGTTAAAATCTGAACCCTTTCCCAGTCCAGGTGTTCAGTGAATCCTTTGTCTCTCCCTGCTGTCCGGTGACACTCCCACTTTGCCTCCCTGAACAATCGGATCCGACCTGCTCCAGCTGCAGGGCACAGGTGAAAGGAATGTTCATGCCTGGGAAATCAATAGCAGGATTTACCACAGGAATTAGGGCCTGCCTGGCCTCACTGAGGATCTTCCTAAAACCTCTGAAATTGGTGAGGAAATTCTCTGTTTGCTCCATGGTTTAATGAATTAGAAAAAGGGAGGACAAATAGATTTATCAGACAGAATGAAGAAAATGAGACTGTAAAATATAATTAAATCTTGGAATGGCTTGGGTTGGAAGGGACCTTAAGGATCATCCAGCCCCACCTCGTGTCATGGGACACCTCCCACTACCCCAGGTTGCTCCAGCTTGGCCTTGGACACTGGCTGGGATGGGAAATCCACAACTTCTCTGGGCACTTGTGGTGCTTTGGTTTATTCTGTTGAGCAGAGGGCACGACCTTGAGACCCATCAGAAAACACAGTGATGGAAAGGGATCTTCCATGCCCAGAATTCCTTCTCATTTCCAATTGAAACTGGAAGTGTTTTCTTCTGGCAAGTGCTGGGCCAAGGAGGGAGCTGCAGAGCCCCGGGGTCAGACCAGGATGAGCTGGGTTTGAGTTCCTGTGGTTCCCTGCTCCTCCTGTGGATGTGGCTGCTGCCAGAACTGGGAATGAGAAACTGGTTTGCTCACCTGGAGCACAACACCGACCCTGGTGACACAGCTGCAGTTTATAAACTGCTTTTGGCATTCTGTGCTTTCAAATAAGCAACAGCCGAGCAAGGAGAACTTCAATCCCAGCCCTTCTCTGGGCTCCTTCGTATCAGTACAAAAATTCCAGCTCCCTGGTAATTGAAATGTCACTCTGGGGCCTTGCCCTGCCAGTCAGGAGGAACAGGAGAGGCAGGGAAAGGTGATTTCCTCAGCCTCCTGAGGCTGGGCAAATTATTATTTTCCCTGGGGGATTCCCCGAGTGCTGCAGAGGCTGCAAGGTGACCTCAGGGAATGTTTCTCATGAGCATTTGGATGATTCCTCATTCCTTAAAGATCATTTGTGAGTCCCTGGGCCCTAAGTGCCCAAACACAGGTGATGCCACCCCAGGGGACAGCGATTCACGGATTTGTTTGTGGCAGAGCAAAAAATTGAATGGCTGTTTTCCCAAATCCATGTGTTTTGGGGAGCTGCTTCTAAATATTGAAATAATTGAAGTAAAACCATCCTCTACAGAAGTTCCTGCTGCAGGATTTCTGACCAACTGGAATTTAGCTCCTTTCTGTAAAGGCATTGAAATTATTCTTGCCCAGGGTGGGCAGGAACGTGGAGTCCTGGGTTTGGAGTGTTAACCAAGCAGGAAAACCTCTGGAATTAAACTGGCAGATTCCCACCATTTGTTTTATTCCATGTCTGCAAGACTTTCATCCTTTTCCCCAAAACCACCTCTTCTCAGAGCTTTTCCTGACAGCACAGAGGCAAGAAATGATGTTTTGCAAGACATTAACCATTAACTTCCTTTGATTTTTTTTTTTTTTTTCTGAACTACTTAAATCCTCCTGTCTGTAAGATTTGCTCTGAGATATTTGGAAAGTGATATTTGATTTTTCTCTGGCTCTCTGCAGCCTGGGGAGGATGGGAATGCCGTGCTCAATCCCACACTCACTGGGAGCTCTCATTGGGTTGGTTTAAACCAGGATGGAGGAATATTTGTGGTGCACAGAGCCTGGATTCAGTCAGCAGGAATTCCAGAGAGGTTTTGCAGTATTACCAGGTGTTTTCTCCTAAACATTCCACTTTAACCACAGCTCCCTGCCCAGTTCAGCCCAGTCACTGTGCTCAGGAGAGGTGGGAAGTGCTGTGGTTTGAGAGGTGAAAATCCTGTGTTTTAAACAGAATTCTGGGATGCAAGGATGTGCTGCATGACACAGAGAAAACCTCCTGAATTTCTGCACTGCCCTGGTCAATTTGAGACTGCCAAGAACTGGAGTTTTTAGCATTCAAGTCTAACAAGTATTTCAAGGCCTGTGGCAGCAGTGATTTAATTGGAACTTGTTATCCCGGGGTTTTTCAGGTGGAATCTCGTGCACAGGGCTGGCCCCCGGGGGTTTCTGTTGTTTCACTGAAGCAGAGTCATTCTGATGCCAAAGGAAACCCGGGCAGTTCCTCTTTCCCTCTCTGGCCTGTGCAGGGATGCTCTAAATCCTCGTGGAATGCAAACTGTGCTCCCCACACCTGCAATCCCCAGGATGAAAATTCATCCTTTGCATTGGTGCCTCCTCGTGCCAAGGAGCTGCAGCAGGATTTCTGGGAGCTATGTTCACACAGGGAGGGGATGGAGCAGAGGCAGCAGCCCAGCTGGAGAGGCTGCAGTGGAGCTGGAGATCTCCCAGGCTGTCAGGGAGGATCCAGCGTTCTGCTTACTCCATCCTGCATTCAACAGCACAAAAATCCAACAGGGCAATTGTCAGCTCTTTCCCTGAGCCAGAAGTTTCTGAATACTCTAGGGAGGGAATTCTTTTCCAGCCTGACTTTGCTCTGAATGGTGCAGCCCAAACTGCGCATCTGCAGGAGCCCGGGGAGCTGGAGGAGCACAGGGTTGGGCTGATTTGGGAATTCCCTCCATTATCCCTTTTCCTGATCCTTTCTCCATCCCGGCATTATCCTTCGTTGGCTCCCAGCACGTGGAAACTCAGGCAGGGCTTGGTAGGGAATGAGAACCAAAAATCCATGTGAGAAGATGATGATGATGATTTTAATGACCAGGCCAGAGACCCCCCCCTCACTGCCTGGGCTTTGATATTTTTCCTGGGAATTCGGGCTGTTAAAGCCACTAAAAGAATTGTGCACGTGGCTGAGGAGATGGAAATAGGGGTGATCCACATGATCTGGTGAGGGGCATCCCTGCCACTGCAGGGGCTGGAGCTGGAGGAGCTTTAAGGTCATTTCCACCCCAGATCATTCCATGGCTCTGATTCCTGCTCCTACACTGTTAACTATATGTTATCCTGGAGAGGATTTTTGTTAGTTTTTAACCTAGCTCAGCTTCTAGATGGGATTTTCCAGAACAAAACAGCAGAGGAGCTGTGGCTGTCCCTGGATCCCCCCAGAAGCATCCAAGGCCAGGGCTTGGAGCAGGCTGGGACGGTGGGAGGTGTCCCTGCCATGGCAGGGGTGGGCTGGGATGGGATTCAAAGTCCTTCCAGCCCAATCACCTCCACGATTCTGTGAAAACTGAATTTCAAAAGTAACCCTGGCACACGATGCATTCTTTTATTGAGATTCGCCTTTTGGATTGGCAGCTGGCACCTCCCTAAAAATGAAATTTTCAGCTCTCTTCTTACATGACTATTCCTTGAAAATGTCACTGCTGCCTGGGCTCAGTGGCTGTTCCATTCATTTTCCTCATTACAGAGGGATTTTCATTCCCAAAATTGACCAAGTCACTCTTGTCTCTTTGACAAGACTTTCTTTCTCCCCCACTCTGTACCTGCTGTCTCATATCTCCCCAGCTGGCAGATTTTGAACCTCTATTTATCCCCTCTCTTCTCCAGCCCCTCACCATCTTATTCCATATGTTTATTATCCTTTCCATCCCCAAGCTGTGAATAATTTTGAGGGAGATCAGGCAGCTGGGAATCAGCTGGTTGGCAGCAGCCTGGTGCTGGAGGAGTCCCTGGGTTAACTCACAGTTGCTGCTGAAGGATTTTGGAGAGCACAGAAAAACATCCTCTCCCAGCAGTGCCAACCCCAAACTTGTCAGAATTACCAGCTATTATTGTACTGACTGAAAAACAGAGAATTAAAAGAAAAAAAATCCCAGTGTTCTGTGTATTTGTTTGCTTTTTTAGTTGTTTTTAATGCCAGGATGAGCTGAATTTTACATGTTTAATGAAACTCTGGATTCTTATTTAATGAAAGGCTTAAAATTAGGAATATTTTCAATTTAATCCTGGGAATTTATCAGTGAAAGGAACAGATTTGCTTTCTGAGGGTGCTTTAGGAAATTAAGGTCCTAAATTAGGAATGGGGGGTCAGACAGAACAAATCCCAATCCCACCCCTGTTATATTCCTGCTATTTCTCCCTCAGCTCTGACTCCTATAGTTCTGTGCTCCCCATGCTGTGCCTGAACCACTGAGGTAAAATCAGATCCCAAATCTCCTTTGCCAGGTCCAAATTCCTATTAAAAGTCAGATTATTCCTGCTCTCCTGAGGGAACTGGGAGCACAGTGCCCATCCACACATTTTGGGGTGGAGATGATCCATAGCAAGCAAGGCAGGACTCCAAATTGTAGTTCCCAGCATTTCTCTTTAAGGAGCTGAGCAACTGCTCAAAAAAACCAAAGTAAAGCATGAATTCCATGCAGTTTATTCCTTTTATTCCTTCAACTTTTCCAAGGGAAGCTGCACAGGCATGGAAATAATTTGTGTTTGGTTTTTGTCTGCTCACCCAACGGTTCAAGCAGGCAGCAGCCAAAGCAAAGCTCTCTCTGTCTGCAAACAATCCCTGAAATGTTTTGTTGGAAGAAGAGCACGAAGGGTTATCATTAGCTGGGTTTAATATCAGGGAAGTATAAAAATTACATGTGAATCCCCAGCAAAATAAAGAGATTTCCCATTGGATGGTGCTGGATCAGAGGCCCTGGATCCCTGCAGGCTGCAGGGATGTTCCTGGCATGGATTGACAGCTCGTTTTTCCCAAGGCACTCCCAGGCTGCAGGCACCCATTGTATAAAATCCTGTTAATTTTAGCTTGGTGCTGTGTTCATTCGTTTGTGTTGCCACAGGACATGATGTTTTCTGGGCATTTTTTCATGGCAACATTAGGATTTAACAGGATGAAAGGCCTCAGAGTCACAGAACCAAAGGGAGATTTCTTTTGGAAGCAACCTCTGGAGGTAATTTCAGAGCTCAGGGTTCCACAGGGCCTTGTCCAGTCCAAGTCTGAAGGATGGAGATTCCCCAAACTTTCCAGGCTGTGTTTTGGTCTTTAACAGCTCACTTGGTTAATTTTATCTATTTTTAAAATAAGTGCAATCAGAATTTCTGTCCTCTCCTGTTGCCTCTGTGTCTTATTGAGTATTCCTGGGGTGAGTCTGGCTCCATATTCCCAGACTTTTGCAGGGAACAGAAAAAGGTTGGACTCCTGTAACTTCCTCCTCTTCACCCTAAACAAACTGAGAGCGTTTTCCCCTTCCTCAGCCTTTTCCCACCTGCATGTTGGATGTTAGGAACAATTTCTTCACTGAAGAGTGGTTAAACATCAGGACAGATCTCCAGGGAAGTTGTGGAGCCACTGGAGATGTTTAAAACAGGAGCAGGAAGGGCACTTTTAGTTTTTGTGGGCATGGTGGGGTTCGGTCAAGGCTTGGACTTGATGATCTTGGAGGTCTTTTCCAACATTAATGATTCTGAAATTCCATATCCAGCGGGGAGGGAGGTGCAGCTCTGCCTGATGGATCCCTGGGCCAGGGCTGGAAGCCTTGGATGAGTTTTAGTTCGTCTCTGCTCTCCACGAGTCGTGTCCCACCTTGGTAACAAATCCCTCACTGAAGGACCTGCCTGGCAGAGCTGCTCCAGGATGGGAATTCAGAGTTCCACGTCATACAGAGGTGAGAGAATCTTCCTCAGGGTGTTCAGAATCACAAAGTTAAGACTGGAAAAGACCTCCAAGACCATCGAGTCCAGCCTTTGATCCATCACCACCTTGTCAGGGGTTTAATGGTGTCACAAGTCCAGCAGAAACCTTTCTGACCATGCAGGGGACCCAACATCTCTGGGCCAGGGGGATTTAGGGTGGATCTCAGGAAAAGGTTCCTCCCCAGAGGGTGCTGGGCACTGCCCAGGCTCCTTAGGGAATGGGCACGGCCCTGAGGCTGCCAGAGCTCCAGGAGGGCTGGGACAGCGCTACCAGGGATGCCCAGAGTCCCTACAATCCCTTCTGTCACGATCCACTGAGACAAGCAGGGGTCGTGATGGTTCGTTAACCAAATCTCAGAGTGCAAAAGAAACACAAACGGGGAAAAGTATTGATTTCAATCAGCACAAGGCACTTTATTGCACAGCAACGCAGTGTAATCGCCATAGAGAGGGAGAGAGAGAGAGGGAGAGAAAGAGGGGAGGGTTATAGCTCCCAACGGCCGGCAGAGTCCTCGTGGTCTTCGTCTTCTTCTGTGGGGAGATCTCGATTGGGGTCTTCTCAGAGAGTCCTTTTGTACCCTTTTGGGAGCGAGGGGCAAACGGGCAAAGAGGAGTGAGAACAATGCCCACAGGTGTGAGAGCAATGCCCACAGGTGAGAACAATGCCCACGGGTGTGAGAACAATGCCCACAGGTGTGAGAACAATGCCCACAGGTGAGAACAATGCCCACGGGTGTGAGAACAATGCCCACAGGTGTGAGAGCAATGCCCACAGGTGAGAACAATGCCCACAGGAGTGAGAACAATGCCCACGGGTGTGAGAACAATGTCCACAGGTGTGAGGACAATGCCCACAGGTGAGGACAATGCCCACAGGTGAGAACAATGCCCACAGGAGTGAGAGCAATGCCCACAGGTGAGAACAATGCCCACAGGTGTGAGAACAATGCCCACGGGTGTGAGAGCAATGCCCACAGGTGTGAGAAAAATGCCCACAGGTGTGAGAACAATGCCCACAGGAGTGAGGACAATGCCCACTGTCTCAGGTTAATGGCACAGAACAGGCAGTGGGCAGCAGGTCCCGCGCTGTCCCTGCCACTGTCACAGCAGGACCAACACGGCTCACCACAAACTGCCAGCAATGTGCACCATGGGCTCGTTGTGCTTGCCCAGCTCTGCACCTCGGGCAGGCCCAGGCTCAGCGTCTCGCCCTCTGTAGATGGTTGTGAGACAGATGAAGAGTCTTTGGGCCGTCTCTTACACCTTCCGACCCAAACCATTCTGGGATCCTATGGAAGCCAGCCAGGAATTCCGTACAACTCTGCAGAGCACCACGGGGATTCCAACAATCCATGGACCCAAACCCCATTCCCTGTGAGCTGGCAGTGGGAACCAGCGTCACTGTTGGAATCCAAGGCACAGCTCTGGCTGCCCCGAGAGCTCAGGGCACACCTCTGGCTGCCCTGGGGGGTCAGGAGCCCCAGCAAGGGGGTCCCAGACCCTGGCAAGAAGCCCAGAATGGCACCAGCTTTGACCTCAGCCCATGGGAAAAGTTACCAACACTGCCAGAATCATTGCAAGCCACCAGAGTGTGAAAATGAGTAGTGGTTTAGTATTTTACAAGGTAAAAAGTAGATTTTAGGGTTTTTAATATGAGGACGAAGGGTTTAAGATGGAGGATTTTGGGCGTTGCCCTGTTCTTCCTCTCCTTCTCCTTCTCCTCCATCTTCTCTGGTGGTGGTGGCACAAAATGATTGGTAGAATGAAAAAGAGGTAGAAATTCCGTGTCTAGAATAGGTGCAAATGAATTGGTATAGAACAGTAACTAATAAATCCATTGTGAAGAATGGTTGGATCATGGAAAGGGCACAAAAAGGCCGGGACAGCCCAGGACTGGGCAGTGCCCACTCGGACTCGGCTGCATCAGATGTGCGGCCGGAGCTGAGAGCTGGCAGAGATAAGGAGAAATAAACAGCCTGAAACAACATCTGCAGGCGTTTCTCATCTGTTGGGGCTCGAGGTAAAGCGTCCCAGAGGTGAAGATAAGAACCTGTATTTGTGAGGAGTACCCAACTCCCACTCTCCCTGTGCTGAAGGTGGTGAAGATCCAACCCCGCAGGAGCTGTTCTCACATGGAATATCAGTGAGCAGCTCCCAAACCCGATGACTGCTCAGGATTTGCTTTGCACTCGCACCTCTGGCGGCTTGAAGCTGCTGGAGAAACATCAAAGATAAACACAAAAACCTAAAGCTTGATTAGGCTCATGAAAAGCTGCTGTTAAATTGGGCCTCTGGCTTTCCTTGTGAATCCTTTTTATTTTCCCACTTGCCTTTTCTTTCATTTCTTTTCTGTTTTCACTTCAGCAGGAAGCTCATTTGCACAGGGAATGTGACCTGGGGATGCTCGTAAGGAATGCAAAGGGCTCCTTCACCCCTCTCTGTGGATTTCTCACAAGTCTGTTGAGGATAAACACCACTCCAGACACTTTTCTCAAGGAAAATTAGCTCAGATCCTTAACCCGAGATCATCTCAAGGAGTGTGTTGAGGTCTCAGGAGGTTGGATCTCTTACTCACTTTGGATATGATGGATGTTATCTTTATTTACAAGGGTGAAAAATGAAAAAGCCCTCCATGAAATAAAGGATTTCCTGTGGATGTATCTGAGGGGAAAATTACAATTAAATAGGTGGAAAATTACCTGAGCCAACTTGTGCTGGGATATAAATCAGAAACAAGTGCTAGGAACATGAGTCAATGGGAAAGGATCAGGAGACTCCAAAGGGAATCTGTACAAAGGATCAAATTCACCTCTGGAGCAGCTCCAAGGAATCTCAGCTCTCTCAGAGCAGCAGATGCACTGCCAGGGTTATGGGAAAGGTGTTTATCTAATCTTTGCACTCACAAATTATTATTTATATGGGAGGAATGCTGAGGTGTGCTGGGACTGGGGCCCTGCTGTGTGGAGCAATGTACAGGCCCTGCTCTGAGCAGACCAGAGATAAGGAGTGGTATCAGCCAGGGAAGTGATGGATCCTGCAAGAAACAACTGGATAAAGCCTGGTTTAGCATTTTAATTCCATGTGGGCATGACTTCAGCAAACTGGAGTCTGTCCCTGTGTCCTGTCCCTGTTTCCTGGAGTCTGTCCCTGTGTCCTGTCCCTGTGTCCTGCAGCCTGTCCCTGTTTCCTGGAGCCTGTCCCTGTGTCCTGTCCCTGTATCCCAGAGCCTTCTCCTGTGTCCTGCAGCCTGTCCCTGTGTCCTGTCCCTGTTTCCTGGAGCCTGTCCCTGTGTCCTGGAGCTTGTCCCTGGCTGCTGGAGCCTGTCCCTGTGTCTTGCAGCCTGTCCCTGTGTCCTGCAGCCTGTCCCTGGCTGCTGGAGCCTGTCCCTGGCTTCTGGACTGGGCTGGCAGGAGCAGAGTGAACTCCTGGTCATCACAGGGACAGGAGAGGCCTGACCTCAGGACATCTCAGGTAAAGGTGCTTCCCCCCATCAGGGATCAGTTTGTGTCCATCGACTCCTGTCCCCATCCCTGGAGGTGTCCAAGGAAGGCCTGGACGTGGCCCCCAGTGCTTTGGGCTGGGTGACAAGGCAGGGATCAGTCACAGGTTGGACTCGATGGTCTGGAAGGGCTTTTCCAGCCTCAGGGATTCTGGGATTCTGGGAATAGACCTCCTTCCCTCTGCTGTCACTTGTCTCCCTGTCCAGCAGCTCTGCAGACCTGGGTTACTCCAGTGGGAGGTGTCCCTGCTCATGGCAGGGGGTGGAACTGGATGCTTTCAAGGTCCCTTCCAACCCAAATTCCATGATTCTCTTGAGACAGTCTCTGTGGCCTTTGCCCAGTGGATCCATGGCAGCCTCTCTCCCAGCAGCCAAGGGCAGCAGGATGCATGACAAGGAGAGCTCCTGGATCTGATTTAATGCTGGACCAGAGCTCCCCACAGTTGTGGCTGTGGACAGGTTGGTTTCAATCAAAAGCACCAAGCACCAAACCCCAAAAATTTCTGTGGGAGCTGCAGAGTTCAGAGCAGTTGGAAAAATTGCTGTGCCTGAGGTGCCCAAAGGAGGCAGTGGTGGGGAGAGGAGCCAAATTTGGGGTTTAATGAGATTGACTGATGCACACCCCTGGTTCCAGAAACCCCTGATCCCTTCATTAGAAAGGAAAATACTCCTGCTGCTGGATCCTTCCAGAGCAATGTGAGCTGTTATTTCCAGAGCTGAGTGGGAGGTTTGGGGATGGCAGAGAGGGAAGGCAGTGCTCCAAGGAAAAGCTTTTCCCTTTGCTAATGGTAATCTGATGGACGGGAGAGTGGGCCTGGAATGGGATTTTGCTGCAGATCGTGATTGGGAAAATTGTTTGCCAAGAGTTCAGGAACTGCCTGTGAGAGCTGCACGGAATTCTGTGGTACTGAGCAAGAGAAAGAACAAAACACACATCATCCCATGGATCTGAATTTGAGTGGTGAAGGGGAAAAGCAAAGGAGCGACTTCAGCTCTTCCCAAGTTCAAGCACAAACACGTGGAGGCCGTCCAGGAAGGAATCTATGGAAGCAGCAAATTATGCCCTGGGATGGGCTCTGGAGTTGCCATTTTGCACGGAACAGCTGGATTTGCTGAGGAAAAGGGGCAAACATGGAATCATTTTCATCATTTTCTCTCATTGCCTAAAGAATTTGTGGCTGCCTCATCCCTGGAAGTGTCCAAGGCCAGGCTTGGAGCAGCCTGGGACAGTGGGAGGCGTCCCTGCCCATGACAGGGGTGGGTCTGGATGGGATTTAAGGTCCCTTCCAGCCCAAACCATTCTGGGATCCTGTCCTGATTCTCTGATCCATTAAAACTCAGTTTCAGGAGACTGTGACATTCCTTTACATTCCGTAAGGGGATATGTGGGAGCAGCACCAGCCTCTTCCTGGAAACTTCCTCTCTAGTCTGCTTGTCTTGGAAGTGCCCTGCAAAACCAGCGCTGCTGAGGCTGGGAGGGACCTCTGGAGATGTCCTGCTCCAGCTCCCCAGCTCCAGGCAGGCTCACCTGGGGTTGGGGTGGAGTATTTTCAAGGAGAGAGACTCAGCAGCCTCTCTGGGCAGCCCCAGTGCTTGAGCACCCTCACTGGAAAGGGCTTTTTGTGGTGTTCAGTGAAATGTTCCCTGTTTCAGCTCATGCCTCGTGTCCCTGGCTCAAGGAGGAGCTGGGGCAGAGCCAGAGGATCACTCAGCGCTGGGAGGGACACGTTGGGTCCCTCACACTTTGGGTTTGTCATTAATCACGTCCCCATAAAACTTCCCAGACAGCACATCCTGGAAGGTCACCCGGAGTAAATCAGCCTTGGTGCACAGCAGAGCTGAGGAGTTAAAGCTCAAGGTCACTCAGATAAATCCCAGCCTGATGGGGTTTGAAGGAATTTGGGAATGTTTAAAAGCCACCCCGTGCATAAACTGTTTTTTGTTTGTTTTTGCATCTTGAATAATTAATAAACCCCAACAGGAAGGCTGGAGATTCATAAACTCCAGGCTCAGCCGGGCCTGCAGGGGACTTGTTCCCAAAACCTGGAGCAAGGTGAGATCATTTCTTATATCCCAGTGGCAAAACAAGCTTATTTTTCACACCTCTTTAATTACCCCAAGTCCAGAGGAGTCCTGGTTTTACACACTCCCATTTCTCCTCTGTTGGGAGAGGGAAAGATTAACAGAATTAAACCTGGAGTAAAGCTGTTGAAAATACAGCCTTACTGAGCTAATGATGGTGCTGTTTGGTTGTTGCTGATTGAGTTTTAATTCAAGATAAATTAGTAATCAATTTAATTAGAGGAGCACAGCAGGGTGTGGGGGTTGAGCTGAGGGGCTGCTTGGGCCCGTTTGAAAACAATCTATGATTTAAACAGTCTCTGGTCCACACTGAAAACACCTGGCTGGGAGTAAGGAAAGGGTTTCATCCCTCAATTCCTGGTGCAGAATGAGGCAGGAGGGACAAAGCCCAAAATTTTGTTTGCCCTAAAACATTTATGGTCTTTAAGCTGTCTCATTTCTGTCTGTCTCTTCAAAAGCTTCTTAAATAAGGTGTTAAACTGAGCCATTTGAATGGATTGAGCTGAAAGTTTTATCCCAGAAATCCTGGGCTACATTTAAGGCACATTTTCTAAACTTTGGCCAACAGAACCCTCACATGTTAGTTATTTCTGCAGCAGAAATGCAGAGAAATTTCATTATGGACCAGATTTGTTGTTTACTTTAGGCCTGTTGCCTTCCTCCAACCCATCCTGGGGCAGAGGTAGGTTCAGTGCTTTAATTACACAGCAGAATTAAAGAATAAACTGCTCTGACAGTCGTTCTTACACAGAACACGAGGATTAGGATATGCAAATATTATTTCAGTGAGATATGTGATATATGTATTTGTGAGAATAATGTGAGAGGTTTTAGGCAGCCAGGGCAGACCGTGGGGGTCACTGTGGAGAATTTGGGCCTGAGAAACAAGGAAAATGGGCAAAGAAATGCATTTTAGGTATTGTTCAAAGGTTCCTGCCTTGAAAAGAGGCTGCAAGGGTCTCATTCCAGTCTGCTTGGTATTGGAGTGGATTCAATTAACTTCAAAAAGCAAAATACATGGGAAACTTCAAAGTGATATCTCCAAAGTCACCTTGAAGTTAGGAAAGTCTTGACTTGTTTCTCACTGTGTCAAACTGGAGAGAAGGTAAAAATTCACTGCACACTTCTCTCCCATGTTGGGTATCCAGATCTCCCATCAGAGAAACAGGGATTATATTCCAGTTTCTTATTTTCCACATCCTTTTGGTTAAACTTCGTGGAAGTGATGGGTATTGCCTGGCTCTTCATTCCAGCAGCCCCAGATGCCTCTAACTGGGAATTTGGTGGCAATAAATGGGGTGAAACTCCAAGGAAATCAACACGTGGCTTTTCCTTTCCATCTTCATCAATAAGGAAAAGGGGAAGGAATTGTGGTGACCTGAGTGGGAAGTGCTGAGGCTGGCAAAGTGACTTTATTTGAGGCATAACTGGGTGGGGCTGAACAAAGGGAAGGTGAATTACCACCAGGAATTCAGGAAGGGCAGTTTTACAGGACATTTTGTCAGGATTTTTGTCTGGCATGACCTTGGAACAAAGACCTGTGGTGTCAGGAGCTGTGGGATATTTCCCTGGGTTCTGTCACATCCTTGGCCTTAAATGGGAAATAAATTTCCAAAATCTGCTCCCAGGCCTGAAATGGTTCATAGATTAAATGGGCATTTTTTCTCATGGGTTTTTTGGAGGTTTTGGTCCACCTGGATGTGCACCTGGAGCTGTGCTGTGGCTCCCTGGGCTGCTCCTGGCTCGTGGATGGATTCACTGCCAGTTGTCGCTTCAGGGACTCTTTTCTCATACAGGGAAACCTGGACCAGCTCTTCATGACTCAAATATATTGTGTTTGATCATGGCCACTGAAGGAAATCCTTTCTCTGCTCCTGCTGCAATAAGTAAAGGGTTTTTGCCTGTTTGGGTGGAAGGTCTTGGCACTGTGGTGGGGTTGGGGGCATTTCCTGAACCAGAACCCAGAGCTGAGCTGATCACGGGGCTGAATTCCTGCTCTGCTTTGGAGATTAATTCCTCAGTTCAGCTGAGATTTTTAGGGCTGCATTGAAGAAAGAGGAAAAAAATAAAAACCCAAGAATCAATGAATTAAGGGCTTCAAAACTGATACTGCATTGAATCAAAGATATTTCCATCCTGTCTGTTGATGGCAGTGGCACAGGATCAATTAATAGAACATAAGGCCTTTGTTTATAATGCTCCGATTTCTTCCTATCCGGAATTGTTCACAATACAGAGTTTATTTTTAAATTCTGACTTTCAAAGGAGCCTGACAGTTGTCAGTCTCAGCTAAATTAAAATTATCCTGACACCTCATGATTTCCACCCTGCACATCCCTCATTATCTCGATGAATTGAGGGCTCACTTACAGGAGTTTTAAAGATGACGAAAGTGAGGTGCAGAGGGAGAGAAACTTCCAAGCTTCCAGGTTTTTGGAGGGTTGTAGTTACATAAATCCCAACATTTCCCAGGAGAATACCTGTGAACATAAGGGCCCGGGTGAGGCATCCAAATCAAAGCTTTGGGCACAAAAAACCAACTTTGGTCCCTCAGCTCAGGTGGGTGATGGAGAGACTGAGCTGCCTCTCTCATGGAAATGCCATTTTAACACCCTTTACATGCACTGGGATTTGCCAGCATAAATTCATGCCTTGGAAATGGCAAAGGAAAACTGTGCAAGTGTGGATGAGGAGAAACTTCTGTTAACATTAGGAATTTGGAAAGTAAAAGCTATTAATAGATCCAGCCAGCGATGCTAAACAGAGGGATAAATGTGAATTCAAGCTACTGCTTTTAAGTGGAAGGAGCCAGTATGGAAAATAAATCCCTGAATTCCACCGGGACACTGTTCAGATTAGCCCTAATCCTCCCAAACAAGCAGGAGGTGGGGAAGGAAATCCTTTCTGTGTGTTCAAATAAACAGCAGAGACAGCCTGACCTCCAGCACGACCCCAAAACCCCATCCCAGGAATGAACAGCAGGAAAACCTTCGTGGAATAGGAGGTGGGAATGCTGAGCCGAGGGAATGTGGGCTCTGGAGATGGGAGGGGTGCAGGGGGTGCTCTCCTGGGTGAGCCCTGCGCTGCTGTGCAGAGCAGCTCCACGCTGATTAACTGCGTTGCATAATTTATGCTCCTCCTTATTTAATCACTCTGGAGTTGCGGTGCTTGCTGGCAGTTGCTAGATTGCTTTATTAAATTTAGGCTGTGTTGAAGGAAATTTATTTTTGTGTATTCCTCCTTCGTAATTTTTTTCCCCCTTAAATGCTGTCACATAAATTAGGGCGTTATCGATGAATCTGCATGAGGAGCTTTGCTGTTTAGTTCTGGGGCCAGAATCCCCTAAATCATATATGACACCTGTATTAGAACTTCTCACTATTCTTCTCTGTCATGGATTTACTTCCCGGGCTTCCTTCTCATTTCTATCAGACAAAGGCATTCAGACTGGGAAGCAAGGGAGGAAAAGAAATGGAAATCCAGGTTTTGTCTCTTTACTCAGGAAGGTGAAATAGCAAGACGTGAAACAGATCTGTTCAATTGTGTCATGACATCAAATACTGACATCTTTTCATTTCCCATTCCCAGGGGAGTGGTAATGATGCCTTCTCCAGCCTCCTAGAAACAGAGACTGGACAAGAGGAAGGGAATAAAGGTCGGTGTTTATTTGAAAGCCTTCAAGGCACGCCCTGGGGGAGCCAGAGGCTGCCTCCAAAAATGGACCCCAAGATGGACCCCAGGTCACGAGTTCTTCACACTTTTATAGGTTTGGTTCATTTGCATACCACGGTTAATTCTCCAATTAAAGCCCTAGGTCAATGATGGAATTCCCCTCAGCTTGCTCCCCCCTTAGAGGCTTTGGTTTACACATTTTGGGCCTAGAAGAGCCTGGCTGTCCTTGAAGGCAAAGCCTGGAGAGGCTTTGTTGTGTCTGCCCAGCACGAGAGAGCAGAAATTCCAGGCTACAAGGAACTGCAAAGCTACACTTTGAGCAGTACAGAATTTGAAAAATATAAAAGTTAAAACCTAAGGCATCAGTAAGGCCAGGGGAGGAGAAAGGTGCTGCTTGTGGGAGTTGGTTACAGGGGGTTTAAGTTCAGAAGAGGATTAAATAGAATCATGGAATGGATTGGGTTGGAAAGGAAATAAAAAGTCACCAAATCCCACCCCTGCCATGGCAGGGACACCTCCCACTGTCCCAGGCTGCTCCAGCCTGGCCTTGGGCACTGCCAGGGATCCAGGGGCAGCCACAGCTGCTCTGGGAATTCCATCCCAGCCCCTCCCCACCCTCACAGGCAGGAATTCCTTCCCAATATCCCATCCATCCCTGCCCTCTGGCAGTAGTGGGAAGCTGTTCCCCCTTGTCCAGGCCCTTATCCAAAGGGGGCTTCCTGTAAGGAGAAGAAAACTCTCACAGTTGAAATGTTAATGAAGAAAATTACCATGTTAATAAAGAACTCGGAAAATATAAATTCTTTCCTCTCTTTTTAGTTGCTTCCTTCTGTCATTTAGTCCCAAAACCCCATGAATGCAGTGAGATCAAGAAGATGAATTTTAGAGAAATGGTGGCATTAACAAAAATTCCTTTGGATAAAGGGCGTCTGCCTGGACTGTCCTGCTGCTCCGAGCTGGAACCTGCTCTGTATATCCACAGAGTTTCTCTTTTGCAAAGTTTCAGCTGATACCATTTCTTGTTACACAGACTTTACTTGGCACCTTAATTAGTTTAAACAGTACGAAATTACCAGATGTACATTTGTGACTACAGAAATCAAAGTTAAAACACCCCAACACCACCACTCTTAGGTCCAGACACGTTTGAACATCTGAAAAGTCAACCTATGTTTGGTTTTTGAGGACAAATGACTCTTTGAAAGCCAAGATTTCACTAGAAAATAGCATTTTTCTTCATAAAATGCACATCAATCCTAATTTGGATGCAAGCAGAAAATATTTCCCTCAGAAGTCCTCACCAGAAGCAAAATATTTCCAGAACTGGTGCCTATTTATCAATAAGTGCTGATGTGGACATCATACAGGGTTGGATTGAGTTTCCTCCTTGTTATTTGTCTACAGGTCCTTGATTTATGAATTTATCCACACATGTATGGAGCCATCCTTCAGCTGCTTGAAAACTACCCCATGGAAGTGTTTTTAATGGAAAATTGTTTTCCCGGTTATTCATCTCATTGCTGGGATCTGCTTCCAGTGGTAAAATTAGATTTCCTCCAGTAATTCTTTTCAGGCAGCTGTCAACATCCTCCTGATTCTGCTTTGCTCTGCCAAATTTACATTCTTCCTTAGCAAAATAAATCTCCCACAGGTTACAGGATTTTTTTTTTTATCTCCAAAGCTATCCCTTGGATATACATGAGTGCATGGCTGTATCGCTGTAAATCCTACAAAAGGGGGAAAAAAGCAGTGGAAATTAGAGCTTTTTAATGAGAAAATTAACTCTACACTGGTTACTTAAGGCTTTTTTTTTTTTTTCCATCTGTTTTATTAAGCATCCGAAGTGGAACAGGCCTAATCTTCCCAGATTAAAGTTCCACAAATTTGAGGAGTGGAGTACATGCAAATATTCCTTTGTAGTCTTACTAAAATACTGTAATCCTCAGAAAAAGGGGGAATTAGACTTGTAATAAGGAGATTCTGCTGTAGTTTGGAATGCCCAAAGGAGCTGTGGCTGCCCCATCCCTGGAAATGTCCGAGGCCAGGTTGGTGCAGCCTGGGATAGTGGGAGGTGTCCCTGCCCATGGCTTCTTCCAGAAAAACCCAAATCCTGCCCTAATCCTGGCACCTCCATACCCCTGGACGGGGAAAGGGCAGTGACCAGGCTCTGCTGAAGCACCAGGACAGAGGGAGTAGAAGAGGGAACACTTAGATTGCTTCTTTCAAAATCACTGTGCAAGAACTGGACTTTTAAAGTCCAGTCTTAAAAGGAATAGTGGAAAAAATCAGCATGGAATTTCAGTGTGGAATCAGAGCCTGGATCCCATCCCATCCCATCCCATCCCATCCCATCCCATCCCATCCCATCCCTCCTCATCCCTCCCCATGTGTCATTCCAAGGCCAGGTTGGATGGGGCTTGGAGCACCCTGGGACAGTGGGAGGTGTCCCTGCCATGGCAGGGGTGGCACTGGGTGGGCTTTAAGGTCCCTTCCCACCCAAACCATTCTGGAATTCTGTGATTTATAGCAAAACTCTTCCTGTGAACTCCTCAAAAACTGGGGTTTGGTGTCAGGACTCCCAGATGTGGTCAGGAACCTGCTGTGATGGGATGCCTGACCTCAGGTGAGGGCCTCGTGTGCTCCCTTGGAAAACCGACATACAAACTTTGTGGGATGGTTCTTTTAGAGAACCAGAATCCTGGAATGGTTTGGGTTGGAAAGACCTTAAAGCCCATCCAGTGCCACCCCTGCCATGGGCGGGGACACCTCCCACTGTCCCAGGGTGCTCCAAGCCCTGTCCAACCTGGCCTTGGAATGACAGCGTAGCTGTGCCACGTGGGATGGGATGGGATGGGATGGGATGGGATGGGATGGGATGGGATGGGATGGGATCCAGGCTCTGATTCCACACTGAAATTCCATGCTGATTTTTTCCACTATTCTTTTTAAGACTGGAATTTAAAAGTCCAGTTCTTGCACAGTGATTTTGAGAGAAGCAATCCAAGTGTTCCCTCTTCTACTCCCTCTGTCCTGGTGCTTCAGCAGAGCCTGGTCACTGCCCTTTCCCCATCCAGGGGTATGGAGGTGCCAGGATTAGGGCAAGATTTGGGTTTTTCTGGGAAGAAGCCCCTGGGAAGCTCTGTAATTTGGCTATTGCCTCTCTGACTATCAGAACACACTGGGCTGGCTGGTTCTTTCCTGCCAGAACTGCAAACAGCTCCCTGCACCTCCTCCTTCCCTCTCCTCCCTGCCCACTCCTTACATAAACCCCACTCCAAACACACTCCCAACAAAATTACCTCCCAAATTACCGTGGCGGCGTCACGGAAAGTTTCATTTCTGACTTGTGCTAATTCTGAGAGGAACAAAGAGTGTCAGATCCCTCTGCACTCCACCAGCAGAGCGTTCTGTGCTGGCTCTGTGTGCAGCAGAGCCGTGGCAGTGACAGGCACACCCTGACACCTTAATAGTGCCTGATAAATCCCTGTCACCCGCTCCCAGGGCACTGTGTGGCAGAGGGAACAGATTTCTCTGCTGTCCTGCTCTCTTTCCTCGTCTCCTGCCTAGCACTGCCCTCCTTGTTCAGGGTTATACCCACCCAGCTCAGGATGTGGTGCTTCCCCAATGCTCCAAGCAGGGCTTGGCCCCCAGTAATTCATTTTTGAGCAAAGGAAGAGCAGGAATTAGGAAAATGTCATGGCTTTCACACTTTTCCTTGTGATCACCAAATCCCTGAGGTTGGGAAAGCCCTCCCAGATCATTGAGTCCAACCTGTGACCCATCCCCACGTTGTCAACTCCGAGCACTGAGTGCCACCTCCAGTTGTTTCTTGGCCACCTCCAGGGATGGGGATTTTACAGGGCCTGGATCTTTCAGGGGCCCTGACTGGCACCAAAATATCCCTGTTGAGGAGAAGTTTCTCCTCTTCTGGAAGCACGAAGCATTTCCTCCTCTTCTGTCATGCTGCTGCTCAGGCTGCTTTGGCTCTGCCTGCATGGGTGAGCTGGCCCATGGCACTGGGAGCCACTGGAGTGCCAAGGGAATGTTGGGCACTGAAGGAATCTCGATTTGCTGTCAGGGAGGTGGCACATCCCTTATCCCAGTGATCCAGCTGGCACTCCATTGACAAAGATCATGGAATCACAGAATATCCCAGGTGGGAAGGGACCCATGGGTCCAACTTTTAAGTGAATCGCCCATCCAGGGATCAATCCATGGGAAAACAGAGCCAGTGAAATCCATTGAGACGCACTGAACTGTGGATCTGGGAGTTGTGCTTCCCTCTTTAGTGCCTTTTTCTAGGAAGAAATAATGAAGCAGAACCATCTCAAACCCTCCCAGGTTCTGAATTTCAAGCATCTGTTCTGCTGTGATTGTCTCAAGGTGCTTTCTAAATATTTGGAATTAGGATACAAGAAAAATTGAATTCTCCTGAAGAGTTTGCAAATCTGAATGGTCCCGATAAGGACAGGATTAAAGGAAAGTTGTTTGAACAAACCGAGATGGAATGATGGAGGTCTTTTTGGCACAGGAGCTGTGCTGCCAGGAGAACAGAACCCAGATCTCTGGAATTAATTAATATTAATTCATTATTTGTGTAATATAAATCATTTAATTACCATGTGCAATTTCCGTTTCAAACGCAGTTAATTTATCATTTTATGTCCTTGTAAACTATGGCTGAATCCAGCAGCTCATTTTTATCTTGGTGTTAATTAATTCTTCTCCAACGTAACTCCAGGCTTGTTTTCTACCTGGCATGGACAATCAGGCACTCAGGCACAGTCTGTGGTACCAAAATGGGATCTGAGGGACTCAATCCATGGATTCCTGGCTGTCCGAATGGTTTGTCCAGGGTAACTGGGAGTATCCATGAAGTCAGAGCACGTCCCTGTGTGCACGTGGACTCATCCATTTCCCTACTCTCCTGATTTCCCAGTTTTGTTCAGCCTCTAACACACAAAATGGGACCTGGGAAGAGTTTGGATCACTTTTCCATGCTCACTGTTCCCTCTGAGAATGGCTGATTGTTCTGAAAGGAAGCTGAAGCTGCAAAGGTGGGGTTTGATCGTGGCTTTCCTGTGGCAGATTCCCGGGACAAGGGCTCTGTCCCGCTGTCACAGGGATGTGGAGGCCAGAGGGAGCACCCGGTGTTCCCTGAGCATCACCTGCAGGGCACAGCTGCCTGGGCCAGCCCAGCGAGTGGCTTTGGGTGGGATACTGGGGAGGAATTCCTCCCTGGGAGGATTGGGGAGGGGCTGGGATGGAATTCCCAGAGCAGCTGTGGCTGCCCCTGGATCCCTGGCAGTGCCCAAGGCCAGGCTGGAGCAGCCTGGGACAGTGGGAGGTGTCCCTGCCATGGCAGGGGTGGCACTGGGTGGGATTTAATGTCCCTCCAACCCAAACCATTCCAGGATTTTTTTTCAGCAACTGGAGGGGTGGGTTTTTTTATCATTTTCCTTCCCCCAGCTTTCTCTCCAAAGGCTCCTGGTGGGATTCTTGGGATGTCCTGTGCAGGAACAGAAGCTGGACTTGGGTAATCCTTGTGGGTGCCTTCCAGTTGAGGATATTCCATGATTCCTTCCTTTCCTCCTGCCATGAAATAAATCCCCCGTGACCTTATGGAGCTCCGAGCACAGCTTGGGTTTGATCTCTATGAAAATAAGAACATCTGATAATTTATTTCATTCCAAACTCACATTTTTAATTAGCTGTCGACTACGAGCAATATTTCATCACCCCATCCATTGACAGGGAGACAGTCAAAGCTGTATTTTTAGTTCTTGTGCTCTGCTTTTCTCTCCAGATGCTCATCCTCTCTTTTTTTTCCTAATGTGAAACTATTAATTAATGAGAGACAATCACTCACACGGTGTCACTGGCTGTCAGGAGCTAACAAATGCCAGTTAAAAACGCGAAATAACAAAACTGGGAGCATGGAGAGGTGGCAGCAGGAGAAGGGCGATGAGAGGAGTTAATTGCTGGACTTTCAAACATCCAGGGAAGGGAGGTGTTGAAAAAGTTTACAGGGGGAAATTAATGACGTACAACAAATTAGCTCCAGCGGCTAACGCTGGAAGGAAAACCCTAAATATGAAAGGCGGGATGAGGACTGGGAAAGGGATGGTGGGACACTGGTCGTGACAGGACAGAGCTGTTGGGGACCTTGTTTGGAGCCTTGGAAGGGAGCTCTGGATCTTCTGCTCCAGCAGAGCTCAGGAGGCTGTGAAACATCACAGGAGGGGTTAAAGCCTCCCTTGGGCCCTGCTGGGCTGTGCTGAGAGGTTTTGTTGTCAGAGCTGCTGCTGTGACAGGGGCACCACGTTTGGGTGTCCCCAGGGACAGGAGGGCAGCGGAGTCAGCTGTGTTTGGTTCCTCCCCACAGCCCCTCAGGACAGAGAGAGAAAACAAACTGGGAGAAATCAGAGCTGGAGTTAAGCAGGGGCTGGGGCTCAGACCCTGAGGGGCTGTTGGAGGAAACAACCCCGTGGTCCTTCAGACCTTCTCGTGTAGGTCTGGCAAAGAGAGGGAGAGTCTCCCTGTGGTTTTGTGCAGTCAGAACTCTCAAATGGGGCTGTGGGGCCACCAGGGACAGGCTCCCTTGAGACAGCCTTTCCTCCTGCCCTGGCCTCCTGACTCTGCTCCAGTGCTGCAGCAGTCAAGCCCACGAGAAGTTCCCCATCACAGGGTTCTCGCTCTCTTTGAAAAGAGACATCTGAGCACTGCAATACCTTTTTCATCTTTGGGCACGATAATGTTTCCATCAGTCTTTGCTCCAACCCTCTCGGTACTAAAGAGAATAAAAAAATGCCCCTTGATTTCCTTGGTGAGCTCTGGACCAAGCCTCTGCTTTTTACATTTTCGATGTGAGGAGGGGAAAATGAGCTAAATATTAACAGACAACTCTGAGCCAGAGTTGCATCGGAGCCCCTGAGGAATTCCTTGTCTGGGTTTTGGGATCACATGCTCTGAGAGGTCAGCTATTAATAGGTTCTGAAAGCTGAGTTGGTGATCATTAGGTGCTTTGAATAAATTACAAGGCGTTTGTTTGAGGTGGGTGTCGTGTTCACGGGGTCGGTAATTAAAGCCGTTTCTGGGTTAATGTTTTATCTGTTCATCCAGCCGTGGAATCAATTCATAGTAAAGATCCCTTTTTAACACACTTACACTACGTATCCCTGAGGTTTTGATAAGTGCCTTCCAAGGATGTTTAGATTTTTTATGGATTCCTTCTTGTGATGACTATTTTGATGCATTTTAGAAATCCTTTAAGCAGATCCTTTCTCCTCCACTGGCACATGATTTGCTGTTCCATTCCATGTCAGCACATCCTTTCATCTTCTTCGTTCAGCATTCCCTCACAAAAAGTCTTGTGGAAGTTTACTTTAGGCTTGACATTCCAAATGTTACGTATTACATTGTCTAGCAGGTTGTCTCTCCCTTCATGTGACCTTTTGAGATGATTTCAGAGCTGAGGCTCCGGCCCTCAGAATATCTGGGGCCATGGCTGCAGCTCCCAGAACTGTTTGCTTAGACAATAACAGCATTTTCTATTCAAGAAATCAGTGCAAGGGGTCACCAACCTCTCATTTACAGCCTCCTCCTCATTGCACTGCACTGCAAATCCACTGAGGAGGGGATGGAATCGCTCGTGCTGCAGCAGAATAACCCCGTGGACACAGAGATTCTTCTTCCAGTATCACTTTCTAACCTCAAGCCATCCCAGAGTGCTTTCTCAAGTCAAATTACCTATTTATGGACTTGAGCAAAGGCAGGCTGATGTACAGGCCTGCCTGGGTAGCTCTCAGCGCTGTAATTGTCTTGGTGTGTCTGCAAAGGAGCTGCAAATTTGATCTCTCATTCATTACTCCCAGGTCCTTCAGCATTCCAGGGCACTGAGTGCACTCGGATTTAATTTAATTGAGCTGCTGCCACGGGATCTTTCCCTGAATGTTCCAGCCCAGGTGCCTGCTCTGGCTGCAGGGCCTCATGTGCTCCGTTCTGCACTTGGAAAATCATAAACCTTGGAATGATTTGGTTGGAAAGAGCCTTAAAACTCATCCACTTCCATGGGCAGGGACAACTTCCACTGGACCAGGACACTCTAAGCCCCATCCAAAACTTGGTGTGAGTGAGGGAAAACTCCCTGCCAGGGCTGGAATGGCAAAGCCCAAAGCTGGCCTGGAAGCTTCCATGGAGAAGACTCAAATTTTGTTCCCCCGCTATGATGTTTGCTATGTTTCTGCTCCTGCCTTTTCTCCCTTGGCTCTGGTGAGGTTTAAAGCAGGAGTCCGAGCTCGGCTGCAGTCCCTGGGTGTCTGAGGAATGGCAGAGAGCTCGTGCCGTGTGTCAGGATGGCTTCAATCATGAGGTTATCCTGCCTTTCCAATCAAACCTTCCCTTTGTACACTGGCTAATGGAGATAACAAATCACAGCTTTACTTTAGGCCCTTTTTTGGGGTTTTGATGCCCTGATTTACCAGTTAATGTTACTGGAACCATCTCACCAAGGAATTAAGCTCCCCACCCTCTCTGGACTGTTCCAGCACGGAAAGGGACTGCAGTGGGCAGTGCTCCTGCACAAACAGGAAGGATTTGGACCCTGCAAACCTGGGCTGTGCCCAGCTCCCAGGGAAGTTGTCACCTGTCACTGCTGCCTTGTCCATGCAGGGCTGAGGGCTCAGGAGATGGGTACTGCCATCGCTGCCTTCCCTGGAGCGGGAGAAGCTCATCTGTGCCAGCCAAAGCCTGGGGCTTCATTCTGGGAGCTGGGCATCCTTTGGGAGACAAAACCCCAGCACGGGCAGGGCTAAGAGCAATTCCTGCCCTGGCACAGTGTGCCGGTTTTGGCCAAAATCTAGCAATCTATCCTCTGGGAGAAAGTCAGGTCACAACCACCCTTCCCCCCACCAAGTTCGGGGGAAAAAAATTCCTCAAAGGAAAGTGAAGGAGATAAAACCTATTTATTAACAAACACACAGGAAAAGGGTAATAATGCTAAATAGTAAAACCCCTCACTATAACGAGAAAAACCTGGGAAGAAATTGGAGTCCTCTTGTAGGTGTGGTCCCTCCTTCTCGGAGCTGCCGTGGGGGGTGGCCTTAGGCCCCCTCTGGGCCTGAATAGAAGTTCTCCTGCTGTGTTCTGATGGTGTTGAAACAGTCCAGAAGAAGAAAAAAGGAAGAAAAAACCCCACCAAAGTCCTAGGAAACACCCCGGAGACCAAGGGACGAAAAAAAAACAAAAGAAAGAAAGCTGGCTGAAGAGACAGGCAGGGAGCTCCCTCCGTGCTCCTGCAGCCGGAGAACCCAGAGGGGTCTCCATCTCTGTGTTCTTGGGAACTGCTTTGAAAAGTTCATTTGTTTTTCCCTCCCCTCTCAAGCTCAGTTTAAAGGCACAAAATTAATTTTTTGATAGGGGATACACAACATAGAGTCACCCCAAGACACACAGCACCAGATCTTTGCAGACCCCAAGGGCAGGGTGTGACCTGGCCAGCACACGAGGAGCCGGGCATGGGTATTTGATCAAACCCAGGAAAAACGTGTGTCCTGGTGTTCCTTCTCTTGCATGCCCATGGAGCTAGAGTTCCGTTGCTCAGCCCGTCAGGTAGTGATGGTTTCAGGAATTAACACAACGGGCTGTGAGCACGGCTCCCTAAACAGGGCTTTCACCCAGCCATGACCAGTTAGGTTGAACATTTCAAGTCGGTGGCCTCAGTAACTCCTCTAAGCCAAAATTAGAGCACAGCTCGATGTTTAAACCACAGGAGGGGCAGAGGAAATGTTTGAAAGGGCTTTAAGTTGCATGAATTGATGGAGGGAATTCCGGGTGGGAGAGATTAATGGAGCAATGCCTTTGTTAGCAAGAGAACAGGGAAATAATCCTTCGTGTTCCTTGGATCCAGAGCTTCTCCCAAAGCTCCTGGGACAAGATTTCTTCTCTGAGCTGTCAACAGCTGAACCCAGAGAGGTTCAGGATTCACCAGAGAGTGCAGATGTTTGATGTTGGAACAAACATTAAAATTTGAATTTGGGTTGTTCAAAACATTGGGAGCTTTGTGGTGGACACTGGACTGACCCAGATCAAACACTGAGACCCCACAATCCTGCAGGTCATTAATGATTCCCAGGGTGGGAATCAGAATGATTGAAGGACCCTTGTGACATTCTCCATGAAAATACCCTTTTTCCCTTCTTTTTGCTGAGCTAGAAATGTTCTTTCCTTCTCTTTTGAGGCAGGAATGCTCTTTTCTTGCTTTTTGATGCATCTGGGAGGATCAATAAGTTTGTCTCTTTTCTTGTGTCCCTTCTTGTCCTCAATTATATTTGATTGGAGTGTGAGCAGGGAGTGTTTAGTTGCAGTACTTGGCAGTTCTCTGGCAGCAATCTGGATAATTTGGGGCAATTTACTGAGCCGTTCATGCATCAGGTACCTATTTTTAAGCAAAGAAAATGAGAGTTTCATTCTACCTGTCGGTGATGTCTCCTAATCCCTGTTCCTGACCTTGCCTGGAGCCCACATTTCTGTAACATTCAGGCTGCAATGCAAACAAGTTCCTACTGTATTTCTGTTTACCCATGTGGCTTAGGGGGATTCTTTTTTATTCGAAACCCTTTACCTGGGTTTGTTCAGTCAGAAATTATCTGGCATGCAGGGCAGCATTTCGTTCTCTTCTCTTTCTTTCCTGACCTAAACAAAAGGTGAGGAGCACCAAAGCATTGCTACAGCTGCCTCTCACCTTGAAACCACGGGGGAAAGCCATAAATTTCAAATATTGGATTTAAGGTTTTGAAGATTCTTGATAGAAATACTACCAAAGGAGAGGCACCCCTGGGATTTATACCACGCTTGGATTTAAATATTCTTAGGGAAACATTATGTCCTGCCAAGGCAAAGTTTGTCCTTTGCTGTCAGGGCTGCAAGCACCAATTTCACTTTTCCAGAGAAGACCCATAAAAGTCTGAAAATAAGTGAGTGAAACCAATTGTGGCTGGAATTATTGTCGTTTTTGGTGTCATGAAATGCTCATCCTGTTCAGGATGCTCCAAATGTTCATCCAGAATTACACATGGTCTGTCCTGGGCAATATTTCCTTTGGCTTTGTCTCCGTATCAGCAGGAAAAACGGGATCCTGTTTGTGAGGGCATGGGGATCTTCACAGGAGGTCAGGAGGTCACACAGGGTTCCCCCAGAGGGTGGCTGTTTCTTGCTCTTGTTCAAAGGAAATCTCATTTGCTGCCTTGGAACACGTTGTGGGTTTGCAAGGATTTCAGTTGGAGAATCATGGAATCGTGGAATGGTTTGGGTGGGAAGGGACCTTCAAGTTCATGTAATTCCAAATCCCTTGCCATGGGCAGGGACACCTCCCACTGTCCCAGGCTGCTCCAAGCCTTGTCCAACCTGGCCTGGGACACTCCCAGGGATCCAGGGGCAGCCACAGATCCTCTGGGAATTCCATCCCAGCCGCTCCTCACCCTCCCAAGGAGGGATTCCTTCCCAATATCCCACCTGACCCTGCCCTCTGGCATTTTCAAACCATTCCCCTTTGTCCTGTCCGTTATTCCAGAAGAACCTCAGGAGAGGAATTCCAGGTGATGCTGTGGCTACCCTTTCAGTGGACACCACACCAATGTTTATTCCTGAGGCCCCACCCAGGCCCTGCAGCACTGCTGGAGGATCCCAGTCCAGGATCACATCCCAAGTGGAAAAGCTCCTGATGCTCTGGAACCCCTGAACATCACTCCCGTACTTCCATGAACCCCTGGAGTTAATCCTGATGTTCTGGTAATTCCAGCTCAGTCCCAACCTGGATTTGGAGCTGAGGGCAGCTGCCCCTCCTTGGCTGCACTGAACTCCTCTGTGCAGGTGAATTTCTGCAAAAGCTGGAGCTCTCTGTCTCCTTCCAGCCCCTGCCTCTCCTTCCCTGGCCTTCCTGAACATCCTCTTGGCTGTGCTGTAGCTCCAGCTCTCAGCCCCTCGGATCAGGTGCTCCGGAGCTCTGGGCATCACAGGCCACTGAGTTTCACCCAGCTCCCCTGGGTGCCCGTCCCTTCCAGCTTTGATGCAGAGCTCCTGTGCCAGGGCTCATCCCAGAGGCAGCTCCAGCCCAGGTAAACGTGCTCTGGATACAACCAGGAATGCTCCCAGTGCACCGGGAGCCATCAGAGCGAGCAGGACTTGTGTGTGTTTGGTCTGAGCCTCTCGGAGGTGCTGGGGCAATTGGGAGGCTCAGCTCCCATTAATTTTAATGAAAATTTAGCACCCAAATGCCCCTGGGTAGTTTTGAAAGATCTTCTCTTTTAGTGGGAGGCATAAAAGTGAGTTTTGGAAATTAGTTGAATTGTGTGAAGAGTTAGTTAGTGTTGGAGATTATAAAAAATGCTCTTCCAGACAATTAATTACCTCCTGAGCTGCTCCAGAGGTGACATTTCCTTCCTGCCTCAGAGCACTTTGTTTTTGGCCTGGAGCTGGGGAGTTTATGCTCCTTTTTAACTCCTGAGCCCACTTCATATATCTCAGGAAGTTCTCAGGAACCATAAAAACGTCTCACGGTCGTTTAAGTTCCACCGCTTTATCAATATTAGTATTTAGGAAGAAGGGAACAACTCTTAATTGTTTTCCTGTGCTCTGCCATGTGAACTACGGCGCTCATTAGGTCTGCCAGGCAACTCATGGAACAGGAGCAGGAATTTCCTCCAGGCTGTTTATTCCTGTTAACAGTGACTGATGGTTTTAGGGGTTCTCAGGCATCAGAATTTCAGGAGACCTCGCTGGTGGGAGATGTGCTCCTCGTGTTCAGGATTTTCTGTGCAGAAGGGTTTATAAAAACTTGATTTGTCTCTCTGCAAAAACAATGTCAGAGGCAGGATGGCCTTTTGGAGCTGTGCTAGGATGGGATGCACACAAGGTCAGGGAATCATTAGGGCTGGAAAAGGCCTCCAAGACCATCAAGTCCAACCTTTGACCAGATCTGACCACAGGGGAAAGTTCCACATTGTGAAGTGCCAGCTCGACTCCTTTTTCAACACTTCCAGGGAAGCTGACTCCAAACATCCCCAGGGAGCCTGTTCCTGGTATCGTCACAGTCTCTGTGGATCGTTCCCCACTTTCAGGCTGATCATTGCATTGGAAAAATACCTTGGATAAGACAATTCTATTGTTTTGGGAAGGTTCTCCCCAAGCTCCCCTGAAGTTGACTCCCACTATGCTGCTCTTCCCTTGGAGCGTGTTACAGTCCCCCAGCCCTTGGCAGAGACTCCCAATAACCCCAGGTCCTCTCAGTCTCTTCACGTTGCTCTCCATCACGCCCACCACAAATAAATTTTCCCAGCCTCTGTTTTCCATCCTTGGGGTATCAGTTCCCTCCTGTCTCCAGGATCCCTTACCTGGGGTGGGATGATGGGAGCCAGCCGCTCGCACAGAGCCTGGGAGGATGTGTGGAGTGCACCTGCCTTCCTAATTACCACGTGCCAGCTTTAATTGCATGACTGCAGCAATGGGATCACACCACTTCCCCTGACATGTTGTGACTGGAACAGCCCACGTTGATTCCTCAGCTACCTGTTGCCCCAAAATGAAATATTTGTCTCATCTGACACAAATTATAATTATCCCAAAGAACTGGGAGGTTCTTCCTCCTCCCCTCCCCCTTTTTTTGTCTTCCTAATTATCACTGTGGCTCCCCATGGAAGTGGTTGGTATCACTGCTCATTAGTCAAATACGTTCTTTAGCAATTACCAGAAATTTAGGGGGCCAATTTGGAAAAAGCACTGAAGAGTTTTGCCTTTGGAAAATTCTCAGGTGCAGCTCAACCTCTCTTGGTGTAAATGTAGAAGCTGCACTGATGGAGCCGCATTCCCTTGAAGCAGAGACAAGTCCAGCTCTCATTTAAAACCTGGACACCAAATTTTATTGATTGATATTGAAGCTATAAATTGAGCTTGACTTTAGCAGGCCTGAGCCTACCCAGCACCAGGAGCTTCCATGGGCAAGATTTACACTGGCCCAGGATCTTGATTGAAATCCTGTGACCTTTCATTATTTTGTGGTGCAGTAATTTCAGCTCGGCCCTGACAACCCCAGACGGTCAAACCCAGCCTCCAACCCCCACCAAAACACCAGGGAACAGATTTCTTGTGAGCCCTGAATATTTTGGAGCTCTTGAGGCTCTGTTTCATGTTCATATCTTAGGTGAAAGGTCTCAAAACCTTTTACTCAGTGAAAATTGTGGCAACCTTGCCATTTCGCAGTGTCAGGAACTGAAATATTAAGAACAGAACCAAATATTCGGAGATGACAAACCCTAGCTGTGCTCGGCTCTGGGAGAGCCCAGGAAGTGTCTCAGGTCAGGATGTTGTTTCCCACAGGACTGAAGGACTGAGGATGGTTCTGGGAAGTTTTTATCCTCCTTTTCACACGGTTAGAGGGGGCACAGCTGGCACAGGCCCTGGGCACCCGAGGTGAGTAAGGATCCAACAAAAAGCTTGGGTTTGGTTCCGTTCAGGAGAGCGGAACTTGGCTGTGCCCAGGTGTCTCCATGTGCTGGTGGCTCCCAGCAGGAGTTGGTCACAATCAGCATTTCCAGTCCCACACCAGTCCCCAGGAGCTCAGAGGGGACACTCTGTGCAATCCCAGCCCTGGAGGGGAACAGGGAAGGCAGACTTTGGAAAGCCAAGTGTTGTAGGAGTTAAGCTGAGGGCGTGAGGTGCTGGCTGAGTTCCCAGCTCTGTCACCGTTCTCTGGGTGACCTTGGCCAAGTCACATAATCTTTTTCTACCTGAGAGCTGTGTGTGGGAGTAATGATGTCTCCCTGGGCAAAAAGACGCCGTTCCTGCTGCATTCTGATGCTCCCGTGTCTGGGATCACAGGTGTTTCTGGAAATTCAGGACATTACAGTATGGATTGTCCCATCCTACGTGTGTCTGGAGCACCGGAGAGGCGCAGAGCTCTATAAATACAGATACAATCACCCCAAAGCCTGCTGGATCCCTTCCTCCACGCTGCAGTCCTGACAGATGTGTTCTCAGCAAGATTCCCTCATATTCCACAGCCGAGCAGAGTCCGGATGCCAGGGAAACAAAAGAAGAAGATTAATTAGGCTGTCATTGTGTGAAATTGGGTTTGTGGATGGCAGGCACGCTCCGCAGCCTGCACGGAGCTGGGCCATTCTTTTAATTAGAGCGACTGAAAGGGGGAAAGGCGGGCTGTGGGGCAGGGGCATTGCCCAGGGGACCGTGGGGTTTGTTTGGTGACACAGGGACACGGGGAAGAGTCGGGGTGATGCTCTGCTGCCCGAGCAGCGCTCCCTGCAGAGGCTGGGGACACCAAGCATGCCGGGGTTGAACAAATAAACCTCACCTCCCTGAGCTTCTGCAGCTGAATTCACTCCGCTCTGGAAATCATCAGTCGCTTAAAAGCTAAAATTTCCTGCATGACAAACCAGCCCAGCATCACCCCCTGGGGAGCCGGGGAAGGCCTGGCTGCTCCGCCGGGATCTGGGAGCCTCCTTGCCAGCAAAAGCAGGTGCAGCAGGGCTGGATGTGCCCAGGGAAGGGCAGATGGTGTTTGCAGCACCTCCGAGCCCGGGCACGGGGCTGTGGTGCCTAACCCGCTCCAAATTCCAGCTGCTGCTGCTGGGGGAGCATCCCAAGGGCTGGGGCTGGCTGGGCTTTCCCTGGGCTCTCTGCCCCTCTGGAGCATCTCCCTTGACAGCTCCATCGATTCCCGAACAGCAGCTTTTTTGCCTTTTTTTCCCTTTTTCCCCCAGCCCGAATTTGGGTTTATTTATCTGGAGGCTGAGTCGTGTTTGCAGACAGAGGAATTTTTGGTGTCAGTTCATTACGGTGAGGCAGCATCTCTGTTCCAAGCTGGAAGGCAGCTCCCCTCTGACAGCGCCAGCAGCCACCTGCAGCAGGGGAAGGAGCTGCCGGGGGCAATTGGGGACCTGCTGGATCCTCCTGTAGATCCAGGAAATGAACGTGGCACTCACATCCTCTCTAGTTCAGCTCTGCTCCATTATATCCTCCTCACAAACCAGCGCCTGTTGTGGCTTTCCTTCCTTTAAAGAGGAGGGAGGGAGCTGCTCTGAAGAGTGTTTCAGTCCAGGTGAAAATATCCCAACTCCTTCTCCTGGTTTTGCAGTTTCAGCTGGAGAGCTGAATGTTTTTGTGTGCCTTCCATTGCTGGAGGCAGAGTTTGAGTATTTCCCTTGGAGTTGAGGGCTCTGAGGTGGGACAGGAATGCTTGGAGGGACTTTCTCCCCTTCCCTGACAAGCCAAACCCAGCTCCCAGGTGAAGCACAGGGAGAGAGCAGTGCCCGGGCAGTGGCAGAGCGTCCAAACATGGCGGATCTCTGCTCTCTGTTGTGTCCTGGTGGCACCAGCTCTCCCCACTGCAGCCCACCATGGAATCATGGAGTGGTTTGGGGGGGAAGGGACATGGAATCATGGAGTGGTTTGGGTGGGAAGGGACATGGAATCATGGAGTGGTTTGGGTGGGAAGGGACGTCAAAGCCCTCAGTGCCACCCCTGCCATGGGCAGGAACACCTCCCACTATCCCCAGGGGTGCTCCAAGCCCTGTCCAACCTGGCCTTGGGCACTTCCATATTCGTGGAAAATTGTTGTCATGGATTTAATGAATAATGAAACAGAAAAGTAACAATACATTTTGTAGTGAGAGTCCCTCCCCAAATGAAACAGACAAATTGCTCCCTATTCTCTTTTTTTTTTTTGGCTGGTTACAATGCACCTGATGGAAGTTGGCTCCCAACTATTCTGAACCCCATTACAAAGCCATGGGCCCATCTCCATTGCACGGAGCCCGGGTTGTGCTGGGGAATTCCAGCTCCTGGGAAAAGTGTAATAACAGGAGAGGTCGTAAAAACAGGAATCAAGATTGATATTCCAGCAGCAAGTCTAGCTGAACAACCCCAGACATCAAACAGAGCAATAGGGAACTGGGCCTTTTCTAACTGGAATATTTTCATGGAATGGGTTGGGTGGGAATGGATCTTAAATCCCATCCAGTGCTACCCCTGCCAGGAGCAGGGACACATCCCACTGTCCCAGGCTGCTCCAAGCCCTGTCCAGCCTGGCCTTGGGCACTGCCAGGGATCCAGGGGCAGCCACAGCTCCTTGGGACAATCAGGCCCTGCTCAGGTGTGATTTCCTGTTTTAAGGAATTGCACCAGGGTTGTGTCCAGGGGCCTCAGGAATCCTCCCTTCTCCCTGTTCCTACAAAACACACTGGCTGTTGATGCTGCTGCCCCAGAGGGAGGGAAACATTCCATAAATCCTTCTGTCTCCCTGTTCTATGATGAACTATCGGAGTGGCAGGACCTGGAGCTTTTCCCTGCTCCTGGTGCCCAGTGCCAGGCCCCAGTGCAGCTCCAGCTGTACTGGGATTGCACTGGGATTGCCCCAAGGGGGCAACCCTTGGGGCCGGCAGCTGAGGGCTCCCTGGATCCCAGAGGCTTTTCAGGTATTCCAGAGCCTCAAGGCTGGGAACCCTGTAATCCAGAATCTAACTGCTTTTTTTTTGGAATCAGAAGGAGTTTGGGCAACTTTGTGTTGCCTGTCTTGGGCAGTTTGTCATTCCAAATGTCACTGGGGTCCAGGGAGCAAGTCTTGGAAATTAAATGTGGAATGAAGCTCCAATTACCCAAATCAGAGCTGTTACAAGGCAAGAAATCATTCCCTGGTTATTGTTAATTAACCTTTGCAGAGTGATTACAATGATGGCCAGAAATGTGTGTTCTGTGACCTTTGGCAGAGCAAAGGAACGCGGGGAGGGTCAGAGATCTTGACTCGGGGCGACAGGACTGGGAAAAACGGCCTCAAGTTGCACCAGGGAAGGTTTGGATTGGATAGAAGGAAAAAAATCAAGGAAAGGGTTGTAAAGCACTGGAATAGGCAGAGCATGGAAGTGGTGGAGTCACCTTCCCCGGGAGTGTTCAAAAACCCGTGGCTGTGGCCTCTGGGGACACGATTTAGTGGTCACCGTGGTGGTGCTGGATTGTGTTGGACTCAAGGACTTGGAAGTTCTTCTCCAACTTCAAGGATTCTGGGGTTCCCTGATTCTGCTGTTTGCTGGCAGTGCTTGCCTGAGCCTTTTCCAAAGACACACAAATCTGCAGTCCCAACTCCCAGCTGGAATCACTCACCTGTGCTGTCACCTCTCCAGATATTCCTTCCAGGGGTTTACAGCTTAGAGAAAACCTTTGTTGTTCACATGGAATCTATTTATTCTTTATTTCATCCTTTATTATCCCTGTGAAGAGACTCTCATGAATACTTCAGGAAAACATTCATAAATAGATCCTTAATTATTTAAATCCATTTTCCCCCTTCCTTCCTTAAGGGTGTTGCCTTTCTTCCACCCAAGCTGAATTTATTGCAGTGCTTAATAACTTTAATTTCAATTAAGTTTTTTGTGTACACGACTCTGAATCTCATATCCAGCTGTTTGCCAGAAGCTGATTGGGTTGGGACTTTTATAAATTGAGTTTTTTTAATTGTAGATGGTCATGTTTTCATTTTCAGCACGCAGAAGGGGAGGCTCCAGGGAGAGCTCAGAGCCCCTTGCAGGGCCTAAAGGGGCTCCAGGAGAGCTGGAAAGGGACTGGGGACAAGGCCTGGAGGGACAGGACACAGGGAATGGCTTCCCACTGCCAGGGTGAGATGGAATTTTGGGAAGGAATTCCTGTCTGGGAGGGTGGGGAAGGGCTGGGATGGAATTCCCAGAGAAGCTGTGGCTGCCCCTGGATCCCTGGAAGTGCCCAAGGCCAGGTTGGAGCAGCCTGGGACAGTAGGAGGTGTCCCTGCCATGGCAGGGGTGGCACTGGGTGGGCTTTAAGGCCCCTTCCCACCCAAACCATCCCAGGATTCTGTGATTCCATGATTATTTCATGGATTCATGGAATTGTTACAGTTGGAAAAGGTCTCTGAGGTCACCAAGTCAACCCAGGAAGGCAGCCCCAGCCCCTGACCAGCACTGCCCCTGTCCCAGGTGCCACATCCACACAAGGTACAAGGTCGCCCCTCTCCCCACTGGAATTCCTGCAGGTGGAATAAGGGCCTTAAATCTTTGGATAAATTAGGGTTTGTGAAGGTGACGTTGGGTGGGAGTTGAAGAGAAGGAGAATTTCTCCTCAGAAACATCAAAACAAAGCAGGCACAATTGGTGTCTATTAAATCAGATTATTTCCTCTCCATAGTAACCAGCCTGAGTTTCCTATTTCCCTTCTCTCTGCTCCTGCCAGGAGCATCTCCCAGAGCCCAGGCCATGTTTAACAGGTGACCTGGCCGTGCCTGTGTGTGACAGCAGCTGCTGGGGCCTCCCCTGGCTGTGCTCACAAACAAACAGCCCAGAACTCCATAAACACAAACCCAGCACCAGAGCCAGCAGCAGGCCTGGGGCCAAGGCGGGCTGAGAACTCCCAGGGGAGCTGCTCCAGTCTCCCTTCCTGTGGTGATGCCTTCTCCAGCCCCCTAGAAACAGAGACTGGACAGGAGTAAGGGAATAAAGGTCGGTGTTTATTTGAAGGCCTTCAAGGCACACCCTGGGGGAGCCAGAGGCTGCCTCCAAAAATGGACCCCAAGAGGGACCCCAGGTCACGAGTTCTTCACACCTTTATAGGTTTGGTTCATTTGCATACCACGGTTAATTCTCCAATTAAAGCCCCAGGTCAATGATGGAATTCCCCTCAGCTTGCTCCCCCCTTAGAGGCTTTGGGTTACACATTTTGGGCCTAGAAGAGCCTGGCTGTCCTTGAAGGCAAAGCCTGGAGAGGCTTTGTTGTGTCTGCCCAGCACGAGAGAGCAGAAATTCCAGGCTCCAAGGAACTGCAGAGTTACACTTTGAGCAGTACGCAATTTGAAAAATATCAAAGTTAAAACCTAAGGCATCAGTGGCAGCCCCGGTTCCACTGCAATCCTGGCACCGAGGAAGCCCAGGGGAACACAGGCGGCCCTGGAAGCTCTGGAGCCTGGAGAAGGGGAAGGGAAGTTTCTGTGTGTGGGACTCGGTGCTTGGCTTTCTCTGCACTCCCCACACACGGAATGTCCCTCAGCCAGGGGTGTTGCAGTGCCAGACACGAACACACAGATTCAAGCAGCAGGTCAGGGCCACTGAGCAGAGCGAAGAACTCTGCCTACCTTTATTGTCACCTTTTTATACCTCTCTTAAAACAACCATACATTGGTGGATGAGGTTAACGCCTCTGCAATTTTACAGGATAGGAACACAGTCTATCATCTTTCTCCACCTTGGAGAAAGGAATGAAAAACAATCCAGAAGTTCAGAAAACAATCTAGGCCGGCTAGAAAAACAAGAGCTATGTTTATAGAAAATGCATGAGAACTTCTACTACAAAAGTAAAAACACAGAACAGTAGAAAAACCCAGGGTGGCACAGGGGCAGCTCTCCCATGGTGGCACAGGGGGGCCTGGGGACAGCAGGGCTGAGTGAGGGACCCCCTGAGTTCTGCAAGGGTCAGAGGAGTGTCCATCCCTCCCCCTTAGGCCTGAGACCCCAACTAATGCCAAGGCTCGTTGGGCCAGGTACCACAGAGCCACCTGGAGACCATCAGAGAACCTGAGGAGCAGCTTCGGTGGCTCTCTGAGCATCCTCCATCCCTCCCTGGAGTGTTCTCCTGCCTGTTTTAGAAAAATCAGAGCTTTTGTCAAAAAAAAAAACCTCCTGAGCTTTTAGAAATTCTGTCCTATCTTAAGTTTTCCACGTGTTCAGGAATTTGAATGTTCCTTCCCAGCTGTGGGGTCGCCTCCCTCATAAAAACCAACCCCAAGAGCTCCAGACCCCTAAACAGCCCCAGCTACTGTTGAGCTTGTGGGCCCTCAAAATTTAAACTGAGCCTGGAGAGCTTAAGGCAGCTCTGACACCCCGATGCAAGTTTTGAAGCCACAGAGACACTTTTTGAGTCCTTATCCCAGTTTTGTCCCCCAGTAAATAGTTTTAAAGCTGAAATCTTAAAATCACTTAGGCTTTCAGTGACTGCCTCGGACTTTTTTTTCTCCCCAACCATAAAGCCAAATTATACAGGGTATATCCCATGTTATTCCTTTTCTGGCTCTATCTTATCTCCAGCTCTTCGCTGATGTGATTGAAAAGCTCTTCCATTCCGTGACATAAATCCCAATAAAGCCCCAAAGGCCAGCCAGGAGCAGGTCCAGTCGCTTTGAAGTGATTCTTTCTCTTTATCTTGAATTATTTTTATGTATTGATTTATTTTTTTAATTAATTCTTTTTAATCAAAGAAAAGAAAAAACTCAAATTGCACCTCCCGATGCTGTGCTGGAACAACAGTGTGGGAAGCGGGGAGGAGAGAAAAGCATTTGGATGTGGAGCTGTTGTATTTTGCAGTGACCTAAAATATCCAAATTTTTCTGTTTATTTGTGCCTTTTTTATTTGATTTTTCCCTTTTTTATTTTATCCGTGTGCTTGAGCTGTGAGTCTCGTGTGCCTGCGAGCAAACCACCCTCCAGGGCCAGTCTCAAAAAGAACATTTTCTTACACTTTAAATTCTTCATGGCTCAAGTGACTGCATTCCCAAACTTTTCTCCCTGTTTTTAGCATAGCAGCAAAAGGGAAAAGAAGTTTCCTTGGTTTCTGGGCAAAGCTCTGAAAATTAGTGGAAATACGGGAAATTTTTGTTCTATCTGCTGTCTGACCTGTGTCTGTTCCTGCTTCATTTAGAGGGATTTTGGGAAGGAATTCCTGCCTGTGAGGGCGGGGATGGACTGGGACGGAATTCCCAGAGCAGCTGTGGCTGCCCCTGGATCCCTGGCAGTGCCCAAGGCCAGGTTGGAGCAGCCTGGGACAGTGGGAGGTGTCCCTGCCATGGCAGGGGTGGAAAAGACCAGTGGGATGATACAGAGGGACACAGCAGAGATGAAAGTGATTATTATTATTTATTTAGGGTTTTAACTCCCCCAGACCATATCCCTGCCCACACAGGGACCTGGGGGAGCTCAGGTGAGACACTGAGAGTGGCACAGGTTGGCCGAAATGCTCTTTGGGAGCTGCTCAGGACAACGATGGGATTCTCCAGGATGGAGAAATTCTGGGTACAGATTTGTGTTTAAGATCTGCAGGTTCACAGACTCATCGAGGTTGGAAGAGGCCTTCAAGGCCTTCCAGTCACCCCAGCAGCTCCATCATCACCCCTGAACATCGTCCCCAAGTGCCACATCCAGCTGCCTCCCAAGCACTCCCAGACATTGGTGACTCCACCACCTCCCTGGAAAACTTGATTCCAAGGCCTGACCCCTCTTCCAGTGGAAAAATCCATTTCCAAAATCCAACCTGAGCCTCCCCTGGCACAAACTGAGGCTGTTTCCTCTCACCCTGTCACTTGAGACCAACTCCACCTCACCCCAACCTCCTCTTGATAGCTGCAGCTTCACCCAGATTTAACAAATAACCAAATCTTCCCCAAGGTGTTTATTAAGGATGTTTGGGAGGCAGAATTGACTCGGCCTGAGATGAGGATATAATTTTTGCTGGCATGACAAGTTGAGATGAGAGCTGGCACTCCATGGGCAGGATTTAGTGCTTCATCTCTTTGTATTCACCTCAGTCAATAAGGCAGGAAATTTATTTACTGTCCAGAATCAGTTTAGTGCCTGTCTGGAGCATTGTTTCAGCAGCTGGGAATGGCAATACATCCATGGATCTGCTCTGGAATGAGTGACTTTCAATACCCCAGGAAAAGGATGAGCAAACCTGTTTGTGCTGTATTGACAGAGAAATAAATTTCCCCTCCAAGCTGAATCCCATGGATTTGATGATTTTTCTTGAGAAAGATTTCTGTTTGAGTGCTGTTTCCACTGGTTATCCTGGAAGACGAAATTTAAAAGAATTCTGGTTTTTTTAGTATGAGACAGATCTTGGGGTCATTAACAGCCAAAATGGAACAGGCACTCGAGGGAAAAGTTTGTTCCCATGTGGAAGAGCTGGGGGAAAGACTTTGGGGGAAAGGGGAGGCGAGGCTGGGCATTTAGCTGGTCCCATTTGGATATTTGCTTTCTCCAGGCAAGGGCAGTGAAGGGCCCTGCTGCCTCCCAGCACAGCACTGGTTTTTCCATGTTGATCTGGGACAATTTTGGCTTCCATCCCACTCCGTCACAGGGTGTGGAATTCCATGTTGGGCTGGTAAGAGATGTGAAAAGAGGAAACCCCTGGGTCTGTTCCTTCTTTCCTTTCTCTCAGGTGATTTTATCCCTCGGAGAGCCCGTGCCTGGAATTCGTCCATGCAGGAGCTTTCCTTGTCCTGCCCATTCCAGCCCCAGTTTGAAGCCCACAGTGAAGTGGAGAAGGTTGAATATCACCTAAGTCTTAATTGAAGAGATTTAGAACCTGCAGCACTCTTTAGGGTATCTATAATATATTATGTATTAATATATTAATGAACAAATGAAAGAATTACACTTTAACACATCATAAACTTAAAAATAAATAAGTTAATTAAGGACGTGTAATGGGCCATATAGACCAGAAAATGGGTGCCACTGAGAGCTTTGTCTGGGTGTTAAATATCCAGATCTCCTGGGGGCTCAAGAAATGGTCAGGCTGAAGAGAAAACTTACAGCCACTAAGGCAATCCTTGTAAATAATTCTTGGGATCACACAGGTGGGAAAGAATCCAAATGCTGGAATGCTCGGGTTGCACCAGAGTGTGGAAGGGCTGGGAGCAGCCAGCTAGAATCAGCCTGCAAAGGGCTGGATGTAAGCACAGCCTGGGTGTGAGCATCAGCCCCTTTGAGTGAGCATCAGCCTGGGTGCGAGCGCAGCCTGGGTGTGAGTGAGCACAGCCTGGGCGTGTGAGCACAGCCTGAGTGTCAGTGAGCACAGCCTGGGTGTGAGCACAGCCTGGGTGTGAGCATCAGCCTGGGCATGAGCACAGCCTGAGTGTGAGCACAGCCTGGGTGTGAGCACAGCCTGGGTGTGTGTGTGAGCATCAGCCCCTTGGAGTGAGCACAGCCTGGGTGTGAGCACAGCCTGAGTGTGTGTGAGCACAGCCTGGGTGTGAGCATCAGCCCTGCCAGTCCACTCCCTGCATCCAGTAAAACGCAGCAGTTGTGGCCTATAAAAGCATAATTAGCTTTCCATTTGATTTTATGAAGCGTCTTTCCCAACCATTCTCCGCAGAGGCGGCTGCAGTTAATTTTGCCTGGTTTATTCCATCTGACTGTGCTTTATGTGGGAGGGGGCAGCTCCTGACCGGGGAATTTTCCAGGGCTCTTCTCTCCCAAATAACTTCGGGCACCTTTAGCCCCTTGCCCAGTGAACAGACCCGACGTGCTGGCTTTGCAGGGACTTTTATCCCTGCCAGAAAGGAAGGAAAACTGCAGTGTCCTGAGGAAAAATACCCCAGAGCTGAGATGAGAAGGTGTCATTCCAAAAGCAGCGTGAGAGGAGTGCACTGCCAGGGCAGAGAGGGGTGAACTGCTGTGGCTGGAAGGAAACAGCTCCATCCCCACTCCCGTGCTGCCCAGCAATACTGTGCTCACTCATTAGGGAAAAAATCCAGCCCAAGCACACCTTGAGCCCTCCCAACACGGCCAGCAGGGAAATTTTGGCTCCACACCAACAAAACTGGGATTATTTTCTTCCATCGGGGGGAATTCCCCTCACATAACGACTTTTTACATCTTAGTGTGTGTGTTTTGCACTTCCTTGTTCTGTGACCCCAAACTTGTGTTTATCTGTTGCATCTATCCGTGGGATTATTCGGGATTACACCTCTGGACTGTTTCTGTGTGGCCACGGTGCTCCCACCTTTGTGTAACCCAGAGCGCTCCAGCTGCGGCCATGCCGCCCATCACAGCTGGATTAGATCTACACAAGGAACTCTGTAATCACTCATCTGCTTTATGGATTCTATGTGCAAAACATTCCTGATCCAGCTGCAAAAGGAGAAGGAAAACTGCTTCATTTTCCTGCTTTTTTCATACGTTGATTTTTATTTTTCTTTTTCCTCTGCGAGACCAGAGCAGGCTGGGTTGTTAGACCAAAAACATTCTATCTTAATAAGTGTCTTATGGGTAAAAAAGTGTGTTGAGCAATGATTTCCCACATCTGGATGGGTTTTCTCCCAAACAATTTCTTCCCGAATGCAATAAGGATCTGCAACGAGTTTTTCTTCCCCTTTATTGGATATCCACTTGTTTGCTGTGCTTGCTTAAACTCCTAGGACAAATGAATGGGGGAAAAAAGATTATTTTGTGATTAAACTGTGTGTCGCAGCCGCCGGCCGGAGAGTAAAGAAAGACTCAGAGACAGGAATGCAGTCTAGCGAATAGATGGAATTATTTAATTAATAAAGAACGGGTTTTTATGTGTTTAGTTCTCTTAGTGTTTACATAGATGGCAAGAGGTTATTGGACCTCTTGCTACTAACTACCAGAGTGATTGGTCAGTTAACACATCGTTCATTCTCCTAGTCGAGATCATAACAATTCTAATTATATCTGCAGGTGCAAGATAGCAAACTCGGTTTACAGAAACCTTATCATGTTTTGCATAGTTCAGCATGAGAAAGACAGAGCTTTCATGAACTACTGCAAAAAGTTAAAAAAATCAATCCTCTGCTGAGGCTTCCTCAGCATCCATACTGTGGAGTACATACTCATTGTTATTTAGGAAGGAATTCCTGGCTGTGAGGGTGGCGAGGGGCTGGGATGGAATTCCCAGAGCAACTGAGGCTGCCCCTGGATCCCTGGCAGTGCCCAAGGCCAGGCTGGAGCAGCCTGGGACAGTGGGAGAAGTCCCTGCCATGGCAGGGGTGGGATGGGTTCTTCAATGTCCCTCCCACCCCAAACCAGTCTGGGTTTCTGTGATTTTTAGCAACCCGGACTGAAATGCAGATGGGATTCGCAGCTCTCCTAAAGCAGGGTAATCCCAGGGACTTTGACAGAACTCTGTGAGTTTCAGGCATTTAAAAAAGTCTTGGTATTCTTTATTTTTATTACATCCTCCCTTAGTAAACCAAAGGTGGGAAAAAAATCAGCAATTCCTCTTTCTGCTCCAGTGAAGTTCCTGTTTCCCTGGGAAGTTTGAGACATTTTTGCTTAACAAAAAAAAAAAAAAAAAAAAAAAGACAAAATTAATTGGAAATGACAAGAGGAAAACGATCCAGCTGAATGCTTTGATAAGCAATCAAGGCTTAATAGATTAGAAAATATAATTAATTACTTAATTACACTCCAAGTGGTTGTTGTTGGGAGATTGTTTGGTGAAAAGCCATTGTTGGGTGGGAGGATGTGCCCATGCAATGAGTGTCAGGCTCCAGGAAGCCCTTGCTACTGGCAGGGCCTGGAGGGGAGCAGACAAGTTGTTCCATGCTCACATTACACAAATTCCAGAGGTTTACAAGCAGGAGCTGCCCCAGAGGGTGCTGGGCACTGCCCAGGCTCCCCAGGGAATGGGCACGGCCCCGAGGCTGCCAGAGCTCCAGGAGCGCTGGGACAGCGCTGCCAGGGATGCACAGGGTGGGATTTTGGGGTGTCTGTGCAGGGCCAGGAGCTGGATCAGTGATCCCAGAGGGATCAGAATATTCCAGGATTCTGTGAATCCAAGCAGTCACTGGTTCTTTGCCCTCATGGTTGATGATGTGACTCCAGTGGCGACAACATCCCTGGCCAGGTTCTCCCTGCTGGAAGCACCTGAGCTCGAGGCCCAGCTCAGTCTGCAGATCAGGGAGGTTTCTCATTTTAGAGGCTGCAGAAAAAACCTGAAATGATGGGGAGAAACCCCAAACCTGCCCCACTGTCTCCTCTCCACCCCTCTCTCCTACCCTGCTGGCTGGAAGGGGACTAAAAAGAATAAATGTTTGGAAGGATGTATTTTAAATAAGAATGTCTAAGAGCAGAGTTTCTTTTTAAACTGTCCGGGTTGTTGCTATTCTAGAAATGTTCTTTCCCAGTGTCCGAAGACTGGTGGGGAACTGGGAGTGCCTTTGAGCACGTCCAGGGATGGGGACTCCATCACTGCCAGTGGCAGCTTTTTCCAGGGCTTTGGAACCCTTTTCATGGATAATTTTCCCCAATATCCACCCTGAGCCTCCCCTGGCCCAGCCTGAGGCCGTTCCCTCACCTCCTGTCCCTGTTCCCTGGGAGCAGAGCCCGACCACCCCGGCTGCCCCCTCCTGTCAGGGACTTGTGCAGAGCCACAAGGTCCCCCCTGAGCCCCCTTTTCTCCAGGCTGAGCCCCTTTCCCAGCTCCCTCAGGAACTCCCCATCCCTGGACACTCTCCAAGCCCATAACCCACCCCTGATCCCCCTTTTCTCCAGGCCGAGCTCCTTTCCCAGCTCCCTCAGGAGTTCTCCAGATCTTTCCCCAGTTCCATTCCCTTCTCTGGACCAGTCTTTACAGGTCTTTAAATTTTTGTATCTTTTCCTAAGCTGGCAGAGGCACTCAGAGATCAAAACCAGGGAGCAGACGAACATCAGAGGGATTGTCAGTGACACCAGAGCTGTGCCTTCGTTCTTTTGAGAGTGGTTTGGTCAGAGGCTGGAGCTGCTGGGGGGACAGGGATGGAGCTGAATCCGCTGGGAACAGCCCCGGTTCTCCCAAGGCTGCGGCATCACCTGGAGGAGACACGGAGCCGAAGGCAGACAGAAGCAGCCAGAGAAGCCTTATCTCCATTTGCATCCCTTATCTTATCTCCTGCAGTGCCTGGCAGAAGAATGGATTTATGTCCCCCCGGGAGCCCCCTGCCTGGCAGGGCAGAGGCAGTCGGTGTCGCTTCCCTGCCTGGGAACAGGCTGGAATGAGCTGGGATAGGCTGGAATGAGTGGGAACAGGCTGGAATGAGCTGGGATAGGCTGGAATGAGTGGGAACGGGCTGGAACGAGCTGGAGCAGGCTGGAGTGAGATGGGACAGGCTGTAATGAGCTGGCACAGGCTGGAATGAGCTGGAACAGGCTGGAATGAGCTGGGATAGGCTGGAATGAGCTGGAGCAGGCTGGAATGAGCTGGAGCAGGCTGGAATGAGCTGCTGACAGCTTGGCAATGTCTCAGCAGCTGCTGTGACACTCAGCGATGCTCCCAGGGGCTGAGGGGCTCACGCTGCTTTCCTTAATTGTGCTCGGATTTTGTTCTCCTTCCTCCTGCCTTTGGTGCCTCTGGAATTGTATTATTGGCTCCTAAAGCCAAGAGGAGAAGCTTTTCTGGGGAGCTGGGCCAGGCAGGAGCAGCAGTTTCTCTGTTTGGTGCCTTTGGAGCATGCTTGCTCCGACAGTTGTTAAACAGACACCAAAATCTGGTGACTCCTTGGAAGGGATGTGGGACTTCGATGTAACTCCTGAAACAAAGATACAGAACTATTGGAAAAAACAAAGATACTGATTCAAAAAACACTCACCGTTCCTTACCAGACTTTGTACGCTGGGAAAGGAAAGAATTTCTAGGATAACAACAACCTCAACAGCGTAAGTGTGTTATTGGCTCCTAAATCCATGGAGAAGCATTTCCCACAGGAGCTGGGCCAGGCAGGAGCAGCAGTGTTTGTGCTTTTGTGCCTTTGGAGCATCCCTGCTCCAACAGTTGTTAAACAGACACCAAAATCTGGTGACTCCCTGGAAGGGATGTGGGACTTCGATGTAACTCCTGAAACAAACAAAGATACAGAACTATTGGAAAAAACAAAGATACTGAACAGTTGAAGAGAGTTTCTGTTTTTATCTCACTGTTTATCCACTCCAGAATCTCCCTGGCAAGGGTTAAAGGAAAGGCTTCACATGGCTCTGGTTTTGGGATAAAATCATAAATCAGCCAATCCCACCTAGAGGCTTTTCGAGGGGTTAGAGGTGTAGGAAACCCCATGGATGAGACATCCTCCAGCTGGAGACAGGAGCTCCATCTGTGTTAGTATTCCCTCAAGGACAGCTTCTCACTGATAAGAGAATGTTGTGGCTTCTTGTCTTGGATTTTGGGCTCTGTGATGTGGCCCTGACATCTGGAACACGTTCTGGTCATTCCTCTTGTGCCTGATACCAGGACAGCTCCTTGTGTTGTTCCCAGACAGCTCCGGATTTAAGCAGGAATCACTAAACCCTTTCATGGTTTGGAGCACGGATTCAAAATGGCCTTGAATTTTCAAGTAATCCCCCAAAATTTCACCCTGCTCAGTTTAATTTCACAGCAGTTCTGAAAAAAGAATAATTCTGATATTCCAGAAATGCACTGCACATTTTTCTGTCCTGGTCATATTTCCCTGGAAAAGCCTGTAAGCTCCTAATGGTGGCAGTAACTTTTCCATAGGTTGAAATAGGTGACTGGTTTGGGTTTATTTCCTGAAAAGCACATTTCCCATCTATACAATAAATGAACTAAAGGCAGCTATAAGGAACTGTTTATTCGCCAGCTTTAGCTACAGAGGAGGAGAAATTCCTTGGAATTGCACAATAAAACTTCAGGAGCACCAGATTAGTCGTGTTTTGCCTCATTGACACAGAGTAGTTTCCAGCCAAAGTTTTCCTCGGGGATCTTTCCTTGCCTGGCTCAGGGATCCAGGGCTCCAGGTTCAATCTCCATCCGAGTGGGCTGCAGCAAGGTCCAACCTTTGCAATTCCTTCCCACTCCCCGTTGCTGGGCAGGAATACAGGACTTTTCCATGGAGTAGTTCAAGCTGTTGCCACATAGAAGGGGCAGCAGAAATCTCAGTGAAATCTTGGATTCCATGGGTTGAAATCCATCCCTGGGAGAAGGATTGATGGATCCATCCCTGCATCCTGTGGTGTCAGCAGGAAAAGGGCTGCTCAGAAAGGTTGTTCTCACTCCCAGCCACACATTTGCCGCCCCCTGTGCTCTGCTGGGGCTCTTGCTGGATGTGGCACATGGAAAAGAAAGGCTTCACATTAATTGTCTTCCACTTGCATTAAACTCTGCCAACCTCCATTAATATCTCAAACCCAAAAGCTCTTTCCAGGGTTGTTTAGGGGGCTTGGGCTGCAGTTTCTTTGCTCATTTTTTTCCTGCTTGAGTTTGGATCAAGTCCCGGCTGGAAGAATTCAGAAAAAAATGTAGAAACCTCATTCCCAGTTCTGGATTCATTTGTCAAAGATGGTTTTGGGATAAAAGATGGCAGAGTGTTAATCTGGGGTCCAGATGTGGGAAGAGGACCTGAGAAGGACAGAGGGACACCCAGGTGAAGGAGCTGGGGGACAGCTGGGAGGTTTGGGGTCAGCGTGGGATCTGACAACATCAAAAGAACACAAATTAATGGGAAGCAGCTTCTGGTGAGAGGCAAACGGTGGGAATGAGCTGAGCTCAGTGGGGTCAGATCTGCCTTTGAAGATAAGAGCTCAGCTCCTGCAGCTGTGCTCCAAACCGTCCCCAACCCTCCTGCTGCTGGATGGACGGCACAGCTAAAAGAGTTTTAGGCACAAAATTACCAATTTTGCACTCAATTGCATCATCCTGTTCACAACCACTTGGGTGAGGGGCCGATGGTGCGGGACACACCGATCCCCTTGTTCCTCACCCCGCCTTCTGTTCTTCCACGGGGGTTATGGGGGAGCGTCTGTGGCATTCCCACAGCCCGGCCTGGAGCTGGGATGTGCAGCCTTTCCAGGGGGGCTGGGATTTAATAAACACTATTAAAAATCAGCTCTGGGAAGCCAAGATCAGTTTCCATGGCAAAGAACAGAGGAACGCAGCGAGGCTGCCTGGAGTTGGGAAAAAGGGATTGGAGAGGAGAAGGGAAGGTGCTGGGGTTGGTTTTACTGCTCACACCATTTCCAACCACCAGCACTGGGATTTAGGGGCATCAAACTGCAGGACGGAGATTTAATGCATTAAAGTATGCACCAAGATCTGGGAATCATGGAATCATGGAATGGTTGAGGCTGGAAGGACCTTAAAGCTCATCCAGTTCCATCCTTGTGGGCAGGGACACCTCCCACTGTCCCAGGCTGCTCCAGTCTGGCCTTGGACACTGCCAGGGATCCAGGGGCAGCCACAGCTGCTCTGGGAATTCCAGCCCAGCCCTTCCCCACCCTCACAGGGAAGGAATTCCTGTGTAAATCAGAAGAAAATCTACTGCCATCTGAATTAACAGAACTAAAAGCAGTGTAATCTCCAAATCTTCACTTCTACTTGTGTGTCTAGAGAATAATATCCATCTATTTTCCATATTTACATGGAAACAGGCCCAGTTATGTGTTTCTAGTCTCACAATTAACTGAATAAATTGTGAAAGTTAAGGATTTAACCATAAAAGTTAAGGATTTAAGGCAGTTGTTGCTGGTTCTAACACAATTCAGCACTGAGGAGATCCAAGCTAAACAGAACAACCTCAGTGGGAATTAAAAAACCCAGAGAAGTTTGTTCTGGAGCTCTGACCCAAGAGTTTGTGGTGCCAAGTCCCCCCTGAGCTGTTTCCATTGGCCGGATGGAATCATTAGAGTCGTTAATCCTGGAGGCATCCAGCTCCACCTGCAGTGGACCCAGATCTGGAGAACAGCAGGGTTAAATTTCACTTTATTAAGTTTAAAAAATTAATCTGAATGGCCTCCTTTAAACACAGACTTCCAAAAACTTTCAGGTGGCTTCCATAGATTATAAGAGGAATTTCTGGGATTTACAGAAGCGTTCCCAGGGGCTGGGATCCAACTCCCTTAATTTTCCCAATATTCACCCTCTGTTCCACAGCTTTGAAAGTCAGCAGATGATTCAGTTTCCATCTTTAGCCAGCTGAATATCCCGGGTCCCCACGTTCTCCTCGTGACTTTCAAAAAGTTGAGGAAAGAGGAAAAACACCCAACCTCTGGAAAGAGCCCGAAATAGAGGCAGCCACAGAGCTGTTTCTAGGCAGTGTTTTGGCCAATGCCATCCATCAGCAGCACGCCTGGAAAGCACTTTCCAGGTGTTTTATCCCCAAAAAAATCAGCCTGAAAAAATCGGAATTTTTAGGATTTTCTACAATGGAGCCAAATTTCCCTGAAACCAACACATCTTGACTGTTTTGTGATTCAAAACCTCAGGTTTTTTACCGATAAGGGAGCTTAAAAATGTATAAACCAACAGCTAACTCACCAAGTAGAAAACTTCCTGAAGTATATTGCTGCTTAAAAGCTTCCTGAAAAGTTGCCTTTTAAAGGACCAAAGGTAATAATTCTAAAATTAGGTTGAAGCCTCCCAAGGCTTCTGCAGGATTTGAAAATATGGAAGTGGGACAGGGCAAATAAAAAGAAGTTCACCTTTAACCAAAATAAAACAGAAAATAAAGCAGTATTGCATTTAGGGACAAACTTAGGGAAATGGATTTTCCTCAAGGTGCCCAAACAACCAGCATTTCGGGACTAAGTGACACCGAGGTTTTTTAGGAACAGGGAATTCTCTCAGCCTCTTCCAATAGCTCCGAGAGGGGGAGTTACCAATACCCAGAGTTTTCTTGTGGCAGGAGTGAAGAGAATTCCTATTAATGCAACCCAGAGTGCAAAAAGCCCCTGTAAAAATTCCCGTTTCCCTGTTCAGGGTGCAAGAGCCCTTTCTTGCACCAAGCTGAGGAGCTCCTGCAGTTCCCAGGCTGGATGATGTGCTTGGGCTCTCAGTGCCACACGGCTCATTATGTAAATTAGTAAACACTTCTAATTTACTGTGGGTGCCTCAAGAAGTGATCCTCAGTTTCCTTCAGTGAGGCTGCATCCTGTCGCTGTTCTCACCATGGCCAAGTAGAGAAACGACAGAGTCCAGCTCAGGGTCAAGTGGCAGCAGCCGTTTAATGAATTCTCAGAAAACTTTTATATGTTATTTCACAAAAGGTATTAAGTGGCATAAGGTGATTGGTTTTGCCATCCATCCCTTAAGGGGATTGGTCAAGTTCTAAGACACCATCCCTGAATATTTTCTAGTTAGAACCATAACAATTCTGCCAAGCAACCCGCAGGTGCAAGAAGTTTACAATACTGGAATCTTGTTTAAAGTAATCAGCATGGGAAAGACAGAACTTTCACAGATATGCTGCAGAGAGCTGAAGAAATTCTCTGCTGGAGCTTTTCAGCATCCATAGCATCCTGTATTTTAACAGAAATACCCTAGGTCAAGGGGGATGAAATGTGGAAGTGGTGGAGTCTCCATCCCTGGATGTGGCACTTGGGGACGTGGCCAGAGGTGGACCTGGCTGTGCTGGGAGGGGTGGATCTGTCCCTGGACAAGGAGAGTGCAGGATAAGAGGATTGAAGGAGTCTGGCTGCCAGAGAGCAGCCAAGGGAGGGACACAAGAGGTGGGAAGGGTCTGGGGGAGCTGCGCAAGAGCAGCTGAGGGCACTGGGATTGTTCTGCTAGAGGAGACTGAGGGGAGAGCTCAAGAGGGGCAGCTCCGATCCCTGCTCTGTGTGACAGGGACAGACCCAGGGAAGGGCTGGAGCTGGGCCCGGGCAGGCTCAGGGTGGATTTTAGGGAAAAGTTCTTCCCCCAAAGGGAAGTGCTGGGCACTGCCCAGGGAATGGGCACGGCCCCGAGACTGCTCCAGGAGCATTTGGACAGCGCTGCCAGGGATGCCCAGGGTGGGATTTTAGGGGCTCTGTGCAGGGGAGGGTATCTGGGGTCTGTGCAGGGCCAGGGGTTGGATCAGTGATCCCTTTGAGTCCCTCCCCACTCAGGCCACGCTGGGATTTTATGAGGGTCAGCCTCCCAGCACAAGGAGCCTGCACACGCAGATTCCAGCCTTCTTTTGTGTCACGGAGCCACAGCAGAGCCCTCAGGAAGAACATCTGGGAGGATACACACACATACACGTGTACGTCATTATCTGCCTTTTGTATTGATACCAAGGCAAAAGGCGGGGAATTCATCCCTCAGAGCTCATGCCCTCATTCGTCAGCCGCAAACCATCTGGTGGAGGCTCCTCTGGCACCGTGGTTGATCACCCTCTCCTCCAACCTGCAGCTGTTTGCTTACCCATAGATAAATATGTGCTTAAATAATGCGTCCTGCCTAAGCCTGCCTTTTGTTTTTTAATGTTCCCTTTGACAGGTGAATGTTTCCATCATGCCAAATAAACATCCCGGAGCCTGCCCCGCTCCTGCTTTCCGTGCACATTCAGGCTGCTTTTCCTCTGCCTCGCCTTCCGCAGGCAGCGCTGCAGCTGCTCGTAATTCCCAGCACTTTCTGCGAGACACTCATTTCCAGCAGATCATTTTTTTCCCTTTAGAAGTCCATAAAACTAGTCCTCTTTCCTGCCCACAAAGCCCCCGGTGGATCAGGGCAGTCAGGGAGTGCTAGAGCTTTGTTCTGCGTTCAAAGGGCGCCGGGGCTGTGGGTGGCACGCTCCCTTTTTCTATGCCATGGGAATGGCTGTGTCCCATTGTGCGGGGTTGTAGGAAGGGTTTGAGGCTGAACTCACTCCAGACCTGCACTAACAGGGAACCATCTCAGCCATTGTCCAGCAGGCCCCAGCACTTCCCAGGGCTTCATCACTCCCTGTGCCCCATCCTGCCGCGGTGACATCGCTGTAACACGGACAGGAGGGTTCCAAGGCTCTTCTTCGGGCTGGTCATTGTTCCTGCAGGTCCTGGGCCTTCTGGTGGCTTTTGTGTTTCGGTGCACGTCCATGTGGTTCGTTGCAGAGTGAGGAATCAGGAGGGGAACCACATAATTATGGGAAATTAATGGATGCTTAAATGGAATCATGGGATCTCTAAGGTTGGAAAAGGCTTTCGTGGTCAGAAGAGGCCTTTAAGATCAACTCCAGTTGCCAAGATGGCACCACCACCATGGTCCCCACTAAACCACGGCCCCAAGTGCCACATCCCCACATGTTTGAACACTTCCAGGGATGGGCACTCCACCAGACCCTGGACACTCTGTTCCAATGCTTTAAAACCCTTCCCATGGGGAAATTCCTGCTGCTGTGCACCCTGAGCCTCCTCTGGCCCAGCCTGAAGCTGTTCCCTCTCCTCCTGTCCCTGTTCCCTGGGAGCAGAGCCCGACCCCCCCACGGCTGCCCCCTCCTGTCAGGGACTTGTGCAGAGCCACAAGGTCCCCCCTGATCCCCCTTTTCTCCAGGCTGAGCCCCTTTCCCAGCTCCCTCAGGAACTCCCCATCCCTGGACACTCTCCAACCCCATAACCCATCCCTGATCTCTCTTTTCTCCAGGCTGAGCCCCTTTCCCAGCTCCCTCAGCTGCTCCTGGGGCTCCAGACCCTTCCCCCACTCCATTGTCCTTCCCCAGTTTCTGTTCATATGAGTGGGAGAACCCTCATGGAATGGTTTGGGCTGGAAGGGACCTCAGAGCCCATCCAGTGCCACCCCTGCCATGGGCAGGGAACCTCCCACTATCCCAGGGTGCCTCAAGCCCTGTCCAACCTGGCCTGGGACACCCTGAAGTCCCGTTGATTTGATAAAGGATAAAACCAGTTGAATTTGATGGCGATAAAAGAAAATTTTTTGTGTTGAGCTGCAGAAATTACTTAATGATTTCAGTTTCCTGAATTGGAGGATTTTCTCTAAAGGATTTGGTGGCCCTTGATCTGCAAGCCTGGGGCAAGAATTTGAGATTCTGAGAGTTATAAACCCCTTTGGGTGACCCCCAGACAGTCTCGTGGCAGTGCAGTCCTTGTGTGACTGCACTGGGGCCATCCCACACAACAGAGCCCTGTACCCAAGGATTCCATTGGCATCAGCCCCAGCCAAAAATGCAGAAGGAAACTGATGGATTAGGGAAATACACAAATATTAAAAAATCATTAAATATAGGAAATATTAAATATAGCAAAGATTTATTCTGATTTTAACATCTCTCACACATGCTGGGGGAGCAGCAAGGCCCCCAGCAAGGGGGAGCTTCTGCTGCTGGGAGTTTCTGGAAGCCTGTTTGGTGGCTGTCCTGGCAGTGCGGGTGTTGTGGGTGCCGGGGGAGCAGCGAGGCCCATCCTGCTGCTGCTGGGAGTTTCTGGGAGCCTCTTTGGTGTCCATCCTCACAGTATGGATGTTGTGGATGCCGTGTTCTCACCACCAGCTCCTGCACTCTGCAGATCGGCTCTTCCTGGATTGTCTCCACTTAGAAACACACACGGAGCCACCGTGGCCACATGACGAGGGGAGTCATTTGGGGATAAAAGCTCTGTATTCATGTATTTAGCTCGTGGAAAAATCTGTCCCTCAATCTGTGCGAGATCTTTTTCTTGTTTGCTATTTTCCTTCTCCCACCCTTCATCTGTCACTCCTGTCTGGAGTACAAGCTCCGCAGGGCAAGGGCTGAGAGCACGAGCGTCGGGTACCGAGAGCAGCTCCGGCTCTTGTCGAGGCCTCTGGGCACAGCAAACAGCAGATTTTGGATGATGAGAGGTTTATTTATCTTTAGATTCCTTCCCCTGGTATTTCACCCTTGTGCAGGCAGGGAGCAGGCCGGGATAGCACCTGGATCTCACCGGGGAAGCAGGCGCTGGGTCTTTGTTCCAGGTGACTGCAGTGGGTGTAGAGCCAGGAAAGGGAAAGAAATTCCTCCTGTGAGGGTGGGGAGGGGCTGGGATGGAATTCCCAGAGAACTGTGGATGCCCCTGGTTCCCTGGCAGTGTCCAAGGCCAGGTTGGACGGGGCTTGGAGCACCCTGGTCTAGGAAAGGTGTCCCTGCTTAGATCAGAGATGAGATTTATGGTCCCTCCCAACAAAAACCCTCTGGAATTCTGGGATTATCCCATGCAGAAGGCTGGGAACAGCTACAGCCCCGTGCTCCACCAAGGAAGTGCTGCGCTCTGAGAAAGTGGAATTCCCTGTTGGCTGATCCTTTTGGACACACTGGCATCACCTTCCCCTCAACCAGCTTAGAAAATACCGGAGTGGCTGGAACGCCGTTGGTTTGTGCCTGGCTGGGTGAGAGCTTGTCCAGAAGAGCTGTCTCTCACTGACATGAGCAGCAGGTATTCCCAAACCTGCCTCCCAGGGCAGATTTTCTTTTCCAGAAGGATTTTTTAAGCTTTTCCTCTCCTCTCTCCGCATCGCTCCTGCTGTGCCCGAGCCCAGAACAGGCCCGAGAGGGCAGCGACTGCTTTTGCTCGCGAATGCTCCTCGTGCCGGGTTAGGAAAGAGACAGATTTGTCTGGCTGTGCCCGAAGCCCGGAGCCCTCCCGGCGTGAGCGGCTCGGCGGCTCCGCAGCCCAGGTCCTCTGCAGCCCTCTCCTGGCTGCATCCAGCAGCGCTCGGCCCGGTGGGGAGAGCGCTTCGTTCCCGGCTGGATGTGCCTGAGCTCTGCTTTCCAGAGCTGCTCCCAGGCCCGCTCGGGTTCCCACATCCCGGGCCGCGTGTGGCAAGCACAGCTCTGGCTCCTGCCAGCTGCTCCGGAGGGATCCTGGCACCGCAGTGCCGGGGATACTCTGGCCCGGACAAGTCAGGAGCAGCTCTGTGGGGGGACTTAGAAATGGGGCAAAACTCAGGATTTCTGCTTTCCAGAAATGGAGCAAAACTCAGGTTTTCTGCTTTCCCTCTCCATGGTGAACACACCGCTTGGAGCATCTTGTTCTTTATGTCTTCACCATCTCGGCCGTGTATTTTCTGTGCCGATTCTCTGAGATTTCATTGAATCTTGTTTGGGCTGGAAAGGACCTTGAATCCCACCCCGTACCACCCCTGCCATGGCAGGGACACCTCCCACTGTCCCAGGGTGCTGCCAGCCCCGTCCAACCCGACCTTGGGCACTTCCAGGGATCCAGAGGAAGCCACAGCTTCTGTGGCAGCAGAATTGTCTCGGGGTTGATCACTAAACCTCAGTTTCTGGTGTTTCAGTGCTCTCTCCTTTCCTGTCATACAGTACCTTTTTTGCCAATTGTTTTATTTGGGGCTTCTGTTAAGTTTGGGGGGGCTTTGTGCCATCCAGACATTCTTTTCTGCTTCGAAATGCTCCCTAAACTGCTGTTGAGCACTGCTAATTCCCATTGTTTCATATAACAATTGAATGGATTCACTCAGTTCTGTAGCAGCAGAGATTGCTAAACCCAGACAATTCCCCACCCCATCTTTTTTCCAGTTTTTTCAGGGATTTTGAAATGCCTTTACAGATGATTCCCCTGCACATTGCAACACTTGCCCAGAGGAATGAAAAAGTCGTTAGTTTTCTGCGGAGTATTAGAAGAGAATTCTCTCACCGAGGAATGTCCTTGCCTGAAATGCCGGACACTCACATTCATTTTCTGCTCCCTTGATATCTGATACACAAAGCTGCTGCAGGACGTGACTGAAGCACGACGCCCTGTTTGTGATTAATTTTTTAAGGGTGTGATTGAGCCTCTGCCCTGCCCCTCCCGCTCTCCCTGTTTGCCATTCCGGAGTGTTTGGAGCAAGGTAACCATGCCGCTGTCGCTTCCCTCCTTCGCCTGTCAGAGATAAGCAGTGGCAGAACGTTTGCTCTGTCACCCTGAAGAGAGGCTTCAGCAACACACGGAGTTGTAGCATTCTATATCCGAGGATCTCAGGGATTTTTAGGAGCTTGGAGTCCTTGTTTGACCCTGCGGCATCTCGTTTTGACAGAGGAGAGTCACACAGCTGTAACTACCAGGAGTATCTGTGTTGTTGGGCACCCAGGGAGCTTCAGAGGTTCAGGGAGATGGGCTGAGCAGCATCACCCTCAGTGGGTGAGGAGTTCCTGTGCTGGGCCACCATCATCATCCTCAGTGGTTGAGGAGTTCCTGTGCTGGGCCAGCAGCATCACCCTCCATGGGTGAGGAGTTCCCTGGCACAGTTTGTGTCCCTTGGGTTTGGCAGAGCTGAGAATGGGTTTGCTTCCAGGCTCAGGATGTGCTCCAGCCTCTCCAAGCTCGCTGCTGACTTCAGCCCTTTGCCCTCACGCAGCCCTGAGCCCAGAGCCTGCAGCCTTTGCCCCTGGCAGTGCCACCCCCACCAGGCACCTTCCTGCCAACCTTCACCCCTCCATTATTTTTCCTCCTTCAGAATAAAACAATCATTTCCCTCTGGCCCTGCCCTGCTCCAGCTCAGCTCCTGGTGCTGCCAGGGGCAGGGATTGCTCCTTCCTTTGGGTGCAGGTGGTGGTGACACAAATCCACACCACAATGGGAGTCCCATGGAGGAGTCAGGCCTCAGTACCCTTTGGGAAACCAGGGGGCTGCAGTTTCCTCTTGGTTGATGGAAGGGACGTAGCCAGGAGGAGAGGGATTTCTGCTGCTTCATTCGTGTTGGTGCCACCACATGCACCAACTCCTCTGCTAGGAGAGAGTGGAGGCAATGAAAACCTTGGAATTTCCAGGAGCAGAACCCTGCTGGAACTCAGGTACAAACAGGAGCTCACCCCGTGTCCGAGCAGTCGGGAGTGCTGGCGGCTCCTGGCTTCTCTCCCTCTGCAGGGAATGTCTCTCGCTGTTTCCTCAGCAGAAATGAACAACTCCTTGGATTGTGCTCAGTTCACACTCGAGATGCTTTGCTTGCCTCTCCTCCCTGAGTTTCAGATGTTCCTGTTCAGCAGCTCGGGGTGTGGAGAGGCTGCTGAGCCCCGCTGAGCCCAGCTCAGGTGAAACAGCAGCAGGAGCATCTCTGTCATTTTGTCTCCACTCATCCCTTCCTTTGACACCCATTTTCTGTGAAGAATGAACACTTGAGATGACTGAAAAACACCCAAATTATCTGCTCTCTTAGGCCAGCACTGAGCACTGAATTTGAAATGATGGCAGAGCGGGATTTTGTCCTCTTCGAGACTGGAGCTGGATATTACTTGTATTTTTAATATTGCCTTATTAAATGGAATTAGTGCCATTTGCAAATGTGGCTCTAAGCAGTTTTTAATCAAAATGGGTTGAGACTCACCTGACTACAGCCAAAACCTTTTGGGTCTGGCATAAATAGGTAACGGAGAAGGAAGAATTCCCCTTTCTTTTATCCCTTTCTTCTCACTCTGGTGTGGGTTTAATCACCAGTCTCGCCGTGCCTTGTTTATACCTTCTCATGTCTTCAGGACAAAATATTGCACAATTTGAGTCATGTTAGCCCTGCTTTAGGAAACAGTTTTGTTCTCTTGATGTACAGGATCAATGCACAACTTGAAACAGTATTTAAAAACCTTCGGAGAAGCCATCAGTTCCTGGAGAGCTCTTTTGCAGCCATCAATTCTGGGCACATCTAATGAAAAGCTGTGTTTTAATATGAGACAGAGACTTACTCCACTCATTCTGCAGCGCCTTCATCTGTCACCGTGGCAGCAACATTATCAGATGTCCCTATTAAATCCTGGATTTATTTTTTGGGAGTAGTGGAAGCAACAGGTTGACATCTTTTGGGTCACTGCATGGAAGAGCAACTGCACTGGTTCCTTTATTGCCATAATTCTTTTTCTGGAGAATGTGCCCCATCACCCACATGATGCTCTGGCCCCAGATGTGAGGATGTTTCAGGAGTATCATGGAAGGCCCAGCTCCATGCGATTTTGGGGCTGAAATGGCAGGAATTCAACAAGCTGGGAGCATTGGACGTCAGGAGAATGCCCTGGGGACGTTGTCAGGGGATGCCTGACACCCTGCTCTGCTCCTTCGTGGTGCCTTGGGCTGGAGGCGCCTTTGGCTTGGCCTGAGAGGCTGAGTTCAAATGACCTCCACTCTGCAGCTCTGCCATGAGCGGGGAGCACAAATTCCGGGGGGAAATAGAGCTTTAAGCGTCTAAATAAAAGCTGAGTTAGCTTTAATTGGGGGACGTCTGTGCATTTGGGCACCCAAAGATATGGAGAGGATACCAACGGTATTTTTTTGGATGTAGACAAGGAACTTCTCCAAGTCCCTCACCGTGTTTGAGGGACTCACTGCTGTCCCTAAGCTTTGCCTGACCCACCAGGCTTCCATCCCTCTTGGTTTCTAGAGGAAATGATCCCAATGCACCCAAAGCAATTATTAATGGCTTTCCAATCAGAATACCTGGAGAGCTTGTTTATTTGATCAGCCCTCCATGGCAGAAAATCGAAGGCTCCTGTGCATCTCACTCCAAGTTTTTCATCAGTGGGGCTTTTTGTCAGGAGCTAGACATGCCATAAAAAACAGAGCAAGCCATTTAAAAGAAATATTTTGCCCAAGGAACAATAACAAGGCTTAGAAGGGTTTTTCTTCTTTCTGGGAGTTTCCTTTAGGGAAACCATTTCATTTCCTGATTGAAAGATCAAATCTGCCCATGGAGGGAGCAGTGGGGTGTGGATGATTTTTCTCCTGATCTCTAGAAAAACACACTCAGTTAAAGAGTCTGTGGAGAGGTTCTGCTTTAAAGGGAAAGGCGGGTTTGTGACTGGAGAGAAGGATTAGGAATTTATCTGTAGGGAAGGCAAGGAAAGCTTCAAATCCAGTGCACAGTGTCAGTGGAACTGTCAGGGTGATGTTCCAGGGCTTAAAACCTGGAATGCACTCCGCAAAGGTGACCCAATAAATCATAAAATTCTCTCTTTGCTGAGGCCTGTAGATGGTTTAAAAGTTGGTGAATGTTTTCATCTAAAATTAGAAATTAATAGCTGCATTTTAATTCAGTTTGTATTAAATTGACCAATTTTATGATGTATTATATAATCCCATAGGTTCCTAAATTGCTTATTAGCAAGATACGCAATTTCTTAGGTTAATCTGCCTCTAATCACATCTAACACAGTGATATTTCTTTCACTCCTGTAGCTATTTATTATCAGTTCGCTTTTTATGAATTACAAATAGACCTTTAATAGGGCCTGCAGAGGGAACTGGGGGCTGCAGCATCTTTGTCCTGTGCCTCCTGTCTGTTGTTTCTCTACATTTTCTATACCAACACCTCTCTTCTGTCAGTCCATGCCAATTTTGGGATCCCATTTCGACAGAAGTACAAGAATAGAATGAGATTAATGATCTTTTTGTGGAATTTAGGCTCCAAATTTCCACTGTCACTAACTTTTTTCACTAAGATGTGATCTGAGACTTGCCAAAAAAAAACTTTGGCTTCCAGCTTAGATTTTTATAAAGAACAGGTTTCCATTCCATACATTGAAGGAGCTGTCCTGTGCCCATCACCCTGCAAAATATCCCAGGCTTGGTTCCAATTTAATCTTTGGACTGGCAGGATCCAAGTCTAAGCTGCCCCATCCCCATGGAATGGATCAGGAACTGCCCTGTCCCTGAGGAACTGACAAAGAACTGCCCCATCCCCATGGAACTGACCAGGAACTGCCCCATCCCCATGGAACTGACCAGGAACTGCCCCATCCCCATGGAACAGACCAGGAACTGCCATTCTCCTGAGGAACACAAGTCCTTGGCGGACCTTCAGCAGGCTGTCCTAGGTTTCCTGGTGCTCCTTGTGGAACTCCTGATTTTGGGGCAATGGCTCAGTGCCCCGTGGGACCTTCCTTCCAGCCTGATGCTGCCACCTCCTCCCTCAGTGCCGGGGGCAGCTGCAGAGACCGTGGATGAGATTTGGGAGGAAAGTAGAGCGAGGAGGCACAGCCACGGATTCTATCCGCAGTGGGAAGGAAATTGGAGGTGAGATTGCAGGAGGTTGATTGTGGGAATTGCACCTCCAGTCGCAGCTCCCCAAAGCTCCTGCTCCACCCTTTGTGCCTAACGGAAGCACCAGCCCCAGGTGCAGCTCCCAGTGGGATCTGCAACTCTCAGAAAACCTGGGCCAATTAAGGAGCTTGAAGGCCTTCACCTAAAACTGCAGCTGGCAGATTTCCTGAGCTGCTCAGATGTCACCGGGACAGCGCAGTGACAACAGAGCTCACAAACCAGCATCAGAGTTGAGCACTCCAACACCCGAGCGCTGAAATGTTTTAATAAACTAGCTTTTGATTTTTTTTTAAATCAATACGAGCATTACCTGAGGAAACACGGACTGCAGAACAAAAAGCCTGTCCCAAAAAGCAGCCAGGCACTTCTCTGTTTGTTCCAACTGGAGGCAGAACACACAGACCCGCTCATATCTCAGCGCTGAGCTCAGAGCCTGCGTTTGTCCCTCGGAATGGGTTTGATGGCAATGTTTGATGAGGCATTTTCCCGAACAGGGATATTTTTGTGCGCTGATTCCAAAGGGATGTTCCCAGGGCTGTTGCCTGTGATTTTTCTGCGACGTGAAATGCGCTGGAATTGTTTATCCCAGCTCTGTCTGCCTAATGTGCCCAATCAATCTGTCTCTGAGGTGAAGCCGCGTGCTCCGATAATCGCTGTGCTACCACAGAACATCTTGCTTATTTTTACTCTAAATTATGATCGGCTTGGAAATGAACTCTGAATTTGATTTATCAACAGCTCTGATGCTAATTCACCAATGAAGTCATGGTGCTCTGAGACTAAATATTAGCACTAATGAGAAAACATTGCTTCCACGTTTTGTAACTCGGCGTTTCCCCTGCATATGTACAGCTCCTAAAGTTGTGTGTAATTAATTCATGTAATCATTAACTGGGCAAGCACTTCCACAGGAATCAGATTACCTGGATTAGAGATTACCAGCAAATGCGAAACCAGACAATGTTCAACTACCAGAGAATATTCATGCTGTGTTTTCATTGTTTAAAAAGGGAAATGTGTCCTCTGTAAGGCAGGGCTGGCTGTGCATGGCAGCTTCCAGCAGGAGGGATGGAGCAGGCTTTGAGTTTTCAGCCCAGGGTGTTCCTCTGCTTTGAAAACAGCAGCACCAGAACGGAAGGGTTTGAACTGCAGTGTCCACACAGTGCCTCGACAAAGCCAAGGTGTCCAGACTGGCACAGCTGAGAGAGTCTGGGACTCAAATCTGCATCATTTCCCTTGTCAGGACCTGGGCTTTAGGCTCTTGCTGGAGCAGTCACTTGTCTGAGGCTCCTGTAACAGCGTGAGCCTTTGCACCATCTCCTGTCATAGATAAAATAAACTCCATCCAAACTTCTCCCCAGAGACTGCTGGGCTTGCCAGTCCTTCCACAGATTACACTCCTGTCTCCTGCTGGGAATTCTGGCAGGGACTCACACAGAAACCTACCGCCATTCCCGTGGCTCCACAAAGACTTTCCTGCTCTGCAGGACAACGGATGGTGAGGAATCCTTTTTCCAAACTGAGCATGAAGAACAAACTCATCCTATTTCCCAAAACTCAGGCAGCCAAATTTTCATTTAATGAACACCAGGGAATGGTTTCAGCCTGAGATGGGTGCTTTTTTCTGGTTGGAGTGATTCTGGATGAGGCAGAGATCATCTCTGCTTGATCCCCCAGGAGTTTTCTCTGCAATGAGGCCGCTGCTGTGGGCACAGAAGGAAATACTGGAGCAGGACCTGCAGTTGGTCCAAGAACTCTGTATTCCCTCCTGGAATTGCTTGTCAGGGAGATGTCACATCCTAGAGATCATGTTGGGCCGGATTCCAGCTTGTCTGAGGTGTCCTGTTGGGAGGCAGAGCAAGGAATGTGTGCGAGTGTTTAACACGGGAGAGGGGAAAGAGAGAGAAAAGCACTGTGGAAATGAGGTCACTCGGTGCTCAATCAGACCCCAGCCTAAATCCTTCACAGCTGCCTGGTCCTAGTGGAAATACGGTGAGGTTACATCCCTGCTGCTGTGCTTTCCAAGCTCCAGAATAAGGATTTTATTGCTGTTTGGCTAAAAATCTAGGGTTTGATGGCTGCACATACAAAACCAGAAGTCCAGGCTAGATTCTAATCTCTGACTATTTTTAATAGAACTTTTGTGTATTATAATCATACCTAATTAACTCCCAGATATTTTTAACCTAAGTAAAACTGCTGATAAAATTCATTGCAGTGTCAAAGGAATGTGAAAGACAAAGAAGCCAAACTGCAATGTGGGTCTGTGTATTTGGATATTTGGATAGCTGTGTTGAGCTGAACATCAGTGGTGGCTGTTCGAGGAAAGTGGGCAGGGGATGTTGGGAAACACCTTTCCAATGCAGGCCAAAATCTCCCCGAATTTCAGGTAGCTGCAGCTGGTTTTGAGGGGAGCACTTTTGCTGCAGCAAATCTGCTGAGCTGGGAACATCTCCAGTGTCACTTGGACTGCTACAGGGAGAATTTACATTCCTTAAATTTGCACCACTAAATCTTTTGTCTTCCTCCCGTGGCTGGGGATTTATGTAAATCATGCTCGTAACAGGAGCTCTGGGTGAAGTGTGTGGCTGCTCGGATAAAACAGTCATTAAGTTTAGAGTGAAGATCTGTGGGGCGTGGGCTTGAGAAGTCAATACTGGGAAACTAATCCAGGCCTAGAGCCCAAACCCCCTGAACACTCATAGCTCTCACAGGGGAACGACTCCAGGCTTTGCTTATTTAACTGTTTGCAGCTTTGGACAGAATAATGAAATCATCATGGAATGGTTTGGGTGGGAAGGGACCTTAAATCCCACCCCGTGCCACCCCTGCCATGGCAGGGACACCTCCCACTGTCCCAGGCTGCTCCAGCCTGGCCTTGGGCACTGCCAGGGATCCAGGGGCAGCCACAGCTGCTCTGGGAATTCCATCCCAGCCCCTCCCCACCCTCCCAGGGAAGCACGGACAGTGTGGCAGAGAATTCTGCCCGGTGCACACGGGGGATAAACCCTAAATGTTCCTCGTGTGCCGGTGACTTTGGCGCTCATTCCTAGTGCTGATTTTTGTTTTCCTGCTGCAAAAAATTTTAGTACTTCAGGAAAGGATTAGGCAGTGCTGGTTTTAGAAATTAAAATGGGTATGAAAGAGAAAAATTAAATACAAAATTTTCAGAAAATGCTGTGAAGATACACATCTGCCCAGAGAAGCTGTGGCTGCCCCTGGATCCCTGGAAGTGCCCAAGGCCCGGGTTTGGAGCCCATGGCAAGGGTGGCACTGGATGGGATTTATGGTCCCTTTCAACCCAAACTGTTCCATGATTCCATGTCAAATCCCTCCAGAGACAGGGACTTCCACCACCAGCCCGTTCTAGTGCTTGAGGACACGATCCCAGGGCTGTATTTATTTGTCTGGATTTTTTGTGCTTTTTTGGTCTCTTAGAGGCCAAAGCAGCTGAAAAGGCCCAGCTTAGGTCACAGCTGGGTTGTTTTAGTCCCTGCACAAACAGCCCTCACCTCCAGACTCCAAGGACGAGCAGGGGTAGGACTGAAGCTTCTCATTTTCCAGCTTATAAAATGGCTTGTGCAAGGACACATCTGAGTGTGTCAGGTATTAGTTCCATAGCAGGAGTGGGAAGAAAAAGAAATTACCTCAGAACTTGGAATAAAAACACTTCTAAAATTAATTCTCTGCAACTTAGATGATTTTGAATATGTATTGTTGATCTCTGAAACTGTAAAAATAAAATAGTAACAGCTTTGTGAGGAGTGAACAGCATCATCAATGTTTTCCATCATTTCACAGGATGAGTGCTGCTACAGTTGTCCCCACATTTGCAGCCATTCCTTCAGCCAAGGCTGTGTCCTGGAAAAGCTTTTGGGGGCTCAGGTGTCACCTACGGTCACCTGGGTGTAAATAAAAGCCGAGCCCTCGTGTCTTCCTGCAAACGCAAAGCTATTTTCCAGGGAAGGACACGGCTCTCTGTGGGACAGTCCTGGGCTCCTCCCTTTGACCAGGAAGGTTTGAATTGTTCTTGTGGTGTTTTCTTGATTCCAGAGGCATCCTAAGGGCTGTCAGGGGTGCAAGGGGCTGGTGGCATCTCTGCCTTCAGTCTTTACCAGAGGACAAAGCTTCTCACAGTCATTTGGCACCATTATTTCTTTAATTTCCCTTATTGAAATCCAGGTTCCAAAAGAGGGAGAGGAAGGGCAGCATGAGGGCCAGGCCTGAGAACCTATTGCTGGGCCTCCTTATCCTAAAAATGCTCTCTAGATTAACCTGCAACATCCTGATTTTCTTTGAGCTGCAAATTCACCTGATACGTCTGTTTTGTTTCATTTTTTACTCTGGTAAAGAACATCCACCCTCCCTCCACCCAGCGACCCTTTTACTGCTGTGATTTATATGTGCAGGGACCTCAGAAGTGAAAATCAGAGCGAGATTCCATAAAGTCACTGGAAAAGGGCTGCAAACCCCGTGTTTATCACTTTTCAGGGACATGGTGAAGATCCCAATCCCTCCGACTCCGTTTGGAGCTCGCAGCCAGGCCTCAGGTGCTTAATGGGCTGTGTGTTATTGCTGCTGAGGCAGGACCTCCATCCCTCAGCTCTCCACAACACAAACAGTCCTTGGCTTTTATGGAATCATAAAGAGCTGCCTTAAAGCTGAGGCTGACAGGAGCTGGCACAGATATTGCTCTATCCAAGGGGACATCCAGGGTCTTGTGGATCCCCCCATGAGCAGAGTTTTCCCATCAAATTCTCCCCAGCAGCTTGTCCTCCGCATCCCTGCCACTCAGCTGGCATGTCAAATCACATACAGAGCTGAATTCCAGCTCTTGGAAGGATTTTGGGATCTTTCCAGAGTTCTGCGGGGGATCGACATCAAGACGAACTCTGACCCTGCAAAACTTCCCAATTAGCCTTAATGCCTTTGCTTTTTCCATGTATTTTTCGGGATGAAGAGCACTGAGCAATGAAAATTTGGGAGAAATTAGCTCTGTGGTCTTCACTTAAAGTTCAGCCTGGAAAATCAAAAGGCATTTGTTCCAAGATTGGATTATGTGTAGGATATCTCCAGCTATAATGAGCTCAGGTTTGCTGGCAGCGTTAGAATCAACTCTCGCCTCTCTCTCCTGCCGTGTGTGTTTTTCTCCCTCAGAGCATATTTCTTTCGCCTTGATCAGCTCATCTCTTGCAGATGATAAAATTATCTGCAAAGATTTGTATCTGATGTTGTGCCATAAATCATATTTAGTCGTAGGATTAACATTTGCAAGCGTAGAATATTTATGGAAGGAAAAAAAAGAAAAAAACAGGTGGGGGGCTGGCAGTTTCTGAGGATTTACATAAGGGAGAGTTGGGATTCAGGATGGATCTGGCAGGGTTTGGAAATACATTTGTACGAGGTGTGGATGTGCTCAGGTCTGGTGAGCAGCAGTGGAGCTGCTTTGATTGTGTTTGTCTTGGGGAGGCTGGAAGATAAAGAACGCAGGGAATCGTGACCTTGGGTGAGCGGCTTTGTCCTGGAAGCAATAAACAGATGTTCCAGCTGTGCTGGCTCCAAGGAATAACCCGTGTTCCAGCTGTGCTGGCACCAAGGAATAACCCATGTTCCAGCTGTGCTGGCACCACCCTGCTGCCGGCTGAGTCTGCCTTTGACAACCCCAGGCTGGTCTGGGCACTCCAGAAATGCTCAGCTCCTCTCCAGGCGCTGGAAAAAGGGGATGGTTTTGGGAAGCTCTGGTTTTACAAACCCCTTGGTTTTTTCTTCAGAGCCGTGTTGTCCAAAAGAGTCAGAATGGAGCAGTCTGAACATCTGCCCAAAACTGGGAAAGGGAGGGAGGGAGGGAGGGAGGGAGAGCAGCTCCCTCTGCTCTGGCTCCAGCACTGCCAGGCGGGAGATCCATCCAGGAGTGGGAACCCATAACATAGACCGTGGAATCCTGGAATGGTTTGGGTTGGGAGGACCTTAAAATCATCCCATTCCACACCTGCCATGGCAGGGACACCTCCCATTGTGCCAGGGTGCTCCAACCTGGCCTTGGACACTTCCAGAGAGCCAGGGGCAGCCACAGCTGCTCTGGGAATTCCATCCCAGCCCCTCCCCACCCTCACAGCGGGGAATTCCTTCCCAATGTCCCATCTAACCCTGCCCTCTGGCAGTGTAAAACCACAGTCCATATAAAGAGTCCAAATCCCTCCTTTTTATCAGCCCCCTAAAGCACTGGAAAAGGCTCTAAGATCCCCCTGGAGCATTTCCTCCTCTGGGCTGAACACCCGCAGCTCTCCCAGCCTGGCAGTGCTGCTCCAGAGGGACCTGAACATGCTGCAGAGAGCTGGGAACCCTCAGGGGTTTCTCCTGTGGGCTGACCCCGGGGGGTTGGGGCCCCATTAGGATTTCTGGTGATGCTGCACCAACACAAGGCTCAGCCCACTGCTGACAGCTGCTGTTCTTTGGTCCCGTTTTTGCTGCAGGTCCCTCACCACATGAAGACTTTACCCTACTACAGCTACGACCAGCCCGTGATCGGCTACTGCCAGGCCCACAAGCCCCTCCACGTGAACAAGGGCTACGAGACCGTGTCCCGGGACCAGGCGGAGACCTCCAACCTGGACCTGGGGCGGGACCACAGCTTCATCGCCACCATCGCGCGCTCCGCCGCCCCCACCATCTACATCGAGAGAATACCCAACTAACAGGGGGCAGCCTCCTCACGGGGGGACAGCTCTGGGAGGGACCTTTCACCTAGGAAGAGACCAGGCAAGGTGTTAAAACCCCACCGTTCCAACGGAAACGTTCCGACAGCAAACGTTCCAATGGAAATGTTCCAACAGAAATGTTCTGATGGAAATGTTCCGACGGCAAACGTTCCAATGGCAAACACTCCAGTGGAAACATTCCAACGGGAAACGTTCCAATGGCAAATGTTCCAACGACAAATGTTCCAAGAGAAACGTTCTAATGGCAAACGTTCCAATGGAAACGTTCCAACGGAAACCTTCCAACGGCAAACTTTCCGACAGAAACTTTCCAACGGAAACGTTCCAACAGCAAACGTTCCAACGGAAACATTCCGACGGCAAACGTTCTGACGGCGGGGGATGGTCGCGGCCTCCGTGCACCGGGAACGCGCAACGAGCACCCTCGGAGAACTTCAGGATTTTCTTTGCTTTAAACTTTCAAACAAATTCCTCAATGTAAATATTAAAGAGAGAGATTGTCGAGTTCTTATAAGAAAAGAACAGCAAAAATGACAACAACAAATAGATTTCACTCTAGCTACATAAAGGGATGGATTAAGAGTTTTGTTTGTATATTTGATTTTTCTACATTGCACGGTTCCAGGGAAAGAGAACCACAGGTAAAAATAAACGGGGAGGGGAGGGAGAGGCTCTGGGGAGGGTCAGCCATGTTCCCTTATTAAGTGTTTATTACAAAGATCCGTTGACTATTTTTGTTCTTTTCAAACCAACAAAAGATAGCTCTATATTTTCTTTTTTCCTTTTGGGGGTTGGTTTTTCCAGTTTTTTTTTTTGTGTTGTTTTTCAAGTGGTCGAGCATTAATATTTCAACCTTCAGACATGGGCACTAAAGCTTATGTTGAACCAAAAGGACCTTGGTAATTGATGCAGCAGAAACAAAGAAACTCGGGTGCATGTACATTTAAGACACAGGCTGTACACTGTGGAGGGGGCTTTTGATCTTTTATCTTCATTGTGCTTCTTGTTGACACTCTAATTCCTTTTCGGGCTCTAAAAAAAGGGGGAAATATTGCAATGGAGCCATGACTCAGATTTCCAGGCCAGTGGTGCTTGTTAAACAAAATTCATGGACATTTGGGAAGCAAAATGGAAGTGAAGTACTTGAAACGGATCAGAAGGAAAATCTTTTAAAGAGCATTTAGTGCAACTCACTGGCTGACACAATTTCTACAACACAGCAGAATGTGTAACGTTGTTTTTTGGTTTGGGTTTTGGTTTTGGTTTGGTTTTTTTAATTAATTATTATGATCAGTTAGTTTTTGTGTAGTTTTTATCAATAAAATTACAACAAAAACAAAAAAAAAAGTGGTGGAAAAAAATAAACTTATTATTTTGTTTTTGGGACACCACAGCCAAGCTACTGTTCGAATGAGTTCTCTGGGTGTGTGACACGGGCACTGTGTGGACAGAGGGGACAATGCTGGCTCCTGTTTCTCCCCCTTGGAGAGAAATCAGGGAATTTTACTGAATTTAAACAACCTGAGTCTGGAGAAGCTCAATTTATTTGGTTTGTCTAAAAAAGGTGGTTTGGGGCCAGAGGGAGGGGAAGAAAGGGAAAAAAACTTTTTCTTTTTAACTAAAAGTTAGGTTTTTAATCAGAAGGGAGGTTTTTCATCTGCAAACCTGATTTGGAGCTAAACCAACTCAGGTCAGAACACAAGGGATGAGTTTTTACCTGGAAGGGGAATAACACATCGAAACGTTTAGGACAGAATGCATTTGGTGATTATTTCAAGTATTTATTTGGGTGTGTTAGGAGAAATCTTGGCCACAAGGCTGAATTAATTCCTGCAAGCACTGCGTGCTGTCTCAGAGATACAATATTCTATTGTCTCCTCTGTTTCTCACCTGGAAAAATGATTTATTTTTCCCTGGAAGCCAAGGAAAGATGTGGGTGGATATGATGGGCTAGACAGGGAAATGTGGACACACAGAGTCCACGTGATGCGTGGAAGTGAACACATTTAGAATTAAATATTGGGCAGGAAATAAAGAGAAAATGGAGTGAAAATCCAGGTGAGGAGTTTCCAGCTCAGATCTCCTGAGACCTGCCAGCCTTGGCAGTGCCACGGACGGAGGGAAAAGGTGCTCCAACCACGGGTTCCCGTCAAATGGAGTTTAAAACAATTACCCATGGAGCTGAAAATGGAAGAGCTCCCATCTATTCCTGGCAGCTTCAGGTCAGCAGGAAGATGCATTCCAATAAATATCCAAAGGGGAACAGGATTCCCGTTCTCCTGAAAGACAGGAATGGAAATATTTTTATAGGCAGGATCATTAAAGGCAGTAGTGTAATCCTGGTGTAATTTTTAAGAGGCTCGTTCTGTGTCTGCCGGGACCCGGGAAGGAAATGTCACCCAGAAATATTCATTGTCTTGGTGGGTTTTTACATTAAGCCCCCACCTGCTGGGCATGTGGATATTGGAGAATACATTGTTTATTTTTAAATTCCATTTATAATCCTCTTGAATGCAGCTTCCCCTCGTTGGTCTGGGAAAAGTTCCTGAAAGAGAAGGTAAAATTAAACAAACTCCCCCTTTTTCATTTCTTTATTTCAAAAAAACCTAATTTTAGCATTGATTTGCAGGATGTTTGGAACTGACATTTCATTACAGATTTTCTTGGCAATTAGTGGGAATTGTGGGAACAAAATAAACTCCTGCGGGCACAGTCTCTGGGTGAATTCATGTTTTTCTGCCTGAAATGTTGCCGGGTTTCCTCTGTTTATACCCTGATACCAGTTTGGGAAAGAACCCTATAACTCCTGTTTGTATCCTTAAAAATTAAGGAGAAAATGGACCAAGAATGACTCAAAGGCTGAAGTTAAACCTTCCTCAAGTGCTAAAGGTCCTGAAGAGCCAAGATTTTGGGTCCTGGATTGTTTTGGATCAAAGCACAAGCCACTGGACCGAGCTCAAGTTATCAGACTGAAAGGGATCTTTACAAGCTGATGTGGGGCTCCAGATTTAACAAAATTAAATTTTAACTCTCCTGCCTGCAACCAAAGCCAAAGAAACTTATATAAATTTTGCTCTTCATCCATAATGCTAAAAGCCAAGATTAATGTGTTGACCTCCAGCCTTTTGTTACTAGTTTTTTATTTGTTGTTCTGCTTTAAAAGTCTCATTTCCTGGATTCATGTGATTCCGTCGCACCTTCAGCTTCAAACCATGTCCCAGCTCTCCCTAGGGAAGGTCTTTCTACTCCTCTTCACACAGCTCTGGTGAGGGAAGGGCTGCTCTTCATGGGAGGATGGAGAAACTCATCAGACAATAACCAGATAATTTTTGGGTAACACCCAAAAATTAAACTTTGATGGTGTTCCCCAGGGATTCCTCTCCCAGCAAACAGAAAAAGGGGGATTAATGAAGTGGCCTCGTTAGGGAATGGTGGCTTTGGTGGCACCTCGGAGGTCACAGAGCCCCCCAAGGGGTTGCTGAGCTTCAAACCAGAGATGTGAATTTCATGCTCTGCAAAAAACCAGCAACTCAGGGGACCAAATACCAAGTTTTTGAAGAGTTTTTGGGAAAATTTGCTCCTGCTTTTCTCCCTCAGCCATAATAATCTTCCAGCTGTCCATGGAGCACTGAAATTCCCCTCTCCTGGGAATGCTGGGGTGGGATCTGCATCCCAGAGCCTGTCCCAGCACTTCTGCTCAGAGTTATTTCCAAGGCTGGCAATATTTTGATGTGAGATTTGAAAATCTTTTGGAATAAGCTGCCCTTTTCCGTAATGAATTACAAGTGTTCCGAAGATTGATAAACACAATTTCAGCCTGACTCCCCACTGGAACAAGGCCCTGAAGGAATTTGGCATGTTGGCCATGACAAATCTAGTGTTTCATAGATATGTTAAAGCTGCATGAAGATTTAATGGTATAATGCAGTGTGTATTGAAAGTTATTAATTTTGGGGTGGTTTTGTCTCCTTTAAATGTCACTTGTCACTTTTAAAGCTGTAGAAAGGAAGGGGGGCTTGGTGGGGCTGTGAGTCCATCAAGCTGGAACCTTGCCTTAAATTAAGAAAAATAAATCACCTGTCTGATATTAATGCCTTCCTCATAAGAGTGAAAGCAATAAAGAAGGCTCAGATTGACTTGGAGTTTGGGCTTGTTGGAGGGCAGGAATTAAGAGCTTTCCTTGATCCCCAGAAAATGGAGGAAAGCAGATTTCAGGGACACGCCAGCCATTCCTCAGGGCACGGGCAAGAAAAGTTCTGATCCCCACAGACCATGCTCATCCTTGGGAAGAGCAGATTTGAGTATCTTGATTTTAGAAAGTGTCATTATCGGTGGCAAATACAGATAAAGCAGCCCCTTTTGGGGGAGAAGCTGTGGCTTCTACCATCCCTGGAAGTGTCCAAGGCCGGGTTGGAAAGGGTTTGGAGCACCCTGGGATAGAGGCAGGTGTCCCTGCAAGGGGTTGGAAATGGATTTTTCAGGTCCCTTCCAACCCAAACCATTCCATGATTCTCTGATCCTCACCCCACACTGGGAGAGTTAAACAGAAAACCTCAGTAGGGTCGATAAGGAAACCCAAAACCACAGGAGAGCTGGGCCCTAAGTGGAGTAAAACACCCGACATCCCTCAGCTGCTCTGTGCAGTTTTACCAGGAGCACTTAACGCCCATTCCTGGCCTCGCTGCCCTGGTGCTGGGATCGCATAAATTGTGGGCAGCTCCAAGTAAATCAGGCTCCAGCAGGAAATGCTGTCAGTCCTCACTGGAGCCAGGGGACACATCCCAGCCTGCCGTGGGAGAGATTCTAGGCTGGCAAAATTCAAACTGTGCCAGAGGCAGTCTCCTCTCCCACGGAGCTCCCGGTGCTCCCTCAGCACCTCCAGGGAACTGCAGGTGGGCTCCGGTGGCTTCGAGATACAGCACCCCTGGGAATTCCTTGGGATCGGTCAGCCTGGTGAGGAGAAGCTCAGGGGTGACTTAATTGCTCCTTCCAGGAGCACACAGGAAAGATGGAGAGAGATGATTGATGAGGGATGGAGGGACAGAACACAGGGAATGGTTTCCCACTGCCAGAGGGCAGGGATAGATGGCATTTTGGGAAGGAATTCCTGGCTGTGAGGGTGGCGAGGGGCTGGGATGGAATTCCCAGAGCAGCTGTGGCTGCCCCTGGATCCCTGGAAGTGTCCAAGGCCAGGTTGGAGCAGCCTGGGACAGTGGGAAGTGTCCCTGCCATGGCAGGGGTGGCACTGAATGGGATTCCCATTCCCACCCAAATCATTCCAGGATTCTGTGACACCATGAATTATTTAGATGACTTTAACAACTACCTGAGCAATAGCTTTATATAATTTAATGTTTATCAGAGTTACAGCATTGAACTACAGGTGAGACAAATTCTCTAAATAGCTGCAATTAAACTGCTAAGTTCATCCACACTTCTTTTAGTAATTTTTGTATTTTTCCTCCAGGATTTACCCAGAATTGGGCAGGAAAATAACAGTGTCATTCCAAACTCAGTAGCAGCACCTGCAAGGGGCTTAAGTCAGGAGTTTCTGCCTCTCCCCCAGGTGAGGTGCAGGTGCTCGGCTGCCACCTGGCCAGGGAGCCAGGAAGGAATTTGGCACATTGGCCATGGCAAATCTAGTGTTTTGTAGATATTTTCAAGCTGCATGAAGATTTAAGGGTATAATGCAGTGTGTATTGAAAGTTATTAATTTTGGGGTGAGGTGCAGGTGCTCAGCTGCCACCTGGCCAGGGAGCAGATTCCATTCTTGTGGCATTCCTATGGATGCTGTGGGAAAAAGGTGGAGCAGGGGCACTGCAGGAGCTCGGGGCTCTGCTGCCTCACCTGTGTGGAGTCTCTGCTTTACTGCCAGACTTTGGGAATACATTTAATTTTTCCATTCCTTCCTAGCTCTAAGTGGGAGCTTTCCAAAGCCAAGCCTACACCTTGAACCCAGCTCTTTGCAAGCTTGGTCTCAGTGACAACTTTCAGTGCGAGTGAGACAGAAATCAGTGACAAAGTCAAACAAGGCTCTGTGCCTGCCCCTCCCCTGCCACCCCCTGGTGATATTTTGTGTATTAAAAAGGCAGAGGAAAATCAAGTTGATAAGGCACAAACTGCAGCAGCTCGTGACTTTCAATCAGTGCCTCGGGCTCCCCAGTGCTCTGGAGGGCTCTCGTTGCTAAAAGGGTGTGCTCGGAGCAGCAGGATCCAGAGCATCTTGAGAGGCTGATAAAGGAGGGAAAAGAAAGCATTTTCCTCCCAAATCCTCCTGGGATTTAGGGTTGACAGAGAGGCCAGGTTGGCAAACACAGTGATGTCAGTGCTCTGCTGGGATAGAAAATGGGGACACAATAATTTAGAGCAAAATACATCATAAAATCATGTCATGAAATCATAGAATGGCATGGGTTGGAAAATTCCTTTAAAACTCCTTGTGTTGGACAAAGGGAGCAACACTCCCATAAACTGTTGAAGATATTCAAGTTGTAATTTATAAACAGTCTCCTCAAACATTGTGGTATTTGCAATGTATTTATATCATATTATGTAAGATAAATGGCTGGCAAACATTCATAAAGTATTTATTGGACATGCCACTGTTTGTTCAGTGATTTATAAATCAATGCTGGCAAATGGGAAGTGGTGGCAGAGTTTCAGATAAATTTTTTGCAAAATATTTGCTGTGCATCAATAATTCTGATATTAATTAGTTTAGGCTTTATCTGCAAGTGCCATGGGAATGATTTACAGTTCACTTTCTCTCCAGCCCCACGCTCGAGGGGCCGGAATTCTTGCTTCGGCTGGGGCCAGGCCTGGCTGTTCACAGTCCCGGTTCTGTCCAGAGCTGGATCTCCCCCCCCGGTTTGCTCATCTTCCTTGAAGACTCATTGGAGCAGGATTGGGATTGGCAGGATAACTCCGAGTGTCTCCAGGAATGAGCTGCTCCCTCCCTCTGCTCTCTTTAAAAGATTTTCTCATGGAACCACAGAATGGTTTGGTTGGGAAGGGACCTTAAAGCCCACCCAGTGCCACCCCTGCCATGGCAGGGACACCTCCCACTGTCCCAGGCTGCTCCAACCTGGCCTTGGGCACTGCCAGGGATCCAGGGGCAGCCACAGCTTCTCTGGGAATTCCATCCCAACCCCCCACCCCCACGACCTTCATTCCTTCCCAGTATCCCATCTCTCCCTTCCCTCTGGTACTGGGAAGCCATTCCCTGTGTCCTGTTCCTACAGGCTCTTGGAAATTTCCTCTCTCCATGTTACTTGCAGCTCGTTCCGGTCTTTGAAGGCCACAGTGAGGTCACCCCAAAGCTTTTCCTCTCCGGGCAGAACAATCCCGGCTCTCCCAGCATTTCCTCCCAGAAGAGCTGCTCCATCCCTCTGCTCATCCTGGAGCCTCCTCTGAGCTCTCTCCAACCTGTCCGTGACTTAGAAGAGCTGGAAACACCGAGGGTGAACCCTCAGAGGGAACCTCACAGAGGTGCTGAGCTTGCTGGAAAGGTGGGAGTGGTTTAAGCCCATCCTGTGCTTTCTGGAGAGCACTGGAGGTCTTAGAAAACATTCGGTAGGAAGTGAAATATAAAAACATGTTTAAAAGAAAGTTTAAAGTTGTCTCACCCAAGGGTTTTTACATTGATTAAAAAGAAACACTCCAAATTTGCAGGTGAGGGTCTTAAAAGGTTTGTTATGTTTGGTTTAGCAGTTGAATCCCTTCCTCTGGAGCTCATAACAAGCTCCTTGCTCTGCCTGGGAGGTTCTGGTCACCTCCTTCTCCTTCTAAAATCAGCTAAAATAAGGAGATATTAATCTTTAAAGAACTGGCACTGCCCCTGGTGAGATGCAAATGCCTCCTGGTTTATATTTCTCTAGGCAAATTAGCTCTGAAGTAGTGCTTGAATTTCATTCTGGTCCAGTGGATCAGCGTGAAGCTCTTGTTGCTTAAACTCATTAAAGTTCAAACTGGAGATGAGTGTAAAACTGTATAAATGAAAATAACTTGTACTGATTGGGTAAAAAGTGTGCATCCCTCTCTGCTTATTGTTTTTATACAAGTTTCTTAAGCTGCAAGAAGTAATTTATTATTTAAAGTGAGTTTAGCTTTTATGTGATCGGCGATAGAAACATCCAGAGGTGTGGTAATGCCCGGTGAAGATGGATAAATAAAATAAAATCCATCAACTTCAGTCAAGAAGAGGATACCAGAGCACAAAGCTACCAACTTGGACACTAACTAGATGATCTTTGGGTTGGTGGCAAAGAATTGGTGTTTTATACCCATTTAATAAAGCTTTTAGTTAATAATTACGGCAAACTGAAATGGTTCTGAAAAAAGAAATTTTGCTTTGAGAGAATTTTCAGGAGGGATTTGTGTAGCCCTCTTTTAATCTTGGGAATTTTCAAATGGAATTTGTGTAGCCCTGTTTTATTCTGGGAATTTACGGGTGGGATTTGTGTAGCTCTGGGTTGTGTGTGGGAGATTTTGGGTTGGATTTGGTTAGCTCTGGTTTGTTTGTGAGGGTTTTCAAGTAGGACTTCTGTAACCCTAGTTTACTCTCGAGAATTTCCAGGTGGGATTTTTGTAGCCCTGTTTTACTAGGAGAAATTTCCGGGTAGGGTTTGGTGGTCCCATTTTACTCCAGGGAGTTTCCGTGTGGGGTTTATGTAGCCCTGTTTTGTTCTTGGAAATTTTTGGGTGGGATTTGTGTAGCCCTGCTTTGTTTGTGGGAATTTCTGGATGGAATATGTGTAGCCCTGCTTTGTTTGTGGGAATTTCTGGATGGAATTCATGTAGCCCTGCTTAGTTTGTGGGAATTTTCAGGTGGGATTTGTGTAGCCCTGATTTACTATGGGAAATTTCTAGGTAGGATTTGGTAGCCCAGTTTTACTCTTTGGAACTTTCAGGTGGGATTTGTGTACAAGCTTCAGGCCTCGGCGGAACACCCCCCTCAGGGCTGCTGTAATTGCTGGGTCTTTTCAGCCTCCTGCTGCAGCAACCACAGAGAGCAAACCTTCCATGAGAGCCCTGGGCTGCACCCCCAGGAAATGTCAGGTATTTTGGGCAATGAAATGAGTTTAAAAGCTGGGAAAGCTTCAGGAAGCACTGCAGGAAGCCATCCCTTCTTCCTCAGCATCCCTGACCTCAGCCCTGAGATGATCGGTGTATTACACTGAAAAAGGGAATTTGTCCTGTCCAGCACCTGTGGCAGGTGTTCTGTGCCACACCTGCCCTTCCCCTCAGGTCAAACCTCGTATCTTTAAAGAGCATCTTGTCTGGGCAGGGCCTGACTGTTTTAGCAGGTTTTTGGTGGAGGTCTGCACCCTCTGCCAGGCTTTGATAAATAATGTAAATGACACACAGGTAGCTAGAGATGTAGATGAAGTAAAACAAGTCTGTGCTGCAGCATCTGAAGGCTCAAAGTTAAATTAACTGATGGAGATGATAAAGGGCTGCTTGTTAGAGCTGCACAGGACCTCGTGCTGTGAACGCCTCGTTAAGGTTGGAGCTGCTCAGCTCTCGAGCCCCGTGTTCAGGGAATTTCTGTCTGTGCCCCTCAGGAAGAAAATCCGTTTATAGCTTAAGAAGTGCAGGAATATACAGGCATAGGTCTGACTTTAACAGCCAGATGTGGTGTGGGAAATAAAGGGTGGAAATTGAGGGAGGAAAGCTGCTGGCAGCAAAGGAAAAGCCTCTCACTGGCATCAGGTCCAGAGGGCCTCTAGGCCAGTTGTATTTTGGGATAAGGTTAAAAAAGGGATGTGAGTTTTCACCCCAGCAGGAACATTTTCGTTGGATCATTAAGGCTGGAAAAGTCCTGCAAGTACAACATTTGAGCAAATCCCACCCTGCCCATAAGTCCTGTCATGAAGTGCCAGCTCTAGTTGTTTTTGAACCCTTCAGGGTGGGTTTTAAAAACTGACCCTCCACTTTTATGTAATTTCTGCTCATTTTTAAGTACAGAGTGGGTTTTGGGCAGCAGCCAGGGCAGAGCTGGCCGTGCTGGGTAGGAGCAGGCCCAGGGTGTGGCTGTTCGAATACAAAGCTGGATTTTCAGCCGTTTTTTGACCTGCCATGTGAGGAAAATCCTGCTGCAAAGACCAGCAGGTGCTCCTTAGGTGTGGGGATTCCACTGGGAACGAAGCTGGGATCAGGTGCAGCCTGAACCTGCTCTGTGCCAGTGGCTAAAAACGCTTTGTTGGTAACAGCAGTGATGGATTGGGAGGAGTGGAAAGGCCCAAAGCAGCTGGGATTTGTGCTATAAACTCCAGTTATCCTTCTCTTTTTTCTTTCAGAAGCTGAATCCATCGAGTTTTAAGTGCATTTCCCGCCAAGTTCTACGTCTTCTGCACTCGCTGCCTCAGTTTCCCTCAGTATCTGCCTGAATTAAATTATGTGGGGAGCATCCATGGAAAACATCAGAAGCTTTTCCCTCTTGTTTGCGTGACCAGCACACAGAATTCTGGCAGATTTATAGCCCTGCTTTGTTTTGGGGGATTTTGCAGTTGTGTTTGTTTAGCACTGGTTTGTTTGAGGGAATTTTCAGGTGGGATTTTTGTAAGCCTGGTTTACTCTTGTTAATTTTGGGGTGGGATTTGTGTAGGCCTGGTCTCACTCTTCGAACTGCAGAGAGCTCTTTGAGAAAAGCTGGTTGGCAACACCAGCGAGGGAAAATTGCTTTAAACTTCAATGATTTCTATTTTATTATATTGAGCTCTTTGTTCACGGCTCCCTGGTGTCCCATGAGGAATTTGGGGGAGTTGGGGTGTCACACACCCCTCTGATGGCACAGGGGACCCCAGGAGAGCTTGAGAACCCCTCAATATTTGTCCCATCTCCTGTGAATCCCAGCTCTGTAACCATCCCAGGGAAAGGATGGAAGGCTGGAACCCCAGCTATGACTATTTATATTGGAATATTAGTGATCATTTTAGTGTAAATAACAGCACAGTGGATTCTTTCCCCGCAAAAGCATCTCTATTCCCGTGAAAATATGGAAATATAATAAAAGCCTTTTAGAGGCACAGTGTAAGTTGACAGCTTCCTGTCAGGATTATTGGAGACTTGTTTAGACCAAATTTTCTCGGTGTATTCTCTGAAGTAACTGATTTTTGGGCCAGAGCAGAGGTGATGTTATTCAATTAAAAAGGCCTAATGTGAACATTTATGAACCAGCCAGAAGGAAGTTTGGGAAAAAACAATGGGTCCCATTTAAACAAGAGAAAGAAAAAATATTTTGGGTTTTGGGGGGATTTTTTTTGTAGGGAGAGCTTGATGAATGTCAGCTTTTAAAACCCATAAAAAGCATCAATTAAGAAAAATGTGGGTTTTTTGGGGTTTTTTGTTGCTTTGGTATAGATTTAGCTGCAGCATTTTAGGCCTCATATGTGGAACTGAGATTTTTCAGCCAAGTTTCCAACCTTCTAAGAGCTATCAATATTTCAAAAGCACAAGAAAGTTGGTTTACAAACTGTTGGGTTGTATTGAATAATATATCTATACCTGTGAAGAAAACAAAAAATCAATGGCTCCTGCAAGTTTAACTCTGAAAGAATCATAAAGAAATGTCGAGGGCTCTTTCTATTGTGCCCGTCAAATATTTGGGCCCTCTTTGAAATGATTTTCAATATTGGCTTTTACTTTGTGGTAAAATTTTTGCTGAACATTCTTGGGGAAGCCTAAATTAATTTATTTTATCCTCAAGGGGGTGTTTACAGAGATCTGGAAGTGTTTCTCAGAGAAGTGGTTGTGAAATGATGGGCAGTGTTATGTCCTGGCCTGTCCATGTGAAAATCCCAACTGTTCCCTGTTGGAGCCAGGGCTGGATCCAGGGGTGGTGTGAAGGTTGTGATGCTCAAACTTCCTGCTAAAGTGGCCAAAAGACTGAGAAATAAACCCAAACAAATTAAAACTCATTTTTGTTCAAACCACCAGCAGTTTGATGAGAGAACTGAGAAGATTTTGGCGGGGGGGGGATGGGTGGTGATTATTTCCTTTTTTGATTCCACATTACAGTTACTGTTTCCTTTCCGGATGACCTGTTTTAGGTGCTTTTACACCTATAAAAATAGAGAGTATGGCAGAAAGAATGGCCCCCACAGATTTAATAATCTATTCAGTTCAGAAATATTGTTAAACATCCTCTGACCTTTGGGTTTTTAAGAGCACCGGTAACAATTCCCACTGATGATCCTTGTGGGTCCCTTCCAGCTTGGAATATCCCAGGATTTTCTGATAATTGAAGCACTTTTTACAATAAAACCAGTTTATAAACGAGCAAGGATTACCCCCAGTGTGTGTCTGCTGTCAGCATTACCGTATATCCCGGTTATGTGGAATTTTATGTAGAATCCACTTCTGGATTGCCGTGCAGGTGCTGGGGCTCCACTGGGAGAGAGCTCTCTGTAATATACTTGCAGTGTGGAAAACGTCAAGCACTGCTCGTGGTGAACGCGGACATCCCAGTCCTGTTCCAGTAGGATCCCTAAAAGTAGCAGCTTCCAGAATTTAACACACCAACGTCTCCTAGTGGTGCATGAAACCTCTTCCTTCTGCAATTAGTTTGATTAATAGAAGTTCCTAAACCTGTCCAGGTGGTGGAGTCCTCATCCCTGGAAGTGTCCAAAAAGCCTCTGGATGTGGCACCTGGGGACACAGGTTGGTGGTGACTGTGGTGGTGCCAGGTCATGATTGGACTCGATGATCCTCAAGGTCTTTTTCAACCTCAGCCATTCTGTTCCCTCTGGCAGCTTCCCAGTTCATTGCCCCACATTCCCTGTCTGTGCTTCCAGCTGGTGAATCCAGCTGCAAATGGACTAGGAAAAGGTCAGGAATGGGAAGGGGCAGCTGCTTTTGCGGGAAGGTAGAAAAGAGCAGCTCCATACCCTGCCAGAATTAGTTTAATCTCCATCCTCAGCCTTAACATCCACAACCACCTTCCTGCCTTGGAAATGAGAAGCAGAAATGCTGAAGTTTCAGGTGCTTTGCTGCCTTTTCATGCCTGATCCCAGCATGGAAAATGGAGCTGACATAAACTGGGAGTATCCAAATGATCTGTATCTGAGCTAATGAATGAGTTAGATCTCTGTCAATATTTGCAGCCAGGGCTGTGGAATTAGCGTGGGTAATGCATGCAGGAGATGTAATTTTCAATTTACTTATCAATGTAAACATTCATTTAAAGCCGAAGTTAAGCCTGGTTTACAGAACTTCGCTTGCTGGGAAAGCAGGGAAATTTATAATTTACATTCTCCAAGGGAGGGCTGCTCACAGGTACCTAAACCAGGGGTATTTCAGTGTTGTTTTGCTGTGCAAAATTCAGTTCATTCCTGAAAACAAAACCAGATCCTGGCATCCCATGGAAGATGACTTAATGTGTTCCAAGTATATTTTTCCGTGCATGTTGTGTGGTTTTTTTCCCCGAGACCACAAGGAAATCTTTCCCAAAACAAATCTTTTTGCCTCTCTCGGTTTTTCCCCGTTTTTGTTGAGCAGATCATAATCTCATCCATAATGGATGTGAGACTGAAAAATTCCAAGGAGGTCCCATTTACCAGTGCTACTGCCAGAAGGAATTCTCTCCCAAAGATCCAGCTTTAATATAAAAGAGTAATAGCTCATATAACCATGTTCAGATCCATGGAGCCCTGCTGATGTTTAACATCGCCCGGGTTCCCTGGGCCTCGTGTTGGGATAATTTCTGGAGGTTGGATTGTGCTTCTGTGATGAGGACCTGGAATAATTGCATCCTGGAAAAATCTACTGCCCTGGGACTGCATATCAGGAAAATACCCCTCTGACAGATTTCTTTTCAATTGTAGTCAAATTGAAGGAATTTGGTATTTTTGGGATACGACTAAAATGTAACTGAACGCGTCAGAGGAGCTCAGTCTATCCCAGAGTTATTGATGCAGCAGAGCACAAGGCTTTGTGCACAGCTGCTTAAATCAGCAATTTTGCTTTATAGCTCAGTTACCATTCTCCCAGGGAAGGAAAACAATTGATCCCATCAACACATGTTCTTGATTGACAGTATTTTTGAAGTGGTTCTGGTCGGGCCTAGCAGAGAGGTGAATTATCTCCTGTCTGACTGCACAGTGCAGGCACCAACCACCATCTCCCGTTCCTTGCTGAGCTCCCCACAGCCATTTCTTATGGGAATAACGGGAATGCCAGTGTTCTGCTGAATCTCAGCCCTCATGGAATTTTTTTCCAGGCCGTTGCACCAAAATCTGCTGGAAGTTTCTCCCCCAGCCTCTCCGGGCAGGTGGGATCAATGGAGGGGGTGCAGCAGCAGGAATGGGATGAAGGATCTGGCATCTGTGGGGGAAATGTGGGCAAAGAAACCCCATAGACACAGGCAAGGGAGGGAAATAACCTTAATTTTGACAGTTTGGCATTAACTGGGAGGTGGAGGGCTTGAGTGAGGAGGAGGAGAGCAGCCCCCCCCTTTGCTGGCGACCGCAGGAGAGCCGGGGGACAATGCCCATGCAGGGACCAGCTGTGCACTGAGGCACTTCAGGAGGCAAAGAGGCGTCCCTGGAACATCTGCGCATCACAGGAACCACGGGGGGAAGGAGCTGCCAGGGAATCCAGGATCAGGCATCGCTTGGGGATAAACAACTGCTCTTGTCTGAGCCCTTTCTCTGTGCATTTCTCAGCACGAGGGAATGCGGCAGTGGAGAGGGAGATGAGCACCAGGTGGGAGAACTTCTGGCAGGAGGAATGTTTGTGAGAGTGGCAGGGCTGCAGCAGACATCCCTTACAGCCCATGTGGCACAGGCTGAGGTTCTTGCCACAGGCTTTACAGCAGGTTTTGGGAGACAATCTGGAAATGTGCTCTGCAGCGTCCCTGCTGCTCGTCCGACCTCAGAAATCCATTTCTTTCCACAGCCCCTTCCAAACAGCAAAGGATGGCTCCCCTTTGCTCCCACATTAAAGCTGGAAGAGCTCACTGGTCCCCACCATCAGATGAGAGACAATTCCTTCATCTTCAAATCCCTTCCCTCCGACTGATTTCTCTAAAGGTGACTGAGAGGCTCCCAGCTTGATTTCAGGAGCAGAGCAGGGGCTCTCTGCCTGTTGCTGTTTGATCAACAAGTCCCCAGCTATTTCCCTGAGTGTTGGGCCACAAGTGGCTGAGTCTTTGTAGTTTTAACAGCACCTTTATTGCAGGGACACTGAACCTCCTAGGAGCTTTGAAGTCCCCAGGGCCACAGCCCAACTCCGTATTTCAGCACCGAAGTGACATCAGGAAAGGCCCAACACCCTCTAGACCTGAGCTTTTGTGGTGCGATGTGCCCTTGTGTAAGAGACGGTCCGAAGACCTTTCATCTGTCTCACGACCATCTACAGAGGGTGAGACGCTGAGCCTGGGCCTGGACGAGGTGGAGAGCTAACATTGCTCTCACACCTGGGGGCATTGTTCTCACACCTGTGGGCATTGTTCTCACACCTGTGGGCATTGTCCTAGTACCTGTGGGCATAGTCCTTGCACGCGTGGGCATTGTTCTCACACTTGTGGGCATTGTCCTTGCTCCTGTGGGCATTATTCTCACACCTGTGGGCATTGTTCTCGCTCCTGTTTGCCCATTTGCCCCTCACTCCCAAAAGGGTACAAAAGGACTCTCTGAGAAGACCCCAATCGAGATCTCCACACGGAAGAAGATGAAGACCACGAGGAGTCTGCCGGCCTTTGGTAGCTGTAACTCACCCCTCCCCTTCTCTCTCTCTCTCTATGGCGCTTACACTGTGTTGGTGTGCAATAAAGTGCCTTGTGCTGACTAAAATTAATATTTTCCCATTTGTGTTTCTTTTGTACTTTGAGATTTGGTCAACGAACCATCACGACTCCAGTTTGTCTCAGAGGATCTTGACACCTCGCGCACAGCTCTGGGTGAGCTCTGAGTCTCCACTGCTCAGCTCGTTTCCATCCAGGATAAACACCCCCTGCTGGTTTGGAGCAGAGAGGGATGTGCTGGTGGCTCAGGTGGTGCTGCCTATGGGGCAGCTCTGTTTGCGAAGCTGCACGTGCCTCTCCCACATCCAATTACCCCTTGCTCCCCGCTGGCACACAGCGGTCCTGTCACAATGCCATTAACACCTCCAAGTGCTTATTTATTGTGGCATTTTGTTCCCCAGGCCCCGCAGGTTCAGCATGGGATGGGCCAGCCAGGGTTTGTTGTTTCCTTTCCTGGGCAGGTTTGGTATTTACGTGGAGGGGATGGGTTTCATCCTTTCATTTTATTCCCTTTGTTTGACAGAGAGGCAGGAGGGAAAAACCTTTTAGTGACTCTCCAGTTCTCACCTGTACAGGTGCTACGTGTGGTGTTCGCAGCGCTGGAGCAGGAACAGATTCTGTGGAAAAACCCCACGGAGAGGAGCTGGGTGCTGTTTCTGGAGGAGGGGAGCTGTGCTTGTCGGATCACTGCAGCGACGTTTGATTCCTCTTGGGTTTTCACAGTGACTTCCTCTATTTGCTCCTGCTGGATGAGTCAGGAATGCAGAGCCCTGAGCTGCTGCAGTGTCCGTGCTCTGTCCTGCCTGGCTGCATCAGCTGCTCCCTGCTCAGCTCGTGCCTTCCCTCCCCATCAATTTTGAATTCGCATTCCATAAATTCACCGGCAGGGCATGGGACTCTCCCAGAAAAAAGAGGCTCTTGTGCTTTATCCCAGTAAAAAAGCACCCAATTCATGTCTCAGAAACCCTTTCAGCTTTCCCTGAGAGCTCCAGGCATCTGAACTCCATTCTGAGGACTGGAAGTGGTTTCTAGGCCAACCCTCTGTCTGTCCTAGGTTACAGTATATTCTAGTCCCATCTTCATGAGCTGCTGAGACCAGATGTGATCGTGTTCGCTGCCTCCTCCCTGTCAACTATCTTTTGTCAATGGGCCCATTAAGGATTGTCCATGACTCACAGATAACTTGCTCCTGGACTATCTTCTGTTCATGGTCCCATCAGTGCCCTGCCTCATGATCCCATTGTGAGATGCTTTCCCACCTGGATAAATTATCTTCTGTTAATGGTCCCTTCAGTGCCCCGCCTCATGAACTCTCCATCCCATTGTGAGATGCTCTGCCCAGGGAGAAGGGGCCAAACTTTCTCACCTGGATAAATCTGGGTTTTTGGAACAGATGTAGCCACTTCCACTGGTTCTTCCCAGTGGAGCAGCTCTCATTTCCACTGAAGTCCCAGCAGAGCAGCTTTCTTCCCTACAGGATTTCCAGAAGATAACTATACCCTTCTACATGATCACTGCTTCGACAGAGCCACAGCTGCCACTGCAGAGAGACTGCAACCACCATTGAATCGCGCTGTTACCACCACCCTGCCAGGCAGGGTGCCAGGTCATACCCCAACTCTGTCAGGTCAAACCAGTGTTTTCTGTATTATTGCTTTTTATATATATAAGTAAAAGAACTGGTATTCTTATCTCTTATATCTGTGCCTGAAAGCCCCTCAATTTCACATTTATAATAATTCTTCGGGGGAAGGGAGTTACATTACCGTTCCAGGGGAGGCTTCTGCATCCCGTTGATAGACATTTGTCTTTTAAACTAACACACTGTCCCTCTGTGCTCTGAAGGCTAGGGCTGTGTCTGCAGGAGCCGGTGTTGCTTTTCCAGGAGGAGCCTCAGCTGGGAGGAATTTAGTGCCTCATGCATCTGTGATAGAGCAGGGGATGAACCTTTTCATCAACCTAACCCAAATTTTCCAACTGGGAAAAGCAGCCGCCGTTTCTGGGTTTGCTTTGCCACCGTGGGGTCCCTGAAATTTGGTCAGGTTTTTATCAGGGAGGGGATTCTGCTCCTTCTGGGCTCCTGGAGAAGTTTTGAAGGTTCCTCAGCACTTCAGAGAAAAAGCCTGGCTGTTTTCTCCTCTTCTAATTGTATGGGCAGGAGGGGAATAAGAAATCAGCTCTTCCAGATTTGTCAATTTTCAGAAGCTATTAAGGCATTCGGGTTTAATTTTGGTTAAGAGCCGTTCCATTATAGATGCAGGGAGGAAGCCATCCCTGATGACCCTCGGGATATGCCAAAGTGCTTTAAGATCATTTTGGGCAGTCAGAGATGTGTGAGTAATGACACGTCTGCTCCGGGAAGGGCCTGTGCCCACCCTTGGCAGGGGAACATGGCAAGAAGCTCCTCCACAGCTTCGCTGCTCCCTCCCATCCCTCCGCCTCCTTCAGGAGCCCTCTCCATCTTTTCCTTTCCATCTCTCCTCTGATTTTTTTCCTTTCTTTCCCAGCAAACCTCGGAAGTTAAGGCACCACAAGATGCAACACGACATAATCAATAGAGAAACTTTCCAAGCTTGCCAAGGCTTGGGATTTTTTTTTTTCTTTCTTTTTTGAAGTGTCTTGCTATCTGTCAGCATGTGCTAATTGAGCCTACACGCCCATATGGCACCTGCTCCCCGGAGGGAAGCGTTTCCATAGCCCTGGAGAGAACAAAGAGTGGTGGGGAGCGAGGGAAGCGTTTGCCTGGGAATGTTGTATTCCTGGAAAACAAACCGGGGATGGGCCCCACGGGGCTTGATTGGAGCTGTGTCATTACTGTGCTGCTTAAGATGCTGGCACTGGGTGAGTTGTGTTAGGCTTGGCTTAAATTTAGAACTGTGGAAGGTTTTAGTTCTGAGGAGGGTGAGAAAAGCGATGTGGGGGTATCTAGTGAGCCCAAACGTTGCAGCGGCTCCGTTAAACATGAGGAATGGTGTCTGTGGTGCCCAGACACCAACGGGAACGCTCCTGTCATGGCTCAGTAACAGCTGCACCCACTCCAGCTTAGCTCAGCTGCTGGAATTTCCCATTCCAGCCTCCCCCGTGCTCTCACCAAAACCTCAGCCAGGGTTCAAGAGCTCTCCAGCCCATGAGCTGGGAAGGGCTGGGTTCCATCCTGGAATTCAGGAGGCATCTGCCCCCGTGGGAAGGGAGGTGCTCCCTGCCCCCCCTAGGTGGGCAAGCAGAAGAAGGGGCTGCCTGAGGCGCGCACGGAGAGGGAGCACAAAGAAATCAAATGGAAGAGCTTTTGCTCTCCAAAGGAAACAAAACACACTCAGTGATATTCTGAGGGACTCGAGGGGCTGGGGCTCTGTCAGCCTGGCCACCAGTTCAGGCAGAAGTGATAAGAGGCCTGCGAGGTGTGACATACCCACAAGTGTGTGAGCATGGCCGCTGCAGTGCTGGAAGGCGCTGCAGAAACTCGTGGGGGTGTGGGCAGGCAGCCGAAGGTTTGGGATCAGTGGGGTTGGCACAAGGCCCTTCTGCACATCCTGAAACCCCTGCTCAGCCCCAGAAATGCAAGAGCAGCACCCAGAAGGGGAACTGGGTTGTTTCTGGTGGAAAAACCACTGGCATTTGGGGTTGAATTGCCAGAGCCTGTGGTGGTGTATCCATCCTAAGTCCAGAGCTTTGGGATTTTTGGGGTGTGCAGGAAAGTTAAAGAGCTCAGTTGTGTACCCAGGGTCCTCAGACCTGGCTTTTTAGGGGTGCTGGTGACACAACCATAGAGATTTGATGATGAAATCAGTGGGCTGCTCTCAAAAGGAGAGATGAGTCTGGGCCTAGGTCTTTTCTCATTCCTTTTGCTCTCCTGAGTGTTTCTTTGTGCTCACGGAGTGGTACAGGAACTACAAATAGGAATTGCTGTGCTCTGGGAGGATCAAACTGTTCCTTCCATCCCCTCCCTCAGGGCCGCTTTGCTGCAAAAATGGCACTGATTAAAGTCTTCATGACTCTGTGCTGGTGTTTGATGCTGTGCATGGAAAGAGGAAGGATTGTCCCCCGAAAAGCTCCTCTATTTTTGTTGGTGCGTTTGCTGCACCCCACATCTGTCTAGCTTTGGTGTTGACCAGGGCCTAAAAACACCTCAACAATCAGGTGAAATGAAACACCCTCTCCCACACAGCAGAGCTCTGTGACTAGCCTGAGAACAGCTAAAGCCTCACAGGCTAAGGCTTCATAAAGTGATTTTACGATCACTCAAAATCCATTTAGTTTTCCCATGTCCCTTTCTGGTTTTGCTGCCCTCTCTCTGTAAGGGCGAGCTCTACGCTTGTAGCTCTTGTTCTGAATGAATTTACAGTGCTTTTTCAGTGCCTCCCAACTGTTACCGAGTGCTTTGTTGGGATTTTCAGTTGAGGTTTCCTACAGAAACTGGGGTTTGCTGGAATCCAGCATTTTCTGGAGTATTTGTACCACTCGCTGCAAAAACCAGAGACTGACAAACACAGCTGATAAGGAGTCCCAGCATATTTATGTGAGAGAGAGGCTGATAAAATTCACCCACCTCTGCAGTGGATGGTCACAAGAATTGTCATCTGAGAGTCTGTTGATCCTCCTGTTGGAGTACTGAGAGGCTTTGGCACTCCTGTGACACCAACGTGGTCCCTTGAAGGGGAAGGTGGAAACATTTTATGGGGTTGGGACCAAACATTTGTTTCCCTCTTGATCCTGATCTTTCCAAAAGCACTGGGCGTTGGAGTTGCCTTGGGGAGGGGCTTTAGGGCATCCAGGAATATTGGGGCCAAGTGGGAGGTCCTGGCTGCAGTCCCAGGGACCTTGTCTTGCCACATTCCCTGTTGGAGACCCAGCTGCTGTCAGGTTTTCATTTTACCTGGGAGAGCTGCAGCTCTGAAGGACGCGGCTCTGTAGATCATCTCTTGCAATTAAAAATAAATAAATGGAGGTTTGTGTATTAAAAGCAAATCTCTTCCTGGAGCTGATGGGGATTTTAATGATTTTTATTCCCACAAGCTCTGGGAGTAATCCGTGCTTCCTCCTGCAAAGCTGAGGATTCTCTTCAGTCGGATACAAACTCGAGCTTTGTTTTGCCCCCTCAGCTGGCGGAAGAGCAGGGAGTTCCCCAAAATCCTGGCTTCTTTCCCAGCCTGTTTCCTTCTGCAGAAGCTCAGTCTGCCTTAAGTGTGCGCTGGGTGGCCTCGGGATGGTTTAATCCCTGTAAATTCCCCCAAAAACAACCCGATCTGATGGGATGTACCCTGAACTCTGGAGTGGCCTCCAATCAGAGGATGAGGAGCTTCATTTAAAGCTCTCCATGAGCTGATTGTGTGGGACCAGCTGGGACAGACTTGGGGCAGCAGCAGACCTGGTCATCTTCCCTTGGAGTGGGAACTCTCCTTTGGAAAGAGAATTTCCCCCTGGAAAGGGAATTGTGGCTTAGGTCCAGGACAAACAGGCTGCACTCCACATTGGTGACCCTAAAACTGAGCTCAATTCTATCTGTGAGGTTTGTTGGCTTTAAGCATCCCAGCTTTTTCCAATTTTGTGCAGCTTTGTTGCACCTTTCAGCTGCTGCAGTGCCAGCTTTAACTGGGATAAATCCCCAGGGAGGTTCCGATCCAAGGAGGGATGTGGATTATGGGACTGAGATCTGGGCTGAACACATAACTCCTTAGATTTCCTTTGTGTGTGGGTCCTGCAAGGGCTGCCCACCCTGGAATTGCCTTTGGAGTTGGATTGGGGACACATTGGAGCTGCTGTGGGCTCAGGGTGGGAATTGTTCAGTGCCAAACAGAGGGGCTGAGCCCTGCTGAGCCTTCAGGAGCTTTTCCTACCCCTGACAGGGCACATCCAGCTGTGGAACCACCACAATTTATGGGCTATGAGGCAGCTGGAGTGCAGAAATGGCAGGAAAATCAATAAATAAACCCAACCGGGGAAGTTGGCTGTGCTGCCTGGATCTTGTTTGGGAAGAGAAGTGCTGGTGACCAGATGTGTGTGGGAGCAGGGGGAGGTGCTGTGGGTTTGCAGAGCTGGTGGCAAACACAGAGGGGGCCTGATGAGATTAGAGCAGCTTGGACAGCTCCGAGCAGCAGTGGGTGTTCGCCTGCAGCTCCAGCTTCGCAGGACCGCTCTGGGAATATCCCGGGAAATTGGGATGGAGGCACTGGGACTGCAGGGAGCTCAGCAGTGTCTGTGCTTCAACTGGAGCCTGTCTGCTTATACAACAGGCGGAGGGGTTGCGATTGCTGCAGCGATGTTTTCCTGCCCGTTTTTCCGTGTGGGTGGAACGTGGTAGACAGGAATCCTCAGGTGGGGAAGGGGAACGAGTGCCTGGGGCAGAGAGAATGTGCTAAACTCGGCACTGACATAGAACCGAGGCCTCAGCCTGGCTATAAATTGCTACCTTGCGAAGCAATTTTGGCTTTTTCTGTGTTCTCACTTGTGATAAATTTGCTGGGAACTGGAGGTGTTTTGCCTCGGATGCCTTGAGCTCTTCCCTGAGTCTTTCTTAGGGTTTGGAGAGGAAAGTTGTCTGTCTTCTGTGCACATCCTCGGGGACCGGGGGAGGCGTTTTTCTTAGGAAAACCTGCTGGTGAAGAGGGTTTGCTTGTCAGGAAGCAAGCTTTCAGGGAAGTGGACTGTTTATGGCTTGGAAACTGCTCTTGGCAAGAGGTGCAATGTGAGGCAGGAGGTGAAAAGCTGAATCTCTTGGCGTTTGTTCTGCTGGCCTGGGGAAGATCCCAGTGCTCAGTTCTGCCCTGCCCCATTCTCGGATCCCAGAAAATCATCTTGGGTACCAAACAGACCAGACAGAGTTATCTTAAGCTTGTGTATTTATAGACAGGCAGCTTTAGAACAGGACAGCTCCTTGGGATAGCAGTGATCCAGCTGAGCCTCCTTGCATCGTCTCAGACAGGAGAGAATTCCAGCTTCAATCTCCTCTATCACTTCAGGTGCCTTCTCTGACCCATCCTCTGCCTTGGGTCATTGCTTCTTTTAACGCCCGTTTCAGAACGCCCCTTCTGTTCCATTGTGCCATGCAAACAAAGACACCAAACCCTGATTTTCTCAGGAAATGTTATTTATTTTATCTCAGACAGCCCACGGGGAGGCCGCTGGGCACCCCGAGCAGTGGAGCTGACACCCTCCCTGCCAGGGAGGCAGGCGTGCAGCTCCAGTGCCAGCTCTGTTTGGCTTTCAAACTCTCCCCGAGGATGAGTGACTGTTCCAGTGTCACCAGGGGCTCCTGGTGTGGCTGCAGGTAGGTGAGGGATGAGCTGAGCCAGCCATGAAGAGGTTCTCTTCCCAGGGGAAAGATTTGTTCTAGGCTAAAAGCAGAGCTGCTGTGCTCCTTTCTGGGTGAATTATTCAGTTCTCTTCAATAGTCAGGCACTTCATTTTTGCAGGATCTTGCTGTTGGTTTTATTTTGGCACATTCTGCCTTGTTAGGGCGTGATCCTGCTCCATTTTATTGTGAGGATCATTAAATCATGGAATATTTTGGCTTGCAGTGAGCAGGGACATCTTCAACCCCATCAGGTTGCTCAGAGTCCCATCCATCCTTTTCCAGGGATGGGATGCTGCAGACCCCAGGCATCAATCCTGCCTTCAGCTGCTGGCTGCTTTAAAATGCCGGGCTGGAAAATGGTTCAGGAACAGATTCAGGAGGAGAGAAGGTATCCCAGCTCTCCAAACCAAAGCCTTTAACACAGGGCCACTTGGTGAGGGCAGGGAATGTGGCTGTAAATGGATTTCAGTGACAGCTGGCGGGGATTTGGTGCCTGTTGGTGATGTTTGTTGGCAATTTGGTGAGCCCAAAGAAATAGAACGAGGCTCAAGTCTTTGTCACCTTTTTTCCAGCTTTTCCTGGTAGGTGCCAACGGTGGTCTGGGGCTGTTTAAAAATGCTCCTCAGCTGCTCTGGACTGGTGCTAAGGGAGGGGAGCAGGCGAGAATGAGGCACAGCACAGAACAGGGCAAGGGGTTGGGTTGGGTTGGGTTGGGTTGGGAAGGATGTTCCGGCCTGTCCCATTCCCCCCCTGCCGTGGCCAGGGACACTTTCCCTGGATCAGGATGCTCAGCCCCACATCCAGCACCTGGAATGGGTTGGGTTGGGCTGGGTTGGGCTGGATGGGTTGGTTTGGGCTGGGTTGGGTTGGATTGGGTTGGGGTGGGTTGGGGTGGGTTGGGTTAGGCTGGGTTGGGCTGGGTCAGGTTGGGTTGCATTGGGTTGGGAGGGACCTTCAGGCCCATCATGTTCCACACCGTCCCTGGATCAGGATGCTCAGCCCCACATCCAGCCCTTGGAATGGGCTGGATTGGGCTGGGTTGGTTTTGGTTGGGTTGGGTTGGAGTGGGTTAGGTTGGAGTGGGTTGGGTTGGGAGGGACCTTCAGGCCCATCGCGTTCCACACCTTCCCTGTATCAGGATGCTCAGCCCCACATCCAGCACCTGGAGCAGGGCCTGGCTCCCGTGTGGGGGCTCCTGGGTGTGGCAGCACAGCCCAGCCCTGGCTCTGAGCCACACTTGAGCAGGCAGCTCTCGCTGGGCTCGGTGTTTTCCTCCAAATGCTCTTTTGTAGCCTTTGGGCAGAGCAGTCACCAGTGAACAAGCAGGGAAAAAACCCTTCTGAAGCCTTAAGGAAGCAGGCAGAGAGCTGGAACCAGGGGAAGTGATGAGCTGATGCAGCAACAACCCTCCCTGCAACAGCTCCTCATGGAATACCACAGCAGGAATTGCCAGTGAAACCAGGAGGAGATTTCTTTGCTGGGTTTAACAGAGCTTGGGTTAATCCAACCATAGAGTTTCTGTTTTAGGAACCTACAACTTCTAGGTAAAATAGGCAGATCTAGTAAACCAGAGGCTCTAAAGCACATCAGCACATAAATGCTAGCTTTAATAACATTCTGAATTATATTTCTTATTTTCCTAAAGGTCACTGGCTTTGAACAAACCTTAAGGAATCAGACAGTCTTTGTTTGGTGATGAGCTGGGAGCTGGAATCCCCAGCTGGAGCAACAAGAACCAGGGACACTGGAGCTTGGGAAGAATTTTAATCAACAAAATACCAGAGTTTTGTTGGCAACAGCAAGGAAAAAAGGAGGGGAGGGTTTGTTTCATTCACCCAAAATGCACAGGAGCTGAGGAGCCTCCTTGTGGGATCTGCCAGGAAGGGACAAACCCAAGGGCTCAGCTCTCCCAGCTCAGGGGGTCAGGAGAAGCAGGAGGGTTTATTCCTTAATTGTGCCTCAAACTAAAGACTTCTGGCTATGAATCAGGCTGAGATTGGGATGGGGCTCAGGATTTGGGTGCTCGAAATCAGGGTGGAACTGGGAACACATGGAAAGGCTGGGAGAACTAGGAATTTTCAGCCTGGAAAAGAGATGTGGGGTGACCTAATTGTGACCTTCCAGGACCTGAAGGTACAGGAAAGACGGAGAGAGACTTTGGACAGGGGATGGAGGGAATGGAATCCCCTGCCAGAGGGCAGGTTGGGATGAGATATTGGGAAAGAATTCCTGGCTGTGAGGGTGGGGAGGGGCCGGGATGGAATTCCCAGAGGAGCCCCTGGATCCCTCGCAGTGCCCAAGGCCAGGCTGGAGCACCCTGCGACAGAGGGAGGTGTTCCTACCATGGCAGGGGTGGCACTGGGTGGGCTTTATGGTCCCTCCCAACCAAAATCAATCCAAGATTCCATGATTTATTTCCCTTTGGCTCTCAGATTCCCATCCCCACCACCTCCCTGCATGCTCCCAGCTGCCCTGGCATGTTCAGCTGACAGGAATTGACCCTCAAATCTCCTCGGGAGGCCGCAGCTGCAGAGATGTTTGGAGCAGCTGCTGGAGGCTGGGCAGGGATGTGGGACCCCGGGATCTGCCAAGCAGATGGAGACTCTGAACAGCTTCTCCTTCACCAGTCGATTTTGATTTTTCCAGAGAAATGGGATCCATCTCCATGCTCAAACAGTCATTTTGATTGGGCTTTTTTATTTCCCACAAGTAACAAGTCCTGATGCAGAACGGGGCAGAGCCGAGCTTGGCTTTCAATGGTGGGAAGGAAAAAAATGCAATGTCAACGTTTGGCTGCTTCATTTTGTGTTTTCTGGGGAAAGGTGGGAATGTGTCTGGGATCTACAGAGGAAGTCTTTAAAGTGGCAGATTTAGGAAATAATTTCATTTCTAGCGCTCATTTGAGTTGAGAATTTCATAAATCTGGGAAGTGGTACCCAGTTCTCTGTGGAGCTTCCCCACACCTTGTCTTGAACCTCTTCAGGAGTGGCAGAGATTTTCTCAGCACATTTTGAGAACAAACTAGAAAAATATTTATTTTTCTGCTTTTTTCACATATATTGGTTTAAAATATTTATTTCTCTATGCATTCAGCATTAGAAAGTCCTCTGAGTAACCCAGGCAATGGAGATGAAAACCTCTGCAAGAGGCTGTGCACAAACTGATTAAACTGGGCTCCAAAACCTGGTTTGAAGTCAGGGCAATGTTAATCAGAAGCAGAACTGAATGAGGAGAAAGATAAACACTCTTGGTTTTCCAGCACTTTCAGAACAGCCCGCACAGCTGCTTTGGTTCAAAAAATTGATTTTATTTTCACACAGGTATTTTTAAACGCCTTTAACACTCTTTTTTACATGACAATAAAGATATTTGAATGTTTCAAACTGAAATGTATCATTTCGAAACAAAATCATGGAATCATTTAGGCTGGAAAAGGCCTTCAAGGCCGAGTCCAACCCTATTTCTGTAGCTGTGTCATGTTTGACTTTGTCTAATGCAGTTAAAAAGAACTTAAAGGAGAAACTCTGGGATATCTCAATTGCAAGTGTCCAAATAAAATATTTTACTGTTGTTTTTTCCAACCTCTTCACCCCCAAAAATCAAATTACTGCCATAAGTGTCACTTTAACCACTGAGAGCTGTGGTTTAATCCCCATTTGGCTCTTCTTTCCCCAAAACTCCTGCACCCAAAAGGCCTGGAAGGAAATTTTGCTGGAGTATTTCCAGGTGGAGAAAACATCCTGATCCTTTAAATAATAATTTAAAATTGAGGGGAAAATTCCTCTTGCTGGAGGAGACCCTCCCACCAGTCCCATCCAGGGCAGTTGTCTCCAGCTCACCTGGGAATGCTGCCTGTGGAATGGACACTTTGGGAAAGGGTCCTGCATCACCTCCATCCTCTCCCATGGATGCAGGGAGCGCATTCCTTCCTGCTGTGTTGCTCCACTGCTGGAAAAGGCAGCCCCCAGGAAAGCTCTGGAATGGCACCAGTTAAATGCCAATCGCAGTTTTCTGGTGGAATTAACAAACAGGGTCCTTGGCTTCCCAGAAATGCACAGTGAGAGCAGAGAACCTTCTCTGCTTTTTATTCCTCCTGATTTAAAACATAGGGAAGTGTTTCTGGTTTGTTCTGCTGGGATGGTTCAGCCCTCAGGGTTGGGGTGACCGAGCTGTGACCTTCCAGGGCCTGAAGGAACCTGCGGGGAAGAGGAGAGAGAGGATTTACAAGGGACAGAGGGACAGGGCACAGGGAAGGCTTCAAACTGAATGAGAGCAGGGTTGGGATGGAATATTGGGATGAAATTCCTCCCTGTGAGGGTGGGGAGGGGCTGGGATGGAATTCCCAGAGAAGCTGTGGCTGCCCCTGGATCCCTGGCAGTGCCCAAGGCCAGGTTGGAGCAGCCTGGGACAGTGGGAGGTGTCCCTGCCATGGCAGGGGTGGGATGGGACCTTCAATATCCCTCCCACCCCAAACCAGTTACCGCCACATGATGAACATTTAGGGTTTAGCCCCGTGCTCACTAGGTAGAGTTCTCTGCCACACTGTGCTTCCTTGGGAGGGTGGGGAGGGGCTGGGATGGAATTCCTAGAGCAGCTGTGGCTGCCCCTGGATCCCTGGAAGTGCCCAAGGCCAGGTTGGACGGGGTTTGGAGCCACCTGGGACAGTGGGAAGTGTCCCTGCCCATGGCAAGGTGGGACTGGATGGGATTTATTTTCCCTTCCCACCCAAACCATTCCATGATTCCATGAAATAGCTTCTGTTGGAGAAGCCATGTACTGATGGCAGTGCAGGGCTTCCTCCCCTCTTTGTTCAAACCTTTGGAATCCTGTTTTTAGTTTTAAACTTCCATGATTTCTGCTGGAAGCCAATATTCCATCCAGCACTCCCATCCTGCTTTTTGGAGGCCCCACTTGCAGCTCCAGCAATCCTGGGCACGTTGGCAGCTTCGCTCCTGTCACCTCCAGCTCCGGGAATGCTGCAGCCAGCAGGAAGAATAAATCTATTAATGTACAGACAGAGAAAATGGTGCCTGTTAACAGCAGCTAAATTTAACAGAGGGAGCCAAATCCTCTTCGGGGGTGAGCTAGGTGACGTCAGTCTCTGCTATAAATTAGGGACTGATTCTGCTGCTTTTAGGGTTGTACAAATTCTGAGTGGTTTTGGTGTCCCTGTGTGCAAGGGATTAGATGAAATAATAATAGGCCTCGTGTCTGCTCCTGGAAATGGAGAAGGGGGGGGTCCTGATCCATGTTGGGATGAGCTTTGTGTTTGGAGACTCTGTAGTTACTGACTGCCCGCAAACGTCTTCAGTTTGGGAATGAATTTCTGCTCCATTTCCCCATTTAGAGCTGGAATCCCGGTGTGAAGCCCCCTGCTCCTCACACACACTTCAGCACTGACCTTTTCTAGCAGCTCTCGTTCCCTGAGCGCCGTCAGTGCTGCGTGTCCTCTCTGTGTCCATGGCGATGGAGAGGCCTCGAGCTGTGTCGGGCAGAGCTGAGATGCTGATCACATTCCACTTTCCATATGGTCACTGATTCTTACTTTTCCCACAGGATTCAGACGTGCAGTCCACAGAAGAATCCCATTCTTCCTCCCTTTGTATGCCAGGAGCTGCTGTCACTGGGCTGTGTGTTCTGAACTGGGCTCAGCTTGACTTTAAATCCTCCTTCTCCTCCCAGCCCTAAGGGCTTGTTTTGCTAAATTGCTCCGTGTGTTGCCTGCACTCTGTGTTCTGGCCCTTCCTGACTTTGTGAGCAAGCATTTGGTGCCACCCTGCTGAGCTCTGCTGAGGACCTGGGCTTTCATCTGCTCTCGCATCGCTCGTGCTCGCACAGCTCTGGAAGCAGCAATTAGAGAAAACACGTTCCCCAGGTCCCAGCAGCTTAAAAACCTCGTTAGCTCCGAGGATGAACACATCTCTGGTTTTCCATGAGCTCAGGGAAGCTGTTGTGGGGTTCGTTTTGACACCAGCAGTAAAAGCCTCTTTGTGGTGCTAGCGATTCTTTCCTCTCCTGACAAGATCAGTTTTGGTCTTCGCCTTCCCACACCTCCACATTATTACAGGACCAACAGGATGTTGCTGATATGTAATTTTATTTTAATTTTTTCCCTTTGAATTATACTTTAAGGATTGTAGGAGCTACAGCAGCCTTGGAACTTAATTCCTTTGGAATGAATTTGGAAGTTCCTCAGCTACTTCAGGTAAAATTTACAAACACTGCAATTAATTTATCCCAGTTACTCTGGCTGGGGATCTATTGCAGTGTTGGTTTATGATAATGCAGATATAAGGAGGAAAAAATAGGCAAGACTGCAAATTTGTGCACATTTGGGGGATTTCTGTGTAGCTCGTGATGTTGAAATCGCCCTGTTTGGGACTCTTTGAGCCGTGGGGATCTGAGGATTTGAGCTGAGCCAGGGGAAGGACTGACGTGAGCGTGACGGAGGTGCCCAGTGGAAGCCGCTCTCTTGATGCTGGGCAGACAGGGAGGAGCAGGAGATGGGAAAAGGGAGCGCAGGGATGTGGCCTGGAGCTGCCCAATAGATTGAAGATATTCCCCACTCCTGCCTCACCGACCCACCAACCTCTCCACAGGCTCCAAATTGGCTTTGCCTTCTTCTCCTTCTGGGCATGAAGAGCTTTACCAGTAAGAGGAGGGATTTGATGACCTTTATGGAAAACAGAATCCAAGTTTTCAAAGCACTTTCTCTCATCATCTACAAGTTTTCTACAAGTGTGTCTAAAAAAAAAAACCCCAAACCTCAACCCCTCAAAAAAATAACTTGGGAATTGCTGCACAGCTCCACATCAATTTTTAGATGCCTTTCAAATCCCCCCAAAACTCAGATTTATCCATTGTGCAGTACATGGGATTCGTAAATTGGGGACAACTTTAGTTTAGTTTGAGTTAAAAGCTAGAGTTCCCAGGAAAGACCCTTTGGCCAAGTGGGACTTTACTTATCTGCATTTTATAAATGCACTGAGTAAATACTGGAGATGCAGAGAAACACTTTCCAAAACAATCTCTGAGTTTATTCAACACTCACGTTTTGTCAAATCCAAGGGGAATTCAGACGGTTTTGATTATTTGAGCCTTGAACTCTCCTGTGCAACATTTTCTTGTGTAAATATGGGCAAACCGCATGTCTGTGGCTGTAGTTAGACACAAATAAATTGAGTTCTGTGACTCTTTGACCTCCTGTAAGTTGAATTCTGACAACCCCACGTCACCTCCTCAGCTGCCTCTGTGGCTGCTGTCATTCCCCTGTGTTTTACAGCAATTTTGGGGTTGGGCACAGCCTTACTGCAGTTGGAAATGTTGCACCTGGCTGATTCCTATCAGCAACCAGGTTAATCCTCAATCCCTGGTGCTCCTGCATCCCTTGCAGCTTCATTCCACCTAATCAGGTGTAGATAATGAAGGATCTGTTAATATAGACAGTTATATCCCCTCTCCTGCTCTTTCACCCTTTCCCAAACACTTGGGGTCCTTCAGGCCTGTGGCTGATGCGACAACAACGCTTGAATGGAGCCCTTGGCACACAAGAATTTAAACCCAAGCCACTGCTGCTGCTGCAGATGGTTTCATCCTTGGACAGGGCTGGGAGAGAGCAGGATTTCATCCCCTCTTGTGATCAGCGTGGAGAGAGCTTCTGTCACAGCCTGGGCAGCAGAGGCAGCAGCAGATGGGGTGAGTGAGACTCCTGTTCATGAATGAACCCTTCTCCTGCCTCCTCGTTTTCAGCATTGCTGACCATGGGCAGAGAAAAAAATGCTTCACCCTGGCCAAGAGAGAAATGAAGCCTTTAAGTAGGATCTTCTTGGAGAAATCTGTATTTCTGCAGTGGTACAGAATTTTTATCTCCCCAGTTGCCTCTTTCTTCCCCTCCTGGTCTGGTATCTCACACTTTTCAACCCGTCTCTGTTGTGCATCTGATATCAGAGCTGTGCTGCAGAGAGGAGCAGATTTCCACGCCAGGAATCAGTGCCTGGGGTTGTAATCCCTGTGTGTCAACCTGGGCTCCTTGTCACTTCCAGAGCAGCAGCTCTTGATCCTCGTCATGCGGAGTCTCACTGAAGTTCCCAGGAATCAAGTGTCTGCCAGCATTAACATTCCACAGAGCTGCTGCCACATGAAAAAAGGAAAATGACCTCTTGCCTTCGCAAGAACCCTGAAAAGAAGGGACTGTTCCCGGGGCAGTAACACCAGTCCCAACACAACAAAGCTGTGCCTTGCTGGAGGAAATTAATTCATCTTGATGTGTGAGCCCTTTAGCAGTGCTCCTCTCCCTCGTTGTGCAACCTGCTCGGAATTCCCCAGCTCTACAAGTTTGACGCCCTGATTTCCAGAACTGCTGCCCATTTGCAATGCAGCTGGAGCTTCCCAGAGTTTTGGGACAGGCTGTGCCTCAGAGGCCGTGTTCAGGCTCTGTAAATCCTGCCTGACCTTTTCCAAGTGACAAGGCCTCGGGCTCTGGTAGAGCCTGAAAGGAAGTACCAGGCAGAGAGCAGGGACCGAGGGGAACGAGTCCTCTACTCGGCTTTTAGGTGTCTGAATGAATCATTTGCAGGTATGAGGGCAGGAAAGCGAAGGAAAAAGTTTGTTTTAGAGATTGGGATAATAGTCAGTCAGATTGAAGCCCACAGAAGTAGTTGATGAGTCACTGTGGGCACTCGGGATGCTTTTTGCTGCAACCCAATCCAGCATCTTTTGATTCCTTCACAAGATCTACTTATTTCTAGTTCGTTGGAGGTCATGTTTATGGGTTGTGCTGACTTTTAGTCCTCACTCTCTATTTATATGGCAAAGTTTTGCCTTTTTTCTGGCTGTGGAGTCCTAATTCAGTTGCAGTGGGTCTTGTATTAAAAGAAGTCACTGCAGCCCTTGGCATACGAGTAGCCACTTTTACCCTCCCGTATTTATTTCCCCCACACACCTTTGTGAGCTTAATTTCTCGGGGAGGTTAAGTTTCTTCTTGGACCTTTTCTTAACCTCATGACCTGCCTGACAAAACTGGGTGCTGTGCTGCTGTTCCAGGAACAATATATGAAACAGAGCTGTGGGCCAGGAGAGCGGAGCTTTTCCTCCCACTGCAGCAGAATGTTCAAAGCCACTGACACAAGGAGATGTGACTGTCTGACTTGGATGAAAAGGCCTGGAAAGGGGCCTTGAAGAGGCCACCCCAGAGACAACCTGAAAGTCAAGGTTCTGAGAGGCTGTCACAGCTCGGAAGTCGCCGCTTCAGAGGCGAGTGCACTGCACACCCATGGGCAAGTTTTGTGTGGCTTTGTGCTCCTCCTCAGCCTTATCCCAATAAACTGTGGAGAGCCACAACAAGGACAACCTGCTTGACCTCGGAGGGCAGGAGATGCCAAGGAGGATGCAATAATGAGGTCGACCCTGCAGGCAGATCCTTCTCATGGACCACGGGTGGGATGAGCCTTCAGGGCCAATCAATAGGGATGGGGTAGTGCCAGAGCAAAGGCTGGGGAGGCCGTTGTGGCTTTGTAGGATTTCTTTTTTCTTCAGCCAAAGTTCACAGAGAGCTCGAAGCTCTTTGATACCACAGAGGATGAATGTCGGATATGAGGCATTGGCAGCCACTTGTTGAAACACCTGGACAAATCATCTTTAACTCAACAGAATGCAGATGTTGCTTAAAGCTCCATCGGGGTGGGATTTCAGATCCCAAATAAGATCAGCAGTGTCCTCAAGGTGATTTAAAGCAGAATTAGCCAGTTATAGGACAGGGTGTTAATCTAAGGCGTAATTATCTGGGAACTGCGTCCAACTCTTCACTGCAAGAAAACCCAAAGAGGCCACAGTGATGCCTTAATGAGGGAGATGGGAGGTGTTTATCTCCTGGAATGGGTCACCTTGGCTTGGCTCTTCTTTGTGGAAATACAGCTGTTGTGCATTCATTTTACATTTAATGTTTGTGCAGCCAGTTGTGATTTAGCTCAGCTTTTACTTCTTGCTGGTGGGTTCCTTGAAGCTCAGGCCTGACCTTGATTATTTTTATGAGGTTGTCTTGTCCCAGCCACAACGCCAGGAGGAACAGGCCTTTGGAGGGACCGCTGAGATCAGCCCGAGCACTTGACCAAGGACGGTGTCAGCAGAAAGGAATATTTTATGAAAGCACTTCTCCTGACCTCTGTTAACAGAAGCTGTATTTTGTGGCAGAATTGCCACGAAAATTACTTTTCCAGCCTGAGAGCCAACAGCCTTCACCAGTGATGTCTTTGGGATATAAATACACCTTGTAAACTCTGAAGTGAATAAGGCTGATGGTTCCCATGGATGCTTTGCATTTCTCCTGGATTTAAGGTGCTGAAGGCACACCTGGAACCTTTTGATTTACGGGAGTTTGGCGTCTCAGTTCTAGATTCATCTTTATCCCAAAATTGATAGCTCCCTTTGGGAGATGGCAAAGGAATGACCACAGACCACTGGGAGCATCTGAATATTAAAATCTTAAATTAAAGATGGTCAAAATCTCCTGGACTTTTTACCTGAAAGAGTAGGAACAGGAATGTAAAGGAGTTTTTCTCCTTGGGTATCTTCAGGAAATCAAGGGTTAGGAGCCAGGAAGGTAAAAAGGCAATGAAAAACACAGTGGTATTGTTCAGATTGTTTAAAATTTCTCTACTTTGGTTGTGGTTTTGCCTGGAAGAGGGTGTTTAAAAGGCAGGTTTCAGTTTATTCAGGCTATGGCTCCAATTTCATTTACACTGTAAACTTTCAGAGATGTCCATAATCCCGTGGTGAAATTCATCAAGTGCTGCTGTGGATAAGTAATCTGGCTATAAAACAGGAGATGCTCTTGGTACAATGTTATGGAAAACATAGAGAGGGTTTGGAAGGAAAAGCTCAGTGAGGGGCAAAATCCTGCTTTTAGTCCAACTAATGCCTGGCTCGATGTATGGTTTAACAAAATGATGGAGTTGTTGTGGCTTTACATTGATACAATAGCACAAATTGGTCCATTTTCAGCTCTTCCTTATGGAAGTGGCACTTAAGGAAAACGACACCGGTGCAGTTTTATGGAAATTAAGCCTGAACTGACTCAAATTCAGCCCACAGGTAGGAATGATGATTTGGCACTTATTCCTCTTTCAAACGTGAAAGTATCTGCAGGGCCTCATGCAGTGGCCTTTTAAAACTCATTAGCAGGTTATAAAAACAAAAAAAAGGAAGTTCTGGGGTTATTTTTCCCTGTGTTATCCAGTGGTGGAGCTTGTTGCCACGGGGTGTTTTGGAGGGCAAAAATTGAAGTTATTTAGGAGAGAAAAGAATATGCACTTCCAAAAGAAGAGCCTCGAGGGACAATAAACACGGCTGATAATGTAAGTTCTTCTGGCTTGGAAAAGCTACACATTGCTGTTTCTGTGGAAATTGGAAAGAAGTGATCCTTGGTTGTGCTTCCCACACGTTTTTCCACCCAGACGGAGGGAGGAGTCACTTTGGGTTCTCTGGACCTCCAGCCTGGCCCAGCACAACCACCCTCCCACTCTGCTGCAAGAGGCAGCTAAACGTTGAGTGAAAAATAGGAGAAAAATAGAAGAAAACGTGGCGAAAAATAGAAAATTTGCTCTGCCCGAGCCAGCTCCACATATAGATAATGCTCCATGTTTTTCAGGCAAGGAGAAGGGGAAAAGGAAATAATGTAACAATTTTTTTTCACATTATCTATCTGAAGGAAACTCGGTGTGTTTTTTAACTCAGTTTAGTTTTGCCTGGGTGAGTGGCTGAAATGTCGTGGAGCTGAAATGTTCCCATTTAGGGACTAGAGGTGATTGATGTCTCCTCTTCTCCAAAACTTTCCCTCGAACCCTATTTTTGATATCTCCTTCAATGAGTGAATTGGGAGGGGGAGCAGAGGCTGTGTGGGTTTGGGATTTTTTGTTATTTGCCTTTTTTTCCTGTATTTTTTTGGAGAAAGCACAGTGACAGAAATATTTCCCAATGACATTCCTCCCTCAACCTTCATCCTGGATCTCCCTCAGCCTTAGCAGGGTAAGAGGGTCAGAGGATGAGCACAACCATCACCCAACTTCAGAAAAACATGAGCTGAGATGGAGATTTATTCTCAGGAAGACTGATCTCCCAAAATCCAGAGCTCCTGGTGTCACTCCCTCATACATCCATCAGCTTTTCGTCTTTGCTGAAGCATATTCCTTATTTTTTATTTAATGATATCCATGATAACAAAGGATCCACGTTCTTGGAGGACAAGGAGAAAGCTGGAAATGGGGTGGAATGAGATGAGCTTTCAGGTCCTTCCAACCCAAAGCATTGTGGAATTCTAAGAAACAGCAAAAATGTGGTTTTTAAGTTTTGCTGGTAGTGTTGTCCTTCGGTGCTGCCCTTGTTGACCCCACAATGGAAAAGGCCTTGAAGCTTCCAAGCAGGTTCTGGAAATTTGTAATGGTTGGAATGGTTCCTTCTGTCATCACCTGAATGCCTCCTAATTAGAAATGGAAGTGCTACGCTGGTTTCAAGTGACTCTTCTGCACAAGGCTTACATTAAAAATTAAGGAAGTTCATCAGGACAATTTCTTGCTCTCTCTGTCCCCAACCTCCCGTGAGCAGGGAGATGAAGGCACCTGGATCATCGGAATTTTCTACATTTCTCCATTGAGTACTGATATAACTGAATAACTCCCATGTAGCCAACGTGGGTAACACCATAAATATCTACTTTCCTGAACTCCTGCTATTTCAGACCATTTCTTTTTAACCCATCACTCTTTCATGTCTCACCTCCTCCCAGTGTTTCCTTGGAAATGAATTCCCAGATTTCAGGTTGCTGTTGAAAGCAGCAGCAGCGCTGCTCCTGCACAAGGGAGCAGAGGATGGGCTGCTCCTGGCACCCTTCTGCCTTTTCCTGAGTCCTCTCCTAATTCCTGCATTTCCACTCAGCTTTTTAATTCCCTCGTAAGGAATGGAAGTGTGAAAGATTGAGAATTGCACAGTGCAAGGAGGATGGAGAGCCTTCCTCAAGGGATGGAGTGCCAGGGCAAGGGTGAATGGCCCGAAGATGAAGGAGGGAAGGTTTCAGTGGGCTTTTGGGAAGGAATTCCTCCCCGTGAGGGTGGGGAGGGGCTGGGATGGAATTCCCACAGCAGCGCTGGCTGCCCCTGGGATGCCTTCTGCAATCACCCAGAAACAGAGACTGGACAAGAGGAAGGGAATAAAGGTCGGTGTTTATTTGAAAGCCTTCAAGGCACACCCTGGGGGAGCCAGAGGCTGCCTCCAAAAATGGACCCCGAGATGGACCCCAGGTCACGAGTTCCTCACACATTTATAGCTTTGGTTCCTTTGCATACCACGGTCAATTCTCCAATTAAAGCCCCAGGTCAATGATGGAATTCCCCTCAGCTTGCTCCCCCTTTAGAGGCTTTGGGTTACACATTTTGGGCCTAGAAGAGCCTGGCTGTCCTTGAAGGCAAAGCCTGGAGAGGCTTTGTTGTGTCTGCCCAGCACGCGAGAGCAGAAATTCCAGGCTACAAGGAACTGCAGAGTTACACTCTGAGCAGTACAGAATTTGAAATATATAAAAGTTAAAACCTAAGGAATCACCTGGATCCCTGGAAGTGCCCAAGGCCAGGTTGGAGCACCCTGAGACAGTGGGAGGTATCCCCATGGCAGGGGTGGCACTGGGTGGGATTTAAGGTCCCTTCCCACACAAACATTCCATGATTATATGGGACCATGTTCTGCCTTAGACACAGATGGGACCCTGAGTTCTCTAATCTAAGCAATCCCAAAAACTCACGTGGGACTAAAATTTTCCTGGGTGTGGGGGCACCTCCTGATCTTTGTGTGCTCTCTTCCCCACTCCGGTTCCAAAGGATGTAACTGAAGACATCAATCCTGGGGAATATCCATGGTTTAGGACACTCTTGTTATCATTACATCTTTTTCCCTTCTGTTTTTCTCCTCCTGAAATTCATGGAGTCTTGGAGTCCTTTGGAAGACACAGGGGAAGGTGCTGCTTCAATTAAAGGAACCAAAAGTAGGAAAATCTATAAAAAACATTTCATTACCATTTTGACAACTTTGTGATCTTAAAAATGAGAGGCGAAAGAACCTTTAACAAAAGGTTTGTGCATTTTCTGAAAAGAACAACAGTTTCTCCGAGATTCCGCCAGCATTGACAGTTTTCCAGGAACAATTCCATGGAATCTCATTTTTTCAAAGCAGAGAGATCCTTGCAGGAGTGCTTTGATGAGCTCCAAGAAGGAGCATTCTCCAAGTGCTCTCCATTTCTAAAACTAAATCCCATTTGTACCTCAGGTGCCGTCACCCAGAGGAAGGTGACACCTGCAGGTGAGGAGAAGTCTCTGTTTGCAGAGGATTCAGCTCACAAAATCTCTGCAGCAAAATCGAAAAATACCAATGCCAAAATGTGGGGATTTTGAGCTCAAACAGCAAAATATCAGTGAAAAGAGATGACTCCAAAGTCTTCGTGAGTCGGGGGGATGGAAGGAGGAACTGGTTGGGAATTTCTTTAAATACTTTTCTCGTTTTAATTTCTTTCTTCTTTTTCTTCTTTCTTTTTTTGAATTTTTCTTTTCTTCTTTCCCTATTTGAATTTTTCTTTTTTGCGGTTCTCACTAAAAAATCCTATAAGTGGCTGATAAATCTTATCCCTGTTGTGAATTCCTTGATTTCAGCAGAGCAGCTCCACGTCCTACCTGAGCTGGGATCACCTTTCTCCTATTCCTGCACCTTGTAACCAATTATTCCTTGAACTGAGCAAGAATTCTGCCTAAATTTAAGAATTCCTGCCTGTTGAAGAGCAAGTGAATTTTCCAACAGGTGGGAAGCAGATCCCTGCCAATGGAATAAGGTGGATGAAACAATCCTTGCCTGGGACGAAAGCAGCTTGGGAGGTTTGAACATCCTTGGGAGGGTTCTGTTTCCCAGCTCAGCATTGCAATCTGTTCAAAACAAGCTAATTTTAGGGTTTGGCTGATAGAAAGGAGCCATTTCCTTCATCATAATCCCCCATTTCATATGTGAGGCTTGTGGAAGTTTGGGATTGACCTGTGAGAGATTCACGGGATAGAAAATCAATGTATTGAGAAGATGTTTTTTGGGGGGTTGCTGGGTTTGATGGGGACTGGGGGAACTTCAGTGTTCTGGTTTGCGTTAAAATCATGGAGCAGGAGGATTGGGATGAGATTGTGAATTCCAGAATTGCACTGGATGTGGGAATAACTGGGTGACTTGATGAGATTGTGTTTATCATTCCTGAGGGGATCATTTTCCTCTCATCAGCTGGAGCTGCAGCCGACTGAGCTCCCTGAGCTGGGTGTTCCCCTTTCCCGGGGCATTGGGAACCTCCCCGAGTTCACTGTGGAAAGATGGGAATGTCCCTGGAGCACTGTGAGGTCTGGGCAAGAATTCCTGCTGGAAATGTGGGAGCTGGAGGGTTTATTCCAGGTGTGGGCATTGCAGAAGGGAACGAGTGGCAGGGAATGAGCAGGGATTGATCCTGGAGTTTCCCAGGAGTAAGAGCCCTGGAGAGGCTGAAAGCAGGGCTGGGACCCCGGGTCTGGCCTTTCACTGAACAGCAACAATTTAAAAAGGAAACAGAAGCCCCCCAGAACACACAAATGTTGTTTTCTGCCTCCCCTGCACCTCCACCAGGGCCAAAATCTACTCCCCTTTGTCATGGGAGGGCATGCCAGCACATTTGGCAGCTGCTCCCTCGCCATTAAATAACATTGGGCTGGAAATAAAAATATAAAGGAAGGGGAAACAGCTTGATTTGCATCCAATTGCAAATTCCACCGATACAGAATGGAAACCTTTTGTGCTGAGAGTCAGAAATCTCCTCTGACAAGCTGATGGAAGAAGCTATGAATAGTAAACTAAGAATTTTAGAATTTGTTGCGATTTGGAGAACTGTTTTTCCTGAGCAGATGCCTTTGCTGCCTATTTTTGTGTTGCCTTTTTTCCCTCTAACTGCTCTACCAGTGAATTTTGCAGACGGATCTGGGAACTGTAGCATGACCTGAGCTGGATGGTTTGGAAGCTCTTGGGTGCTTCCAATTTTTTCCTTAATCACTGGGATATGAAGATGTTGAGCACTTGTGAAAAGCTGGTTTAAGAGCTCTTCCCCAGCGTGGTGACTCCTGAGGTTCCCAGAAAATTTCCAGGAGCAGGTGAGCCAGCAAAGGTCAAATCAATTGGGCAGAGAACAAACAGGCTGATAAATTCTTTGGAGGCACCAATGTCCTTCACAAAATCAAACTTGTTACCCTGCAGGCAACAGAAAAAATATCAGAAATAACTGAAAAGTGAGAAATTGACAGTGGCAAAATAAAGCTTTTGCTTTAATCCGTGGAGCCAGTTCTGTGGGAATGCTGTTTATTCTCAATCAGTAGAAGTCCATAAGATATAAAAGGTTTATGAAATATTGTATTCCAGGCTGGTGCAAACGGCGTGGAGGGACGGCTGAGTGCTCTCACTTGTGCTATGTGGTTATTCCATAATTATTTCTGGACTAAAAAGAATGATCTGTCAATGTTTGGGGATCAAATCTCCTTCAAAACAACAAAAGGTTGTGAATTTCATGAATTACGAACCATTTTTATACCTTACTTATAGCCCAGTTTAAAATAAGTTTGGAGGTGATTCAGCTCGAAGAAGGTCCAATCCCAAGGTATTTTGGAAGGCTCAGATCAACTTTCCAAAAAGCTCTCATTTGAAAAAGGATCCCTGTTTGAGGGTAGAAATGGAGTAATTTTTTTAAAATGAGTTTAATTAAAGCATTGCAGGTGCTCCAGCATGGCACCTTCTGAAATCTTTGGTTCCTGGGATCTTCAGGAAAGTTGACTGGGAAGATAAATGACCTTTTTGGGGAACATTTAATTAAGGGGCTATTTCTGGTTTATGCCCCATTTGATGTGTGGAGCATCAACCTATCCAGAGTCTGGATCCACGCTACTTCCAAAGTCCTGGAGCATTGGATCACCTTCAAAAAGCCTTCTTTTGGGTGTGTGGGCTGGAATTCAGCCTCTTCCTCAGTCCTTAGGCAAAGATGAGTCTTCCTTTGCATATTTTATGCCGTGTTCATCCGTTGCCTGTCAAGATTCTCAGGAAACTTGGCTCCTTCACCGGGGAGTTTGAATCATGACTTTTTGTCTTCATTGTGCTGCAAAGGAAGAGCAGACTGGAGGCAGAGAAATTGGATTTATTTGGCTCTTCCAGAGGTGCTGCTGGCTGTGCTGGTCAGTGCCCACCTCCGGTGGTGGGTCAGGTGTTGATTTTTCAAAGTGATTTTATTACTGAGTGCAGTTTCTGATCTAAATTGGGATGAGAAATTTTCTTTTCTGAACCGTCACCCTTCTGTCCCCGGCAATGGAAACTGAACCCAAATGACCCTGCAGAGGCAGCAGCGGATTTTAACAAAGGGATTTTTGCATCCTGCGGGTCACCCAGAGGTGTCAGGAGGTTGTCAGGACTTTGTCTTTCCCTGTTCCCAGGTGGAGGGGCAGCATTTGGGGCACCTTGGTGGAGTCCTCACCATCGATCCGAATCCAGCGCCAAAAATTCCACTGATTTGGCTTAAACGTAAAGGATGAAAAAGTTTGTGTTTGGATTAACCTGCAGCTCTGTCGTCCCTCAGAAGCAACGTGTGACCCATGGATTCCTGGTTCCTACAAAAGCTGCCAGGCTGGGGGGATCTAAATAATTTCCAGGAATCCCTGGGATGATCCTCGCCTCGCCTCGCCTCGCCTCGCCTCGCCTCGCCTCGCCCCGCCCCGCCCCGCCCCGCCCCGCCCCGCCCCGCCCCGCCCCGCCCCGCCTCGCCCCGCCCCGCCTCGCCTCGCCCCGCCTCGCCTCGCCTTTCTCTCTTTCTCTCCCTTTCCTTCCCTCTCTGTTCCTTTCTCTCCCTTTCTCTTCCCTTTTCTCCCTTTCTCTTCCCTTTTCTCCCTTTCTCTCCCTTTCTTCCCTCTTTCGCTCCCTTTCTCTTCCTTTCTCTTCCCTCTTTCTCTCCCTTTCTCTGCCTTTCTCTTCCCTCTTCTCCCTTTCTCTCCGTCTCTTCCCCCTTTCTCTCCCTTTCCCTCCCTTTCTCTCCCTGCCCCATTTTTCCCTGGGTTTGAGGCGCCTTTCTTGTGCTGGTGTCGCAGCTGGGGCTGAGCAGGGAGCAGGATTTGGATCATGCACAAACTTAAAGACAAATCTGAGCCTCTCCTGGTGATTTGCATGGAACTCTTCTTTCCCATCACATTAGAGAAAGACTAATTTCTTGTGTGAAAATAACAGTGAGGGAATCCCGCTGCTTCCCCCCAAACCTTTGTTACTCTTCTGTGGGATTGTGATCCGACGCTATTCCTAATAGTGGCTGAACCCACAAGGATATAAAACATTTCATCTTAGTTAAAAGCAGCAAAATTCTCTGAGAAACTTCCCCCCTCTGTGTACACATTAAACTGCATCAGATCAAAACTTCCTTTAAATGTTTGGTATCGTGGAGATGTTTTTTCCTTTCATCCCAGCTGAGGCTTTTGTTATTCCAGGCACTGAATAAATCTGTTCCTGCCCTTAGGAACTTAATTGAATTTTTGCTTTTTGTTGTAAATATGCAAAAAGGATTTTGTCTGTATTAAAAGTGGAAAATGAAGTAGAAACAGATGAAATTTGTCACATTTTAAGCAAAAGTTGGGGCACCTGCTCCAGCACAATGGCAGCCCGGTGTCCTGGAGAGAGGAGAACTGTGGAGGAGAGGGGGGTCACGGCAAGGTTTTCTCTTCTGGGGATTTATCAAAGGAGATTTGAAACGTGGAGTTTTATTTCAGCTCGTGCAGTTTTATGTACAGACATCTCCTAAATGGGTCATTGTATTTTATCAGCAAAACACATTGTTGGCATTGTCCAAACACTTCTCAACAATCAATATTATCTTTTCTGAGGGGAAATAATAACATTTTCTTCATGTCTGGAGTCCAAGTGATTTTCGGTGCTTATCTGCACTTTGTTTTCTCTCCTCCTGCAGTAAATTCATTCACTCTTTACTGGGGTACAAATTGATCCATAAACATTTCATTACCAGCAAACACCGCTCCTTCCATCGAGTATTTTATTTCTCTCATTTTAATTGCATCCAAAGCTGAGCGCAGGGCTGGCAGATAATGAAACCAAAGCTGCCATTAACACAAATGTGAAACTGTATTTCCTTCCTATTTTTAAAGTAGTTTTTCTGCTTATCGTGGCAATCTGCTGCTCCACTACTCAACCCGACAAATCTCGTGTGATTTTTTCCTGCTGAACAGCCCAGGTCAGCCATAGAAGAGGGAGGAATTCCAGCCAGAGGGGCTGAGTTTATGGATTTCCCTCTGGCAGCCAAGGAAGGGAAGATTTGCTCTCCTACTCTCGGGCATCTGCCCTCACTACAAAGGCTTGTGTGAAGAGGAACGATCGCTGCCACTCCTGCCACAGCTTCCAAAACACCACATCCACTGTGGCTTGGGAATGAGAGGGCATTTCGCCACACTGCCCTCTAGAGTGAGTTTGCTGCAGGAATTCCAAGACAGAGAAATATTTCAGTATTATTCAGTATTAAACTGAACTCCAGGAGCATTTGGAGAACGCTCTCAGGGGCAGGGTGGGATTTTTGGGATGCCCTGTGCAAGACCAGGAGTTGGACTCCATGATCCTGATGGGTCCCTTCCAGCTCAGCGTATTCCATGGTTCTATGAAACTTTAACATCCATCTCAGAAACCCATCCCGACAGCTTTGGCTGCTCCTTGGAGGACCTGAGCAGGGGGTGCAGCTTCATGGTTGTGATTTTGGGACCCACCTTGGCTCTGAATGTGCTGGGGGAACACAGCAGAGGTGCCACATTAGAGCAGGAAGGGAGGAATCATGGAATAATGGAATGGTTTCAAGTGGGAAAGGACCTTAAAGATAATTTCATTCCACCTCTGCCATGGGCAGGGACACCTGCAACTACTGCAGGGTGCTCCAGCCTGGCCTTGGACACTTGCAGTGATGGGCAGTCCCAGGTTCCCTGGGCAGCTTGAGGAGGCTGGGGGATGTTCAGCCTGCCCTGGAGCTCCTCTGCTTTAGGTGGAACCCTGAGGAGGAGCCCACGGGGTTCCTGAGGTGCAGTTCCTGTGGGGCTGGGCAGGGCCAGGGCACTGCTGGAGTATTGCAGGGAGGGCTGGTGCTGGTCAAGCACCAGAAAGCCTCGACCTTCCTAGCAAGGGTGTCCTGCAAAGAACAGCTCTTCCAGGGGCCAAGGCAGCCTCCCTGCACAGCAGGGATCTCAGTAGGGATTTCTCAGCTACAAGTGATTCCAGCTCCTGTGATTCAGCTCTTCGTGAAATCACCCGGGGCAAACTCGGGGAGAGGAGCCGTGTGTGGCAGAGCCACAGAGGAGCTTTACTGTCCAGCAGGCCCTGGGAAGGGGAGACCAGGGACAGCAGCTCCCCGATTCAGGGGAGATCCAGGGCCCTTTTTATGGGAAAGGCAGAAGTGGGGTAGAACCCAATTTACCAGCTGGGTACAAGGTATTACCATATAGAGAAAAGGCATGGTCAGGGTGGTTCATTTCCTCACAGTAACCTAGAGAGAGGTCTCTTATCTCTGAGTCCTTCTGCCCTCAGCCTTCTCTCCTCCAAAGGAGGGCAGAGGACTCCTGAGTCAAAGGCTCACAGCCCTCTACATGGGAGGAGGAAGAACGAGGAGAAGTTGCTCTGAGCAGTCCCAGGAGGACGTGGTGGAGCAGAGGGTTGGGAGTAGCTCTGGTGCAGGAGCCTGGAGTGATCTACGAGGATCTGGGTTTGCTAAAGGCTCTGCAGACCAGAACAGAGCTGTGTGTGAAGGAGAGCAGCCTGGGAGCTGTGCAAGTGCCACAGCCTTGAGACAGAAATGAGGAACTACCTTTGGGAAGCTTTTTCCGAGGCTGGAGAGGGACGAGTGCTGCGTTCAGCTGAGCAAATGGTGATAAACAAGCCTGGAAGTAACTCCCGTGTTAGGCACGACATTATTGTTAAGCACATGTTTGGATCAGCAAATTCCCCTTGTACTCGGGAGCCAAAAGACAACGTGAATCCTTTTCAGCTGCACTTTCCAGTGCTGGCCATTAAACTCTGTTGTGCTGTTGTAGGAGCTGGCATTGTCCACAGAAGAAATCGGAATTTCCATTATGGAACAGCCATGTCTGTTTTGATTAAGAACAACACTCTCCCCTGCTATCTTGTTTCATGAATATTTAAGTTAATTAAGCCTAGCAAAGATTTCATTTCAGCTTAATGACTTCTAAATGTGACTTCTTATGTCTGTGGGAATGAGTGAGATACGACAGGCACAGCTCTTGATACACCTAATTATGGAATTGGTGCATTTCAAGGATATGGGGCGGCAGGACTTTGTCCTTAGGAAATATGACATCCCTGAGCCTGTGGTGTGAGGTGGGCTGGCCTGGCTGGAAACCAAAGGATCTTCCACAGCTGGAACGGGGAGAGAAAATACAGGAAAAGTCTCGTGGGTCAGCACAGGGCTGTGACAAAACTGTGGGACAATTTTTGGGCAATGTCACTGCTGTGCTGAGTGGTCTGGGGACACTGAACATCACCTTGGGATGCCAGGAATCTGGACTGGGAGGACATCAGAGATGCTCTCGAGTTTTCTTATATTTCAGTAATTTGGAGCAGAGGGGTTGCAGGGAGTGATTCTCGTTTGTAGCAAATAGGTGGAATTGCATCTGTGTTGTTTCTCAGGTAATTAAATATCCAGCCCAGCTTCCTGAAGTGGCAGTTTTGGGATGAGTGAACTGGAAGTTGGAATGCTGCATCAGAATTGGAGAAGTTGTTGGATATGCTTGGAAAATGAGTCTCTTTAGGCTTGGCTGTTAGGGGACCTTATTTTGAAAAATCACCTGGACAGAATTATTGGCTGCTTTGGAAAATCTGACTCCCATTTTCTCAGGCATCGCTGAACCTCGGTCCCAGGTAATTCAGAGCAGCTGATATTCCTGGTAATGGTGGTTAAATACAGAGTTTATCCTAATGCTCACACTGGCATCAAAAGATCCATCTCTAAAATCACCCCTCTCAGGAGTAATTCCAGAATCCCATTAGTGACTGGGCAACCTTTGTGCTAAATCTTGAAAATGAGAGGATTATCTGGCCCAAAAAGGTCACACGCAGGCAAAAATGGGGTTCGTGGCTGGTGGCAGAAAGCCTTGGGCAGGAAAGAAGGGAAAGTGAGGGGAGAGGGAATGTCAGAGCAGTTCTGTGTGTCCCTTACAGGCTTTTCAGCCACTCCTGGCAAATCCTTGCCTGTCCTTCCCAGGAAAAACCTGCGTAACACCTGGGGGAAAGGTGCCCCATTTCCTTCATTCCTCGGCTGCTGTTTGAGTGAAAAGCTCAGATATTTTGTATTTACAAAGACAGGTTTGAAAATAACTGCCCAGAGTGACAAAATCTTTGCTGTTTTGTGGGAAACAGGTGCTTCTGTGGGACAGGCAGGGAAATCCTGGGAATCCCTGGAGCCTGCCCTTTCCTGGAGGAGCAGGTTCAGAAGGATGCACCAGCAGTTGGGGCTCCCAGCAAACTCATTCCGTGCTTGGGCACCACCCAAACCTGATGAATGAGGCAGGGAATGAATTGTTGAACATTCCCAGGCTGTAGCAATATTTGATTTTTTTTCCATCTTAATCCTTACAAGTGTGGGGAGAGCAGATTGAGATTCTGCCTTAAACTGATGGATCTTGACGCAATTTAAATCCAGCTAAGAGTGTTAAATTGACATCTAAGTAGGTGAGTCAAGTGCTAAGTCTCTTTCAGAACAAGCTGTAGGTGTGTTGTGATTCCAATTTATTTCTTTATAACTCCCCTAATGGGATAAAATGTACGAGGGGGATGGAAATGTTCAGATGACGAACGCTGAGGGGATGGGATGTAGTGTGAAGTAGAGGCTGCATGGAAATGACAAATGAAATTAAGCAGATTAAAAGGATGTTCTCACCTGATGGAAGGTGCTCTCCAGGGGACTGCGCTGAAGGGAATCGAGAGGGGGGCTCAGCCTCTGTGTTAGACTTGATTTTGATTCTCTGACTTAGTCTTGATTTCGATTCTTTCCCCATTCCTGCTCTCAGTTCTCTGGTGTTCTTTTGGGAATTGGAATTATTTCCTTTTCTTTCGCCCTTTTTGCCTCCAGTGAAGGAACTCTGTTCCTGTGCACACCAAGAGCTCCGGACCCACTAAAAGTCTTGGGAGAGCTCCTCTTTCTGAGGATGGAGCTTTGCTTATAGCAGAGACATGCCAATGTTGATATAGAGCAAGGAATTAACAAAGTCTGGTATTAAATGTGACAGTGGTTTAGCAGGGTTTGGTGGTGGGATACACTTGAGTGTGGAATCTGTGAGGGAAATATTCTCAGGGAGACCCAGCAAGGACCCCTTAAACCTCTTCCCAAGGAGAGTTCTGGTGCAGCTGGATCCAGGTTTAATCCTAGATTTGGTCAGAAGTTTGTGTCCAGAGAACTATATGGACACAATCAAGCTTTTTTAGCTAAGTTTTCGAAGTTAATCTTTGAATTAACTGTTAATCCCAGCTGTTAATCCCTTCCTAAGGATCTGTTATGGCAAGGAACCACTCAGCCTTTGAGGAGTAACTCTGAATGTTACTCTTAACCTTTGACGAGTAACTTTGAGGGTTACTCTCGACATTTGAGGAGTAATTCTGCGAGTTACTCTCGACCTTTGAGGAATAACTTTGAGAGTTACTCTCAACCCTTGGGGATGAACTTTGGGGGCTACTCTCAACCTTTAAGGAGTAACTTTGGGAGCTTCACGAACCCTGGACTCTGTACTATTATGGAGTACGATGGTTGACTCCCAGTCCTATTTGCACCCCAGCTGTATTTTGGGTTGGCCCTGCCCAACGTCCCCTCAGCTGCTGAACAAGACTCTGCCCTTAGATGTTGAGAAAGATTTATGACTTTTATTTCTTTTCTTGTGGTCTCTGGGCCAGATGGGGCCGTCACAACCACCCTTCCCAGCAGGAAAAGGGGGAGCACAGATGGTTCCCAGGCAGGACCTGTTCCCCTTCCTTGGGTATCCAGAGAACTGTCGCCCTGGTTTTTGCAGTGTTCAATGTTTTTACTTCCTGTAGTAGAATTTCTCCTGCATTTTCTATAAACACAGTCCTTGTTTTTGTAACCAGCCTAGATTGTTTGGAACTTCTGGGTTGTTTTTCATTCCTTTCTCCTAAGGCGGAGAAAGATGATTGACTGTGTCAATATCCTGTGGAATTGCAGAGGTGTTAACCTCATCTACCAATGTATGGTTGTTTTAAGAGAGATATAAAAATGAGAGAATAAAGAAGGGCAGGGCTTTTGGGCTCTCTCTTGCCTTCTGGCCCTTGCTCTGCTTGGTGGTCCTGACCTGCTGCTTGAGGCAGGGTGTTCCTTTCGTGTCCAACAGTGCAACAGAGAATGAGGCCAAAATATAAACCTTGTGTTAGCTGCTCCCCAAAAAGCACCATTCTGTAATGAAATGAGGGACTTGAAGCCTAAATATTTGCCTTGGCACCAAACAGGACCACCTGGCCTTGTCTTTTGCCATGACAAAAGGTCTGAAGGACCTTTGGGATTTATAGCTGTGAATAAAACAATTGGAGACCCAAATATCATCTTTAGAGCTGGTGACAAAACACAGATAAGCCCCAAAACTGTCCTTTGGACGAAACAGATTTGTGTTTCTTTGGGGATGGATGGATTAGGAGCTGAGCCTTGCAAATCGTTTTCAGTATCAAAATTAGAACTTGATATTTTCCCCCTAAAAAACCCAACCTTATCAAGAGGCTGACTTTTAACCAACTGCTGCTTCTTCAAAATTCTTTATGGTCTCGAAGTCGGATGTGCAAAATCCTGTCAGGTGTCTCAGTGAATAGATGAAAAACTTCCTTTATTTTTATAGTAAGGCATCTCTTTTTGGCTTAAAAGTGTGAGGCAGATGAAAAATGGAAATATTAGGAGCCTTTGTATGGAGAAGTGTCTAATGAGGCAGCTTTATTTGCAACAATGAAGAGATTTGTCTGTGAATGGGAGTTGAAAAAGCCTTAAATATGTCATTAGTGCTAATCTGGGGTGTTTGATCTGGTCAAGGATCTTAATCTTCAGATATTTCACAAAGACTGAGCCAGATTGATGCTTCAGTTTGTCTCGCCTTAACTTTGGCTGTTCAGCTGCTGCAGTGCTGATCCCCAAGTTCAATGAACTCATTGAAGTTGTGTTCCAGAAATTCGACAGAAAATGGCTTTAAGCTCCTTCAGATTCTGAGTTAATCTTAGAGGAATGCCTTGGATTGTAACAAAAAAATGAGGGCTCTAAGAATCTTCTTCATGTTTGAAATTCACTTTATTGCAGTGGGGAATATCACGTTGGAGAGTTTACAGACTTGCTCTTGAGGTTATTTTGTTGTGTTTTTAATTGTATTTAGTAAAATATTTTCTGTCATAGAGGGTGAGGGAAAGGGGAAGGGAGGAGATGGGGAAAGGGGAGGGAAGGAGGTGGGGAAAGGTGAGGGAATGAGGTGGGGAAAGGTGGGTGAAGGAGATTTTTAGCACCTTTCAGTGAGATTTGGGCAGAGGAGGTGACTTGTTTGCTTATTTGACAAAGGCAGGGACTGTCAGAGTTGTATTTCATGGCTTTTAAGGTCATTGTATCACAGCCTGCTCCCCAGCTCTGAGGTATTCGTTCCATCCTGGAGGAAATGCACGTTCCCTCCAGCAAGGCACTGTGCAAATTCATCAGCTTTGCCGTTTCGATTTTTGCTTTCTGCTGTGCATCCTTTACAAGGAGCCCGTGTACTATCAGCAACCCTTGTTCTCTTTGTTAGCACTGTCAAAGCAGGGTGGATGGGCATAATTACCGAGGAGTTCTGGGCTGCTGAAGTGCATCATGAAAAGTGCCACTGACACAGTCTTCGCATGCCATTAAAAAAATTAAGGCAATGATTCAACAGGCAGAGTTTCACCTGTACTGTTGGTAGAGCTCTTTGTTCCATTGTCCTCCCAAAAACGTGTCATGCTGCCTTCACTCAGACACTGTTCCAACATCCCTTTTTACCAGCAGAAATACCCTGTGCTCTTCATTTACTGCTTTTTCTCAGCAGCTGAGTAACGAAGATTCCTCTTGGCATAGATTCTTAGAGGTCTTTGAAGTAAGAAGGTTGGTTTTGAAAGTTCTGTTGAGCTCTTTGGGGGCAGGGAGGTTTTATGCCACAGTTCTGGGTGGGTTTTAAGCCCTTTGGACACCCACTCCTTGTGTGACTTTAGCTCAAGTCGTGACGTAAATCCCGGAATTGCTGAGGTTGGAAAAGACCTTTAAGATCATCAAGTCAAACCCACACCACCACATTCACCGCTAAACCCTGTCCTCAAGTGCCACGTCCATGTTGGAGCACTTCCAGGGATGGGGATTCCACCACATCCCTGGGCAGCCCCTTCCAATGCTTTACAACCCTTCCCAAGAGGAAATTCCTGCTGCTGTCCACCCTTAGCCTCCCCTGGCCCAGCCTGAGGCTGTTCCCTCTCCTCCTGTCCCTGTTCCCTGGGAGCAGAGCCCGACCCCCCCCCGGCTGCCCCCTCCTGTCAGGGACTTGTGCAGAGCCACAAGGTCCCCCCTGAGCCTCCTTTTCTCCAGGCTGAGCCCCTTTCCCAGCTCCCTCAGGAAGTCCCCATCCCTGGACACTCTTCAACCCCATAACCCATCGCTGATCCCCTTTTCTCCGGGCTCAGCCCCTTTCCAGCCCCCTCAGCTGCTCCCGGGGCTCCAGCCCCTTTCCCAGCTCAGTTTTCCTCTCTGGCCATGCTCCAGCCCCTCAATGCCTTTCACAAGTGAGGGGCAATCCTTAAACAATATCCTGGAGTTTACTGGCTGTCACCTGCTGGTGCCCAGGGTGTTTTAAAGCCAATCCCATCCATCTCGGGCTAAAGGCTATTTCTCAGTCACTCCATAAAGTTCTTAACAGCCTGGCCCTGGTGCACTCCCCGGGAAGATACGACACACTGGGTACCTGCTTTCAATTTCGCCTGTTATCCCCTTCATTTTCCCCGGGTTATTTCAGCATCCAGCTACTCCCTGCTTTATGTAGGGAAACCTTTTATTTTTTAATGGAGCTCAACATTTCCAGCTCAGGCAGCAGCCAGCAGATAACTTCCACTTGTGGAACATTAAAAATTGGAAGGAGGCGTCTTTGGAAGTGATTTGGTGTGGAGTTAATGACACCTCTGCTGTTGACTTCTGTGGGGATGGATGCCATAAAAAAATCACAAAGGCCAGCAAGAAGACATCAAGGATTGCCTCAGGATTGCCTTTAGATAGTGAAAAACCTTCCCTCCTATTCATCAGCATAATTTACATCAAGAACACAATTTATAGACTAGGTGAGAGTTTTTTCCCTATGCCTTTAAAAACTCCCCAGAATTCTTCATTAAATCCTACAAGGAGGTTTAAAACACTTAAAAATGCATGATTAATTTCTCTGCTGTTCTGTAGGGCTTTTACTGAATTGTTCAGCCTTGACTAGCATGTCCTGGGAGAATTGTGGCAAAATTACTCAGAAAAATTCATATTCAGGGAGATTTTGTGCTGCAGCTCTTCTTGCTCAGAAACACAGCTCCGAGAATGATGATAAGGAAGAGAAATTGTACAGGGAGGGTTGCTTTGCAAACATCTTTTCCCTGCTAATGTGATTAAATGCAGCTGGTAATAGTTGATGAAGATCCACTGCAATTTAGGAAAGCCTGAGAAGTAGGAAGGATGTGGATTAATAGGACCAAAACTTAGCAATCCAGGATATTTGTAAAAGATCTATTGATGCAACCACTCCAGCTTAGCGCTGTTGAAGTCAGTCCACTTCATAAACTGACACAGCGGTGGTGTGAAAGAATGCACTGGGGATGTCAGAACAAGCTGATATTTAATAAAATATCTTCTTTTTGGCACTCTGTGAAGCTTCCCTGCACTGCTGCTCCGCGGTGTTTGCCTGGGGACTCCTGGCTGGCAACAAGGGCTGGTGCTGAGCAGGTCTCCCAGCAGAGAAGAAAGGATGAGCCAGTCCAGCGGGCACTGCGAGCAGGACGTGCCAAGTTCTGGCAGCCAGTTTGCTGTGGGAACAGAGGACAGTTTTCTCCCTCACTAATGAGAAAGCCATATAAAACAGTATGCATGAGGGCAAGGGCCAAATGCAGCCTGCCGTCAGCGCTGATGAGATGAAAGGTTGCAGCAGGGAAGAGCTGTTGTACATGGAGTTCACGTCCGGAGCCAAGCACAGCCTCTGTAAGAAATGATACCTCGTTCATGCAAAGCAGTTTGAGGCTCTGCTATTGAATTTTCATATGGAAAACACCCTGGTCAGGCATGAATTCCCCAAGGAGACCCAGAGCTCAGGGTTGGGATGGGGCGGCTGCCACAGGGGAGCAAAAAACTGCAGAGGGAAAAGAGCTGTCGCTCCTGTATCACAGATACTCACTTGTATCACAGAAATTGGGGGTTTGATAAACACCCCCAGACCTTCAGCAGCACTGAGGGATTTATTGGCCTCCTGTGCTGCTCTCGCTGCAAATCCTGTGCAGGAACATCTGGAGCTGACACGCCAAGCTCTGCTCAAGGCAGCTGCTTTAGTCCTTATCAGGGAATTCTGTACGAGTCTACTCAAACTCTTGTTGTAGCAAAAGTAACTTTTATCTGTGAGTGCAGATCGGGATGTGAGGGTATTATCAGGACTAGAAAACATCTTTAACTGCCTCTTGTAGCGAAGTTTCTCATAAGCCTCTTTCTCTCAGCATGTGCAGTGAGTAAAATCCACAAGGAAGCTGGAGGCATTTTTCCTGCAGCTTCAAGTCTCGGGCCGTGCTTGGAGCAAGGGCTGAATTTCAGAGTGAATTTCTTGGCCACTTGAAAGGCCCAGCCTGCTCCCACTGTTCCCTTTGTGCTCGGGAGAGAAACAGGAGCAGAAATAGGTTAGGGAGTAAATGAGAGTGGTGGTGGAGACGTGGAGCTTCCTTGATGTATTCGCTGCGGACATTGAAAAGATGTTCCCTGTGTAAAACACGGCGCAGGACGAGCTGGGAGCACAGCGAGCGTGAGCTGCTCTGACATCTGCTTCAAACCATGATGTCAAAGCAGCTCCAGCGTGCCTGAAAGCTCCTGAAGTGGAAAGTTCCTGTTAGGTTTGGTGATTTGGAACAACACTCTTAGGGAGACAGGGATGGTACAAGCCCTCAGGCTTTACCTGAACATGCCTGTGCTTTTCTTCTGCTTATTGAATTTTGGGGTTGTTGCTTGGCAGCCTCAGCATCTGCAGTAATTGGCTTCTGTGGCTCAGATCAAACAATTTAGAAAAAGGGCTCTTAAACAGAAGATATCTGCATAAAGCAGCGTGGAAAGTGCTGGCTTTAAATAGCCTTTCTGTTCTTTTTGCTAAGTTTGTCGCAGATTGTGCACCCTGGAAAAGGAGCAGCTTGAATGCTCAGTGTGAGCTTTGCTCTGCAAACTTCATTTATTTGGGGTTTTATTGGAGGGTTTCACTGCACGAGGCTTTAGAAAAGGTTATCTTGGCTCCTGTATGGGAAATTCTGGCTTGGATTGGAACTCTGGGCCCAAAGAGAAGGCGACAGGTTTGTGAGATACCCAAATGCCCCGGATCTTTCCAAAGGGCTGGAGATCATCCTGTGCCATGGAGGGGCTGCCGGTGCTCGGTATCTCTGCAAAGCAGGCTGCTGCCACTGGGATTTCCACCTGCAAACTCAGGTTCCAAATTTGCAAGGGATTTTTCTTTCTGTGAATTCTCTGTCCTTTGCTCATGGCTCCTTGGCTCTGTCCCCTGGATCCTGGACTGCTCCTGATAACTCGTGGTTTTCCCTTGCTCCAGTGGAGCAAACAGTTCAGTGGATGCTCCAGGAGTGTCTTCTCCAAGTGCTGTAGCTCAGAGGGATGCCACTTGAATGGCTCTTAAAATTAGGTCTGTCTGGGAGAGAATCATTTAAATTCCACAGTTAAAACTCCTGGTGATTGAGAACAAACGAAACTGCTCTGAAGGCTTCAGGAACTCGCTAATGGCTGGAAAGAAGAGGGTCAGGGTATGGTTGGGAATCATTTAAAATCCTTCCCTCCCCATTACTCACTCTTTAAGTGACACCTTGATAGCTGCACGAGGGTAGTTAAACATGAATTGTTAATACCACCAGTTTTGTGGGGAGGGCTCTTTTTGCTCCCAAATTAAGCTGATTTATTTTTGTGCTGGTTCCCACCAGTTGTCGAGGCCATTAAATATCCTTAATTGCCTGGAAATGGATTCACATAATAGAGCCCTGGTAATTCAGAGATCTGGGAGCTGGGACGTTGGTTGGTGTTTCACTCGGCTCTCCCTGGGGAATGATGAACCTGAAATCACCCAGTGCCTCTTGTTCCCTGGCTTTTGATGGAGCTGCAGGAGAGGTTCTGCAACCTGGCTGCCATCACCCTCAGAGCAGCAGCTGGAGAGCTCAGCAGCTGTGTTTCTGTGTGTGCTGACAAAAAACCACCTTGGGACCTCCAGGCTCCCGGGCAGAGCAGCCCCGCAGCTGCTGGAGACCTGGAATTTTGATGGTTTGGAGATTTGGACTGAGACCTCAGCTGCCAAGGCCTGGGGTGCCTGTGAGGGGGCAACACCCTGAAAATGTCAGCAGTTGCTAGAAATTGTGATAATCCAGCTGTGTTTTTCATCTTTTTATGAGTTTTCAGGTTTCTGAGTCTGCTGAAAAGCGATTCCAAGCCTGAGATTGTTCTCCAAAGCTGGTTACTAAGTCTGCTTGCTCTGTGCTGTTTTATTGCCCCATTTTCCCACCCATGGCATAAACACAGCATCAATTTTTGCTGCCTCCTTAGGCTTGATTTTCATGTCCACACCCCAGGATCTCACCCTGCTGCCTCCAGCTCTGGGATTGGGAACTTGCAAAGGGAAACCACTTTGTGTTAAGAAGCAGAAAACAAACCAAAAGCACTCAAAAGTTACCATTTTCCTTAGAGAACAAACTTGGAACAAAATTTACGTTGTTCACTGATGGTCCCTGGAGTGTTTTGGGAGCTGCTTTGGAGCTGTAAAGCCTCTGGATACTCCCTGAGAGCAAATGATGCAGGGCCCCTGAGCTGGCTGGGGGTGTTGGGGTGTGGGGCAGCCCCTCCTCAGAAAATCCCTGGGCTCCCCACGCCCTGCCAGGCTTCCAAAGCCCCATTTCCCACCCGGAAGTGGTGCCTGGCCCATGAGGGGCTGGTTTGGGGCACGGCCAGGGGCGTGACACAGGCCAGACCGGAGCTGTGAGAGCCAGTGGGAGGGGAAGGGGAGGATGAGTCCAGGGTAAACCCTTTTCCCAGTGATCTCCTGCAAGCTGTGACTGTTGGTCCCAGTGGAGCAATCCCAGTTCCCATCTGCCGGGATCCGGCCAATTGGAAGTGCAGCGAGCCCAATTCTCTGGGTGGAAATAAATTCTCCCAGAGAAGTCTGAATCCTCTGACAAAGTGTGGCTCAGGCCTGGGGAATTCCCACCCAAAGCAGGGCTCAGACACCTCCAGACAAAGCTGTGCTGTCCAACATCCCTTCAGCCCACGGGCAGCAATCCACAGGCCTGGGGAACGTGCTCCTTTTCTTTCAAAAATGGATCCAGGTTCTTTTTTCCCAGATGTTGCAGGTGCTGCCACAGTTTGTTATTCAGCTTTGATCCGGTAATTGGAGACACCCTGTGTGCCTTAGGATAATCCCCAGAAAACCTGGGATAAAGTGGGGAGGGGAAGGAGATGGACTTACACCCAACCATCCCTACTCTGCTTTTTTCCTTTGCTTTTGGGGCCTGACGCAGTAAAAGGAGCAGCGAAAGCAGTGGGAATGGGGCAGTTTGGGAACATTTTTAATGGCAGAGACAGCTCCTGACTCACCGTGTGTGCTCCTGGGCAAGGGGCAGCCAGGCTCGTGTTCCCTTCTGGGAATCCAGGAGATTTTATTCCGGGAACCTCCAGAGCTGCTGGGATCTCTGTTCCCACCCATCCTGCTGGTGGGAAAGGGACTGGGATGGACTGGGATGGACTGGGATGGACTGGGATGCATTGGGTGTGCTGGGCTGCTGGGAGGGAGGACAGGTCTTGCCCAAGCTCGTGTTAAGGAGGTGCCAATCCTTCAATATCACCCCTTCCTTTTCTAACAGAGAATATTGGGAATGTTTTATTTTATTTTATTGGATCTTAAAGAGGCTGCCACTGCCAGTAAAACTCTTCCACAAGACTTTTCTCCTTCCCCTTTTGAACCTGGACTTTACATGAACTCTTGGAAGTTGTGTCTGAGGCATTTGAGGTGATGTCTCTGGTGGATCCTCCCTTAGAGGAGATCATTGTGTGTTGCTTTGTCCCCTCCTGGGACAGGTCAGATGGATCCCTGTGCACTGTTAAGTTATGCAACAAGAATTTGGTACCCAAAATGAGTATTTTAAATCCAAAATGAGATGTAAAACTCCATGTGAATTATTGAAAATGAAAACATTCATCTTTCAGGATTTGTATAAGTCTTTTCTACTTTTTTTTTTAATTGTTTGTTCTCAAATACATGCCAAGCCTCATTCTCTTAAATAAAATGACAATTTTGGCCACTCCTCCCCCTTCCCCTGGGTCTGAGCATGGGGCTAGTGGCCTCCAGCAATGCTGGTTTGTGCTGCTGAGCTCGGTTAGGAATATTTGGGAATTGGATGGGAGACCTCTGGGGCACCTCCCAATGTTTGCTGGTGGTTCAGTAAATGCTGCTGTAAACCCCATTTATTGCAGCCACCAAGAACAGGCCTCTGTTAGAGAATCAGGGAATATCTGGGGTTGGGAAAGACCCCCAGGAACCTCTGTTCCAAGCATTCTCCCAGCATGTTGTGTTGGCTCCTGTACCAGTGAAATTGTGCTCAGGACCTCACAGCTGGGAGGCTCCACAGAGCCTTGGGAAGTAGAAAGCTGTGGCATGACCAGGCCAAAAGAGTTAACTGAACACCTCATATTCCAATTAAATTAAGATTTTTGGGATTCCTGGGAGTGCAGCAATATCCTGGAGAGATGTGCTCTGGCCACAGGCTCAGGAACAACCCCACAAACAGGCGGAGCTGGGATTCTCCCGGTTCAGTACCAGGAGAGTGAGGAGCTCGGGGAGGCCAAATTGAGTCTCTGTGATGTCTGCAGTTTTTGGTGCTGTGGGACACTGGGCCTTGTCCCCTTCTGGGAACCCCTTGGGAAGGGCACAGCTTAGCTGAGGAAAGCCCCCGGCTTGGGCCTGTGTCTGTCTCACACTCAGAACCATTTTTAGACAGTTTTTAATCACAAATGGTTTGTCACAGCTTATTTGGTCTCACACCTTGTATCTCTTGGTGTTTGGTGTTGTGGGATCACGGACACCTTCCCTGCTCCAAACCCCGTCCAGCCTGGCCTCGGACACTGCCAGGATCCAGGGGCAGCTACAGCTGCTCTAGGAATTCCATCACAGCCCCTCCCCACCCTCACAGGGAAGAATTTCCTCCCAATACCCCATTGATGCCTTGGGTTTTAGCTTTCATATTTTTCAAATCCTGCACTGCCCTGTGTGTAACTCTGGAGTTTCCTGCAGCCTGTTCACTTCTGCTCCCTCGTGCCAGGCAGACACAACAAAGCCTCTCCGGGCCTGCTCTCCAAGGACACCCAGACTGTCCTAGGCCCAATATGTGTAAACCAACATCTTAGGAACGGGGTGAGCTTGGGGAAACTCCATCATTAACTGAAGCTTTAATTGGAGAATTAACCCTGATATGCAAATGAACCAAAGCTATAAAGGTGTGAAGAACTCATGACCTGTTTTCCATCTCGGGGTCCACCTTGGCAGTAGCCTCTGGGTCCCCAGGGGAACCTTTGAAGGCCTTTCAAATAAATACTGACCTTTATTCCCTTATTTTTGTTCAGTCTCTGTAGGTGGCCGCTTCAGGCATCACCATCCAACCCTGCCCTCCTTCATTTGTAAGCCCTTTTCTGAGTGATAACTGCATTTTCCTCTGTTTGGATTGTGCCAGACTAGTTCCAAAGTGTCAGGGAAAAAGGAGAATCTTGGTTCTGCTGCTTGACTTCTGTTCCTAATGGCTGATGTTGGCTCTTGGCAGAGATGACCAATCTGATTTCCATTTAAATCTGGATGTGCAGGAGAGGCCCCAGTCATGAGGAAAAGCTTCTGAGTTGGTTGGATTTCAGTATTTCAGTAAAACCAAGGTTAAAATCGAGGGGTATGGATGGTCCTGTTAAAATTCTGACAGCTGTTTTTGGAAGAAATCTCCTTAAAGGGATAAAACTGCTCCTAAGAGCTGCTGATTTGAGATCTTCACATTATCTGCATGGAATGTGGGATTTTTAGATTGGCTTCTTGTTTCCAGGACAAGGTGGGAACACATTCTTGGTTTATTTGTGCAGTTTCAGGAATTCAGGAACGGGGTTTAGAGCTGGCAGTGGCATTTGACACATTCTACTCCTGTACTGTGGTAACTATAAATATATTTATAGTATATTTTGATCCGACATTTGTGGTGGAGCTTGGTGTCTTAAGCAGTATTTTTATCTTGATTTATCCATTTGCTCTATGTTTGATATATTGAGGTACATGCAATATATATCAATATATTTTAAAAATTGATGTCTATTAGATATTGATATATATAAAATACAGATTGATACATGTATCAATATATAAAAGTCTATATTGATATATAAAATAGCTATTGATATGTGTATTGATATATATATCCATAAACTATACATTGATCTGTATCGATTGAAATAGATATGTGGTAGTTGTTAGATAAATTTAACATGAAAAAATTAGATATATTTATAGAGAGGTTTATAAACTCAGGCTGGAATTAGAGTTTGGATCCTCAGCTGATTTCTCCTTTACTCCCCAAATTCTCTGAACTATTCCTTTATTTACAAGGTTAATAAAGGCCCTATTTTCCCCCTTTATCCTCTGTGAACTGTGTCATTTTACTCTTTTCTTTTCCATTTTTTTAAAATTAACACTTCACCCAAAAATCTTTGAATAGTGAGCTGTTCTTATTAATCAAAATATAATTAAAGTAATAACTCCTCATCAGCATCCTCCTCTCCCTGCCATGACTTCAGCCCCGTTCCCACCTGGAGCAGCCCCAACAGCGAGGCCGGACAGGGAGGAGCAGCTTCTCTGCCGTTTCCAGCAGGATCAACCTGATGCCTTAGGTTTGAAATTTTATATTTTTCAAATCCTGCACTGCCCTGTGTGTAACTCTGGAGTTTCCTGCAGCCTGTTCACTTCTGCTCCCTCGTGCCAGGCAGACACAACAAAGCCTCTCCGGGCTTGCTCTCCAAGGACACCCAGACTGTCCTAGGCCCAATATGTGTAAACCAACATCTTAAGAAGGGGGTGAGCCTGGGGAAACTCCATCATTAACTGAAGCTTTAATTGGAGAATTAACCCTGATATGCAAATGAACCAAAGCTATAAAGGTGTGAAGAACTCATGACCTGTTGTCCATCTTGGGGCCCATCTCGGCAGTAGCCTCTGGGTCCCCACGGGAACCTTTGAAGGCCTTTCAAATAAATACTGACATTTATTCCCCTATTTCTGTTCAGTCTCTGTTTGTAGGTGGCCTCTTCAGGCATCAAACCCAGGGATGCTGCTGGGATCAAGTGTGGGAACCCCTGTGCTGTGATGCTCCAGCCCCCCTGCCCCACTGGTGGCAGCTCCAGCCCTGTGTGGGTAAAACCCTTCTGGGAGCGTTGGCATTCCAGGGCATTTCTCAAAACTGGGCCCAAATCTCTGACATTCCTTGGCTTGTGCTGAATTCCAGGTTTGATTCCAGGACCTGTTTTGCAACAGCAGCAGCCCAGCGTGGATTTGTATTGGGCCAACACTTCACCCGAAATATCCCTTGGAATTCTCACTTTAGAACAATTAGACAGCAGGAACAGACTTGATTATTTATTTTCTCAGCTCTTGCAGTGGAGAGAAGCTGTTTGCGGTTATTTTAAGCTTTTCTCTGTGCATGGGGCAGCCCTGCTGAGTGTCTCTGCTGCTGGAAATACACAGAGCACATTCCAGGGCTCAGGACACTTGGTCACCTTGGAAAGGAATGCCTTTCCCTTGGGGGGACTGTGCAATGTGCATCTATAGAATAATATTCTAATTTGAAAATAATTGGAAGGAGATACTCTTGACATTGGAAGTCGGAGAGAATAAAAAGGAGTTTGGGTTAATGTGACAGAGCACTTTTAATGCCTGCAAGCGGGTGGGAACAATAAAGAACTTCTGGGACTTTAATCTTGTTTGTCAAGTAATTTATCACAGTTGTTTTCATACATCTCAGAGATAATCAGCATCCGTGGCAAATGGAACTGGATTAAACATGAGCTGCTGGGTTGTTCTGTTCAGCTGGGTCTTGTAGCATGACGTGTCAGGTTTTTCCTGGGCACGAAGCGGGGACAAGACTGCAGAGCAAAGTCTCAGACATTGAAGAGGGGATTGGGAAGATTAAATTCCATCTGTCTCCTGAGAATTCCAGGGAAAATATTTGCACTTTCTCTGCTCCCTCCCGGGCAGCTGAATCCTGGAACGAGCCCTTGCCTGGGTGGGGAATGAGGCCAACAGGAGCTTCTCAAGTCTTGTGGGTGGAGGTGATCCCAACTCAGGCAATTCCTGCCTTTCCACAGGGATTTCATTATTTTAGAGACCATTCCACTATATTAGCGACCTTCTGGCTCTGCACAGTTCCCAGGGCAGCCAGGGGGGATCAGGCTCTGCTCCCGGGGAACAGGGACAGGAGGAGAGGGAACGGCCTCAGCCTGGGCCAGGGGAGGCTCAGGGTGGATATCAGCAGCAATTTCTGTGGGAGTTGGGGACTCCACACAAATCCAGGTTCCTTATCTTCACCTCTGGGGAGCTTTACCTTGAGCCCCAACAGACGAGAAACGCCTGCAGATGTTGTTTCAGGTTGTTTATTTCTCCTTATCTCTGCCAGCTCTCAGCTCCGGCCGCACATCTGATGCAGCCGAGTCCGAGCGGGCACTGCCCAGTCCTGGGCTGTCCCGGCCTTTCTGTGCCCTTTCCATGATCCAGCCATTCTTCACAATGGATTTATTAGTCACTATTCCATACCAATTCATTTGCACCTATTCTAGACATGGAATTTCTACTTCTTTTTCATTCTACCAATCATTTTGTGCCACCACCACCAGAAAAGATGGAGGAGAAGGAGAAGAAGAGGAAGAACAGGGCAACGCCCAAAATCCTCCATCTTAAACCCTTCGTCCTCATATTAAAAACCCTAAAATCTACTTTTTTACCTTGTAAAATACTAAACCACTACTCATTTTCACATTCTCTTGTTCTGCAATGCTTCGCGCAGCGTTAGTAATTTTTCCCATTGCCTAAAATTGAAAACAGTGTTATTCTGAGCTTCTTGCCAGGGTCTGAGACCCCCTTGCCGGGTCTCCTGACGTCCCAGAGCAGCCAGAGGCATGCCTTGGGTTCCAACAATTTCCCCATGGAAAGGGTGCTTAGGCCTTGGCAGAGGCTGCCCGGGGAGGTTTGGAGTCCCCATCCCTGAGGTGTCCCAGGGAAGGGCTGGAGGTGGCACTCAGAGCTCTGGGCTGGGGACAAGGTGGGCATCGGGCACAGCTCGGACTCGATGATCCCAGAGGTCTTTTCCACCTTCAAAGACTCTGGGATTAAACACTGCTCAGGAAATGCTTGACAGTGGGATTTTTACCTGGACATTGATGCCCTTTTCACTAATTCAAGAAGGATTTGGGGAACTGCACTTTGGATTTGACGATTTGAGAGCAAAACCTTCCATGGTTTGTCAATACCCTCCGCAGGAGTCCCCATCCCGGGGGGATTTAACAGCCATGGGAATGCAGCACTTGGGGACACGGCTCAGGGCGGCCTTGGCAGTGCTGGTTGGACTCGATGATCTCAGAGGGCTTTTCCAACATCAACAACTCCATGGCCAAACAGGTATTTGGGATATGGACAACAGAAGTGCCACCTGCTGGTGCTTGTGTGGCTTCCAGGTGGGATTTGTGGCACCACAACCCCCTCAATCAGCATGTGGGACTCGGACTGAGCACCTGAATTAAGTACAAACACTCCTGGGTGGGTTAAAAGTGGCAGGGATGGATTCAAACCAGCACTTGAGGGACTTCCCTCCCTGGAATCGGGCTCACAATTGGATTTGGGGGAAGCAGCCATGCTTGGCTGGAGCTGCAGATCTGTCTCTATTAGAGAGCTCAGCTCAGGGTGCCTTTGGCTCCTGCAGCAGCTGTATTTTATCACTTTAAAACGCTGGGTAATGCTGCATCAATAAATCCTGAATTAAGGAAATCTGCAAAGGAGCAACAGCCTTATCTTAATTAAGCAAAATCTATGGCTCCTGCCACAGCCCGGACCAGGAGCCAGTCAACCTTGGAACTGACGCTTTTTTCTGCTCTTTGATACTCCTTTCGGGGTTTTTTAGTGTAGGAACTGGGTTTGGGGACAGAAAAACACATGGCCTGGCTGTGACAGAAGGGGAGAGAGATAAACATATTTGATAAACAGTTTTTCGTGTGGTCTGTCCACTTTTAGCCCCTTTGAAGTAGAAATTGTCCCTCAAGATCCAACCGTGCTCCTTCCATCCTCCTCCCAGACCCCAGGGCTGGCAGCCTGAAGCTAAAACAGATCAGCTCCTGAGCTGAGCTGTCAAGTTTCACAAAGAACTTCAAGTGACTTGGGTGAAACGGATCTGTTTTCCTACTGATTCCTTTTTATTTGAGGCTTGGTGTTGTTTTCCTGACCCAAAAAATTCCAGAGCTGCCTGATACTGTGTGAAGCTGGAGTGTAAAGGAGGGATAAAAATTTCCCTGTAAAGGAGGGATAAAAATTTCATGTGCTCTGGCCCTTGCTGGATCCCTTGAGATACCTGGACTGCTCCTAAAACATGGGGATCATCCTGTCTGAGCTCAGTGTTTGCCGAGCTGATCACAAAATCATGGAACCATGGAATGGTTTGGGGTGGAGGGGACCTTAAAGCCCATCCAGTGCCACCTTCCACTGTCCCAGGTTGCTCCAAGCCCTGTCCAACCTGGCCTTGGGCACCGATGTCACTCTGAATCTCCAAAACATGAAGAGATGCATTTTCAGAGATTTCATCCTTTGTTTTTCCCTTTTCCTGTTGTCTCCATTGCACTGCTGTGTTCTGCTGCACCCAGAGCTGGGTTTATTTGGAGAGGAGTGGCCACTATCCATAGATAATCAAGAAATCCTGGTTTTCTCCAGCTAAAGGGCAGTGAATAAACTCAAGCTGTCCCTCACCATCCCCACGTGGGATCAGAACTTCCCAGGGAGAGGCTGCGTGGCCGAGGAGCTCTGTATTCCCTCACTCCATCATGGATTTCCAGCAGCTGCCTTGCCTGGCCCTGTTTCTCCTTAACTTTCTGATTCATTTGGGAAGGTTCAACGAGCCTGGGTTGAGGTGGGGAAGTGACCACGCTGCTCAATCAGTGGCAGTGCCGGATCTCAGCGCTGACCACCTAAAGGTCACTCAGATCCCAGGGATTGCTTCCTTGATGGGAGGCAAATAGAATGTGGCAGCTGCCTCTTGTTCCACTTGGTGGATTTAACCTGTTTGATGTGAATTCCTGGCGCTGTCCTGGGCTGGCTGTTCCTGTGTCCCTGGCCATGCTGCCAGCTCCATGCATAGGGTGATTTACAGTAAGCAGAAGTGCTGGGATGCGCCGGTGGATTCAGACTCGTGACAGACGGAGCCTCCTCTGTGCCATGAGGTGGCAGAAGCCCTTCCCTGCTCCCAGGTGTGCCCGACCTGCAGGAGTGTTGGAAAAATGATCCTTTGTTCCCGTGTCCAGCTCCCAGCAGCATGGGGGTGCTTCGTCCTGCATCCCAAAACGCGGGATGGTCACCACGGAGCTTTGCTCCTCCTCTGTCCAGGCTCTGTTCCAGCTCCTCCCATGGGAATTACTGCCCAGTGCCACAGGAGAGGCACCAGGGTATGGATGCTGAAAAAGCCTCAGCAGAGAATTTCTTCAGCTCTTTGCAGTAGTTTGTGAGAGTTCTGTCTTTCCCATGCTGATTACTTTAAACAAGATTCCAGTATTGTAAACTTCTTGCACCTGTGGGTTGTTTGGCAGAACTGTTATGGTTCTAACTAGAAAATATCCAGGGATGGTGTCTTAGAACTTGACCAATCCCCTTAGGGAGTGGATGGCAAAACCAATCACCTTATGCCACTTAATGCACTTTGTCAATTAACATATAAAAGTTTTCTGAGAATTCATTAAACGGCTGCTGCCACTTGACCCTGGGCCTGGTCTTGGTGTTGTTTCTCTACTTGGCCACGGTGAGAACAGTGACACCAGGGAGCAGGAACGGGTCATTTGCTGCTTGAGTGAGAATTCTGGGGTTACAGTGGTCACTGGAGATGAGGTACTTGAACAAAGCTGGTGTGAATGGAAGGGGTGTCAGGGATTGCAGAACACGAGGCCTGGGAAGTTGGGAATCTTGAGCTGGTGGAAGGACATGGAAGAAAGACATGAGACTTCCAAGTTTTAGTTGAGGTTTTTTTAAATATTACCAGCAAAAGTATTTTTGTGATGTGTGTAATAACGAATTTCAGGGGCTCTGCAAGAGCTGATCAGGAACTCCTGGCCCAGAGCAGGGAGAAGGGTCTGTTCCCAGGGAAAAGTGAGATCAACTCCAGCCATCATCAGGCTCCTTCTCCTCCCCAGCCCTCACATCCACAGCCGCTCATTCCCAGCAGAGCCCATACTGGGAGCCAGCTGATGCTGGTGCAGGTAGGATCAGGAGTCACACAAAAAGCTGGTGTGAATGAAGGGGAGTTACCTAAATGTAGAACACGAGGCCTGAGGAGTTGGAAACCCTGAGCTGGTGGAAGGGAATAGAAGAGAGACACAAGGCTTCCACATTTCAGTTGAATTTTTTCAAATACTACCAGCAAAATATTTTTGTAATGAGTGTAATAATGAATTTTAAACCTGATTAGGAACACCTGACACATAGCAAGGAGAAGGGTCTGTTCCCAAGGAAAATTGGGATCAACTCCTGCCATTATCAGGCTCCTTCTCCTCCTCAGCCCTCACACCCACAGCAGCTCACTCCCAGCAGAGCCTGTACTGGGAGCCAGCTGATGCTGCTGCGGGTAGGATCAGGATGAGGCTCCCTGGTCTTGATAAAACAATCAGGTTTGGTGGTGGAACAGTTCCCTCCTCCTCCTCCCCACGCCCCCAGACAATCAGCCACAATTACTCATTGCTGCTTCCCGCAATCAGCAGAGTACAGATGGTATCACGTTGTTGGGAGGCCACCATAGATAAGCTGTGATGAAAATTCTTTGTTACCGGTGATTTCCAGCTTGGTTCTTTTCCTTTTAAATGTTTATTCAGACAAGAAGAAAGGAACCGTGGGGCTTTTTCATTTTAATTTACAAACCTCGCTGGCTCTCTGCTGTTGCCATTTAAAAGGGAGTTATGGCCAGAAAAATGATGCAATGAAAAATAAATGACCTGGGGACCGTAAATTTCACCTGCTCCCTCCAAGACTCCTTGATCAAATTTGCTCTGCTCACAGACCCAAAAAATGCCCGTGCAGATTGCCAGTGAAATCCATTGGAAACCGTTTTTCAAGGCTTCCTCTGGAGCTGTGCTGTGCCTGGGCTCCTGCAGGCAGGGTTGCTATGGCAGTGGGACCTTCTCCATCCTTCTTCCAGCAGCAGCAGCATCAGACACCTCTGAAAAGGGCAGAGGAGGCTTCTTAAAAAGGGTCTGAGTGGTGCCTTTTGATGGATGTCTTCTTGAATAGCTGGAAGTGTTTTTGTCCTGGTTTTCCATCTTCATTGGGTTTCACTCCCAGCGGCCCAGGCTTAATTTTACCCAAAAAAAGGTGAATTGAAAGCTGCCCATGATCCTGTCCCACAGGTTTTGTGTTGCTGAGGACAGAAACCAGTTCAGCTAAACAGAATCAGGGCCTGGCAAGCCCCAGTGGCTCTGAAAGAGCTGTCAGAGTGCTCTGCTGAGCAGGAGCTGGGAATGCAGCTGGGACAGCCCAAAGCCCGGTGTGAGCTGCTGAGCTGGAGCTGGAATTGTCCAGTCCCTGTCCTTCCCTTCTCCTGCCCAACCTCCCAGCCCAGCTCTGCAGGGATGTGTCCATGTGGTTCCTTTTCCTGCTGCCCCCTGTGTTTTACCCTGGCTGCAGTTCCTGGCAGGAATCCCACGAGCACTGCCCCGCTGACCTCACCAGAGCAGCCAGACAGAGCCTCCTCTGCCACAGCCAGAGCTGCCCTTCCACTGCTGCTGGGTCACATCTCAAAGGGACACAGGGCCTGTGCAGGGGGTTTGTCCCCTTTGGGGGAATTTGACCTTTTTTTATTACTCAGACTTGATTTTTCTGATGGCAGAGTTAAAGGCAAGAAGCAGAAGTCATGGAGAGGCGTGGGGATATGGAGCTGTGGTGTAAATATCAATGCCCTGAACCACCCTGGAATCCTGAAATGGTTTGGGTTGGAAGGACATCAAATCCCACCCAGTGCCAGCCCTGCCATGGCAGGGACACCTCCCACTGTCCCAGGCTGCTCCAGCCTGGCCTTGGGCACTGCCAGGGATCCAGGGGCAGCCACAGCTGCTCTGGGAATTCCATCCCAGCCCCTCGCCACCCTCACAGCCAGGAATTCCTTCCCAATATCTCATCTATCCCTGTCCTGAGGCAGTGGGAAGCCATTCCCTGTGTCCTGTCCCTCCATCCCTTGTCCCCAGTCCCTCTCCAGCTCTCCTGGAGCCCCTTCAGGCCCTGCAAGGAGCTCTGAGCTCTCCCTGGATCCTTCTCTTCCCCAGGTGAGCACCCCCAGCTCTCCCTGCCTGGCTCCAGAGGGGCTCCAGGCCCAGGAGCAGCTCCGTGGCATCCTCTGAACTTGCTCCAACAGGTCCTCATCCTTTCAATGTTCAGGGTCCCAAATAAATAGTCAAAGGAGTAAATTTTCCCCAGCTAAGAAGGATCTGATTGGGAAGGCCCCACAAACCGGGCATTGCTGCTTTCACTGAGCTGCATGGGCACTGCTCCAGATCCTTTCACAGACCAAACCTCCCCTGTGCTGCCCCTTCTTCCCCCCCAAACTTCTTCACATTTGGGGTGGATTTACTGGTTGTTCTTTATTCCAGAAAGAACCTGGCCGTGGTTTCCAACTGGAAAGTCCAGAGCGAGCAGGAGAGAGGTGATCCCAGAGAGACCCAGGGACACAAAACCCACCCAGAGGACAGAAGAAGCCAAATTATTTTTCCAGAGCAGACCTGGAAGAGACTCACAAGCTGTCAGAGGCCACGAGCTCAGCTGCAGGGGGTTGGAACAGCTCTGCTTTTCCCTCTTTTATTTTCCATTCTATTCTGGAGCATAAGGACAGCCTGGATCACCCAGCTTGGCTGCTCCTCCTCCTCCCCACAACAAACTGATATTGACAATCAGGTCAGAGCACCTTAAATATTTGGGAGAAGTTTTTTTGTCCCTCTCCCGAGGCTGTCTGCTTGCATTACACCCTGAACAGGAACGTTCCCGCTCTGCTCATGCGTTAAGGATGGATCGCTCTATTTTGTTCCCAAATAACAGAGGAGAGGGAAGCAGCTGTGACAACTTAAGCATTGAGGAATCATAAATCATCCTCCCTTTCCCTTGTCCCCCCACATATCATGAAAAATAAATGTGGAGCCCTTTCGGAGATGTTTTTACACTTTTCATTCTTCCAGCTGGGAGGTTTAAAACTGTGGGGCTTTGGACATCCTCACATGGCTTTGGAATTGGGGGTTTAATAAATAATGAGTGCAATTAAAACAGCAAAGGGGTAACACTGGAGAAGCTTTAGAGATGAAACAGTGTCACAATGTGGGTGCTCCATGGAAATGTCCAAGAGAATCCCCTCAATTTCTGATGGAAGTGGTGATAATATGATTTCAGCTGATGAACACCAGGTTTTACAAGAACCGCTGTTATTTAATAGTTGGGGGCTATAAGTTTGTTTTGTTTAACTGATTCTGCTCTTGGATTGTGGATGTTCTGGGTTAATGAATATTGAAGCCACATCACCTGAAAGCTCCTATATTCCAAATGTCTCCTAGTTTCTGCTTGTTTTCCTTCATCCTGTGAACCATGGGACGACCCTAAGGGATATCCTTGGCCACAGGAATTTTCGTAATATTGATTTCAGAGCTTGCTCCTGCACCAGCCTTTCCCTGGAGCTCAGCTCCCATTACTCTGCATGGCTGCTTTTCCTGAGCAAGGCCATTTACTTTTATTTGCTCTTTATTTTCCTTTGGGAAAACCCATTTCTGGCGTGTCCTGGGAAAACCCATTTCTGGCGTGTCCCAGGAAAACCTCGTGGAGTCTCTCTTGCAGTTTCAAACACTAAACACTCGGCTCAGAGTTGTCTGAGCCTTGGCAGGATTTCAGCCTTTACCCCACCCAAATTTCAAAATATTCAAGCAATAAATATTAATTCTTTTTGTTTGGCCTCTTTAGGGACAATCAGAGCACACAAGTTCCTCACTGGATCCATCCTTCTTCCCCAAAGCTTGGAATTTAACATCTTATCATTCTCCTTATCACTGCAGAACACGAGGAAAACACCTTTTGTACTTTGTTTTGAAGAGGTTTTTAACCTTCCCTCTTTAAGGTTAATCAGGCCCATTAGCAGAAGTTAATTAAAGTAATTAGGTTGGTTAGCAGACTCTCCTTGGCCTTTGCTAAAACTGAGGACCACAGTAAATACCTGAGATTAATGGCAGTGTTGTGCCATTGTCTATCCCTTGTTTTCAGGAGAGGTGATCGGAGATTGATGCTCTCTGGGATGATTTTATCATAAATATTGCAAATCCCCCAGCCCGTCCTTCACTGCCTGGCTTGGTGCATTAAACTTTTATCCTTCCCATTCCAGCCTCTCTTGGAGAGCTCTGCCCTGAAGAATCTGTTGGTGAAAATAGCAGGATTTGTTTCTGCCCTGGGGGAATTCCATTGTGCAGGGCCAGGGAAGATGTTTAAAGATCTTCTGTGCCATTGCTTCAGTTTAGTCGTGCAGCTTGTCCTGAGCCGTTCCGACAGCCCCTTCTTTGGAGCTGTTATGTTTTGGCTACCAGCTATTTTCTCATTCTTCAGCCTCTGCCATCACTGACAGCCACACTGGATGCACTTCAGCTCCAATCTCGTCTCACATGAGGGGAAAAAGTCGTTTTTTCTTTTATGCTTTTTTTCCTTTTGACAATACAGCTGCGATCTCCCACCTGCTGTTCCCATCTCCAGCAGAACAGGAGTGTGCTGGTTTTGGCCAAAATCTAGCAATTTATCCTCTGGGAGAAAGTCAGGTCATGACCACCCTTCCCCCCACCAGGTTCAGGAAAAAAATTCCTCAAAGGAAAGTGAAGGAGATAAAACCTATTTATTAACAAACACACAGGAAAAGGATAATAATACTAAACAGTAAAACCCCTCAGTATAACGAGAAAAACCTGGGAAGAAATTGGAGTCCTCTCGTAGGTGTGGTCCCTCCTTCTCGGAGTTGGCGTGGGGGGTGGCCTTAGGCCCCCTCTGGGCCTGAAGAGAAGTTCTCCTGATGTGTCCTGATGGTGTTGGAACAGCCCAGAAGAGGAAAAAAAAAAAGAAAAGAAAACCCACCAAAGTCCTAGGAAACACGCCGGAGAAAAAGGGAAGGAAAAAACCCCAAAAAGCTGCAGAGACAGGCAGGGAGCTCCCTCCGTGCTCCTGCAGCCGGAGAACGCAGAGCAGTCTCCATCTCTGTGTCCTTGGGAACTGCTTTGAAAAGTTCATTTGTTTTTTCCTCCCCTCTCAAGCTCAGTTTAAAGGCACAAAACTAATTTTTTTGGCATAGAGCCGTGATAGGGGATCCACATCATAGAGTCACGCCAAGACAAGGAGGACGGGAGAGCTTCCCCTCTCCACCTCTTCCCTCACACCTTCTCTCTAACGGCTTTGTCCTGCTGAGACCTGGAAGTTTCTCCCATCTCTGGCATGTTTTCAAGCTGAAAGACAGTAGGTTTAGAGAGATATTGGGATGAAATCGTTCCCTGGGAGGGTGGGGAGGGGCTGGGATGGAATTCCCAGAGCAGCTGTGGCTGCCCCTGGATCCCTGGCAGTGCCCAAGGCCAGGCTGGAGCACCTGGAAGGTTCCTGCCCACGGCAGGGGTTGGAATGGGATAAACTTCAATGTCCCTTCCCAAACTATTCCATTATTCCATCTCCCTTCCTCATTAACTCCTGGACTCTGCCTGGCACTGATGGTGTGATTGTTCCGGGGTTTATTTTCTGCTGAGGGGAAAAATTCTGCCCTCAGCTCCCTCCCAGTGCCCCCAGTCTGCATTTACTGGGCTGGGTCAGGACACCAGCACAGCACTGGGGAGCCCCTTTGCCACCTGCAGTGTATCACAGCTTTATTTTATATATAAATATAAATATCTGGATATAAATATATCTCTCCTTATATATAAATATATCTCTCCTTATATATAAATATATATCCTTAGATATATAAATATTTATCCTCTGATATATAAATATATCTCTCCTTATATGGAAATATATCTCTTCTTATATATAATTATATATCTCCTTATATGGAAATATATCCTTATATATAAATATATATATATCCTGATATATAAATCTATATCTCCTTATAAATAAATATAAATACCTTTATATATAAGTGCAGCTTTAACACTGCACTGTCTAAGAGTGCTGCTCATGGCCCCCTGGAAGTATTTTTGAGAGTTTTTCCCTATTTTTCCATCATTTTCCTTTAATCCTCAATAAATACTGGAGTTATGGAATTTGTCTGCATCTCACTTCCAGCAGAGTCTGTCCCAAACACTCACGTTGTTGTATTCAGACAATCACTCCTTGTTTCCCTAAAAAATTCCCCATTTTTAGTGTCTGAACAGAGAATTTCTCCCCATTTTCTGGTCTCACCCACAAAAGTGTCACTTTGGGGTGAGAGGGGATTTCAAAACCACTGAAAATTTGGTGGTGGATGTGTAAAAAACCTGGAGTTAAAGCTCTGGAGATTCCTGATGTGGGAGTTACTGAAAGTGAAGTGGAAAAAGATGCCAAGGAGTAAAAAAGGCAACAGACTCGGAATAAGCTCTTCCTAAAGGAGAACTTTGGGGGGCATAAGGAAATGCACAAATGCAAGATTAAAAAATATCCTGCAAATGTCCTACAGGGTTAACAAATATCCTACAGATATCCTGCAAATATCCTGCAAATATCCTGCAAATATCCTACAAATATCCTGCAAATGTACTACAGGGTTAGCAAATATCCCACAAATATCCTACAAATATCCTACAAATATCCTACAAATGTACTACAGGATTAACAAATATCCTACAGATATCCTACAAATATCCTGCAAATGTACTACAGGGTTAGCAAATATCCTACAAATGTACTACAGGGTTAGCAAATATCCTACAAATATCCTACAAATATCCTACAAATATCCTACAAATGTACTACAGGGTTAACAAATATCCTACAGATATCCTACAAATATCCTGCAAATGTACTACAGGGTTAACAAATATCCTACAAATATCCTACAAATGTACTACAGGGTTAACAAATATCCTACAAATATCCTACAGATATCCTACAAAGGTACTACAGGGTTAAAAAATATCCTACAAATATCCTACAAATATCCTACAAATATCCTACAAAGGTACTACAGGGTTTCCAATATCCTACAAATATCCTACAAATGTACTACAGGCATAACAAATATCCTACAGATATCCTACAAATGTACTACAGGCATAACAAATATCCTACAGATATCCTGCAAAGGTACTACAAGGATTATAAATATCCTACAAACATCCAGTAACAAATATCCTACAAATATGCTACAAATATACTACAAGGATAACAAATATCCTACAAAAACTCAGTAACAAATATCCTACGCATGCACTACAGAGTTTACAAATATCCTTCAAAAATCCACTACAAGGTTAACAAATATCCTATAAATATACTACAAATATACTGCAGGGATAACAAATATCCTACAAATACCCATTTAAAAAAATCCTACAAATACACTGCAAAGTTAACGAATGTCCTACAACAAGCCATCAACAAAGATCCTACAAATACATGACAAGGTTAACAAATATCCTACAAGTATCCAGTAACAAATATCCTACAAATACGCTAAAAGGTGAACAAATATCCTATAAATATCCTGTAAAAAATACCCTACAAATACTCTACAAGGATAACAAATATCCCACAAAATCCAGTTACAAATATCCTACAAACACACGGCAAGGATAACAAACATCCTACAAATATCCAGTAAAACATATCCTACAAATACTCTACAAGGATAACAAATACCCTGCGAATACCCAGGAACCCTTGTAGGATAAATGTTCTTGTTAAGTAAATTATTAAAATTATCTTCGCTATAAATCATTAATTTCGTCTGTGCAGCTGCTGCGAGATTTTTAATTTATATTTAAAGTCTTACCCAAGTCAAGCCTAAGCTGCTTTTTTCTGCTTTTTCCCCTTTTTTAGACAAAGTTTTTTAATGTGGAAATTTCCAAAACCATCCAAACTCGTGGAAGTTTTCAGTGCTGACCAAATTTTCCAAATTATTTGCTCCTGTTCTGAGGAAATGATGGAATTTTGGGTTTACAGTCATTCCAAAACCAGGATATTTTTACTGGATATTTGCCGCATGAGAGGGAGGGAAAAGTCGCAATTAAAGTCAGTAACCATTATCCTACAAGGTCCTACAAGGATATTTGTTCCTGACTTTAATTGGGATTTTTTCCCTCCCTCTCACCCGTTTTTGGATGCCTGGAAGGTTCAGCAGTGTCCTGATGGTTTCTGTGGAATAGCAAAGGACAGGGTGGGGACAGCAGGACATGGATGGACACTGGGGCTGGGGCAGGGCTATGTGGAAATCCCAAACAAATCCCAGGCTGGAAGAATCCTGCCTTGTGTCCCGCTGGAGCATCCATGGGGTGGAAAACCCTCAGGGATGAAGGGTTGGAGGTGCACAGACTTTGCTCTGTGAAAAGCCTCAATTCCCAACAAATCTCTCATTTGCCTCCATGAATCCCCACCTTGGAGCCTCTCCTGCCCCGCTCCTGGCCCAGGAACACGGAGACTCCTTAATCCTGGAATCTCTTTATCCTGGAGAGATCCCATGCCAGGGATGGACAAATCGGAGTTCCGCCCAGCAAAACCCTGACTGGTTTTCTTCACAAAGCTGGGCCAGCCTGGATTTTGGGAATGGGACATGAAAGGCTCTCAAAAGAGGAGTAATTGGGGAATTTGATGGATAGAGGAGTTCAGAGAGGATGTTGCTCCCTGATTTTGAAATGTCTGCACTTCCTGCAGGTTTTCCCTCTGCTGCAGCTCGAGTTATTAAAAACTCAGTGTTAACAAGGAATTCTCTCATTTATTTGTTTCTATAAAACAATGTGGAGCTCACAGTGCCCCAGAGTGCAAAGCAAGAGGTGCCATTCCCACTTTTAATTGCAGGAAAACCAAAAATAAATGGGGGGAGGGGGGGAGTGAAGACCTTGCTCAAGGTCATGTGGAAAAGAGAGCTAAATCCAAGTGTTAGAGTCATCTCAGAATCCTGGAATGGTTTGGGTGGGAAGGGGCCTTAAATCCCATCCCATCCCATCCCATCCCATCCCATCCCATCCCATCCCATCCCATCCCATCCCATCCCATCCCATCCCATCCCATCCCATCCCATCCCGTCCCGTCCCGTCCCGTCCCGTCCCGTCCCGTCCCGTCCCACCCCTGCCATGGCAGGGACACCTCCCACTGTCCCAGGCTGCTCCAGCCTGGCCTTGGACACTTCCAGGGATCCAGGGGCAGCCACAGCTTCTCTGGGAATTCCATCCCAGCCCCTCACCACCCTCCCAGGTGAGAATTTTTTCCCAATATCCCACCTAAACCTAAACTTAAACTCTTCCCGTTTAAGCCATTCCCCCTTATCCTATCACTCCATTCCCCTGTAAAAATCCAGGCTGGACCCTTCCAGTGAACCCTGTTTTATCTTCAGAGGAAACTCAACCTGATAAAAGATGTGGAGCCAAGATGCTCCCATCAGAACCTCTGCAGCCATAAAAGAGGTTTAAACTTCCCCCAAAACTCTCGGAGCATTCAATGCAAGTACCAGGAGCCAAATCCAGGAGGAATAATAATGGAGTCAAGGATAAAGGGACAAAGTGAGTCAATCCCATCATTATGCAGCGATAATATTTCTTACTGTCCAAAGAGAATATTAAGCTACTGCCTAGGAAGGGAAAAAAAAAAAGGAATAAGCAGAAAAAGTTATTAAGGAATGATAATGGAGGGAAAGGAATATTATGTTGATTCTCCCAACAGTTATGAATGAATAAAGATACACTGCCTGCGATAAAAAATCACATTTCCCTGGAGAGAATGGAAAAAAACCCCCATCACTGCCAAACCCTGATCGTTCTTTCAAATGCCGAGCACCAAAATAACCCCACCTGTTCAAGTTTGTGCTGATAAGTCCTAATCGGACCCTTTGAGTCATAAAAACATTCCCAGATTTCGATCTGCTTGGAGAGGAGCAATAAATCACCGGGATGGGGCAGACAGCTCCGGCAGCAGCAGTACCAGAATCACTCATTTGCCACTTAAAAATAAAAGTGAGAACGACAAAGCTGCTGCATGTACGGTGGTTACAATACATCAAATATTTATAATGCATCAAACGTTGCTGTGTTGCACCAGTCAGCCACGGAATGCTGGGAGCAGCTCCTTGGCAAAGGCTCTGGAAAATCGAACCGTCTCTCAGCGCTGGAGGAGTCAATTGGCTGGGATAAAGAGTGAATTTTTGAAAACATAAACTAAAATCGGTGAATCTTTCAAGTCCCCCCCTCCCTTTGAGGCACAGTTGGCATCTTCCTGTAGCTGAGGGGAGAGCTGGGCTGGGGACCCTGGAACCACAGGACGTTTTATGGTGGAAACTGCTGGAAATGAGCCGCCACGGCATTCTGGGGAGTGACAGCCACGGAATTCTGGCAGTGAGAGCCATGGAATTCTGGGCAGTGAGAGCCATGGAATTCTGGCAGTGAGAGCCATGGAATTCTGGGCAGTGAGAGCCAGGGAATTCTGGGCAGCAGGAGCCATGGAATTCTGGGCTGGGGAAGCCAGGGAATTCTGGGCTGGGGGAGCCAGGGAATTCTGGGCAGCGAGAGCCAGGGAATTCTGGGCAGTGAGAGCCATGGAATTCTGGGCTGGGGGAGCCAGGGAATTCTGGGCAGTGAGAGCCATGGAATTCTGGGCTGGGGGAGCCATGGAATTCTGGGCAGCAGGAGCCATGGAATTCTGGGCTGGGGGAGCCAGGGAATTCTGGGCAGTGAGAGCCATGAAATTCTGGGCAGTTGGAGCCAGGGAATTCTGGGCAGTGAGAGCCAGGGAATTCTGGGCAGTGAGAGCCATGGAATTCTGGGCAGCGAGAGCCATGGAATTCTGGGCAGTGAGAGCCAGGGAATTCTGGGCTCCCTGGATTTGTGTGCTCTGGTGGGTCCCTGCAGGGATCAACAGCCAACAAGGAGTGGCCAGAGGGACTGCATGGATGTTGGGAAGCTCCTCATGGATGGTTTTCTTTTCTCTGATACCATTTTGGGGGTATCTGATAAATTGCTTGATCCCGCTGATCTTTCAGAATTCCAGTGTAGCTCATTTTCTGGCTCCTGAGCTTATTTTCCCTCAGTTTTATGATTTTCATGTTGGTTTTGGGTCAGCACAACCTGCTTTGAAGTGTGCTAATGGGTGGGGATGAGGGAACGAAGGGAAGGGTTAACTGGGAAAGGTTTTTCCCTTAGACTGCTGGAAGGAGCGGGGTGATTTTTGGGGAATGGGCATTTTTGACCGTCAGCCTGGTGTGTGAGCTCCTCTTCCACCCATCCACCAGATCCACATCCATCCTCCCGCCCAGTTACACCTGTAAAACCAACTTGCATTTCCCGGTTAAGACTGGGAAATGGTTACCTACACAATTTCACAATTTTCTCCCAGGCTCATATTGTCTGGGTTTTTTTTTGTTTTTGCTTTTTTTTTTTTTTAAATAAAAATTTAGGGTACAATTTCCATAAAAAAAAAATAAAGCTGATTTCCATTAAAAAGGAAATTTGGTATTTAAAGAAAGAAGCAGATGTTCACTGCAGGAAAAATGAGGCAGCTTGGTGGCTTTGGCTGAGTTTGACTTATTTTAATTTATATTGTTTTAATTGGGCACGTCCTGTGGATGGACATGCAGGGAAATAATTAAGTGATTAAAAGGGAATGGCTTAAAAAAAATGGGTTTTAAAAGCGAATGGCTTCAAATTCCTCAACACCCCAGAGCTGCCTGTTTGGCCCAGCCTGTGGCAATTTGTGTTTTGAATTTCTTAAGGCTCAGAGGCAAAATTTGGTGGGGTTGGTATTGTATTTGTGTCCAAGGTGCTCCAGAGCCAGAGTTTCCTGGGAATCCAAGGACTCTCTCTGGATGGCTCAGGGCTCTTGGGGTGGGTGTTTAATTAGGGTTGGGTGTTTGGTTAGGGTTCACCATCACGGGCAGAAAGACACCTTGGAGCTCTGAGGGTTTGCACAGGGCAAGAATCAGGCTGGGAATGACCTTTCCCCTTCCACCTGGAGAGAGATTAAACCACAGCAGCTGCTTGGAGGAGAAAATGGGATCTCACCCAGTCCCAGATGAGCATCTGGAACGTTTCCTCCCTGCAACCTGTTGGGAAGCAAATTTTAGGGAGCAACTCCTGCTGCTCCCTTCTGCTGTTTGCCACGGGCTTTTGCAGCCCTTCTGTTGGCAGTGTCCAGCAGGCTGGGTCTGACAGGGAGGAGCAGGATGCGGATCTTGGCTCCATCAGTGGGATCAGAGTGATCCAGGGTGACACTGATGGATGCTGGAATGGCAGCCCTGGCCCACGGTGTTCCTGGGCCAGTGCACAGCAGAATGAGCTGAGTGCAGGCCAAGCTCTGAGCTCTCCATTCCTCATAGCAATGACTGCCACTGAGCCCAGATTTCACTTTTTAGGGCACTGTTTGCCATGAAAATCCTGCTTTTGGGATCTTTTGGTGAAGAAGTTCGGGGCAGTTTCCAGGTCCGAGCTCTCAGGGATGGATCCCTGTGCTGGATGTCTAAATTGGGATTTCACCCTCCTGGTTATCTGGCACAGGCAGAGGGTTGTTCTTGCTTTCAGGAATGAAGTACTCCTAAAGGTTAAGCCTGTGGGGTGTTCTCAACCGTGCAAGAATTAATATGGTGACATTTAACTGCTATTAAAAAAAAAAATATTAATTTTTTTGCCTTCCCACACCCCCTCCCCTCATTTTTTCCTTGGAAAAGCACGTGAGGTGTTTGTTGTGTAGCAGTGGCTGTTTAAAATAAATCAGCAGCTCCCACCACTGTCCCTGTCACTGCCTGGGCTAACACAGATGGATTGGGGCTGTCCCTGCTCCCCCAGCCCCTCCAGCACATCCTGACTTTTTAATGGCCACTCCATCGACTTTTCCATGGGGAGCCCTGTCCCGTGTAACACAGGGATGGGGCCCTCAGCAGATGCCACTGGGAAATCTCCACTGGGGCTGTCACCATTTGCATCTTTCATTAATCAGGGTTTTTGTTCCATCAGCTGAGCTCCCCCGTGCCTTGTGCTGGACCCTGGGGTCGTCTCGGTGGAGGGAAAGTGGATGTAGAGCCAAGGATTTGTTGTGTTTCCTGAAGTCTAGGGTGGGATATAATCCATGGCTGGGTTGGGGCTGTCCCTACACTGGCATCATTTTACTCTTCCAGTCAGAGCTGGTTCTCTTCTCCCTTTTAGTTTGTTGGACAAAAACTACTTTTGACATATTTGGCTTCCTTAAAATATCTTTATTGTTATTTACCAATTTAATGTAAGAAATAAGAGAATAATCCTGGTTTGGGGGCTTGGTCCAGTGACATCTTTTCCCCTTGGCTCAAACAGGCTTTGGATCGTGATTTTTCTCTGTTTTCTCCTTTTTTTAATCCCTTTTTTTGCTCTCTTTTCTCTCCACTGAAACTAAGCCCACCTCTATTAATATCAGTTATCCTTGCTGTAAAAATCAGCCCATTCATCAGAATAAATAACCCCTCTCTAAAAGGATGATCATAAAAAAGGGCTGAGTTAACACAAATTCTCCTGCCTTTTAAGGGAATGACCATCATAGGACAGCATAAAAACAGATCAATAAATTTTCGTTTCCTGTGATTTTCTCTTAGGATTAATATTTTTAACTTAAATACTGAGAACACACAGGCAAGTTATGATCCACTTGTGCGGTTTTGTACAGCCAACAATTTTTTGGGTATCAAAAGCTGATTGATTTTCCATTTAAATTAATCTCAGAGAGTCTCAGTTTATGAAGTCAAGTGGACCTAAACAAGCTCTGGATACATGAGGAAGGAATTTGGGGGCATGATGGAGTTGTTTTGTTTTATGGAACTCCAGATCAAAGATACAGGGAAAAGATCTGGGAAAGATGCAGCCCAAAAGATTTTATCAGGATTAATAACCCTGCTAACAAAGAGGATGAAGATTCGGGGTGGATCTCTCCTGACAGTGGGTACCAGAGCATTTGCAGGGTCTGTGTCAGCCCTGTCTTGGCAAATCTCTCTGTTGCTTTTGTACCTTTTATTATTTTATTCTAAATTGTCACTCCATATTTCATCCCATTGCCCAAACCCAGTCCCTGGAGAGCGGCTCCTCCCAGCTCTGACCCATTCTGTTGTTTATTCCTGTTTCCCAAAGCACCAGGGATGCTCAGGGGTGGAAAGCGAGGGATCCTTCAGCCCAAATCTTCCGAGCTGTTTGCTGCAGACGCCGCCGTGGCCTGATGGCAGTGGCAGGATGGAGTGGCCCTGAAAAAGCCCTTTTTTGACTGGATGGAGTGGCCCTGAAAAGCCCTTTTTTGACTGGATGGAATGGCCCTGAAAAAGCCCTTTTTTGATTGGATGGAGCCCTAATAAAGCCCTTTTTTGACTGGATGGAGTGGCGCTGAAAAGCCCTTTTTTGACTGGATGGAGTGGCCCTGAAAAAGCCCTTTTATGACTGGATGGAATGGCCCTGAAAAGCCCTTTTTTGACTGGATGGAGTGGCCCTGAAAAAGCCCTTTTTTGACTGGATGGAATGGCCCTGAAAAAGCCCTTTTTTGACTGGATGGAGTGGCCCTGAAAAAGCCCTTTTTTGACTGGATGGAATGGCCCTGAAAAAGCCCTTTTTTGACTGGACGGAGCCCTAATAAAGCCCTTTTTTGTGGCAGCAGAGCTTGGCTGGAGGCAGACAAAGACCTGCAGCCGCTTCCCTGGCTCAGAATTCCATGCTCTGGTCTTGTCCAGTCTACTCTTGAGCTCCTCACCTGGAAATAAGGATGGGCTCAATTTCTGAACCCACAGAATTAACAGGAGCTGGGACGGCCTCTGTATGGCTGCTGGGGTTGGGAATGTGTCCCTTGGTGTCGCCCTGGATTTTCCACTGTTCTGTGTTTTTACTTCTGTAGCAGAATTTCTCATGCATTTTCTATAAACATAGCTCTTGTTTTCCTAACCAGCCTAGATTGTTTTCTGAACTTCTGGATTGTTTTTCATTCCTTTCTCCAAGGCAGAGAAAGGTGATAGACTGTGTTCCTATCCTGTAGAATTGCAGAGGTGTTAACCTCATCTACCAATGTATGAGTGTTTTAAGAGAGATATAAAAATGAGAGAAATAAAGAAGGGCAGGGCCTTTTGGCTCTCTCTTGCCTTCTGGCCCTTGCTCTGCTCGGTGATCCTGACCTGCAGCTTGACTCTGCATGTTTCTTTCGTGTCCGATACTGTGACACCTTGGCCTTCTGGAATGCCAGAGGAAACAGCCTCGAGTGTGCCAGGGGAGTGTGCAAACACCCACTTTAGGTTGGATATTTGAGAAAATTTCTTCACCTAAAGGGCTTTCCAGCCCTGCACAGCCGGGGGACCCCATCCCTGGGGGGATTTAACAGCTGTGGGCATGTGGCACTTGGGGACATGGTCAGTGGTGGCCTGGCAGGGCTGAGGGATGGGTGGACAGATGATTCTAAAGGTCTTTTCCAACCCAATCCATTCCATGTTTTTATTCTGATTTCTAATAGACTCCACTACAGCTGGGAGTAAGAACCTGCTCTGCCCTCAGTGTCCAAATATGACAATTCCTGTTCTGAAGCCACAAAGCCCCATCTGATGGTCCAGATGTGGCCAGGGGTTGTGAAAACTGGGCTTCTCCTGTTCCTCTGTTCCCAAAACTATTCCCGGAATGACTCGTGGCTGCAACATCAGCTGAATGGGAATGTTTTACTTGATTCGTCACAGCTGATAAATGTGGGGTTTCTAAGCAGTTTTTTCCCTGGAAGTTTTGTTTCATCCCACAAACAGGCAGAAGATAAAGCACTGAAGTGTCCCTGCCCATCACTCACCCCCTGTTATCTGCCCTTGTTTTCCAAGGCACATTGATAAAAATGCAGGAAGGAATTTCTTAATTTTCATTCTTTGTGTATTGGGGTGAATTTACTCTTCAGGTGCCTCCAAATAATGGGAGGATTTTTGGGAGGGGAGGTGTTTTCTTGGGAATGGGTGGAATCAAAGGAAAACTGGAGCACTTGTCCTTGGCAGAAGCAAAAAGGAATTTTCTGTTCCCGGTATTTTTGATGGCCAAGGAGCTTCAGCCACCAGCTCAGCCACCTCCCCCCACACCAGGAGTTCTTTCATTCCCAATCTACTAAAAAATGACAGCTCTGACAAATCCACTTTTATGGGAGGTTTGTGCTTAATGGATGTTTTTTCCTGCATTATTTTTCCCTTCTAAAAGCAGAGCATTATTGAAAGTGTCAGCCCCCAAAAACTCCCATAAATAATGAAATGGTAAGCAGAGAAGGCTACGGGCTTCAGCTGCTGTGAGAATCCAGCATTTACTCAACTCCCAAAGTCCTAAACCAGCTCTTTCCCCAAAACATTTGCAACCAAACTGCTCCCTGCAGCACTTGTGGATTCAATGACAGAAATTGTTAGGAGTGCTGTAATATAATTTGTAAATGATGTTGATTTACTCATTCCAAAGGCTTTTGAAGGAAATAGATTGTGTTCATTTTCTCCAACAAGCTGCACATTCAGAATAACCATTTAAATATATATGCAATTAAACTAATGATGTTTTAGAACATCCTAAATAACAACACAGCACAAGGACAGCTGTCCACAGCCTCTATTTAGGTTTACATTTCTGCTGCAGAGTTTGCTGGTTTAATTTGTTATAAATATTGGTCAAAATTATCCTTTTTGTTGCATCTCCAAGAGCAGCAGCTGCCCCCGGTGCAGAACTGGCAATGAGAGGAGGAAAGGATGGAAATAAAAGAAAATAAAAACTGTTCAGGTGTAAAATTGGGGTAAATCTTTGTGCTTTCAGATGGTGTAGAGACACTCCAGGGGAAAGGAGGATTAGGCCCTGGGATATCCAGTGTAATTATGCAAATTAGTGTTACAGAAAGGGCTTTCAACTGGGGATGCTCAACAAGATTTGAACAATGCCAGGTCATGGATCTGAGTGGGTTGGTTCTATCAAAGACTTCTCACCGGTTAAGGAAAGGAAACATTCCAGGATCTTTGCTGAGGTGTTCCTGGATGTTCACCTTCATGGAATCATGGAATCCTGGAATGGTTTGGGTTGGAAGGACCTTAAAGTCCACCCAGTGCCACCCCTGCCATGGGCAGGGACCCCTCCCCCTGTCCCAGGCTGCTCCAAGCCCTGTCCAAGCTGGCCTTGGGCACTGCCAGGGATGGGATCCTTGTTTCTTATCTGGTATTTCCCAGGAAGGGATTTTCTTTCCCTGCACTAATTTCCTGATTCATTTTGTCTCCTCAGCAAATAAATCTCCAAGTAAAACTCATTTCCAGGTAATGGTCCCAGTTTGAACTCACATCAACTCCCAACATCTCCATTTCAATAATTGCTGCCTCTGTTTGCCACCAGCCCTTCTGAGGTGCTTCCAGTCCGTGCAGGTATCACCAACGTTCAGCTCATTAGGAGAGGAGACTCCTCATTAACTGCGAGTATTGAATGGAACAGCTGAGTTGGTAACCAAAGGCACAGCCGCCTCTCCCTGGGGTTGGGGACTTCGTCATCTCCTTCAAGGATTAATTACATGGCCCATTATACTGAAATGTGGGGTTTGATAGCGAGACCGGGTTGGTTCTTGAGTTTTTCTACTCTGCAGCTGCTTTAATGTCCTTTCTCTTTCTCGGAACAATCAGAAAATCACAGATTTCTGAACCTGAAGGACGAATTTAGAGCAGTTTGGGACGTCTCTTCTTTAAAATGAGTTCAAGGAGAAACGTCCATGGAACCTCCTGTGGAGGGGGAAGCTGGTGCAGCTCTGCCCTGCTGTGATCGCTCCCTGGAGGCAGCCAAAAAAGGGGAAGCAGAGCCCAGCCCACCCTGCCCTGCATCCCCTGGCCTGATCCCTGGCCTTGGAAGGGATCTCACCTCCTTGGGCTCCACTCTCCTCCAGCCCTGTGGGTCCACAACCGTGATCCACCAGTAACTCCTGATTTCAGACCCCTGAAAGCCTCTGCAACTGGGCTAAACTGGAAAAAAAACAACTCTTTGCCTCGTGCCAAAACTGCTCTAGGGACTGAACCAAAATGTTGTAAATGAAAAAAAATCCAGGATTGCTTCAAAATCCACCCAAAACAAACAAAACTGATGGGATCAAAGGTGTTCTACAGCTCCAGGAGAGCCAAGCTTGATTGTTTGTGTGTTGGGATGGGGACAGAGCTGTGGCAAGTCCAGGACCTCCAGGCTGGGAGGTGATGTCCCACCAGGGGATCTGGGGGGTTCTGTTTCCCCTCCCAGTTGGAGCCACAGCACCTGAGGGTGGGGCAGCCACCTCCAGAAGATCAAGGAATTCTTGGACAGCAGTGCTGGAGTCCCCTGCCTGGTGTCAGGGAATGAGCAGAGGGGATTTTCAGGCTAAAACACCTGGAATAAATTAATTAACTGACTAAAGTAACGCTCACAAGTGGTGCAAGTACCTCAATAAACTCAGCTGTGCTCCAGCACCGAAGGAAAATTCGGGTTTTGATGAGGGTGGTGACATCTCAAATGACACTTCAAAGACAGGGATAAGGACCAAGCACTTGGAAATGAGGGATGTGTTTATCTGCAGCAGCTGCCGAACTGGGGGAATGGGAAAATTCAATTTGTCCCATAATTATCTTTTGTACAAACAGGCAGTGGCCCTCCAGCCAGGCAGCTCCTAAAAAAGCCTCTAATTATTGCATATAATAACTCCCAACATTAATCTTGGCTGTTGCTTGTACAAAAATTATAAATTACTGCACCAAATCCTATTACTGCAAATATTAAAAGTTACTCAGCATTTGTTGGAGCTTTGATTTTTTTTTGCCTTGTAACTTTGAGTTAATTCTCTCCATATTTCACAGCTCCAGTGATCACTGCGAGAGAGATTTGAGAGTTTCAGAAATTCATTGCTGTGAGATTGGACTCGTATGGAAAAAAGAAGCATCATGAAGCCAGGAATATTGGGAATATTTCCTGGATTTGGCCAACTCCAGGATTTCATTCTTGCTCATGGCGTGTTCCGCAAGAGTTGTTGAGTTTAGAAATCAGCTGAATATTGAAGTTGTGTTTTTGAGCCCCCAAACCACCCCAGTCTCCCCTTCCTGCAGGAATTCTGGCTGGGAAATTTTATTCTGGGGAATTTACACCTGATAATGCTCTTGGGAGCTTTGCTGGAGCTGGACTGGGAAGGAGGAAGAATTAGCACAGAATTCAAAGGGATCCACAAATATCATTGAAATCCAAACCAGATTTTCACAGCTGTTGTTACTGGTCTGACATCCATGGGTGGGATTTTCAAGGCTTCTGTTCCAAACCTGATGGATCAAGGCTTAAATGAGCTTTTCCCACTTCTTTTACTGTCAGAACTCGAGGTGCTTTGAACACTGGAACTTTTTGGCATTCTGATGTGCAGGAGGACTCAGGACCTTCCAGGACCATCTTTACATGCCTGAAAATTCATGGAATCATGGAATGCTTTGGATTGGAAAGGATCTTAAATCCCATTCAGTGCCACCCCTGCCATGGGCACCTCCCACTGTCCCAGGGTGCTCCAAGCCCTGTCCAACCAGGCCTTGGACACTGCCAGGGATCCAGGGACAGCCACAGCTGGAATTCCATCCCAGCCCCTCCCCACCCTCACAGCCAGGAATTCTTTCCCAATATCCCATCTATTTTGAAGCAGGAACAGAGAAAGGCCAGGTAGCAGCTGAACCAAAAATATTGCACCCATTTTCAGAATTTTTTCCAGAAACAAAGGAATCTTATTTTTCCTTTTTGTCCTTTTGCTGCTGTGCTGAAAAACAGGAGAAAAGTTTGGGAATGCAGTCACTTAAGTCATGAAGAATTTAAAGTGTAAGACAATGTTCTTTTTCAGGCTGTGCTGCTACAGAAACAGAGTTTGGAAATTTTTCTCCAAGGTATTTATAGAATTCTCTCTGTTCTCCCCTAAATAATTTCAGACTTTTGTTTTTCCCCGTGTCTAATTCTCAAGTTTTGAAGGTTTCTTTGGGTGGGTTTTGGCATTTGATTTTTCAGGGGGAGCAAAGATGCTTTTGAATATTTTTATACCTTGATTTGGAGGATGAAGCCAAGACATGAAGCCCTCAAGACACTGAGTTGGGGCTGAGCTTGGGGACAAAACTGAGGAGCCCCAACTCTCTTGGAGCTGGGAATTGGGTATCCCATAATAATCATCCTCTTCTGCATTCCCCCCTGCCCCTTGCACTAGCTGTGGTTGTTTTTACAGCAGATTTTTGCAGTGTTTGATGCCGTTTTTCCAGCTGGGAATGTGGAGGGAGCACTGAGTGTCCGGAGGCTTTTCCAGGCACGGAGCATCTCTCGTGCACCCAGTTCAGGGACAGCTCTGGCAGCTTCCCTTGGCTGCTGCTCTGCCTCCAGGGAGGCTTTTCCTCCTCAGAACCATCCTGCAGAAGTGAAGGATTCAGGGATCTCCCAGACCAGAGGGATTTTGAACCAGGAATGGCGTTATCCCAGCGGTGGGGAGCTCAGCAAGAGCTGATTTCCATTCCGTGCTGTCCCCTCAGAGTCCAGCCTGGCTTTGCTTTTAAAAAGCCTGATGATGGTTCCATTTAGAGATTTTTTTTTCCCCCGGATTGTCAATCATTAATTTATCACTCTGTCAATGCATAAGGAATTCCTGTCAGAACTGAACTCGCAATGTCTCGTTTTCCCAGCCCTCAGGGCTGATCCTTATTTCCGAGCAGAATCATTCAGCTGCTCCAAAGCACCACATTTCCTCCTCTATTTAATAATAATCCTCTGCTTTAGGCAGATGGTTTTTGCCCCTTGGATTGATTTTAGGGTAAATATTGTCTGTTCCTCCCAATGCCAGATTTTGGTCCTACACAGTGGATGGAATTGCTGAATTCTCTGTGCTCAGTCCAGGTTTATTTGTCTGAAATAACTCTGCCTTGGGGATTTCTGGAGTCCAGAGCTCAGTGTGAGCCCTGAATCCTACAGAAATCATTAATTAAATAGTCACTGAAATCTTTAATGAAATAATCTCTCAAACTGTTAATGTGTGTAACTGCAGGAGAGTCACTTTGACAGGAGAAGGGAATCATTAATATCCCTGACAAGCAGAAACCCGGGGCTCTCTTAGAAAGATGTTCTGCACTTACATTTGTTTATTGTTTATTTTGGTGCATCACAGATTTCTATGCTCTGAACTCAACCCCAAAAAATCAAGAGGCAAATTTATTCCCTTTGCATTCTGTGCTTAAAAAGGATGAGGATGGTCCAGGGTGTCTCAGAGACTGAGGAAGCTCCAGGGTGTCCCAAAGGATGAGGAAGCTCCAGGGCTTCCAAAGATGAGGAAGCTCCCAGCTGTCCCAAAGCACCAGGAAACTCCAGGGTGTCTCAGAGGCAGAGGAAGCTCCAGAATGTCTCATTCCCGTGGCAGAACTGCATTTTCCCTTCCCTGGAGCTGATCTCCCTCCATGAGAACCAAAAGCCTCCGTGCTGCCCTGGGAGTTTTAACGCCATTTCTGCTTTTCCACAAATGACTCCGTAAAGAGCAGCAAAAAGGGAGCCTCAGAAGTTTAAACTTTATTTGGAGCTGTAACTCTTTCCCTGCAATCTCATATAACTTTATGGGTTTGGGTCAGTCCCTTCCCTGCATGTGGGAGCTGGATGCATCTGCACGCTCCTTGTTTGGTTTTGCAGCCGTGGCTCACAAAAAGAATCATCTTTATCACCTCCTAGCCAGAATCCCAGACTGGGATAAATCCCTTCTGCCTCACTCTGCATTTGTCCCAACACCAGGAGCCTCTGCATTGCCAGGAGGGGACTCTGCCTCTCTTGGCTTGAGGGCACCACGAGGGAAACGGCTGCGGCTGGCCGGGATCTCCGGGATGTTTGATGGAGTTGGGTTTGCCAGGACACAGATTGGGAATGTTGCAGTGTCCCGTGGGATGGGGGATGTTCTGTTCTGCTCTTGCAGCATCCTTTGAAAGGATGGGGTCTTGCCCTTCCCCAGTTCTCTTTTCCTTAATTGTTACAGAATCATGGAATGGTTTAGGTTGGAAGGGGCCTTAAAGGTCACCCAGCTCCAACCCCCATTATAATTGTTTTTTGATTTTATTTTTATTTTTTTATTCATGTGCAAGTCTGTCTTTTTAGGTGTCCTTTTTAGGTGTCCTTTTTAGGTGTCCTTTTGCTTCAGCCTTTTAATTATCGGATGAAATTGCAGGATCACCTCCAAGACCAAAGATTCCATCGTGGAGGTTCCTGTGTAATTTATCTAATAATATATGTATTATATTGTAATGTATTGTATTGTATTGTATTGTAGTGTATATTATATTATATTATATTATATTATATTATATTATATTATATTATTATATATTATATTATTATATATTATTATATATTCTATTCTATTCTATTCTATTCTATTCTATTCTATTCTATTCTATTCTATTCTATTCTATTCTATTCTATTCTATTCTATTATATTATATTATATTATATTATATTATATTATATTATATTTTTATCATTAGTATTACAAGTTATGTGTTTCTTTCAAATTATGTGGGGAGGGGGAAAAAACCACGATTATTTGTTACCAGATGAAGAACTGCACCTACTGCTAAGGAAAACATCTCATCATGGAATCTTGGAATGTTTTGGGTGGGAAGGGCCTCAAAAATCATCCATTTTTACCCCATGGGCAGGACACCTTCCCCTATCCCAGGGTCCTCCAAGCCCCATCCAACATAACCTTGGACACTTCCAGGGATGGGCCAGCCACAACAAAATAATAATAAATAAGAATAATAATAATCATCTTCATCATCACCATCTGTGCTTAAGCCTTTTCCTGATCTTCCCGATATTTATAAACTTTTTTTGGCTCAATCCCACTTTTCTTGCTCTGATTTTCTTCTGGACTGATGGATTGCAGTCCATCCCAAACAGTCCTGCTCCAAACCCTCCATTGCTTCCCTGCATCATCTTCCTAGAGCTCCAGGATCCCATTAAAGACCTTAATGTGTTTTTAAGGCCTTCCAGTGGTTCCAAATGGAAACCACGAAGTGGCTGTGAGTGCCTCAGCTGAGTCCATCCTGCTGCCAGGGACATTCCTTGGATTTCCTCCCCTCCTGCCCACTGTACTCAGGAATGGGATTAACCTTCATTCACCGCAGCCTTTTCCCACTCCCTCTCCCCAGGGACTGCCCAGCCCTTGGAGCTGTGTCCTGGTTAATTGAATTCCCTCACCACAGCTGGTGTGGAATTTCCACCTCTGGCTGTTGAATAAAAACAGCTCCAGAACCTTTGGCCAGTTAGTGAACTTGGGGTCAGAATTCTCTCTCTCTTCAATGTTATTGCAAGCCTCACTTTAGGACAGTTTAGGTGCATGGGCATCTTTTTAAATGCTCTTTAAAGCAGAATTTGCTTCCATCCTTTAATTATCTGATGAAATTGCAGGGTCACCTCCAAGGCCAAGGGTTCCATCATGGAGGTTCCTGTGTAACTTATCCAAATGCTTTCCCCAGTGAGGCCGAGCCTGTTCTCCACTGAATTCCACTGACCTTGGGCTGTTGTGCTCTTACTCCTGGTATATGCCAGTGGCAATGAGCTCCTTGTTCTCCTCCTCATTCCTGGAGGAGTGGAATTCTGACTCCTGAATTTCTCTGCTCCGTGTCTTCCATGGGCCCACCCTGTCCTGCCCATGGGGGGCTTTAATGGACCTTGTGTTGTTGCAGGGTGATCCCAAAGGTGCTCCCGGGCCTGTTCTGGGCTATGCCCCTGGACGTTCCCTGCCTGGTTCCGACTTTCCTTCTCCAGATAGGCTGTGGGCAGAGATGGGAAACTATGAGGTGCTTCAGGCCGGAGAGCAGGAATCTTCTTCACTCCCAACGCTTCTGCACCTCAGAAAATCATGGAATGGGTTGGGTTGGAGGGACCTTAAAGACCACCTCGTCTTAACTATCCCAGGTCGCTTGCCCTGTAGAGTTATCAGAGAATTCAAAGTGATCCACAAATATAATCAAAACTCAAGTTTTCATGGTTATTATTGGTCTTACATCCATGGGTGGAATTTTCAAGTCTTCTATTCCAATACTAATGGAAAAAGGCTTAAATGAGGATTTATCACGATTATTACTCTCAAATTTGGAGGTGCCTTGAACACTGGAACCTTTTGGGATTCTGATGTGCAGGAGGATTCCATTATGTCTTGAGGACTTTACAGGACAACCTTTGCATGCCTGAAAATTCATGGAATTCTGGAATGGTTTGGGTGGAAGGGACCTTAGAGCCCATCCAGTGCTAGCCCTGCCATGGACAGGAACAAATCCCACTATCCCAGGGCTCCAAGCCCCATCCAGCCTGGCCTTGGGCACTTCCAGGGATCCAAGGGCAGCCACAGCTTCCCTGGGAAAGCTGTGCCAGGGCCTCACCTCCCTCACTGGGAAGAATTTCCTCCCAATATCGCATCTCAATCTTCTCTCTTTCAGTTTAAAACTGTTCCCCCTTGTCCTGTCCCTCCATCCCTTGTCCCCAGTCCTTCTCCAGCTCTCTGGGAGCCCCTTTAGGCACTGGAAGGGCTCTGAGCTCTCCCTGGAGCCTTTTCTTCTCCAGGCTGGACATTCCCAACTCCCTCAGCCTTTCCCCACAGGAAAGGTGCTCCATCCCTCCAGGTTCCTTCCTGACCCTCATCCTCCTGCGTGTGGAAAAGGAATCAGCCCTTTATGGGAACACCTCACTGGCAGCTCCAACAATTAACCTGAGGCCTGGATCTGAACCTTCCTGCCTCCTACCCTTGGGCCATGCACAAACAGCCCAAGGCAAAACCTTTTCCTTCCCTGGATCTGGCAGAACTGGGACACCTGGAAGAAGAAACCAGCGATTGATGTGGTGGCTTTCCAGGAGAAGGGATGGGACACGGAAAGGTTTGAGTCCTTTGGGAGATTAAGTCCTGGTTTTATTTAACATCAGCTTGTTCTACTACGGAACTACAGAATGGCTCAGGGATTAACAGTTCTACAGGTTGGTGTAGGATAATGGAGATACCTCATTATCCTCGGGGGTTGTTAATTTGTTAATCCAATTAATATTTGATGGAAGGAAGGGAAGCGGCTCTGAGGGTGTTGTGCTCTTAAGGCAGAACAGGGCCTTGGGTGTTTGTTACGACAGAGGAAGGGAGGAATATCTGAAATTCAGCGGTTTTTCATCCATTCTCCTCGCAGAAGTCTGCTCTGGAGTGGTGGAAACAAAGCCCAAGCAGGATCATGGCAGTGAACATCCCTCCAAGTTGTCCTTGAGAAGTCATGGAATCACAAAAGGATTGGGGTGGGAAGGGACCTTAAATCCCCTCCAGTGCCACCCCCTGCCATGGGCAGGGACACTTTCTACTATCCCATGTGAATCCAGCCTGGCCTTGGACACTTCCAGGGATCCAGGGGCAGCCACAGCTGCTCTGGGAATTCCATCCCAGCCCCTCCCCATGCTCCCAGGGAAGAATTCTTTCCCAGGATCCTATCCCACTCTGCCCTCTGGCAGTTTGAAGCCATTAAGATGCTGTGGCTGGTGCCAGCTGCGGCTTCTGGCGGCTGGGGTCACCTCAGGAGCTGCGGAGCCGCGTGCCATCGACAGCGAGCTGCCGGGCAGTGCCTCTCACTGCTCACGGCCACCCATCTTCGGGTCTCGCTGGTCACGGTGCAGGCTCGCTGCCCACAGAGGCTGCCTCAGACCCCCAAAGTCCCGGGAGTAAAGGAGGCGAGAGAGAGTTTCTGTATAATAAATCCACAGGTTTATTCCATGGATGAAAGGGGGTGGAACTACAGAACTCACAGATAACTCTCAACTAACTCTATTAACTGATAACTGCCCGAATCAGGCTCGTGCAGCAGGTTTTGTACTGGAGTAAGTTGGGGAGGAGCAAAGGGTAAAAACCAGTGGGATCACAATATAACAATACGTGACAGACGTGACAATAAATCACTACAGAGCATAGGAGGGAATATAACAGAGCAACCAATGAGAAAGTAACCTGGGGAGAATTTTCTAGCTAGAAAGGAGCAGCTTATTCTGCAGTGCCACCCCTGGATGCCCCCTCAGACTCCGAGTCTTTCGCCTATTGGAGGGCAAGGATCTGATGGACATTTGCCTGCCTGAGCCCAGCAGTGGGCTGAGGCACTGCAGCAGCCAGCTGTGGCCACCTCTGAATTCTCCCGTTTTTGACTCCCACCAGGTGTGTCCAGGGAAAAAAACCCTGATACTCAGGTAGTGTTTTTGTTAGGAATTCTCCCATTTTAGGGACAGACGAGGGTCCAGAGAGGATTACCAAGCCCACAACTCTGCTCTTCTCATTGCCAGAGCTGCACCTCCAAGGTACTCTATGAGTGCAGGAAACCATCCCAGGGGATGAGCTGGAGCCATGCATGGAATGGTTTGAGAATGTTCAGCAATCTCATCAGGTTTGATGTGAGGTTGTACAGGACTGTCCTTTCTAATCAACCTCATTAACTGTGGAATTCTTCTGCTGCTGCTTCAGGAGCTCCAAGCTCTCTGCAGGCCGCGGTTTGTGCAGTAGCAAATTTCAGTGCAGTTCCCAGCATTGAAGCCATAGCAACAATGGTTTCTTTGATACTGATATTCATGGAGGGAAAAGGAAAGAAAAGGAGCCCTTCAAGAAACGCACTGGCGTCTTTCTCCCCCAGTCCCCTGCCCTCTCATCTCCAAAGGAATTTCTTGATTGTTCTTTCCAACACCGTTACAAACTTAGCTTCAAGGGAAGGGAAAAGAGCTTCTTTTATTTGGGTTTTTTTCCTCTCTGCTCCCCTGAGTGCTCCTGTTTTGAGTCCTTCAGCCTGATCTTTGTTCAGCAGGGCTCCTTTGCTGACCACAAAGGCGGCAAAGACACACTTTGAGCAGAAGTTACTTGCCAACTTTTTTTTCCCTGTCTTCTCAGAAAATTTCCTAATGGTGTGGAAACATCAGGAGTTCAAGGTTGCTTTCCTGCAGCTTCCACTGCTTCTCGAGGCCTTGAAATGGTGTTTGAAATCCCACAGACGTATCCACACAGCCCTGGGAGTAATTCCGAGCCATTTACTTCCAAAGGTGAGTCCGCTCGGGGAAGGTAGAGCAAGGAACGGCTGCAGGGTGGGTGCAACAGGTCTCTAAGTGTTTCTTTGTTAACTTAAGAAGAAGAGGTCACCTGGGCTGTTTTATTCGACAAAATGTGCCTGTTTATCACCACACCAGGTCTGTTTGTGGGGCAGCTCAGGCAGAGTGAAACCTGCTCCTCCACCAGCTGTAATCTGGAATTGTTGCAGGGAAAAATCGAGTCAATCCTATTGATTTCTCAAAAGAATACACACTTTTGTTGTCTTTTTTTCCCTCCTATCTCCACTTCTTTTCAGTTCTCTCTCCCATCATTTCTGCCCCTCTTCTTTTTCCTTTTACAAAGCAGCAGTGGCCAAAATGCCAGACCCAGCACCTTGGTTCTCTTCAAAATCAAACAAAAAGAGAGTTCTGACACCACAGTCCTCTCAAAAGCTCCCGATTAGGTGTCAGTCCATAAAGAATGTAAATTAAAGACCTCTGTGGACTAGATCTGTTTACTCCAGCTGGGAATCTCACCCCAAGTTTGTGAATTCCCAAGTTCAGGGTTCAGACAGATTCAGGGTTTGATATTCTGGGGTAACGCAGAGGCAGAGCTGAACCTCGGGTGCTCTCCCTTGGGGTTTTGTGTGATTTTTGCTTTCATGGGCGGAAGGATCGTGGGCATCAGGGAGTGAAAAAACAGCTCTGGAGCAGCTGAGGTCCCCCAGCAGGGAAAAAGCTCAAGGAGGACTTTGTGACACAACACAGCAAATAAACACTAGTGGCACTGAAAATACAGCTCTGCTTTCCTGGGAGGGCACAGTTTGTGTCCTGTCCGAGTTCATCAGCCAGACAAGTGAGTAAATGCCAGACCTGTTCTGTGTTTCCCAGCAGACTGACCCCATAAAGATTATCCTCAATTCTCCTCCTCCTGCCTCAGTTTGTTCCATCCCTGGAAGTTGCCAAGGCCAGGTTGGAGGGAGCTTGGAGCAACCTGGGATAGTGGGAGGTGACCCTGCCCATGGAACTGGCTGGGCTTTAAGGTCTCCCCGAACCCAAACTTTTATGGGACTCTGTGATTTAAATATGGCACTGCCCAGGCTTTAAGGTCTCCCCCAACCCAAACCTTTATGAGACTCTGTGATTTAAATATGGCACTGTCCAGGCCACAGATCTAAAATGCTGGCTATTTCTCTGGCTTCTGGAAGGTGCTGCGGAGTGAGGAAAGAGCTGTGGCTCTGTGCTGGGACCACTATTTAGGATTTTCATCAGGAGCTGTCAGGAAGCTTAGCCCCCCGTGGATCAGTGACTCCAGCTGCCTCCACAGCCCAGAGCTCCCCTCAGCCAGGTTGGTTTGTCAGAGGCCACCTCTGGTGGATTTAAAACTCTCCTCAAAGGAGGCAGATGGAGCAAAGTCAATGCAGAGCCAGTTCTAAAGCTCGGCTCTAAATGGTAAAGAATCTTGGTGATTTGGGCTGTGTTACCTGCATGTCCTGAAGGTTTAGAGAATCCTGGAATGGTTTGGATGAGAAGGACCTTAAATCCCACCCAGTGCCACCCCTGCCATGGGCTGGGACACCTCCCACATCCCAGCATGCTCCAAGCCCCGTCCAACCTGGCCTTGGACACATTTCCTTACTTTAACCCAATTACACCCTGAGTGACAGCAATAAAATGGGATATTTTGCACTTTTCTATGGCTTTCCAGAGGTGTTGCTGTGACAACAACCTGTCCCAGCTATTAGAGAGCATCAGATGATGGAAAATGTTCTTTTCATTCCCCTCTGTCTCCTTTATTTGCTTTCTAACCTTGCCATGTTCTTTCTGTCCTGCTCGGGGATATTCTGCCCTCAGCCCCTGTTCCTGCTGCTGGATTGGGGTCAGGAGGTGTCTCCAGGAGTGATAGACTGCAAAGGTGCAGCAACAGATAAACCCTCCTCAAAACCACTTGTGAGAATGAAGGCAAGGGTATATATTTAGAAATCCATTTAGGTCTCCCCATCTTGCTTAAAATGGAATTGATAATAATAATAATACCTGGCTGGGCCGTGCACTTAATGAAAAGCAGCGAATGGGAAACTTAACAAACGTAAAAGTTGATTTTTTTATGGGAGCTTTGCTTTTCCAATAAGCTTTTAAAGCCCTATTCTCATTGGAAGCAATCTAGTGATACATTTAACAAATGTCAAGATGAAATGCTTCAGCAGAGATCAAAAGGAGAGAGGTTTTATTGTGCTGCTCTTGCAGCACTGATAGCCTGGATTGAACTTTCATGCTAAGGATCAATAGCTTTATTTGATCAAATATGGGGAGCTATCAAAGCCATTGGGCTCTACCTAAAGGACACTTCAGATTGAGCTGCCTCCCTCGAGAGCACTCGGGCTCTTCACTTCAGGCTTTGATATTTGCTCGTGTCCCTGTTTGTTTGGAAATTGGGTTTTAATTAATTTAAAATAAAAACCGCCCTTGGGTTGTTTTCTGTTCCTGAGTGCTCTCCGCACTCCGTGGGGATCAAAGCCACCACGTGCACCAAGAGGCCAGTGCTGGTCCTGGGTTTGAAATTTGGTGGTGTTAGAAGGCTTCAAATCCCAAGGAATTCCCTAAAAGTGATGCAGTGAGGTTAGAAGTTCAAAGGGCCTCAGAGGGAAGGACACCACAGCCCCTTGTGTTGATGGCTGAGGAGAAGGGACAGAGATGCCTCTCCCAAGCTGAAAACTCAACAAATTGTCCCCAAAACTCAACAACTTCCCCCAAACGTTCCCCCAGTCTTCTCCTCCCTCCATCCCACCTCCCCCATCAATGATTAAGAGCTTCTTGTGGTGAACTTGGAACAAACATTTGTGTTGATCAGCAGAAAATTTGGTGGTGTTAGAAGACTTCAAATCCCAAGGAATTCCCAACAAGGGATGCAGTGGGGCTGGAAGTTCAAAGGAGCATCGGAAGGGAGGACACAGCAGCCCCTTGTGCCAATGGCTGAGGAGGAGGAGAAGGGGCAGAGATGCCTCTCCGGAGCTGGAAACTCAACAATTTGGCCCCAAAACTCCCCTGAGTCTTCCCCTCCCTCCATCCCACCTCCACCATCAATGATTAAGAGCTTTTGGCTGGTGAACTTGGAACAAACATTTGTGTTTATCTGCAGAGCTGCCGAAAGAGGAAAGCGGTGGGAGCAGGTGGAGGTGGCGGGGGGAGAGGGAAAGAATTGGAAGGACACGGGGAGGAGAAGGAACAAACGCCAGAAGTGAGCTTCCCCCCACACTTGGGAGCAGCTTGGCTAAAGGAGCATTTCAGCTTCAATAAAAGGAATGGCAGAGGCTGCAGGAAGTGCTGAGGGCTGGGATGTGGTGGCAGGTCCTGGTGGGTGGAGAGGGGGTTCTGTAAAGCCCTCGGAGCATCTGTTTTCCTCTGACAACAGGCCCTGAGCCTTATGGCTGATTCTTGTGGCAAAAAAAAGGGCTTCAATTTCTCCTGAGCGGGATGAGATACGGGGTTTGGGGAGCTCATCTGTGCCCAGGTGAGGATCTGTGAGGATGAAGGAGCAGGGGGATGAAGCACCTCTGCAGGGATGGGTGTTGTGCTGGTGATAAGAACCTTCCTGTCAGCAGAGATGAAACACCAGGGCCTCCCTAGTGAGACTGAAAGTGGGGTTTAGCCCTGAATCCCAGCTCAGGGAGGTGTCTACACCCCTGAAAGTGACATTACAGGCAGAAAAGTGGCCTTTCTCCTTCCTCCTGCTTCATCTTTGCTGCTTCCTCACATTAATTTCAGCACAACAGAGTCAGGAGGGAGGCTGGGAACAAGCTGGAGAGGAAAACTCTGCAGTGCTGGTGGTGCTGGGAGCCCAAGAGGCTGAAGATTTGAGGGAATATTTCAATAATGCATTAAATCAGTCTGCAGTGAACCCAGTTTTATTTCACTCATCACAGCAGAGCTTGTTCGGTGTTGTTCCAAACAAATCAACAACCAGACAAAAGACTTGTAATCCCAGAATAATTCCAGTGGGAAAAGAGCTCTGAGACCATCCCTGCCAGCCTCAGGGCAGGGTTAGATGGGATATTGGGAAGGAATTGTTCCCTGTGAGAGTGGGGAGGGACTGGGATGGAATTCCCAGAGCAGCTGTGGCTGCCCCTGGATCCCTGGCAGTGCCCAAGGCCAGGCTGGAGCAGCCTGGGACAGTGGGAGGTGTCCCTGCCATGGCAGGGGTGGCACTGGGTGGGCGTTAGGGTCCTTCCAACTCAAACCATTCCATGATTTCATAAATATCCACTATTTTGAGCTTATACCTGCCCTGTGCAGGGGTCTGAGCCTGCCCAGTGGGATCTGGAATTCGGGGACATTCAGGTGACTGTGGCAGTGACATTGGGAATAACCCCTCTCTTGCCTTGGCAGTTGAGTGGCCCCTTGAATCTTCAGCCTTGAGCACAACAATCCACTGAGAACAACAAAAATGCAAAGGATTGTTCTGGGCCAGCCGCCCTGAGAGCAGGAATCGTTATTTCCTTAACCAGATGTACTAATTATGGGGGTAATTAAAGCCACTGAGCAATGGCTGCTGCCTTTCTCCAGCCTCTTTAGATTTTGGAGGGGGTCCTGCTGATCAATTTTAGTGTTTTCCCTTCTTTTAGCTGCAGTGGAATCTGTGTCCCTGCCTTTGCAGACACATCAGGGTCTTCCCTAATTAAATCCCCTGGGAGAGCAAACTATTCCACAGGTGGTTATTTAAATACCCCCTAAAATCAGAAACTGATGAAGAGAATCCTTATTTTATCTGGAAAGACAAGAGGAAACGTGATCCCACTGAATGGAAAATGGCGTAACAGAGCACACAAGGTGGAATTCACTGTCTTAAGTGTCAGCACGTGTTTAGGTCCCATTTAGAGCCTCAAAACGGGAGCTAAATTGCTCAGAGGAGTAGTCCTGGATCTCTTTATGTGGATAAATTTCATCTCCCAGCAATGCCCGTCCTGACTGAAAGAAATTGCTGGAGGGAGCTGCTGCTCCTGGGAGGAGACGTTCTGGAAGGGGGGTGAGTGATGCTTCAGAGATTTCTCTCCTGGTGGATTCAGTTCCGTTCATACCCTCCCAAGCACTCCAGGAAAAATGCTCCTGGTTTACAAACTCCAGCCCAAAAGAGCCGAGCAGTCAGAGCTGTGCTGGGAAGTGATGGAAAAGCTGGATCTGGGCATGTGGTACTGCCCGCATTGCATTCCAGGGCACTGGGAATTAAACACTGTGGGAGTTGGGGACTCCCACAAATCCAGGTTCTTAATCTTCACCTCTGGGACACTTTACCTCGAGCCCGAGCAGATGAGAAATGCCTGCAGATGTTGTTTCAGGCTGTTTATTTCTCCTTATCTCTCCCAGCTCTCAGCTCCGGCCGCACATCTGATGCAGCCGAGTCCGAGCGGGCACTGCCCAGTCCTGGGCTGTCCCGTCCTTTTTGTGCCCTTTCCATGATCCAGCCGTTCTTCACAATGGATTTATTAGTCACTATTCTATACCAATTCATTTGCACCTATTCTAGACACGGAGTTTCTACCTCTTTTTCATTCTACCAATCATTTTGTGCCACCACCACCAGAGAAGATGGAGGAGAAGAAGAAGGAGAAGAAGAACAGGGCAACGCCCAAAATCCTCCATCTTAAACCCTTCGTCCTCATATTAAAAACCCTAAAATCTACTTTTTTACCTTGTAAAATACTAAACCACTACTCATTTTCACACTCTGGTGGCTTGCAATGATTCTGGCAGTGTTGGTAACTTTTCCCATGGGCTGAGGTCAAAGCCAGTGCCATTCTGGGCTTCTTGCCAGGGTCTGGGACCCCCTTGCTGGGGCTCCTGACCCCCCAGGGCAGCCAGAGGCGTGCCTTGGGTTGCAACAAAACACCTCAGCTTAGTGGTCTCCCCTGACCATTTAGAGTCTCCTTCTCTCCGTTTGCTCTTTGTCATCCGGACATTTTGTCTTTTGTCTCTTGGAGATGCCGGGAAAAATAAATTGTTTCTGAAAATCTCCAGAACAGAGAGCTGAGAGCCATAAAAAACCCGGGAAGGAGCTTTAATTGGATCTGGGGGAAGGTCTGGGGGAATGTGCTGGAAATCAGGGGTAGGAGCTCCCAGGGAACAACCAAAGACCTGACAAAGGGGTGAATGGATGTTGGCTAAGTGAGGACAACCTGCCCTGGGCATTGTGGATCCAACCCTGATGGGGGGAGAGAAGGGATGGAAGAGGGAAATAACCAGGAAAGATGAAATTGCTCTGTTTTGGAGCTCAGGGTGTCTTGAAAGTGTGGCTGCCCCTTCCCTGGAAGTGCCCGAGGCCAGGCTGGATGGGGCTTGGAGCATCCTGGGGTAGGGGAAGGTGTCCATGGCAGAGGGTTGGAATGAGATGATCTTTAAGGTCCCTTCCCACCCAATTCCATGATTCCATGACACAGCCGGGCTGTATTTCCCAGCTTTCAGTTCTTTGTCTCCAAAATTGACTTTTCATCAGCAAAATTGCCCCTTGGAGGGTGTGCTCTACTAGAACAACATTGCTGATGGTGTGATCTGTCCTTTCTTCCTTTCCAGGCTCACTGACGGCTCCTGGAATGGTTTTTATGGGGTTTGAGTTATTGGGGTTCATCAATCAAACCTGAAGGGAATTAGGGATGGAAACTGTGCTGATCCCAAAACAAATCCCCGAGCTGGGGTGTGAAATCCCAGATCCCCGAGCTGGGGGGTGAGATCCTAGATCCTCAAGCTGTGAAATCCCAGATCCCCGAGCTGGGGAGTGAAATCCCAGATCCCCGAGCTGGGGTGTGAAATCCCAGATCCCGTGTGCACATCCCTGCTGCTGGTGGGTTGTTTTTAAGGGATTTTCAAAAGCGTTGTTTTTAAATTCCAACATTTATGCCTTTGTAGGTATTTTGTCTGTTGGATCGAGAACACAAAAATGTCATTTCCAAAATTTTCTCCAGCTCCTCCTTAGGAGGAATTGAATATCCTAAATCTTCCTTTAGTCCCTGAAACCTTGGCAATATTTTTCTCCCACTCAGCTGAGCGGGAGGGCTGATTCCAGAATGTTTAATAAAAAGAAAATGGCATTTCAGGCTTTGCTGATGCAACACTGCATGGAGCTGTCACTTCCCTGCTCCCTGCAAACAACCTGGGATAAAACACCTGGAATCTGGGAGCAGCAAATGGAAAATTCTTCTGGCTCCAACCCACTTCCCTTTGTTGCATCAGCAGGAGGAGTATTTCTGGAGGAGGCAGAGTGACAGATTGGCATCCCTGCCCAGGCACGTGACTCCCGATTTATCTTCCCATGGATTCCGTGGAGTCTGGAGGTGTCAAAATAAAGGAAAATAATCCCGAGCTCTTCCAAGCAGCTCCGCTGTGAGGCAGCTGATTGGTGCTGTCAGTGGTTCCAGGGTGAGCCCCACTGACTGCTCAGGGTGGATCCGCCCGTCCTGGGGCTGAGAGGAGCTGAAATTCCACATTCCATGGGAGTTCCAGCTGTCAGATCAAAGGAGCATCCCCTCAGTTCTGATTTGCGGCTGCTTCCTGCAATTTTCAAGGGCTGAATCCTCCACCACCATCCCTATCCAGGTGTCAGCTTTGCAACACTCTGAATCCAACCTGTTCCCTTTTGACAAACGTGGTCAAAAAGAATTCATTTTAAATGAATCAGGGAATGTGCCTGACATAGCCCAGGAAAATTAGGAAATGGGAATAATCAAAATTCCCAACCCACCCAGCTGATTTTGGTCCTTATTTGGCTTCATTTGGCTGTTTCTGCCATTTAAGAGGAGCAAAAAGCCAAGCTCAAGGCTGACAATCTCAGCTCCTTTTAATTAGGTTTAAATCCTGCAGGATTGAAGTCAATAGCTGGGAATTGTCTCCATGGCTGCAGTAAATCATTGGGAATTCCATTACTGGAAGAGACAGTCCCGAAATACAGGTTGGTGCTTGCTCTGACTCAGTAGGTGTTTAATGAGGTAAATGCAGGTGATTCTTCCCTTTTCAGTGGTTCTGTGCAATTTTTTTTTGCATGTATTGACCCAAAAAATGTTAAAATTTGGGAATTGTCCTGCTAAATACCTGAATAATAAATCCTGAAAGGTTTTTATTACATTATAATAAATATTAATATCATATACAAATATTATAATAAATAACCAAGTGTGTGCAGAAGTTCTAAAAAAGATCAAAAGTGCATCCCTTAAGAAGTTGGGGTAGCATAAATTTTGCTGGTTTTCTCTGTATTTAATATTTAAAATATTAATATTAAAAATATTTAATACTAAAAGTTAAATGCAATTAAATTAAGCTTTGGAAAATGAGCTCAAGACATTGATGTGGTGATACAGGGAGAGAATATTTTGATTTTCCTGGTGTCTGCTGTCACATCCTTCTCCTGCCCATCCTCTTGGAGAGGTAAATACCCAAATTCTCCTGTCAATGTGTGATCTCAGCTGGCCCAGGAATTGCCTATGGATGGTCAGCTTGGGTCTCTTCTTGATCTCCAAGTGGGAATTTCTCAGTGACCCTTGGTAGTGGTCAGTGTCTACTCATCCATAAAATCATGGAATTGTTTAGCTTGGAAAAGCCCTCTGAGGTCACCGAGTCCAACCACCCCCAGCACTGCCAAGGCCACCCCAATCCATGTCCCCAGGTGCCACATCCATTGTTAAATCCCCCCAGGAATGGGGGCTGCCATGGACAGGAAAACCTTTTCCATGCAGGAATTCTCCCGAGATCCAACCTGAACCTCCCCTGGCACAGCTTGGAGCTGTTCCCTCTCCTCTTGTCCCATGTTGTGTGGTGTGGGCATGGGTTCCTCTGCTTTCATTCCCTCCAATTCATTTCTTTACGAGCTGCAAAACTCCAGAAGGAATGTTTTGGGTGGAAAACCGGGATCTGAACGGAAGAACAACACGAGCAGAAGGCTCTGGCTGATGCCAGTAAATTCCTCATCACTGTAACTTCTCCATAAACATGAGCAGAGAAGGATTCGAGGGGAAGAAAGGACTAATTTTGAAGTGATTGAGTCAAAATTCCTTCACACGGAGTTTTTTACACGGTGCTCCTGGGAAAACCCAGCGACAAATTTAATGGGAATGGATCCCAAACACACCAACCTTTTTTGTGGTTTAAACAGAAAGGGGTTTAGTGGTGACTGCACCTCATTTCCCAGGTTGATAAGGGAGGTTGGTGTCTCACAGACTGGATTTCAGCTGGATTTGTGTGTGTGGAACACGGATACAACCCCACTAAAAACTCCAAGGGCTGAGCCTCCCCCACCACGAGACAGGAGGAGAAAGGGAGGAAAAACCTGAGAGAGCAGAAGGGATGTGGATGGCAAAGGATAGGAGCAGATGTGGGCATTGATTTGGGATTAGAACTTTTGGGATTATTCATCCAGGTGTGAGACCTGATGGTGCTTTTGGGTGGAATCCCTGGAAATGGGGGAGCAGGGTTAGCTTGGGGTCACTTCAGCCTGTTAAACTTTTATCGGAGAATCCTTTCTTTTTGCTCCCTGTTCTGTTCCAGATGGACAAAGGGCAGGTTTAGGTGGGGCACTGGGAATAAATTCTAATGCATGTATCGTTAGGATAAAGCTGGAGCTGCTCTGGAGCCGGGCTAGGAGAGCTGGGAATGTCCAGCCTGGAGAAGGGAAGGATCCAGGGAGAGCTCAGAGTCCCTTCCAGGGCCTAAAGGGGCTCCAGGAGAGCTGGAGAGGGAACTGGGACAAGGCATGGAGGGCCAGGATGAAAGGAAACAGCTTTAAACTAAAAGAGGGAAGATTTAGATGGGATATTGGGAAGAAATTCCTCCCGGTGAGGAGGTGAGGCCCTGGCACAGCTTTCTCAGGGAAGCTGTGGCTGCCCCATCCCTGGATGTCCCACTCCAGGCCTTGTCCCCAGTCCGTCCCCAGATCTCCTGGAGCCCCTTTAGGCCCTGGAAGGGGCTCTAAGGACTCCCTGGAGAGGGACTTCAGTCAAGGGCCTGGAGTGCCACGACAAAGGGGAACAGTTTTAAACTAAAAGAGGGGAGATTTAGATGGGATATTGGGAAGAAATTCCTCCCTGTGAGGGTGGTGAAGCTGTGGCTGCCCCAGGCCTGGATGTCCCACTCCAGTGTATGAAACGAGGATGTTCTTCCTCATTCCTGATCAGAGAGCAATTCCAGGAGGGGAGGAGAGAAAGGCAAAGGAGAGCAGCACAGCAAGGCCAGGCCTGGCTTTGTTGGCAGTTTCCTTATTTCACCACACAAATAATTGAGTGTGAATGTCGGGAACGTGGTGCCATTTCCCACGGGATCCAGACCCGCCTCACCTGTTTCAGATATTTCTGAATTGGAGCTGTCAGTGTTTCCTACTCTATCAAGGCCGAAACAACCACAGGATCCAGGGATGAAAGAGGAGACTTGAAAAGGCAAAGCAAGCAGTGTTAGGCCCATTTAATTTAAATGTGCTGCATCCAGCCCAATGCTCCGGCTCTGCTGTGTCCATGCAGTTCCTGAGAGAGGGAAGGGGATTTAAAGCAGGCCTGGCTGAAGATGAGGGGAATTGGAATCAGCAGAGGTTGGGAATGGTTCTGTGCTCAGCTCATTGCACTCTCAGGTGAGGAGGGAGGGCCCTGTGGCAGCAGTGCTTGGGAATGTCGGCTTAGCTGGGGAGATTCCTGTGCCTCAAACCACAGGAAAAGTGACTCCTGGTGAGGCAGGGAGGAGGGAATGATGAAGGGAATTTGGGATTTGCCCTTGGATGGCTCTGAGAAGGGCGGCTCAGCTCTGTCCCACTGAAGGGTTTGTCCTGCAGGTGTCGATGGAGCTGCTCAGCTCCAGATGGATGCGGGTCCTGCCCGGTCTGCCAGGTGCTTCCACACCCTGCAAAACATCCCTGGAAAGCTTCTCAGGGGACAGAATCTTTTATTTGTCTGTTCAGAGCTGGCAGAAAACAGGGAAAGGGGAACTGTGGGACAAAGTCACCGCTGGGTTAACCCCAGTGACAGAGGGTCCCTGTGAAGCACCTCCCTGGCTGGTGATAAAGATCAGGATTTAAAAAATGGGATTGTAAAAGGTGCACCAGGGGCTGGAGAGCCTCTGCTCTGGAGAGAGGATGGGAGAGGTGGGAATGTCCAGCCTGGAGAAGAAAAGGCTCCAAGAAGAGCTCAGAGCCCCTTGCAGGACCTAAAGGGGCTCCAGGAGAGCTGGAGAGGGACTGGGGACAAGGGATGGAGGGACAGGACACAGGGAATGGCTTCCCACTGCCAGAGGGCAGGGATGGATGGGATATGGGGAAGGAATTGTTCCCTGTGAGGGTGGGGAGGGGCTGGGATGGAATTCCCAGAGAAACTGTGGCTGCCCCTGGATCCCTGGCAGTGCCCAAGGCCAGGTTGGAGCAGCCTGGGACAGTGGGAGGTGTCCCTGCCATGGCAGGGGTGGCACTGGGTGGGCTTTAAGGTCCTTTCCAACCCAAACCATTCCAGGATTCCATGATTTTATAGGACCTTCCATTCCAGGCTATTGGCCTGTGATTGGAATTTCCATGTGAGAGATTTAATAAAAGCCACCAGAGCTCATTGTGCTATTTAATAAAACCTCAGAGCCCTGGGATTAGGAAGATGCAGCCCAGAATAATCCATGGAGCTCCTGATGACTGGGAGACAATTCCTGCTCCAGCCCCACCAATGTGAGTGGGATTTCACAGCAACCCCTGTGCTTAAAGTTTTCCTGAGGCAGAAAAAGAGGAGGCAAAACCTTGGAATATAATTAAATCTTTTGGATCTTTATGGATTCAATTACTGAGGGAAAAACAAGGAGATTTGGGTAATACAATGTTCCCACTCAGGAATCTTTAGGGGTTTTCCAGATGCTTTTTCGGTTTGTTTTGTTTCCTTTTTTTGCATTTAAGGGGTTTTTTGAACAACAAGATGTTTTTCTGAACAAGTTTTCCATCAGCTGAGGAAGGATCTTGTTCGATGCCATGGGAAAAACCTGCATTAGCAGGAACAGAGGAACTTGGTTTGGATGGAAATACCTGGTTTTGGATTCCAACCTGGATGCTGAACAAGCTGTAGCATTTGTTCTCCCTGTCTTTGCAATCCCCGTGGAAAACCTCAGGGAGCTGCACAGCTCCTTCCTCTGTTGCTTGTTCTTGTCTCTGCTTCCAGGGGAAAAAGTCTGGCTGGGACATTAAACTACTCAGAGAAGCTTCCAGAGGCAAATCTTGGCAATCCCACCATTCCCAATCAGTTGTTATCAATTTGAGGGAAAATCACTTGGAATTAGATAAAACTCCCTTAGTAATTCCCATTACAGAGGGAGCTGGAGTTAAGGAATGACCACTTTGGGGTTCATTTTCAGCAGGGTTTGGTTTTCTCTCCCTGTTCCCCCCAAAGTGCATTTCCAGAGCTCTTAATGACAGGAAAATTGTTGGATGGAGCCACCCCCTGGAATGGGATATTCCAGGAATTTATTCCCCACAAGATTTTAGCCCCAAAAAAGAGAACTTTGGGCAGCCTCGAGGGCAGCTGGGAAAACCTGGAGAGCCTCCCCACCGACAAAAATCTCTTTACCATGGAAAGTTTTCCTCCAGGATTTGTTTTTTGGGGCTGTGAAATGGAAGCAGAACACTGCACACTCAGAAAAGTTCATTTATTTGCCATGAGAACTCCAAATTCACTCTTCCCCTGCTTGACACGAGCAAAAAAAAAAAAATTGGAATTTGAGGTCTTGGAGGTTATTTTAATTCTGAGCAAAAACTGGGTTTGAGGTCAGCTACCCTTTGGATGTGGTATTTGTGCAGAATATTCCTGAACTCCTCTTTCCGGGGTTCAGCAGGGATGAAGCAGCAGGGGATGGGTTCTTTGTTCCCTTCTCCAGACCATTTTTAGCTGGCTTTTACCTGGATTCTGCCTCTCCTGTTCTCCCCGAAGGCAGCAGTCTCTTGGATTGGCACTGCTGAGACCAATTCTTTTCTTTCTGGACACATGGAATTAATTCCAGCGCTGCCAATCCCTGATTTTCTGCCTAGGGTGCTGCTCCCTGTTGTTTTAATGGACTAAAACAGAGTTTGGAGCCTGCTCTCATCTCCTCCAAGCCCTGAAATCCTGGAGTTTTCCATCAGTGAAGCCTTTCCACCCCCTAAAATGATTTTTCCCTCCCATCCCGACAAATGGCAGCTCTGTGGAGTCCTGCCCTGTTCCTGAGCCCAAGCTGGGATGTTGAAATTTATTTCTATTTTAAATTTGTCTTTTAATTCTGGCCCTCTTTGCCTCTCAGCAGTGGGAATTTGTGAGCTCATGGAATCATGGAATGGTTTGGGTTGGAAGGGACCTTAAATCCCATCCAGTGCCACCCCTGCCATGGGGACACCTCCCACTGTCTCAGGGTGCTCCAACCTGGCCTTGGGCACTTCCAGGGATCCAGGGGCAGCCACAGCTGCTCTGGGAATTCCATCCCAGCCCCTCCCCACCCTCATTCTTTCCCAAAATCCCATTTAAATCTCCCCTCTGGCAGTGGGAAGCCATTCCCTGTGTCCTGTCCCTCCATCCCTTGTCCCCAGTCCCTCTCCAGCTCTCCTGGAGCCCTTTTAGGCCCTGCAAGGGCTCTGAGCTCTCCCTGGAGCCTTCCCTTTGATGCCTTAGGTTTTAACTTTTATATATTTCAAATTCTGTACTGCTCAGAGTGTAACTCTGCAGTTCCTTGTAGCCTGGAATTTCTGCTCTCGCGTGCTGGGCAGACACAACAAAGCCTCTCCAGGCTTTGCCTTCAAGGACAGCCAGGCTCTTCTAGGCCCAAAATGTGTAACCCAAAGCCTCTAAAGGGGGAGCAAGCTGAGGGGAATTACATCATTAAACTGGGGCTTTAATTGGAGAATTAACCGTGGTATGCAAATGAACCAAAGCTATAAATGTGTGAAGAACTCGTGACCTGGGGTCCATCTCGGGGTCCATTTTTGGAGGCAGCCTCTGGCTCCCCCAGGGTGTGCCTTGAAGGCTTTCAAATAAACACCGACCTTTATTCCCTTATCCTGTCTGGTCTCTGGTTCTGGGTGGCTGCAGAAGGCATCAAGGGAGGTGCAATCACACCTGGGAAATCGGAATTTCCACGGTGATCAGGCAGGGACAGGAATGAATCTGGGACAAAATGGAGAAATCCTCGCTGGGAAGGTGTCTTGGTTTGAAAGACAGGTGTCAGACTAGAAAGGCAGGAGCCTCCCCTGAAATGGAAAAATGCAACCCCCTTCCCTCCGAATTATTATAAATTTGAAAATAAGGGGGCTTTCAGGCAAAGATATGAGGGATAGGAATAACAGTTCTTTACTAATAAATATATATACACACACACATATATATATGTATAACAGCACAAACAAACAACAATAGCTGTGGCAGTGAGAGCAAACAGCAGCACAAACCCAGTGCGGCCTCTCTCGGCCTCAGGCCCTTTCCCCTGGGTGCAGTTCCGCTCACGGCCGGCAGGGGCGCTGGCGGCTCCCGGTGAGCAGGGCGGGTGCGATGGTTCCCCCGCGGCTGCAGGGGGCGCTCCGCAGCGAGCTCGGGCAGCACCGGGAATTGCAGCCTGGGCTCCCGGGAAGGGATGGATGAAAAGCCTCACAAACCCCTGGGCGTCTGGCCGGATCCTCAGGAACAGCAGGCTGGAACAGCAGGGGCGAGCGCAGATCTCGGGTGGCAGCGAGATTCACCAAACTGTGGCGCTGCAGCAGAAAGCCCGGCAGGTCACAGCGTAGGAGCTACAGAGTAGTGACAGCTCCGAGCAGTGGCAGGGGCCGAGTGGCAGCGGCCCCAGCTCCCAGATGGGACAGGGAAAAGCAGGCTTGGAAATCCCGGGGGTTCGCCCGTAGAAAAGCAAAACAGCCGAAGAAGCAGAAGCTTGCAGTGCTGACCAAGAGTCCACACCGAAAGCAGGCAGCTCTCAGACTGAACGCTGAGCACCCAGGCAGCCCCCGGGTGTCCCAACCCCCAGGTGACAAAAGGGTGGCTCGTTGGACCCCGCCCCTGTGGCCAGGTCTTTTGTTTCTTTTAAGTACCCAATAGTTTGTCCCCTGGCAACTAGGATGGGGAAAAATTCTTTTAAGAGAAAAAACAGGCTAAAATCCTAAACCCCAACAGAAGGGTTGGATCAAAGGGAGACACCTCCTCATCCGCCCTGCACTGGAGCTGGGAGATACAAAATCCTCTCCCTGGCATCCTCATTCCTGAGGGGTTGTTTTGGGGCTGTTCACACCAAGAAATGGAATTTTTGGGTGTCTCACTTTGGGTTAAATAGTTGAGCCACCACCCTGGAGAAGTTTGATCCCTGCCAAGAGATTTTTTGGGAATTCCATGGGGGGTTCTGAGTGCAGGCAAGGGTGTCCCAGGCTGTGGAGTCATAGAAAATGTTGGAAACGATTTCCAAGATGATGAAGTCCAAGCATGTGTGTGAAGATAGCCAGGATTTTAATGGGATTTTCCTGGTTTAAATAATCACAGGATCCCAGACTGGTTTGGGTTGGAAGGGACCTTAAATCCCACACCTCCCACTGTCCCAGGGTGCTCCAAGCCCCATCCAACCTGGCCTTGGACACTTCCAGGGATCCAGGAGCTTCCCTGGGCAGCCAATAATGAACAGTCTGAGAAATCCCAACAATAAAATCCTCAGCCAGGAGGAAAAGATAAGATTTTTTTTCCAGACGTTCATTAAATCCATGGAAATCCAGAGCCTTTCTGCTCCTTCCAGTGCATCCTAATAAGTCTTATAATTATCACAGAATCAGGTAAAGAAAACCCTTCTGTCCCAAATGAGTTCTTTTAAGGGTATAAAATATACAAGGCTCAGACCCAAACTTTGAGTGAGTTGCACTGGGATTATTTCTCTCATCCTTGTGAATGTTTAAAGTTTAAAAAGTGGAGTTTAGTCCTGATTAGGAAAAGAAATCGGGAATTTTCGTGCTTTCAGCTCCCAACAATGGGCGCAAATGGTGTTTCCCTGTTCCATCTCCCACCGAATGAGCTGTGCACAAAGATCCCCCAGGTATCGTTATTATCACTAATTACACACTTTGTGTTTAATGAAAGGGTCCTGTCTCCTGTCAGAGGCTTTCATGAAATGTTAATTTTTGCTCCTAATCAACTTGAAACATAAAAGCAGCAGCTCCCGAACAAATCAGTGAACTTTGTGTTTGCCCTGTGCTGCTTTGGAAGTTTTCCAAGCTCTTCCTAGCATGATCCACTTTTTCTTGCAGGCTGGGGGAGAGCAGCAGCTCAGCAGGACTCCCATAAATCCATCACGTCTGGAGCAGCGTGGAACCAATGAAATCCTTACCCTGGGTTTAGTTCAGCCCTGCAAATGCATTTTCCCGTGGCAGATTTTCCTCTCAGCAGCCTGGGAAGGTGATTGGGATGAGCTCTGAAATTCTCTGCTGCTAAATAAAGATGATGAAAGGCTCTGTCACGTGGAATAAGTCACCTCCCTAAATCCTGCCCCTCTCGAGCCTTTCTGAACCCAGCTCTGAGCTCCTGTGGGCCCCAAAATCTTCTGAGATCTTGGGAATTTCAAATCAAACCAGAGAATGGTTTAGGTTGAGAGATCCTTAAATCCCATCCCACCCCTGCCATGGCAGGGACACCTCCCACTGTCCCAGGCTGCTCCAGCCTGGCCTTGGGCACTGCCAGGGATCCAGGGGCAGCCACAGCTGCTCTGGGAATTCCATCCCAGCCCCTCCCCACCCTCTTTCCTTCCCAACATCCCATCTAAATCCACCCTCTGGCAGTGGGAAGCCATTCCCTGTGTCCTGTCCCTCCATGCCTTGTCCCCAGTCCCTCTCCAGCTCTCCTGGTGCCCCTTTAGGCCCTACAAGGGGCTCTGAGCTCTCCCTGGAGCCTTCCCTTCTCCCTTGGACATTCCAGGGATGGGGCATCTTCTCTGGGAATTCCATCCCAGCCCCTCCCCACCCTCACAGGGAACAATCCCTTCCCAATCCAATCTAAACCTGCCCAAAATGGCTTTGTTTTGATTATTTGTTTGCTAATTAGCAGGTAAACATCAGCCTATGGGGAAATAGGATTGTGCTATAGAAACCAGGCCTATTCCTCAGCGTTAGGAAATTCTGTTTATCCAGGAAAAACTGAACAACATCCACCAGACTCTGGGTCCAGGGAATATTCCTGGCTGGTTTTTGGGAGGCTGGTGGCTCCTCTGGCTTTGTGTTTGGCCCCATCCTCAGCTCCTTTTTGGAAGGAGCAGGAAGCAAAGAAGAGTTTGGGGACATTTTTGTGCTTCCCATGGTTCAGGACCATGGAGTTTTTATATGGATTCGGGATTCAAAGCCGAAGTGGGGAAGGAGGCAACCTTTGTAATCAATTCCCCAGCATTTCCTTGGCTTGTTCCCTGTTTCCCCTTTGTTGGGGTTTAGGATTTTAGCCTGTTTTTTCTCTTAAAAGAATTTTTCCCCATCCTAGTTGCCAGGGGACAAACTATTGGGTACTTAAAAGAAACAAAAGACCTGGCCACAGGGGCGGGGTCCAACGAGCCACCCTTTTGTCACCTGGGGGTTGGGACACCCGGGGGCTGCCTGGGTGCTCAGCGTTCAGTCTGAGAGCTGCCTGCTTTCGGTGTGGACTCTTGGTCAGCACTGCAAGCTTCTGCTTCTTCGGCTGTTTGCCTTCTACGGACAAACCCCGGGATTTCTAAGCCTGCTCTCCTCCCTGTCCCTTCTGGGAACAGAGCTGTTGCCGTCCGGCTCCGCCGCCGCTCGGAGCTTTCGCTACTCTGTAGCTCCTGAGCTCTGCCGACTGAGAGACCTGCCGGGTTTCCCTGCCGCAGCTCCGCAGTTTGATACCTCTCACTGCCACCCAAGATCTGCGCTCGCCCCTGCTGTTCCAGCCTGCTGTTCCTGAGGATCCGGCCAGACGCCCAGGGGTTTGTGAGGCTTTTCATCCATCCCTTCCCGGGAGCCCACGCCGCAATTCCCGGTGCTGCCCGAGCTCGCTGCGGAGCGCCCCCTGCAGCCGCGGGGGAACCATCGCACCCGCCCTGCTCACCGGGAGCCGCCAGCGCCCCTGCCGGCCGTGAGCGGAACTGCACCCAGGGGAAAGGGCCTGAGGCCGAGAGAGGCCGCACTGAGTTTGTGCTGCTGTTTGCTCTCACTGCCACAGCTATTGTTGTTTGTTTGTGCTGTTATACATATATATTTATTAGCAAAGGAACTGTTATTCCTATCCCTCATATCTTTGCCTGAAAGCCCCTTATATTCAAATCTATAATAATTCGGAGGGAAGGGGGTTGCATTTTTCCATTTCAGGGGAGGCTCCTGCCTTTCTTGACTGACACCTGTCTTTCAAACCAAGACACCCTTGGAAGTGGGTGTGGAGGAACATATTTGGTGCAGGTGGAGCTGTGAGGGGCTGGAATCTGGGGTAAGAGGCCAGGACACTTCCAAACCTTCAGATGAAAAAGGGGCTATGGCACAGCCAGGTGAGGGACACTGAGGGATGTGGCAGACGCTGAGGATTTGGGGGAAAAGCTAAACTTTTGGCATGGGAGGGGATAAAAACCTGGGAATTCTTTGTTGAAGGACCTTGGAGGCACCAGCTCAGGCTGTTCCTGTGTGGCTGCACCGGGAATAAATTGATTTATGGAGCTGGACATCCAAGACTCTGCACTGGGGAACCTGGGGTGGAACCGGGGAAATCTGAATGGATTTCAGTGGCCACAGTCTGGGGGTGGGAGTGTGACTGCCAGAGAATCCCAGGAATGTCAGACTGGGAAGGTTCCTAAACAACGAGACTGGTACCAGATCACGGAATCATGGAGTGGTTTGGAAGTTTCCTCAACAGCAAGACTGGTACCAGATTGTTGGAGTGAGAGCATCTCTGGACCCAGGCCCAGAGCAAAGCCAAAGCACAGGAGCTGAATTAAAGCCTTTGGACAAACTGAGATACATGAAATCTTACCAAAGTGAAACAGAAATACAGAGTTTTTAACTTTTAGCAGAAATACAAGCTAAGTGCCTTAAACATTGAAAAGCTGCAGCAGAGACCTTGAGCAGAGTTCTTTCTGCTGTGGCAGTGTTATCCTTTCACAGAGTTCTTTATTTTAGACAAAATATGGATAGAACTATATTGTTCACATTTTTTAGATATTTTAGACAAAATAGAGATAGAATAAAATTGTTCACAGTTTTTAGATTTGGTGTTCACATAAACAATAAGAGCTGATAGAAACTGTACACACAAATCTGTGTAATACCTATGCAATGCTTACGATTGTTAGAATTAGACCAGGATAGGTTAAGAAAAGAAAAACTAGAATCATGTGTTAATTTCATTGGTTAATTAACAAAGATAATCCACATTTCTGTAAGGAAAGGGGATTCACCATTAATTAGAAAAAATTAGAAGAGTTTGTTTGCTGCCTGCTGTTTTGCTGCTGCTGTTGCTGCTTGGCTTTATCATGTAACCCCCTTTGAACTCTGCCTTCAAGAAGCCCTGGGACTGTGAAATAAAGAACTGAGCAGAGCAGCACCTCCTCTGCTCTCTTTCACCCTGCTCCAAAAAGGAAGGGGATCCCGTCAAAAGCACAACACCAGATGATGGAACCATGGAATCCTGGAGTGGTTTGGAAGGTTCCTTAACATTAAGACTGGTACCAGATGATGGAACCATGGAATCCTGGAGTGGTTTGGAAGGTTCCTTAACATTAAGACTGGTACCAGATGATGGAACCATGGAATCCTGGAGTGGTTTGGAAGGTTCCTTAACATTAAGACTGGTACCTGATGAGGGAATCCTGGAATCCTGGAGTGGTTTGGAAGGTTCCTTAACAGCGAGACTGGGACCAGATCATGGAATGCTGGAATGGTTTGGAAGGGAAGGGACCTTAAAGCCCATCCAGTTCCCATCCCTGCCACGGGCAGGGACACCTCCCACTATCCCTGGTCTTACACGAGCTCTTTTGAGGGAACACCCTTTGCTAAAAACACCCTTTTTTGCCTATTTTAAGCCTATTTCTGCCTCTTTTAAGCCTATTATAAGGCTGAGTGTGCAGGGAGATCTTGGTGTAAATGAAATCCAGCCTCATTGTCCATTATCACCCTCATCCTTTGCCTTCCCTGTCCCCACCTCTTTTCCCTGAATTCAAATAATTGAACAAACCAGACTTTTGGATGGGCTTTGAGCTCCTCGTCCTGACTGATTCCTCTCTGGCTGCTTCAATCACTCCAGCATTTATAAATTTGGAGTGTGGACAGAGCATTTTCAAGGGAAATTTGAGGTCTGACTTTGAATTCCCACATTCCTGGAGCTCACATGAATTCCTGGATTGTTTCTGGGCATGGCACAGACCCTGTTTTCGATAATGCTCCTGTGACCAGAAAAACCAGAGCAGCCCTTCTGCCCCAGAAAGCAATTTAAGATTTAATTAATACTTGAGGGCCATGCTGCTCCAGTGAAACGAGCAGGAAGGCCTCCTCATTTCAGGCCCTAAGTGTCCTACATTTGCTGCTAATTAAAGCAGAAATTTTATATTTAAAAAAATAATTAAAAAAAAAAAAAGAAAATAAAAGAAGGAGCCCAGACTTAAACCAATGACTAAACAGCCCTTGTATTCCTTTGGTGTCTTTTTTAGCTGGTTTTAAATGCAAAGTGGTAGAGCCTTGGAAATGGAAATTGGGAATGAGAACTCGGATGTATTTTCATCCCTCCTAAAAATACCTCTGTGTATGGGGAGGGTTTGCTCTGGGATGATTGAGTGGTTCATTGGTGCAGTAATAGTTACAGAAATTCAAGGAAAACAGTGCTGGAATGAAAGGAATCTCTGGGTATTTGTGTGGCTTCTGTGTGGAGCAGCATCTGATACCAATTTTCTTTTTTTTCCCTTTTAGGTTGATTTGATTTTTAGAACTCATTTAAAAATCAAACCTGGCCGTGTTCCCCTGATGTGCTGCCTTTGTTCAGAGGTTCTCTGCTCCCACTGGATGCATTTCACAGGGCCTGATCTGCTTCTAGAGAAGGAGTTTTTGCTTTTCTGGAATTCCCATCCTCCATCCCTCAGGGAGGATAGACAGTGTGATTCCAGAAGGGATCAGGTGTCCAAGAGTCTTCAGCTCTAAGGTTTTAAAAGGTTTGGAGAGCAAATATCCAATGGATTTTGTAAAATCACTCCTCCAAACTTCCCCCTGTGCTACCCATGGCCACATTTCCAGGTTGCTCCACTTTGCCTGGGATGAGTTTAATTTTTATTCCTTGTTTTAATTTGGCCATTCCAATGCCTGGCCAGGAATTCACTTTTTTAATGATGCTTTGCTCAAATTGCACAAGACGTGCTCTGTTCCTAAGTCTCTCCCTTCTCAATGAGCTGCTCCTCTTGTCCTGACCCAGTTTCCCATTCCCAATGCAGGGCTGAAAAATCAGGAGAACCATCCCCTCCTCCTCCTGCCTTTGGCTCTGGGGGCTGCACCTGCCCAGCATTTTCTCCCTGCCATAAATCAGGATGGGAACTTGTTCTAAAGATTACTTTAAAAATACTGGAGACCTGCCATATTTCTGGGATCACGACCGTGTTACCCTGGGATGAGAAGGAGTTCACTTCCCTCACATTTTTTTTCCATGGGCAATGAGCGTGGGTTCTCCTTTCAGCACGGTGTGCCCGTGATGGATGGGATAAAGCAGGCCAGGAGTTTAGTTCTGATGATTTATAGGAGCCCTGCACTCACTTATTTTTCCTCTTGGTCTTCTGGTGTGGTGCCAGGGAGGCTGTAAACAACCCATTGCCCTTTCCAGGAGTGTGCAGCCACTGACCCCAGGGCTTCTCTGTGTGACTGATCCCGGATTCCTGGCACAGAGGAAGCTCTGGGAGGAGGGAGAGTGGTTTCGTGCTCTCTCCGTACATGGGGGCTGCCTGGACATTATAAACCCGATTTTTTTGCTGCCTTTCCCTGTGTACAGACCTGGCTGTGCCTAAGAAGGGAATTGTTGGAGCTTTTAAAGAGTAAATCGACTTCCCATTCAGAGAGAAAATGTTTAGTGCCTCACAGAGGTGGGTCCAGGCTCCTTAATAACATTTTAATTTCATTTGTGGCCTTGAACCCCTTGACAAAGTGATATTAATGTAATAACTGCCAGGTTATGTACAGTGCCTTGCCTGCCATGATCCAGCTGGGTTAATGGCTGGGCTCCATGACCCTGGAGATCTTTTCCAACCTAAATCTTCTTTTCCAACCTAAATATTCTCTGAAATCATGGAATAAACCCATGTCCTGCCCACAAAACCAGGGCTTTGTCACTCTGGCTGTGGGTGGCAGTCACCGAATCCAGCAGGGCAGGGAGGGGCCTGGGCTGGGCCCGTGGGGGACTTCAGGGTGCAAAAGCAGAATGAAAACAGTTCAGAGTGACCCTAAAATGAAAATGGTTCAGAAGGACCCTAAAATGAAAATGTTTCAGTGGCCCTAAAATGCAAACACAAAGCAGCAGCAAAGACTGAGCCTCTGTTTTCAGAGGGCTCGAAGCAGGGCTTGGACTTCAGGGGGATTTCAAGGTGATCCTGCTGTGGGTCACAGGTGCCATAAATGTGTTTAAGCACCGTGACAGGGAAGAATATTTGGAAGAGGAGCTTCTTTTCTCCCTCTTCCTTCCCACTTGCCATCTCCTTAATTAATTCACCCACAAGCAGAGCAACGTCCTTGAGCTGGGAAGAGTTAAAGGGCCTGGAGCTGGGGAGAGGTGTCTGAATTTGCCTCTTTGTCTTCCAGTGTGACCCTTTGCACTTCTTAAACCTCAAAATTGGGCCATGGACCACTGCAGAGTCATGAATATAGCCCTGGCTGCAGCGAGGAATGAGAGACTTTCAATTTTTTTAGGCTTTTTTCTGCTTATCCTGCTGCTAAGAAAGGGCAGGGAGAGAAGCACAGAGAACTGAGACTCTTCTGAGGACTCGTGGGCATTGTTTTGGGGACTCCATGGAGTGTCCACAGCTCTCGCTGTAGCAGCACCATGAGGGAGTAAAACTTACTCCAGGACGGCCACAAGAAATTTCTGATTGTTTGGGATGTTGTGGAGAGGGAGAAGCAGGTGTAGGAATGAAGAACACATGCTTGGTGTGTTTGCTGCACTGAGAACGTGTCCCAGGCAGCCTCTTCTCTTCAGCAGCCTGGGATAAATCGATCACTCCCTGATAAAAGTTGATTTTCTCTTTGTTTAATCTTTATTTTTTTTCCTTGCAGCCTCCCCTGTTACAGAAAGTTAAAGAATCCAGATTTACAGAGGTGCCTGTGACTCTGGGCTGGTTTGAAAGGCACAGAATCCTGGAATGGTTTGGGTTGGGAGATCCTTAAATCCCACCCAGTGCCACGCCTGCCATGGCAGGGACACCTCCCACTGTCCCAAGGTGCTCCAACCTGGCCTTGGGCACTGCCAGGGATCCAGGGGCAGCCACAGCTGCTCTGGGAATTCCATCCCAACCACTCTTCACCTTCCCAGACAGGAATTCCTTCCCAAGATCCTATCCATCGCTGCCCTCTGGCAGTGGGAAGCCATCCCCTGTGTCCTGTCCCTCCATGCCTTGTCCCCAGTCCCTCTCCAGCTCTCCTGGAGCCCCTTTAGGCCCTGCAAGGGGCTCGGAGCTCTCCCTGGATCCTTCCCTTCCCCAGGTGAACATTCCCAGCTCTCCCAGCCTGGCTCCCACGGTTCTCCAGCCCTTGGAGCATCTCCATGACCTCTGGAGTGGCTCCAGCAGCTCCACATCCTCCTGATGTTGCCTTTTCCCCACAAAGTCTCCTCACACAACAGTGAAAACAAAACCTGTGAGAATTAGTCCTTAAAACTGCAAAATAACTTCTTCCTTAACTTTTAATTACAGTTCTGCCTGGCTGTTGTTTGGGGTTTTTTTTTTTTTTCCTGGGAGACCATTTTTTTTGTTCTCTACCCCAAGAAGGATTTGATGAGAAGAGAAGCCCAAGGCACTGCTGAAATCAGACAGGCCAAGGCACTGGCGAAGTTTTTCCCTTAAAATTCGTGGAAGTAAATGTAATCCTGTCAGGATAATTAGTCTGATGAGGAAAAGTGACCTTTCTAGCAGGGAACATAATTGCGTGGTCATGGCCCATGATTTGACCTTCTCTGAGCCCTCCCTCCCCACAGCTAATGAGGATTGCTCTGGATCCTGTTGACAGCCAGGACATTGTTGGGAAATCAGCAGCTCCTGGAAACCAAGAAAAATATTAAACTCACAGAATGCTTATTATTTATAAAAAAATCCCTGTTAATGTAATTCCTCCTGCTGCAGTAATTGGTGAGAGCTTGACAGGGTTTTTTCACCCCCAGTTCTTTGTGGAGCCTGAGGTTTGTTCTCTGTAACATCCCAAAGCTACTGAGATCCTAAAAATAATTTTAAAAGGACCCTTAACCTTCATGTTTTTCAGATTCAAAAGAGTTGAGGGCTTGAACAATCAGCATTTCCACCTTATTTTTCCCACCTTCCAAGTGAAGGGTTTGTTTGTGGATTTTGAATAAAGTTTTCTTCATTTTTTTCAATAATGTCGTTTGCTCAGGGGATGAATTTTGGTGCCACTTTCCTCAAATCCCTGAGAAAAGCCTCTCATCTGAGTTTTTATGTCTCATTTAGGGGCAGTCCCTTATGCAGGCCAGAGGAATCAGTTTGAAAATGGGCTCCTGCATCCTGGGAAACAGAGGCTGGAAAACTTCCCCTCCTCGACATCTGCCTTGCTCAGCCTGTGAATGTCCCTGGGAACTCTTGGATGTGCTTTAGAAAGAAATCAAGCCTTGATTTACGACTCCAAGTGACAGGAATTTGCCATTTCCCTCCCTCCACAGTTGATTGCTTTCCAAAAATGTGTCTCTTTTGGGGTAAATTTATTTAAAATGGTCTTCCCTGGCTTTTGTTGTACTCAATTTGAAGGTTTCAGGTGCCGTGGTGGTTCTGCCTGCAGAGATTCCACACCCTCAGGAGCAGCAGCTCTTTCAGTGCCTCCCCAGTTTTAAGAACTTCTCGAATTTGTGAGGATTTGGGGATAAATTAAGCTCTACCCACAGGTTTAGGTGATTCGCATGGCGGGGGGGGAGTAATTCATGCTCAGTTTTGACATCTTATTTCCTATTTCCCACCTGTTTCTGCCATTACAAACTCCTCGTTGACTCCTTTCTCCAGACTTGGCACATCCAACTAATTATTTAGTTGACTGCAAAGGGAAGGAAACTCTGTTTCTGCCGTGGCTCCCAGTGCTCCATCACAAGTGGAATGTCGAGGCAGGATGGCAGCGTGAGTGTCTCCAGCTAAAACTATCCCAAAAGTTGTGGGTTTCCACTTCTACTCCTCTGGAACAAACCTGCAGAAGGCAACACAGGTGTTGGAAACCCCTCTCAGTTGTTTTTAGCATCAGGTGGCCTGGAAAAGTCACAGATTTTTCAGTGTTTCCAGGGGTTGTGGTGGTGGTGGAGTGGGAATTTCAGTGTTCTCGCCTCTCATCGAAAGTGGAAGCTGGTGCTTAAAATTCCAACAGATCCCACAGCTCTCCCTCTGCAATCCCAGGGATTAATAATTGAGGCTGTTTTCGGGAAAGGGAGGTTTTAATGACTATTTAGAGGGATGGAAAACTATTTTGATTCCATTTCTGCAGGGGATGCCAAAGGACAGGTGGCTCCAGGCTGGAATATTCCGTGTAATGAGGCCCTGGGGGATAAATCCCACCAGTCCCTGGCAATGGGAACACACCCAGGACATGCCTGGCAGGAAAGAGGCTGATCCTGATTTAGCTGATGTGTTGTGGCCGCTCTGCTGATGGAGTAGGAACAATATCCTGCATTGACCATCCGGGAATCACTGGGAAACATCAGGAAAACTCATTGTTCCCACTCAGGGAGCACCAGCTGCCTTTAAATGTTGTCTTTGCAGCACTCAGGCTGCTGTGGATCAAGATATTGAGGAAATTTAGCAACAAAATTCCTGAAAAATGTGCAGCAACCAGGACACAGCAGGAGGGACTCAACCCTCAGCATCATCAAAGTCTTCAAAGCACATCCAGCACCTCCAGGGATGCTCCCACCCTCAGAAAACAAACTTTTAAAAATGTCCAATTGCTTGGGTTTGTCTGGGGGTTATTTTTTATCCAAAATGCCAGAAAAATCCAGAGGTCTGTGGGCTTCATCTCATTATTAAAATAACCTCAGAGCCAGGATGAGGCTGAAAGTCAGAGATGCACTTCTGATGAAAGAAGAAAAGAAGACACAAAGGGAAAAAATATCCCTGGAAATTTTACTTTTGAGCTCTGTAAGGGAAAACATTTGGTGTCAGCACCTGGCACTCTTGGAGCTGGACTCAGTGATCCTGTAGGACCCTTCCAGCTCAGGATATTCCATGGTTTTGTACTCCGTGACAGCACCAAGAGGGCATTTGGCTCTCTCCTCCCTGTGCAGGCACACAGGTTGATTTTTGTGTTTAATTCTTTGCCTTCTAAAGGAAAGAAGTGTCTCTTGTAGCTCTGGAGCTCTGGCAGGGGCTGCAGACACGGAGCTGTTTCTCCACTGCTGAGATGCTCCCGGTACCCTGGGGGCCATTTGGGAATTGTCTGATAATGCAGGGAACCGGATTTACGGCATTTTGGTCACACAGAGAGGACACAGGTTTTTAGAGCAAAATTCCCCTGTTAAGAGGGGTTTGTTTGGATGTTTTTCATGGAGCGACTAAAAAAGTTGTCTTTTTTCCAGCTCCAGCTGCAGGTTTTGTGTTTATGTCTCACTCCAGATAAAAGGTGTGACGCCAATAGTAAATCTTTGTCTTTATCAAAGGATTTCCACAACTGAAAGCAAAATGGGCTTTTATTCCTCAGGGATTCACTATTTCTGCAGATCAGGTGGAGAGAAAAGGGGTGACAATCTCCCCTGCAACAAAAGAATTAAGGAGTTCAATTTATTAACTTAATCAAAATAGTGCCGAAGGAAACCTGATCACAGCCTGTCCCCACAGGAGGAGTGATGTGATTATAAAGGGCTTTTATTCTGAGTGATAATGAAACAGCAATTCCTGATAGCTGGGAGTTATCTAGGAAAAAAATCTCAGAATTGGGGGTGAACTCTTTAAAGTGACTCTAAAATCACCTTTCCTGGGAATTAAAAAAACCGTGTGGATGTGGCATTTGGGGACATGGGTTTGGGTGACCCTGAGGTGGTGCTTGGTTACGGTTGGACTTGATCTGAGAGGTTTTTTCCAACCTTAACAACCCCATGATCCTGTGAAGTGGGTGAGAATTTGGAGAAATTCCTACAGTTGTGGTTTATTCATCACTGGGAAGACACAACAAAACCCCACTTTAAGGCTCCATGTCCTGTTCCAAGTGACCTCCTGTGAAGTGAGTGAGAATTTGGAGAAATTCCTACAGTTGTGGTTTATTCATCACTGGGAAGACACAACAAAACCCCACTTTAAGGCTCCATGTCCTGTTCCAAGTGACCTCCTGTGAAGTGAGTGAGAATTTGGAGAAATTCCTACAGTTGTGGTTTATTCATCACTGGGAAGACACAACAAAACCCCACTTTAAGGCTCCATGTCCTGTTCCAAGTGACCTCCTGCCTTCCCTGCCCTGCCTCAGTTTCCCCATTTTCCTGGGAAGGAGAGGCCCTTCGCTGTGTTTTAGGGCTGTGGATGTTCGACAGGAGCTGTGGCACTGCTATCCCCAGGATCCCTGCCCGTGCCTGTTTTCCCAGCTGTGCCCATGACGATTTAGCAGCGGAATTCTGCTGCCACATCCCCTCCTGGGCACATCAGGGCTGCCTCATTAACACCCACCCCAAACTCCAGCGCTGCCGATTTCCTCTCCATGCGCTGCCACCATGACCCACTTTCCTTTCTTGGATCAAAGCTGCCCATGAGCAGCAGCGATTCCATTCTCCTCTCCACTCCCGCACATTCCCCTTCCCAAACTTCATTCCTCTCACTGAACTTTGTGCCTGTGATTGTTGCTGCACGACATTGATCCGCTTTAAACAGCGCCTTTAAAGCCTTTCCACTGGGATTTCAGGAGAATGGAAGTGGTAATGAGGGAAGGGAAAGCATCCAGCAGGAGTTAATGGATGCAGCCACCCAGCCCCGCGTCTCTCCGTGGGATCTGGGATGTTCATGCCCAAAAAGGGGCTGGTTTTTCTTTAAAGATCCTGTTCCGCTTGGATTCGCTCAGGCACCAGCCACGAGCAGACAACTGGAGGCATTTGGAAATCCAGAAGCTCTGTAGGGATGAAATTACCCGAACTTTGGTGTCTGTCACCCCTCTGAGCACACTCCTGGAGCACATGTCCTGCTGAGAGGGTGGCAGGGCTGTGCCCAGCTCCTGCTCCTCCCCTCAGGTGTCCTGATCCAACTTGGCCTTGCCCAGCACAGCTTCCACTGCCTCCACACACGGAATTCAGCTCCATTCCCAGCAATTGTGGTGCTTTGCCTAATTAGCCCTTTAATGTATGGAATCACCAAAATATTTGGGTTGGAAGGACCTTAAAGCCCACCCAGTGCCACCCCTGCTATGGGCAGGGACACCTCCCACTGTCCCAGGGTGTTCCAATGCCACCCAACCTGGCCTTGGACACTGCCAGGGACAGAAAGGGGAATTTGGTGCTTGTTTTGTGCTGGTTTTAGTGGGTTTTTCAATGTTTCAGGCTCTGGCAGGATTTAACCCTCTGAGTTAACCATGTCTGAAGGACATTGTGGCACTTTTTGTGTGAACCATGGACGCATGAGGCCTTTCCAGGATCACAGACATGACTGTCTCGGTTTGAAAGACAGGTGTCAGACAAGAAAGGCAGGAGCCTCCCCTGAAATGGAAAATGCAACCCCCTTCCCTCCGAATTATTATAAATCTGAAAATAAGGGGCTTTCAGGCAAAGATATAAGGGATAGGAATAACAGTTCTTTACTAATAAATATATATGTATAACAACACAAACAAACAGCAATAGCTGTGGCAGTCACAGCAAACAGCAGCCCGAACCCAGCGCCGGCCTCGGGCCCTTTCCCCTGGGTGCAGTTCCTCCTCCCGCTGAGCAGGGCGGGTGCGATGGTTCCCCCGCGGCTGCAGGGGCGCTCCGCAGCGAGCTCGGGAGCACCGGGAATGGCAGCGCGGGGTCCCGGGAAGGGATGTATGAGAAAAACCTCACAAAACTCTTGGGCGTCCGGCCGGATCCTCAGGAACAGCAGGCTGGAACAGCAGGGGCGAGTGCAGATCTCGGGTGGCAGTGAGAGGTATCAAACTGCGGAGCTGTGGCAGGGAAACCCGGCAGGTCTCTCAGTCGGCGGAGCGTAGGAGCTCCGTTTCCAGACGGGACAAGGAGAAGAGCGGGCTTAGAAATCCCGGGGTTTGCCCGCAGAAAAGCAAAACAGCCAAAGAAGCAGAAGCCTGCAGTGGTGACCGAGACGTCCACACCGAAGGCAGGCAGCTCCCCGACTGAACGCTGAGCACACCAGGCAGCCCCCCGGGTGTCCCAACCCCCCAGGTGACAAAAGGGTGGCCAGTCCCACCCCGCCCCTGTGGCCAGCTCTTTTGTTTTCCTTTAAGTATCCAGCGGTTTGTCCCCTAGCAACTAGTATGGGTAAAATTCTTTAAGAGAAAGAACAGGCTAAAATCCTAAACCCCAACATTATCCACCCCGAATTTTTCCCATACTAACATGTTACATCAAACTTAACTTTTTTTAACTATATACACACATGCATTACCATAATTATATACATATGTACATGCAGATATGATACAAGTACAATGCCGTGGGCAGTTCACCCTAAAACAAGGTCCCCTTGCGGTACACATTGGGTCTCTCCATCCTTCTGCATCACCCACCAGGTGCAGCCTGGTCCCTGAGCGAAGACCACCCCACGGATAGGTTGATCTTTGCTCGAGGCAGAATTGACCCAAACAGTTTTTCCAAGCATACCTCTCATGTGCACCACTGGAACCTTATCCCCATCTTTTGTTTGTAGCAGTTCAGATTGAGCAGGGCCTGCTCGATTGGTAGATCCTCGGGTGTTAACTAACCAGGTGGCTTTTGCTAGATGCTGTTCCCAGTTTTTGAAAGTTCCCCCGCCCAATGCTTTCAAGGTGGTTTTAAGCAATCCATTACACCTCTCAACCTTCCCAGCCGCTGGTGCATGGTAAGGGATGTGGTACACCCACTCAATGCCATGTTCCCTAGCCCAGGTGTTTATAAGGCTGTTCTTGAAATGAGTCCCATTGTCAGATTCAATTCTCTCAGGGGTACCATGTCTCCACAGGACTTGCTTTTCAAGCCCCAGGATGGTGTTCCGGGCTGTAGCATGAGGCACAGGGTGGGTCTCCAGCCATCCAGTGGTGGCCTCTACCATTGTGAGCACATAACGCTTGCCTTGGCGTGTTTGAGGCAGTGTGATGTAGTCAATCTGCCAGGCCTCCCCATACTTGTATTTGGACCACCGCCCACCATACCACAGGGGTCTCACTCGCTTGGCCTGCTTGATTGCAGCGCATGTCTCACAATCATGGATCACCTGGGAGATACTGTCCATGGTTAGATCCACCCCTCGGTCTCGTGCCCACTTATAGGTGGCATCTCTGCCCTGATGACCTGAGGCATCATGGGCCCATCGAGCTAGGAACAACTCTCCCTTGTGTTTTCAATCTAAGTCTATCTGGGACACCTCTATTTTTGCAGCCTGATCTACCTGTTTGTTGTTCTGATGTTCTTCATTAGCCCGGCTCTTGGGAACATGAGCATCCACATGGCGGACTCTCACGGGTAGGTTCTCTACCCGAGTGTCAATGCCTTTCCACTCATCAGCAGCCCAGATTGGTTTTCCTCTACGTTGCCAGTTAGCCTTCTTCCACCTTTCCAACCAACCCCACAGAGCATTGGCTACCATCCATGAGTCAGTGTAGAGGTAGAGCTTTGGCCACTTCTCTCTTTCAGCTATGTCCAGAGCTAATTGGACAGCTTTGAGTTCAGCAAACTGGCTCGATCCACCTTCTCCCTCTGTAGCTTGTGCAACTTGCCGGGTGGGACTCCATACTGCAGCTTTCCATTTCCGGCTAGCCCCTACAATTCGGCAGGAACCATCAGTGAAGAGGGCATATTGTCTTTCACTCTCTGGCAGCTCATTATATGGCGGGGCTTCTTCTGCACGAGTTACTTGCTCGTCCTCTTCTTCAGACGATAACCCAAAAGTTTCACCTTCTGGCCAGTTTGTAATTACTTCCAAGATCCCAGGGTGACTTGGGTTTCCAATTCGGGCGCGCTGAGTGATGAGGGCAATCCATTTGCTCCAAGTTGCATCAGTAGCATGATGGGTGGAAGGAACCTTTCCCTTGAACATCCACCCCAGCACCGGTAGTCGGGGTGCCAGGAGGAGTTGTGCTTCTGTGCCAATTACTTCTGAGGCAGCTTGGACTCCTTCGTAGGCGGCCAAGATCTCCTTCTCTGTGGGAGTGTAATTGGCTTCGGACCCTCTGTAGCTCCGGCTCCAGAATCCCAGTGGCCGGCCACGAGTCTCACCAGGCACCTTCTGCCAAAGGCTCCAGGACAGACCATTGTTCCCGGCTGCAGAGTAGAGCACGTTCTTCACCTCGGGTCCTGTCCTGACTGGACCAAGGGCTACGGCGTGAGCGATTTCCTGCTTGATCTGGGTGAAGGCTTGCTGCTGTTCAGGGCCCCAGTGGAAATCGTTCTTCTTGCGGGTGACCAGGTAGAGAGGACTCACAATCTGGCTGTATTCAGGAATGTGCATTCTCCAGAAACCTATGGCGCCTAGGAAAGCTTGTGTTTCCTTCTTGTTAGTTGGCGGAGACATAGCAGTGATCTTATTGATAACCTCAGTGGGAATCTGATGCCGTCCATCTTGCCATTTCACTCCCAGGAACTGGATCTCTCGAGCAGGTCCCTTGACTTTGCTCTTCTTGATGGCAAAACCGGCCTCCAGGAGAATCTGGATGATTTTCTCCCCTTTCTCAAACACTTCTGCTGCGGTGTTCCCCCACACAATGATGTCATCGATGTACTGCAGATGTTCTGGAGCCTCACCCTTTTCCAGTGCAGTCTGGATCAGTCCGTGGCAGATGGTGGGACTGTGCTTCCACCCCTGGGGCAGTCTGTTCCAGGTGTATTGCACACCCCTCCAAGTGAAGGCAAACTGAGGCCTGCACTCTGGTGCCAAAGGAATGGAGAAAAAATGCATTAGCAATGTCAATAGTGGCATACCACTTCGCTGCTTTGGACTCCAGCTCGTACTGGAGCTCCAACATGTCCGGCACAGCAGCACTCAGTGGTGGAGTCACTTCATTCAAGCCACGATAGTCCACAGTCAATCTCCATTCCCCGTCAGACTTGCGCACAGGCCAGATGGGGCTGTTGAAGGGTGAGTGGGTCTTGCTGACCACCCCTTGGCTCTCCAGCTCACGGATCATTTTGTGGATGGGGATCACAGCATCTCGATTTGTCCGATACTGCCGGCGATGCACTGTCGAGGTGGCAATTGGCACTTGTTGCTCTTCCACTTTCAGAAGCCCAACTGCAGAGGGATTCTCAGATAGTCCAGGCAGGGTGCTCAGTTGCTTAATGCCCTCTGCCTCCACAGCAGCTATTCCAAATGCCCACTTGAGCCCTTTTGGGTCTTTATAATAGCCATTCCGGAGGAAATCTATGCCCAGAATACACGGGGCCTCTGGGCCAGTCACAATCGGATGCTTTTGCCAGTCCTTCCCAGTCAGGCTCACCTCAGCTTCCAAGAGTGTCAAGTCCTGTGATCCCCCAGTCACCCCAGCAATAGAAACGGGTTCTGCCCCCACATGTCCCGATGGCATTAAAGTACATTGTGCACCAGTATCAACCAAGGCTTCGTATTTCTGTGGCTCTGACGTGCCAGGCCATCGGATCCACACTGTCCAAAAAACCTGATTTTCCCATGCCTCTTCCTGGCCAGAGGCAGGGCCCCTCTAGCACTGGTTATCATTTCCTCCCTGGGCATACATGCTTGAGGTTCCTTCAAGGGGATCCGACATATCATCCTCCCTTCTGTAATATCTGGCAGCTTGGTCACGGGAGGCTGAGGCTACTTTCACCCTAGCAGAGCCCCCTCGGTTAGCATTTCTCTCCTTGAGTTCACGCACCTGTGCTGCCAGGACAGAAGTGGGTTTCCTGTCCCACCTGCTCATGTCTTCTCCATGGTCGCACAGGAAAAACCACAGCTCATCTCGTGATGGGTACCCTCTCTCTCTAGCTGGAGGAGGTCGGGCTCTGATCTGGGGCCGTGTGACTCGCACTGGTGCCACATTGATTCTTCTCAACTCCTCCTTAAACTCCTCCCTTACCCCCCTGATCTCCTCTTTGAACTCCTCTTTGAGCTCCTTAACCACAGCAGAGACCTGAGCTTTCAGCGGGCCACTGACCATACTGTCATAATTTCTGAGCTTGTTGACAACAGAACCCACTGTTTCTCGGTTGTCCTCGGCATTAATGGTTGCAATGAAGGTGGTGTATTGCTGTGGCCCTAGCTTTGCCAGGTTCCACAACATCTGTGCTGTGCACCTGACCTTGTCGGGGTCATTATCATGTTGTCCATCCCTCCCAAAGAGTACTTCTAATACTGCCACCTCTCTTAGCTGCTGGATCCCTTCCTCAAGTGTCTTCCATTGCATTCTGTGGTGATACTCCTGCATTCTCTCTTTGTTGACAAACCTCTCCCTCACACTCGTTATAAGCCGCTCCCAGAGAGAAAGGGGCCCTGGCTCCCTCACAAATATTTGATCCACACCTGGGTCCTGGGTCAAAGATCCCAAATATCTTGCCTCACCACTATCCAGCTGCACACCTGTACCCATAAGGTCCCAAACCCGAAGTAACCAGGTTGTAAAAGCCTCACGTCCCCTCCGCACGATGTCTTTTCGCGTATTACGGAGACTGTCATACGACAGGGACTCAGTGATGATTTCAGGCTCTGGCTCCCCTGCTGGTTGTGAGGGCCCTGGCTCCCCATCATCATTCACTGGGCGCACTGATTTGGCCTTGTATTTCCTCCTCTGCACAGGGGCGACTGCTGCTGGCTGTGATTGCCCTTGTGGTTCAGCTGGAGCCTGGACAGTTATAACATCCGCAGGTTCCACTGCTTCACCATCAGACTCTCCCTCACTGGGGCAGGGAGAGGGCTTTCCACTAGCTGGGGAGGTGTATTCCCTCAGCACCTGGCGTATCTTCTCCTCTATCACCCCCATCCAATCTGGGTGGTTCATTTCTGAGGTGGGCTGTTGGGCAGTATCAGGCTGTGGGTCAGGATTTCTAGTCTCTGGGGTAGGATCTCTAGTCTCTGGGGCCCGGTCAGGCTCTGGGACAGGATCTCTAGTCTCTGGGGCCCTGTCAGGCTCTGGGGCAGGATCTCTAGTCTCTGCAGCCCTGTCAGGCTCTGGGACAGGATCTCTAGTCTCTGGGGCAGGGTCTCTTGTCTCTGGGACAGGATCTCTAGTGTCTGGGGCCCTGGCAGGTTCTGTGGCAGCGTCCCTAGCCCCCGGGGTAGGTATCAGGGTGGTTATCCAAGTCAATCTCCCTTTATCTCTGAGTACTAAGCAGAATAGGCACATCAGCAACACCACCCACTGTACAATATCATTAGCATTTAGGGAAGATCTGAATCCTTCGAAAACTGGTGGAGTGGACCCAAAGAGATGGGTTAAGGGTTGGGAGAAAGTTTCCCCCGGTGTCATCTCCTCACAGTAGGTCCCATTATTAAAGTAACCCTAAAAGCATACCGTTAGTGTACGATAGCCCTGTATCCATGTGCCCACATTCCAGAGGAAGTTAAAAACCCATGAATTCCTCAGCTTATCAACCCATAGGGCAAACTGGATAACAGCAACAGTGGCCTTAGTCAGAGGACCCATGTTTAGAAAAGGAGCTGCAAAAGGGAGAAATACAGCCACGACCACATGCCACCCGAACCCGGGCAAACTGGACCACATAGTGCTGCCTAGCAAGGTTTCTATATTCAGCACACAGAACTGAGTTATCCAAGAACTGTTATTCCTTTTTTAGCCTTTTCTCTCAATGCCCTCAGGCCGCACGTTGGGCGCCAAGATCTGTCTCGGTTTGAAAGACAGGTGTCAGACAAGAAAGGCAGGAGCCTCCCCTGAAATGGAAAATGCAACCCCCTTCCCTCCGAATTATTATAAATCTGAAAATAAGGGGCTTTCAGGCAAAGATATAAGGGATAGGAATAACAGTTCTTTACTAATAAATATATATGTATAACAACACAAAACAAACAGCAATAGCTGTGGCAGTCACAGCAAACAGCAGCCCGAACCCAGCGCCGGCCTCGGGCACTTTCCCCTGGGTGCAGTTCCTCCTCCCGGAGAGCAGGGCGGGTGCGATGGTTCCCCTGCGGCTGCAGGGGGCGCTCCGCAGCGAGCTCGGGAGCACCGGGAATGGCAGCGCGGGGTCCCGGGAAGGGATGTATGAGAAAAACCTCACAAAACTCTTGGGCGTCCGGCCGGATCCTCAGGAACAGCAGGCTGGAACGGCAGGGGCGAGCGCAGATTTCGGGTGGCAGTGAGAGGTATCAAACTGCGGAGCTGTGGCAGGGAAACCCGGCAGGTCTCTCAGTCGGCAGAGCGCAGGAGCTCCGTTTCCAGACGGGACAAGGAGGAGAGCGGGCTTAGGAACCCCGGGGGTTTGCCCGCAGAAAGCAAAACAGCCAAAGAAGCAGAAACCCGCAGTGGTGACTGAGACGTCCACACCGACGGGAGCCAGCTTCCCCACTAAACCTTGAGCACCCAGGCAGCCCCCCCCCCGGGTGTCCCAACCCCCAGGTGACAAAAGGGTGGCCAGTCCCACCCCGCCTCTGTGGCCAGCTCTTTTGTTTCTTTTAAGTATCCAGCGATTTGTCCCCTAGCAACTAGTATGGGTAAAATTCTTTAAGAGAAAAAAAAAAAAAAAAACAGGCTAAAATCCTAAACCCCAACATGCAACTTTCAATATGAAGGATAAAACCTTGCAGTGGTGGCCGAGCCTTTGATTTGGATCACACCAAGCTGATCTCTGAGCTGGCCATGAGGAATTAGGGGCCCTGATTTTCTGGAAAAGCACCTTTATATTCCTTTGGGACAACAGGAAGGCCTCTGACTCTTTTTGATCTCTGCTTTGAGGCTGCTGGGAAGTAGTTTTGGAGGAATTAAATATGGAAAGAGCCAGACTTTCCCTCCCTCCCAGCATGAAGCACCAATTCCTGTTTGTTATGACCCCATTTGATTGGGGGTGGTGGCTGCTGATGCCATTTCCTGAGCAATTAAATTCCTGGCAATTAAATTCATTCATGACTAAACATTTATTTGTGTTGTGACCACAAAGCCCAAACCTAGAAGCACCCACAGGGTTTAAGGTCCCTCCCAAAACCATCCTGTGATTCCATGATGTAAAAAACCCAAGAAATTGGGGTTTGTGATGCCAGAAGCTGCTGGATGTGGGACATCCTTCCCTATGGATCAGCCATAGGATTTGTGGTAATTTCTACTTAGTATTAACTTTTTGTAACCCTCATCCTTTAATCCAGATGTTCTTTATTCCAACTAGTTTTCCTGAATTAGTTGAGCTCTTAATTTTCCTGCTACCTCAGTGTGATATTGAAAGAAACTCTTTTTCTCCTAATAAGTTGTTATGGGATGCTCAGGAATTTTCATTCCATTTCCTCCAGGGTTTATTTCATCACATTTTCCCTCTGCTACTTGGTATTTTCCCCCTTTCTAAGATAAACACTGGTGATCTTTTCAATATCTACAGCACTGGCATTAAAAAAAAAAAAAAGGCTTTAAATGATCCTATAAAATGTAATAGGAAATGTTGGCTGTGCCATGGAATTCTGCTGCTCCTACCCTACAGAACAGTTATAATTTTCTATCACAAATACAGAATTTAATGCACTTCCTATGAAATCCTATTGAGATTTACTCCTATTAAATTCTATAGGACTGGAGATGCCCCCAAGGATTACTCTGATAACAGCAAGAGACCATTTTGGGGGGAATGGATCTCAGGCTGTTTTCCAACTTCTTTTTAGCAGTTATCAGGGAAAACTTTATCACCCCTCTCTAATTTCTCAGCTGTCTTTCCTTTCTGAAAAACGCCTTTGAGATCTCTCTCTAGGGGAATGTCTGATTATGAGGCCGTCAGGATAGTAAATATTTCATAGGTGATGATTTGCCTTGCCAATAAATTAGCACTTCCTGAAGTCCCCTGGAACTTTTGGGGCCAGGTTGATGAAATGTTGTCAGTTCTTGACCCAGCTCGTTGCTTCTGCATCCTCTGCTCTGCTTTCCCAACAGGGATCTGACAGGATTTTGCTGTATTTTGTGTCTCTGAGGGGTGGATCCCTTCCAGGAGGTGTTTCCAGAGGTGGTGAAGGAAATTCCATGTGTTGGTCCTCGATCTTTGTCCTTGTTGCTTCCCAGCTGTGGTGCCAGTGCTGGTCAGTGCCTTCTCCTCTGGTAGCAAAGGGTTTGGTGAGCCTTTCTTGAGGTCCAGAGTTCCCCAAAAAAACTTCTGTGGAAATCATAAAGTCATGGAATGGTTTGTGTGGGAGGGACCCTAAAGTTCCACTCCCCCACCATGGGCAAGGAGAATTTCTCCTATCCCAAGGTGCTTCAACCTGGCCTTGGGCACTGCCAAGGATCCAGGGGCAGCCACAGCTACTCTGGGAATTCCATCCCAGCCCCTCCCCACCCTCACAGCCAGGAATTCCTTCCCAATATCCCATCCATCCCTGCCCTGAGGCAGTGGGAAGCCATTCCCTGTGTCCTGTCCCTCCATCCCTTGTCCCTAGTCCCTCTCCAGCTCTCCTGGAGCCCCTTTAGGCCCTGCAAGGGGCTCTGAGCTCTCCCTGGATCCTTCTCTTCCCCAGGTGAACATTCCCAGCTTTCCCAGCCTGGCTCCCACGGTTCTCCAGCCCTTGGAGCATCTCCATGATCTCTTCCCTCCAGCACAGCAACCACACCACGGAGCTTGGTGCCATTGCCAAAATTGAAGTGGGGGCATGAAAACTCACAGATGAAAGGGTGCAGAAAGAGTTGGAGCATTTCTTCAGAGAGGGAATGACTCCATGACAAGTCCTTCAGTCTCTCAGTGAGGATCTGATTTATTCCTAGGAGGAGGAAGGTGAGCACAAGCCCATGGGATCACAGAAATCCCAGAATGGTTTGGGTTGGAAGCGACCTTAAAGAAAACACCTCCTTCCACCCCTGCCATGGACAGGAGCACCTTCCATAGACCAGGTTGGTCCAAGCCCCATCCAATGTGGGGCAATTCCATCCAGTGTGGGGCAATTCCATCCAGTGTGGGGCAGTTCCATCCAATGTGGGGCAATTCCATCCAGTGTGGGGCAATTCCATCCAATGTGGGGCAATTCCATCCAGTGTGGGGCAATTCCATCCAGTGTGGGGCAGTTCCATCCAATGTGGGGCAGTTCCATCCAGTGTGGGGCAATTCCATCTATTGTGGGGCAATTCCATCTATTGTGGGGCGTTTCCAGCACATTTCCTAAGATGGGAATTCCATCTGATGCTCCACACCTTGGCACCATCACCACAGGGGTTTTGTTGCAGGGACCTGGGGGTGGAAGAGATGAGATGGATCTGGAGGTGTGAACTTCGAAGGGAGGAGGGAGAGCTGGATCAGAGTCCTACCCTGGGAAACAAGAGTGATGCAGTGATAAGGGGCAGTGATAACATTCAGTGATAACACTCAGTGAGAAAATGCAGCTCTGTATGCTGGGAAGGCTCGTGTTCCTCTGGGATTTGGGATGTTCACATTCCCTTTATCTCCTCACTCCTGGAGGTCAGCTCCAGCGGGGGATGTCTCTCCTCATGTGGGGGTTTCTCCTGAGGGTCCTTCCCGCCCTGTCTCTGCTCCATGAGGACCAGATTTATTCCAATTCCATGGAAATGATGGATTTCACCAAAACCCGCTTTCTGAGAATGCTCTTTGCTCCCTCATTGCCACAGCAGTGAATCCTCCTCTGTATCCTGGTGTTGCTTTGTTGAAGCAGAAAATGAGCCCTGGGCTGGATGTAAAGTGTGAGAACAGCAATATTCCCTATTCCCTGAGTGATCCTGCCTGGCGCACAGAAAAGGTGAGCACATCCATCCCTGCTTGTCTTTGATTCCCTGGACAGGCTGAAATACGTCTGAACTCCTCACATTGTAATTAGGAGCAAAGATGTTGAGCCAAAGGATATAATTTTTAAAAATCTGAGTGTGTTAGGAGAGAAGAAATCATTGTTTCTTCCAAAATATCCTTTAAAAAATCCTGATTTCATGCTTTGTTCTCATCCAAGGCCTGTGCTGGCTCATTTTGGCACTTTGGGAATGAATAATCGGCTCCGATTGTCTCATCTAGGAATTCCCATCTGTCAACATCCTTCTAAGAAACTGCAAGGAGAACAAAAAAAAACAAAATTAACTTTCAGCCCCCCTTCTTCAGTCCCCTGTACCTGACTCAGATGAGATCAGGGATTTTATTTCCCTGGCCAGAGCCTGGGAATTTTTCCCTATATTAAAAATAACCCACCACAGCCTCCCGCAGCAGATCAGGATCTTTCATAAAGCCTGATTTTATCTTGCAAGAGATAATCTCGCTTCTTCATTAGGAACTATGGGACTATCTGGGAAATATTCCCCTTGGAAAAAACCAGACCTGGGTGGTCTGAAGCAGAAAATGTGTTGGCTCATCCTTTTAGTGGCTTTTCTGCATTGCTGGCAATGAAGATTTTTTCAGGTAGAGACAAAAAAAGAGATAACATTGGGTTTTTCCCCTCTAAGTCCAAAGCACGGAGTCCATCAGGTTCTATCCTGAATTGATGGAAAATGGATTCCGTAACGTTTAGGGGAAAAAAATCTGTGTTTTCAGAAGGATAAGAGGAAGCAATTCTACAAGAACAGGTGGAGCAGACCCTGTTTTCCTCCCCAGGCAGAACTGCTGGGCTCTATGGGTTCCATTTAAGATGATCCAGGAGAATGTGCCTTGTTGGACAGGCAACATTCAAGGCACTGTGATGGCTCCTCTCACCTAAACCTAAAGCTGAAGCTTAGTCCGAGCCTCAGGCAGGGATTACCCAGCCCAGGCATCAGGCTGGGCCCCCATGAGTTGTTTAATTCCCCCACACATTCCCTCGATCCAGACAGTCCCAGCTCACTCCTAACCCAACCAGCCCAGCCCTTCCTTCCACCCAGTTTGGGTTCTTTGATTCCCCTTTCCCCCCCAGTAACCAAATTGTGTTGGACATTTCCTGCTGAACACACGGAGAGTCTCTGAAATATCCAATGCTTTATCCCCAGGAGCTCCTCAGGAGCTGCTTTTTTTAATGGATTAACTATGACAGGGACTGCACTCCCACAGTTTTTAAAATATACAATAAGTATATTACATACTTTTAAAGCTATAAATAAGATTTATACACAACCCATGGGGATTTTCCATTAAAACTTCATAAATCACATTGTACATTATCCTTTTTAATCCTCAGCCTTGCCGTGGTAGACACCAGAAAATATATTTAACCCTGTATAAAATTGATGATAAGCACGGAGAAAGAATGTTAACGAGAGCTTTTATGGGCTCTGTATTTTCCTAGCCTGATCCATTCTTTTTCCTGGCAATTATTTGTAATAGGAGCAGTTATCTCCTGCCCTTTATTAACTGAAAACTCAGGTGCTCTGCCTAGAACGGAGCAAGTACAGCCCAGGATGAGCTTTTCCTGCCTAATCCTCTCTTTTGCTGGGGGGTTCCCATTGTTTGGTGCTTGGAGAAGGCAATTTTCACACTCCACGTCTCATCCACGCTCTTCCTGCTGATTCAGCTCCTCCTTCGAGTGAATGGCATCTGCAGAGGAACATTGATTTAATTGTTACCATGGAATTAAAGCCCCATCCAACGTGATGAACCTTCCAGCTCTCAGCTGTGGATGCCCAGGGAAGGGGATCAATTTTAAAAGTTGTTTTTTTAAAGTCTTGGTTTTAAAAGATCTTCAGAGCCCGGTGCTGCTTCGCTGTCATGTCTCAAGCTCTGCCCAGTCTGTGCCCTTCCCAACCCTTTCTCAGCAGATCATTTCCTCCAGATGTACTTTTGTCCTCTGCAAAGACCTCCTAAAAATCCACTTCTCCTTCTTCCTTCTGCTTCTTCCTTCCTTCCTTCTCCTTCTCACTGTGGCTGCCCCTGGATCCCTGGAAGTGTCCAAGGCCAGGTTGGACAGAGCTTGGAGCAGCCTGGGACAGTGGGAGGTGTCCCTGCCCATGGCAGGGGTGACACTGGATGGGCTTTCAGGTCCCTCCCAACCCAAATCATTCCAGGATTCCATGATTCTAAAAAAATCCCATTTTAGATGCTGTAAATAGCAAAGATTGGATGAGGAATTTGAAATTGTTGGGGGAACAGAACACGTCAAGAGTGATTTTCTCACTGCCCTTGGTGGCACCCAAGCCACTGCCCTACTCCTCCTAAGCACTGGGGAAAATTATCCAGATCAGTGGAATTCAAATAATGTGAAAGTTTTACAGTTTATAGAAGGATCCAAAATCCAGGTGCTTCCCACTGCCAGAGGGCAGGGTGGGATGGGATACTGGGAAGGAATTCCTCCCTGGGAGGGTGGGGAGGGGCTGGGATGGAATTCCCAGAGCAGCTGTGGCTGCCCCTGGATCCCTGGCAGTGCCCAAGGCCAGGTTGGAGCAGACTGGGAGAGTGGGAGGTGTCCCTGCCATGGCAGGGGTGGCACTGGGTGGGATTTAAGGTCCCTTCCCACCCAAATCATTCCAGGATTCCATGATGATGCCTGGCTCTTTGGTAGAGAGTTCACAGTGTGGGAAGGATCCGGGTGCAAATGATGATGGAATCACTGGACAGCTCCCAGTTGTCACCTTGCACTTCTCACCCAACCCTTTATTTATTAATTTTAGATATTTTCTCCTCTTTCCATGCATTTAGGCTGGGAGCTCTTTAAACCCAGGACCATCTCCTCCCACCTGGAAACGTGGAAAGGAAGGATACAATCCACAGTCACAGCCCTTTAGGAAAACCTGATCCCTGCAAGGTGATGTCAGAGCAAACATGTTCCCTCCATGTGTTAAATGGGATCCAGGAGGGAGCTGGAGAGAAAAGAATGTAAAAAAATTCCTGGAAACAGCAGGATGATTTTAAAACCCCAGGACTTGTGGGGCAGCTGCCTCCCCACCAGGAGCCACTGGCAATGGCACTTAATCAGCAGATCCCTTCCCATTTTGCAGCAGGGAAGTTGTGTTGTGGGAAAGCACCACCCATAGGGCAAGGAGGAGGCTCCTCGGCCCCACAGAGGCAAGGAGCCATCGGGAATGTGCTCCAGAGGCCCTCAGGAACAAGCAGCCCTGATTAGCTCTGTGCCAGCCCAGCCAAAATAATTCCTCAGGCTTGGAAAGCTCCACTGAGGAGGAAAACAGGAGGAGTTTCAGGATTTACAGGTGTTCCATACCCAGTTCCAGCAGTTGTTCAATACCCAATTCCAGCAGATGTTCCATACCCAATTTCAGCAGTTGTTCCATACCCAATTCCAGCAGATGTTCCATACCCAATTCCAGCAGATGTTCCATACCCAATTCCAGCCACCTGGATGCCATGGTGGATGGGGTGGATCCTGCCCTGGAGTGGGTGGCAGGGAAGGATTTCTCTGATCTTCCTCAGCTCGTGCTCTTCTGGTTCTGTCAGGGGATCAGGGCTCATCTGATCTTGCAAATGAGGGTTTCCTCACCCAGTGCAAACAAGGTGGATATTATAAACAAAGTTAATTAAGAACTTAACAGCAGAACCGTGCTAATAGGGACTGTGCCAATACCTGTCCAGGAAAACCTGGAGGTGAAGCTGACTTGGAAAATATTAGCATAATCACTGTTTGTCCCCTGGCATTGTCTAGGGATGAAAAAAACCAACAAAGTTGTGGAGTGATGGGAGGATTTATCCAAAAAAGAGGAATTAAGGTAAATATGAACCTGTTTGAGCATGAGTTTAGGTCAGAAGTGATCTCCAGTGAGTCTTTAATCCCTGGGACAGCAGGCTGGGAAAGGGTGAAATTCCAGTGTGGGAAGTTCCCATGGAGGGCGCAATAGGTGGTGCTCCCATCACAGGTGAGGGATGGATTCCAGCTCAATGTGGGAGGCAGCAGGAAAATCATTGAATCATTTAGGTTGGAAAAGGCCTCCAAAACCATCAATTCCAGCCTTTCCCACAGCCCTGAAAGGAGAAGGTGATCCTGGGAGATGCTGGTCTGGAACAGCACCCAGAGACCCAGGAGACTCCTGGTTTTATTGCGGAAAATACTCCATGTCCCCCTCATCTTCCCAGACCTAGCCGGGGGTGGGAAGGCTGCACAGAAGGATCCTTGGAGGCTGCAGCAGGACGGGAAGGACTGGGAAGGACAGGAGGGACTGGGAAGGGCAGGAGGGACTGGGAAGGACAGGAGGGACTGGGAAGGACACTGGCTGCTGTCACACAGAGGGAGCCACTTGAGAAGTTCTGGCGCTCGTGAGCCAGCAGCTGCTCCTGCAGCCCCTTGGAAGGTGCCAGATGCTGCCTGGGCAACAACAGCTCCTCTGCTTTGTGTGTCCTGCTGGGAATTTACAGCCTGGGATGTTGGGAAGGGATGATCCTGCAGTGCTGAGCAGACTCAGCTCAGCCAGGTCACCTGAAAGTGCCTTGGCTGATCCACGGGGAGCTCCCCCTGATCCACAGAGGATTCCTGGCATTGCTTCCGTGTCTTCAGGATTGTCACAACCTTGGTGGATCCTTTGTTCAGCATTTAAGTTTGGAGGGAATAATCTTTTGTTTCAGGGATCATCCACCTGAAGGAGCCAACAAAAATGATGGAGACAGACTGGGATGGAGAGATAGGGCACAGGGAATGGCTTCCCACTACCAGAGGGCAGGGTTGGATGGGATATTGAGAAGGAATGAGGGTGGGGAGGAGCGGGAACGGGATTCCCAGAACAGCTGTGGCTGCCCCTGTGTTGGAACCCAAGGCACGCCTTGGGCTGCCCTGGGGGGTCAGGGCACACCTCGGGCTGCCCTGGGGGGTCAGGAGCCCCAGCAAGGGGGTCCCAGACCCTGGCAAGATGCCCAGAATGGCACCGGCTTTGACCTCAGCCCATGGGAAAAGTTACCAACACTGCGAGAAACATTGCAAGCCACGAGAGTGAGAAAATGAGTAGTGGTTTAGTATTTTACAAGGTAAAAAAGTAGATTTTAGGGTTTTTAATATGAGGACGAAGGGTTTAAGATGGAGGATTTTGGGCGTTGCCCTGTTCTTCCTCTTCTTCTCCTTCTCCTCCATCTTCTCTGGTGGTGGTGGCACAAAATGATTGGTAGAATGAAAAAGAGGTAGAAACTCCGTGTCTAGAATAGGTGCAAATGAATTGGTATAGAACAGTAACTAATAAATGCGTTGTGAAGAATGGTTGGATCATGGAAAGGGCACAAAAAGGACGGGACAGCCCAGGGCTGGGCAGTGCCCGCTCGGACTCGGCTGCATCAGATGTGCGGCCGGAGCTGAGAGCTGGCAGAGATAAGGAGAAATAAACAGCCTGAAACAACATCTGCAGGCATTTCTCATCTGTTGGGGCTCGAGGTAAAGCTCCCCAGAGGTGAAGATTAAGAACCTGGATTTGTGTGAAGTACCCAACTCCCACACCCCTGGATCCCTGGAAGTGTCCAAGGCCAGGCTGGAGCACCCTTGGAAAGCAGGAGGTGTCCATGCCCATGGCAGGGGGTTGGAATGGGGATGATCTTAACAATTCCTCCCGGCCCAAACCATTCCAGGATTCTATGATCCTGAACATGGGGAAGAGGATGATTTCCAGGATCACTGTGGATCCAGCCCTCATCATCTTCATTTGTCTCCATCCTAAAGTTCAAGTGGCAAATTTGAAGAGGTTCTACCACTAATTAATGAGGACAGACCCTGCAGGGCCATGTGGTGGTACCTGGCCTGGGTGTTCAGTTGTCTTGAAGAGGAAATCCCTGATTTTCCCTGATTTTCCCTGATTTTCCTGTTTTCTCTCCCAGAGTCAGCAAATACACTTGAAAAATATAAATCTGGGTAAGATGAAAAGGAGTGGATTTGTGTCAAAACGTTGTTTTAATCGAGGTCAGAATTTGAGTTACCAGGAGGACAGAGGATATTTTATCCATTAGGATAAAAGAGTTGGTCACCATGGATTTCTCTTCTGGTTTCCTGTATGGAAAAGGGTGTTTCCCATAAAACGTGGGATTATTTGATATAAAATCCATGGATGTTGTCTGCACTGAAAGACCGAAGGGAAAAACCCTTTGGTTTTTCTACACTGACATCCCAAAGGTCACCAAATCCAGGAGTGAGCCCAATACCTAAATACTGAATATTCCTGAATTTCAATATCCCAGATGGATATCTGTGACTTGTGGGTAACAGCCCCATTTCCCCTTTGGGATCAGATGCAGGAAGCTAATATGGCTAATGAAGGACTTTGAGGGTTAAGCCCTAAATCAGGCTTTTAATTATGCTCCATAACTATTGGAGATTTGCCATCATCGTTTTTAATCTGATTGATGAATAGGGGGATCAGACAATCCATGGAGCACCTTGACTGCCACTGGAACCATTCCAGAGGCTTTGGCTAAGCAGGAAGGACACCAGTGGCTGGTTGGTGGGAGGCACATTTATCAGGAGGGTCAGGGATTGTTGTGCTTTTGATGGGATCCCCTTCCTTTTTGGAGCAGGGTAAAAGAGAGCAGAAGAGGTGCTGCTCTGCTCAGTTCTTTATTTCACAGTCCCAGGGCTTCTTGAAGGCAGAGTTCAAAGGGGGTTACATGATAAAGCCAAGCAGCAACAGCAGCAGCAAAACAGCAGGCAGCAAACAAACTCTTCTAATTTTTTCTAATTAATGGTGAATCCCCTTTCCTTACAGAAATGTGGATTATCTTTGTTAATTAACCAATGAAATTAACACATGATTCTAGTTTTTCTTTTCTTAACCTATCCTGGTCTAATTCTAACAATCGTAAGCATTGCATAGGTATTACACAGATTTGTGTGTACAGTTTCTATCAGCTCTTATTGTTTATGTGAACACCAAATCTAAAAACTGTGAACAATTTTATTCTATCTCTATTTTGTCTAAAATATCTAAAAAATGTGAACAATATAGTTCTATCCATATTTTGTCTAAAATAAAGAACTCTGTGAAAGGATAACACTGCCACAGCAGAAAGAACTCTGCTCAAGGTCTCTGCTGCAGCTTTTCAATGTTTAAGGCACTTAGCTTGTATTTCTGCTAAAAGTTAAAAACTCTGTATTTCTGTTTCACTTTGGTAAGATTTCATGTATCTCAGTTTGTCCAAAGGCTTTAATTCAGCTCCTGTGCTTTGGCTTTGCTCTGGGCCTGAGTCCAGAGAAGCTCTCACTCCAACAAGGGATAACTTTGGATTCCTGCTTTTCCCAGTTCAGAGGCAACCTGGTCATCATCCCAGGCTCCCCAGGAGAATCCAAGACCACCCAGGTACCCCCAGGAGGGAAAAGATGGGAGAGGAAGGGGCAATAATTGTGCTGGGAAAAGGAAATCGAGTGGCTGGGGCTGTTCAAGGAACAGATGGATCCTGGAAGTGCTCAAGGCCAGCATGGACACGGCTTGGAGCAACCTCTGGAAGGTGTCCCTGCCCAGGCAGGGCTGGAATTTGATGGTTTGCAAGGTCCCTCCCAGCCCAAACCATTCCATGGTTCTACCATTCCATCTCTGGAGGGTTCTGCAGCATCTGCATGGCATAAAAATGAACTGGTAATTCATTTTTATGCCAGTTTTTTCCTATTTTTGACATCCATGCATGTGCAGTTCGGAGTATTTCAGTTATTGAACAAAGCTGCTTTTTTATGATTTTCACTGGAATAAGGAGGGAACTTTTCTGGGTTACATGGGAATTCAGATGTGGTTTTAGATGTAAAATCCATTTACAACTTTTATTTTCCATCACAACTCACAACATCTTGTGCCTGATCCTTGATCCATGCTTTGATTCCTCAGCTGAATTCCTTGGATTTGGGCTGCTCTGGCCTGGGCTCCTCATTTGTGCGTATGCTGAATTCCACTCTGAAATCCCAGGGGTTTTAAGCAGCTCCACGTGCTGGTTTGGGATTATGAGAGCCAAGCATGTCGTGTTCACAAAAATTGGGATTTTAATGCCTTCCCCATCCATATTCCTCCTTGGACAACCCCTCATGCCAAGGTAAATCCCCCGAAGAAATATTTTTGTGCTGAATAATTAATAATTCCATGGAAGTGAATCACGCTGTCGGGGCAGTTTGATGAACTCTCTGCACTGCTTGGATCTGGGGGGGCTGGAGTGACCATTCCCACCTGGATTCGGGATTTGGGATGTAATCCAGCCTCACTGCTCCGAGGTTTATCTGCATTTATGAGCACATTTTGAGTTTCTCCAGTGGACTAGTGAATTCCATCATTATTACTCACTAGGGGAGCTGGAATGACACAACCTCTGTCATTCATTCCGTGACAAGCCTGGAAAACCACAGCGCATTATTTCTGACTGCAGATCCTGTTCTGGAGCCCGGGATGCAGTGAGGGGGTGTTTTAAAACATTTGGGGTCTGCACATCCACAGATGCAGCTTTAAAATTCCCCTCCCCAAGATGGATTTTGGCAGGGAAAAGCCAAGCACCGAAATGTTTGGAGGAAGCAAACATGGGATGTGGGGATGCAGGGAGAGCTGGAATGTCATGAGTGAACCCTGGCAATTTAATGTGGGGAAAATTCCCTTTGCTTTTCCCTAAAGAGCCACCTGTCCCTCAGATCTCCTGCTCCTGACCTCTTATCCCATGTTTTCACCTCTGGCTGGACATGGGGAATGTTTAATGCCCCAAAACCAGGCTTGCAAAGTGGCAAACATTATGGAATCCTGGAATGGTTTGGATGGGAAGGGATCTTAAAGCCCCTCCAGTTCCATGGACAGGGACACCTCCCACTGTCAGCCACTGACACGTCCCAGGCAGCTCCAAGGCCCATCCAGCCCGGCCTTGGACATTTCCAGGGATCCAGGGGCAGCCACAGCTGCTCTGGGAATTCCATCCCAGCCCCTCCCCACCCTCACAGCCAGGAATTCCTTCCCAATATCCCACCTATCCCTGCCCTGAGGCAGTGGGAAGCCATTCCCTGTGTCCTGTCCCTCCATCCCTTGTCCCCAGTTCCTCTCCAGCTCTCTTGCATTTCCCTGTGTGTTTCTGCAAATAAACATTCAAACCCCACAGCCTTTTTCCGTTTCTCCCTCTCTCCCTTTCTCCCACCTCCTCCCACTGTGATTTACCACGAGAAATTAAAACTCCGCACGTCCCAACGCTTGGGCTTTTACATCCTGGGCCACTGATTTATAAAAGCTGCCAGTGAATTTAAAACTCTTGGTTTTGATTTAGAAATCATGGCCTGAAAGTTGCGTTTATCTCCAATATTCAGCTGCACCGCACGTCACCAAAAATCTGATTTATGGGTTGCAAAATGTGTGCAGAGAGACTCCGAAAATATTTATGGCTCCCTCCCCCTTGAAGGAATCCGTGCAGCCCACCCACCCCAAAATATGCACATCTTTCTATGCATGTGGAAATGCATTTATGTGCATATATATCACAGATTTATATCAAATCCTTCTTTTCTTCCACTGCGGGGATCAGGTCCCACACCAGGATCTAAGGAGAGGCTCTGTGGTTCCTTCCTTCCACTCCCTCCCCTTCCCATTCCTTCAAAACCTATAAAATCCAGCTTTAAACTCCATTTCCAGCTCCCCAGGAGCCTCCTTCTGCTGGTGCTGCTGTTGGAGGTGGAGAGGCTGGAGCCTGGAAATGGAGGCTGGAGTCAAATGACTGCAAAAAACAGGCGGAAAAATTGGATTTTACAATTCCAATCCAAACTTGGATTCTCCATCCCATCCCATTGGGGAAGGTGTGGGACTGCTCTTGTTTTCCTCTCTCCCCACCAAATTCATGTCTCGCTGCCAGGGTAGGAAGAAAAGAGATTAAACAGCACCAGGGAGATGTTTCTTTCACTAAAATTGAGCAGGAACAAGCTGCTTTTCCTTCTGGACTCATGAACACTGGGGAAAAAGGAGGAAGAGCAGCAGAAGGAAGAACAGGAGAGCAGTTTCACAACAGCTTCATTGTCTTTTCCCAATCCAAACTCTTCCAAAGCCACCAACCCCTGGTATTTCCCACCCAAAGCACATCCCCCACCACCGGCTCCTCATGCCCTGCTTTGTGCTGAGTGAGCACAGCAGAGGTGGAAGGTGGCTCCTGTTGTGAGTGAGATGCTCTAAAAAGTTCCATGGGCCTTTCCCCCAGAAGTTCTCCCTCCAGACCAGCACCTTCTGCTGGGAATGGGGTGTGGGAAGCAACAAGATGGTTAAAAATTGCCTAAAGTTGATGCCCAGAGGGTTTTGGTGGGACTTCAGCACCATCACAGCTCTCCTCACCCACGCAGGTGTTTTCAGCTCAAAGTGAATTGGACTCTTCATGCAACGGGTCAGGGAGGTTGGGTCAGGGCTCCAAAACTCCACAAATTCAGCATAAATCCATGGAATCCACCTCCACAAGTTCAGCACAAATCCCCAGAACCCAACTCCACAAGTTCTCCGTAAACCCACAGAATCCTTCTCCATCCCCACCTGTCTGACTGGCCCAACCAAGAGCAGCCCCACGGAGCAGTGAATGACCCAAATCACTCCTGGGAAATCATCCCTGATCCAACCCCTCCTTCCACTCCTCCTACACCGTTTTTAGGGATAGTTGTGGTGGTCCCGGTCAGCTGCTGCCCCTTGTCCACCTCCTGGGATATTCTGAGCCAGGAGTGGTTGGAGATCAGCAAGAAAAGGGCGGTGGGGGGTGTGAAAAGGGGTTTAGGGCACCTTAAACTGTGCCAAGGACCAGAGCAAACCCCCCAAGGGAACCCCACCCTGCAAACTCACCTTGTGCTGCCTCCTCCATGCAGGATTAGCATCCCCCCTCCTCCTACTCATGATTAAAAAACCCCATCCCGGTCAGCTGGAATTATTTATGGGCTGAGGAGGTGCCGTGCCTGTGCCAGCAGCTCTTTGTGGGCTGATGAAGTTGGTGTGGAGCTGTGCTGGCAGCTGGGTGTTCGTGCAGGTTAAACACGAAATTCCCTGTCTAACAACTGCAGGAGACTCCCCTCCCTTCTTCCCAAAGGCCATCAGGAAAGCCGGGATGGGGAAGAGGGAAGAGCCCCTTTAATCTGTCTCATGAATGGGAACAGATCAGGAGATCCACTGTGAATCTGCTTTATTGATAACATCATTAAATATTATTCAGTTCCTCAATATTCTTCAGTATTATTCAATTCTATTCAATTAGTCAATATTATTCAATATTATTTGATCCTCTTCAATTATTCAATATTATTCCATATTATTAGATTATTCAATATTATTCAATACTATTCAATCCTATTTAATTAATCAGTATTCTTCAATATTGTTCAATATTATTAAATTTTTCAGTATTGTTCAATATTATTCAATCCTATTCAATCCTATTCAATCATTCAATATTACTCAATCCTCTTCATTTATCCCATATAATCAATAATCCTGTTATCCCAGCTTTTCCCAGCTGGTAAATGCTTCACCTTTGGAGGGCATTTCACTCCAGAGGCACCACAGGGAAGGTCAACTTCCCACCCACAGGTCAGTCCCAAAGCACCACAGGAGGTGGGATGCTGGGGATGAGCCTGTCCTTGAAAAAGGAGGAATTTATAGGGTTGGAATTCCATTCACCCTTTCCATGGACTCCAGAGAAGGGGTTTATCCATGAGAGCCATGGTAGCTTACAAAGTTTATCATTTGCAGTGTCACAGTCCTGCAGGTTTTACACTTGACTCCGAATCCAAGAGCTGAAGGAGTCAGAAACTCTGGGAAAGCCCCTGAAAAATCAATCCCAAACCTCTCTGAATCCAAATCCAGCAGCTTCCAAGGGCCACACAGAAATCCTGCCCTGCTGAGCTGCACTTCCTGTATTATTTTCCATCATAATTGTGCAAAACAGCTGGAGAACACCACGAATTCCCTCCTTCATTTTGGTGTCAGTGAGTGAAGCAATTCCAGAACTGGAAGCAGAATCTCTCCCTTCCCTTAAAGTCCCCTCTGAGTCAGAGGAGAAAAAATCCTGTGGAGGGAAAAAAGGTGAGAAAAAGGTATTTGGGAACCTCGTTTGACACATTCCTGGACAAATGCCCCCTGTTTGGAGAGCATTAATTGGTGTTTGTTCTGCCCCAAGGCAAGCTGAGGAAGATCCTCCACAAAACACCCACGCTGAGAGGAGATAAAAAGCAATCATAAAAATATAAAATACAGGAATCATTCTCTGCTTTCAATCAGGGTAATTAAAAGCTGCATGTTTCAGTCACCAAAAGCAAGGATTCAGGTCCTACCCCAACATTAGGGACATATTTCCACTGAGGCCATCAGTTATAAGTAATATCATTTCCTGTTCCCTGGGAATTGCTTCCTAAATTCACCTTTTCCTTGATAATCCACATTCCTTGATGCTCCAAACAGCTGTGCGATTGGACTGGTAAAAATCCAGGGATAAGGCTGCCTGAAACTCCGGACATGGAATGCAAGATCCAGAACAGGATTCTTCTAAAAAGGTCTCAAATTTGGGACAGCAACAGGATCTGGCGCAATGGTTTCAAAGGTGTAATTACAGTGATGAACTAGGGAGGCAAAAGATGAAGATTTTTATTATTCTGTAACATTTTTTAGATTTTATTGCCAATAATTACACAGATTTCCCATCTGCTTTCACTGCCCCAACATCTCCCAGGTTAATTACATTGTCAAGATGGTGTCAAAAAGGCACTGCTGGAATTATGGTTCTCATTAGAGGACGATCGGTTCAATTCCGTGAGGGAAGTTTGGGCCAACCACTTCCACCAACACATCCTGCACATGGGAAAAGCAATTCCTGTGTCACCCTGTGGCTGTTGTGGCTGAGAGCCTGGCACAGCCCTGCCACCACCCCTTGTATCCAACAAACTTAATATGGACATTTCAGGGGAAAAAGGGAAACCCTGGCTGACATTTGATGGGCAGATTCATTATGGACTCTGGTTATATTTATCTGAATTTTGGTTCCGTTTGGATTGCAAGTCTCTAACCTTGTTATCCGGAGAGCTGTTAAAATTCGGGATTGAGGTAAGAGACAGAATCCCAAACCTAAACTAGGCTTGAAAGAGAAATAAAAATGAGCTACTTCTCTCCCTGGAGATCAGAGCGCTCCGTGTTTGGAGTCTGGGGCTTGGTGTTAGCAGCATCACAGGGCTGAGAACGTGACATCCACAAAAACCCAGTTATTAGAGGATCTGCATCCCAACAAATGCCAGAGGTTGGGATAAAAAAAACAACCCTGAAAACATCCCAAAGGAGCAGTTCCACTAAAGTTCTGTGTAAAACCCTTGGGTTTGTCGTGGGTAAGGAAGAGGAGCTGTTCAAATCCAGGTGTACAGGGGGTAGGTAAATAGGGAATATCTGGGGGAGCCCAGCCTGGAGAAAAGAAGGTTCTAGAGAGACCTTAAAGCCCTTCCAGGGCCTAAAGGGGCTCCAGGAGAGCTGGAGAGGGACTGGGTGTTGGAATCCAAGGCACGCCTCTGGCTGCCCTGGGGGGTCAGGAGCCCCAGCAAGGGGGTCCCAGACCCTGGCAAGAAGCCCAGAATGGCACCGGCTTTGACCTCAGCCCATGGGAAAAGTTACCAACACTGCCAGAATCATTGCAAGCCACGAGAGTGAGAAAATGGGTAGTGGTTTAGTATTTTACAAGGTAAAAAAGTAGATTTTAGGATTTTTAATATGAGGACGAAGGGTTTAAGATGGAGGATTTTGGGCGTTGCCCTGTTCTTCCTCTTCTTCTCCTTCTCCTCCATCTTCTCTGGTGGTGGTGGCACAAAATGATTGGTAGAATGAAAAAGAGGTAGAAACTCCGTGTCTAGAATAGGTGCAAATGAATTGGTATAGAATAGTGACTAATAAATCCATTGTGAAGAATGGCTGGATCATGGAAAGGGCACAAAAAGGACGGGACAGCCTGGGACTGGGCAGTGCCCGCTCGGACTCGGCTGCATCAGATGTGCGGCCGGAGCTGAGAGCTGGCAGAGATAAGGAGAAATAAACAACCTGAAACAACATCTGCAGGCGTTTCTCATCTGCTGGGGCTCGAGGTAAAACTTCCCAGAGGTGAAGATAAAGAACCTGGATTTGTGTGGAGTACCCAACTCCCACAACTGGGGACAAGGGATGGAGGGACAGGACACAGGGAATGGCCTCCCACTGCCAGAGGGCAGGGCTGGATGGGATTTTGGGAAGGAATTCCTCCCTGTGAGGGTGGGGAGGGGCTGGGATGGGTTTTAAGGTCCTTCCCACTCAAACCAGGATTCCAGGATTCTCCAAGAGGCTGCATCATCCCTTCATTCCCTGGATTTCCCATTGCAGCAGAGCTGGGATCCCTAAGCCTGAGCAACTTGTCCCGTTTTTCCCTTTTCCATTCCATTTCCAGCTGGCAGACACAGCTTGGTCTTGGCTCAACAAACCAAGGGTTTGAGCTTGGGAAAGAAAATGTCCAGGAGATTCCAGGAGTGCTTTAGTTTCACCTGTGCAGGAAGCCCCAGCTCTGTGGGATCTGATTAAGGCAGCAAAGCCGCAGCTTTCCCTGGATTGTGGGAGCTCGGGGGCACAGGGATCTGTTTTCTGGGGAAAACCAGCATTCCTAGCAGAGTTTGGGATTAGCACAATGGTTTAGATGAACACCCACAGTGCCTGTGTGGTCTGCAGGCCAAAACTGGTCAGGACTGTGGAGTTTATCCCTCATCCCAAAGAATGGCCTGGCTGGCACCATCCATCGCATTTTCCATGGCAAAACTTCCTTGATTCCACTGGCGTGAAAACAGGGAGAGCTGGGCTTCAAACAGCCTCCAGCTCCTGCAAAAAGTATAAAAAATTAACATTATCACTTCAAAGAGCTCACAGAACCAAAGATTATCCTGAGGGATCCACAAGGATCATCGAGTCCAACCCGATGCTGGACTTCAAAACACACAAATTAAAGACAAATCAGCCTCACATTATTTAATTGAGCAAATCACAATCAGCACTGGAGGAAGTGGGCCCAGATTCCTCTTGTGTAACCAATATTTAGTCACAGAATGTGGAAACTCGAGCTCAGACTGACTCACAGGAGGCTCTGTTAGAAAATAGTTCCTCTCTATTTTTCCAGAGCTCCCTCATCAGACGTACACTGAGATTGGCAGCTGCTTCCCTGCATATGCTGGGGAAATTCAGAAGGTTTGGAGGTTCATTCCAGCTATTCCAGCTTGTCCCTGGCTTGCTGGAAATGTGAGAATGTTTGAGGTGCATAAAACTGAGCTGTAAATCCAACAGATTTTTGCCAGGAGACGCTTCAGTTTCTGCCTCTCCCCTCGTTCAGAACCAAAGCTGCTCCGGGAGTGTTTGGACAATGCTGCCAGGGAAAAGGTGGGAATTTGGGGGGTCCACGGGTTGGATCTGTGATCCCTGTGGGTCCCTTCCCACCCAGGATATTCCATGGGTTATGGTTTTATTTGGCACAAAGAAACGGCCAAGGATGGAAAGAAGACACTTGACACCAACACAAAGAGAGCAGGAAAAGTCCATTCCAGTTTTGGTTGGATTTCTGAGAATTTTGAGATTGGATTTGTTTAGCTTGGCTTCAACACTGAGCAGCTCCACAGTGTCACACCAGGGGAGCTAATTAATCCTTTTTGTCCTCAATTCCATTAATTCAGCACCAGCCAGAGCCCAGCTGACTTTGGGCAGGGGCTTTTCTGATGAAATATCTTGGGCTCCATCATCCTTGCCTAAGGATAGCAGGGATGGGACATTCCCAGCCTCTTATCCCACATTGGCTTAAAATGTTGTGTAGAGACTTTATTTTAGCAGGTCTGTCTCCACGGAGATGTGGCTGGTGGACTTTTTTGGGGATGTTGCCTCCTGGAAATATGCAGATTTCCTGAAAATTAAATTGGAATTGTGAAAGCAAATGGGATTTTATGCATGGGAGTCTTTGTAAGAGCTTCAAAGTGAGTACTTACTCTGTGGGGTATTTCAGAGCACTGGCTGGGATTGACAAGGCATGGAGGGACAGGGCACAGGGAATGGCTTCCCACTGCCAGAGGGCAGGGATAGGTGGGATATTGGGAAGGAATTCCTGGCTGTGAGGGTGGGGAGGGGCTGGGATGGAATTCCCAGAGCAGCTGTGGCTGCCCCTGGATCCCTGGCAGTGCCCAAGACTGGTTTTGAGCACCCTGGGATAGTGCTGGGTGTCCCTGCCCATGTCAAAGATGAACTTTAAGGTCCCTTCCCATCCAAACCATTCCAGGATCCCATGCAGCCTTTTCCCAGCTTACTGAAACGCTGAAGTCACGGTAGCTGTGGCTCCCTGCAGGAATATCAGCACTCCAACAGTGCCTCTCCTAATTCTGAGCAGCTCCAGGCGGGATGTGGGATATCCAGATGGTGCCTTTGACACCTCCTCCTCACAGCCTGAGCACAGCTTTGCACATTCTCCCTCCTCTGACAAGGCTCAGAGCCTGTTCTGAGTGTGCTCAGGTCCTGCCAGTGCAGATGGGCGAGATGTGCTTGGAAAGGCCAAACGACGGCAATTAGCGCTGTTTAAAATTAATGATGGTGGTGATTAACAGGAGCCAGGGAGGCAACAGGAGAGGGGGAAATACCTGCTCCAGAAACAACCAGGTTGGGTTTAACCATCACTGATTGTATTTTTGTGATGTGAAGAGGCAGATCAAGGTGAGAAAAGAGGGGGTTTATTTACCATGTTTCTGGTAATTAATAACCCATATTAATTAGTGGCTTCTACTGGGAAATTGGGAAGTGAAATTCCTTGCTGGTTCCAGGTCCTGGGCTGGCTGTGAAGAGCAGGGACTTCTGGGTGATGCCATCCTCAGGATTGTGTTCCCTGGGCTGTTTCCACCAACCACGAGCTGTGTCCTACTCCCAGAGACATCCAGACCCGGCTTGGGAGGGGACAGGGATGGAATGGGGTAATCCATGAGGCCAAGCTGGACAGGGCTTGGAGCGACCTGGGCTAGGGGAAGGTGTCCCTGTCCATGATCCTTTCCAACCCAAACCATCCTGTGGTTGAGGAGAATTCCTTCTCCCTCTGGCCCTGCTGAGAACGGAGCATCCAAAACTGTTTATTCCAAGCCACAAGAGTTCATCTCCAGAGGAAACAGGGATTCCATTTTTCCTGAGCTTCTCTCTATTTATTTCTTTTACCCGAGGTTTTCTCATCTCAGACCTTCCTGCCAAGAGCCTTCCAGCTTCTCTCTATTTATTTCTTTTACCCTTGCTTTTAGGTTTTGTCATCTCAGACCTTCCTGCCAAGAGCCTTCCAGCGCCTCTGGTTTCAGGGTGGATCCAGACGAGGCGGAATTAGAGGAGGAAGAACTGGAAGCTCCATCAGCTCCAGCTCCTGCAGAGGAATAAATCAACGAATGTCGAGCTCTGCCCAGGATTATGTAACAGGGAGCTGCTGGCTGGCTCTGAGAGCAGGCAATTGTGTGGTTTGTGTGACAGATCCCAGAAAAAGAGAGGAATTAAGGGATTTGTGTGGGTGACTGGTGCATGGGAGGCCACCGGAACGTCCTGCAGATGGACACACGGACTGGGGGGATGGAACAGGCAGAGCCAGAGGTCTCAAATTCCCTTTTACTGCACTCACATCAATGCCAGATGACAGAGCCTGGAGGAAAACCAAGTAAAAGTGGTTCCTGAAGGCAGGGATCCCATGTTTTCTGGTTCCCCACACATCCCACACCTCCGAGGTGCTGGGAAGGGGCTGGTCCATGTGCCTGCGGATCATCAGGTAAATCCAAAAGGAAAGAAATGACCTGGGTGGTCATTCCTCATGGACTCTGGAGAGTCCTGCAGTTGCAGGTGTGGCCGGGGGTTGTTAAAATCCTGCAGCAATGTGTCAGCTCTCTTACCGGAACTGAAATGAGCAGGATGAGTCCGGAATGCTCACAGGTGCTGGAATCAGGTGTGCTGGCAGGAGGGAGCAGCGGGAGAGAAACGTGGGGTTTGTCCTGGTTTTTGAGACTTTAAATTAAATTACAATTTCAGCCTGTTCTCTGAAGACTTTGGGCTGCCATTTATCTCAAAAGGAAAAGGAGGGGTGGGAGCCTCCACAACACTTCCTCAGGCTCCGGAGTGTGGCCGTGTGGAATTGGAAGCTGCTGAAGTTTCGGAGGTCTCGGGAGGAAATCCAGAATAGCTCCGTGGGCTTTGCCCCCAGCTCGCTCAGCGCATTGTCGGAACGGGGCTGGGATTGGACCAGTGCTCCCAAAGTTCCCCTCAGGGGTCCTCCTCTGACCTGTTGGCTCTTCTTTTGTCCCTTTTTAAAGCTGCCCCATTGAAGTTTCCTCTCTCCAGCACAGAAATGTCGTTTCAGGAGAAGGACTTACAAGAGCAGTTAATCAGCGTGAGGGTCAGCTCGGAGGGTCACCAACCCTTCAGCAGGTGGGGACAGTCTGAGTGCAAGTGCTGGCCTAGAGCACTGCTCTCGTTTAGGATCAAATTGGATTTTAGGAAAAATTTCTTCCCTGAAAGTGCTGTCCAGCCCTGGGCAGAGGTGGAGCCCCCATCCCTGGGGGGATTGGATGGGGCACTCAGGGACATGGGCAGTGCTGGCCTTGGCAGTGCTGGGGATGGTTGTGATGCCTTAGGTTTTAACTTTGATATTTTTCAAATTCTGTACTGCTTAGAGTGTAACTCTGCAGTTCCTTGTAGCCTGGAATTTCTGCTCTCTCGTGCTGGGCAGACACAACAAAGCCTCTCCAGGCTTTGCCTTCAAGGACAGCCAGGCTCTTCTAGGCCCAAAATGTGTAAACCAAAGCCTCTAAGGGGGGAGCAAGCTGAGGGGAATTACATCATTAAACTGGGGCTTTAATTGGAGAATTAACCGTGGTATGCAAATGAACCAAACCTATAAAGGTGTGAAGAACTCGTGACCTGGGGTCCATCTTGGGGTCCATTTTTGGAGGCAGCCTCTGGCTCCCCCAGGGTGTGCCTTGAAGGCTTTCAGATAAATACCTGTCTTTATTCCCTTCCTCTTGTCTGGTCTCTGTTTCTAGGTGGCTGGAGAAGGCATCAGTTGGACTCAATCTCAGAGGGGTTTTCCAACCCAAACTATTCCAGGATTGTTTTTCCTGATCCTGTGAGCGCAGCTGAAGGGCAGAGCAGCCACAGAGCTCCATGCAGGTGGAGCAGCCAAAGGTCTCAGCACTTCCCCTCAGACCCCACAGCGGTCTGTGGGAAAGATGCACCAGGAACAGCAGAGATGGGATATTGGGAAGGAATTCCTGGCTGTCGGGGTGGGGAGGGGCTGGGATGGAATTCCCAGAGCAGCTGTGGCTGCCCCTGGATCCCTGGCAGTGTCCAAGGCCAGGCTGGAGCAGCCTGGGACAGTGGGAGGT